>JAQSVV010000088.1:7500000-8750000 GCA_036375495.1 Agrotis segetum | reverse complement strand
TTCAGAAGTTACTAAATCAATTTACAATAACATTTGTGTTATTTTTATTTTCGTAATAATGAAAGACTGGACTTCTAAACTAATATTTATATAGCCGCCGCGTTTACTTAGGTATTAGAGTAATAATAGATATAATATACTCGTAGTAGCAGCCTCTGACAAATTCTTAGTAAAAAATATCGTGGCTATACCTCGCTTTTTCATATTGTTCTCACACTTTTTGAAAAACAACATATCTAGAGTTTCATGTTTTCATTATTTAGTATCCTACTAATATTATAAATGCGAAAGTTTGTGAGAATGTATGTATGATGTGTATATAGGTATGTTTGTTACTCTTTCACGCAAAAACCACTAAACGGATTTGGCTAAAATTTGGTACACAGATAGTTTATAACCTGGATTAACACATAGAATAGGTTTTGTCCTGATTTTATGTTCCCGTGGGATAATTTTCGAGTTGTAGCGGGTGAAACCGCTAGTAACAGCTAGTTGTATATATTTTTGACAGTTTACGCTATCATTGTATTTACTTGAAGCCTTCAAAACACACAACACAAGCCTTTTAAAATATATCGAATAACATTCCTGTGGAGTGCACACTTAAGCTTTCATGCACGTATCACATTTGATATTAAATCGCACGGTTACAAGCTGCGGACAACTTTTTTAAGGGCTACAACATTTTATATTAATAAACGAAAAAAGGATTTTACTTTGAAAATATTATACGCTTTATGTATGTCACGAATTTCAATCATTATCTATGGAAAGCAAAATTCGAGCCGCAAGCATGGTTTGAACCTGCGACCTCCAGTTTAGTACATCCGACGCATTTTCCAACTGAGTCACCGCAGTCCCACCTACAAGCGTCAAATTCTTCAGCCCATTTCAGTTTTAATTTCAGGTTTTAGTCCTGATACTCCTGAAGTCGGTTAAAAAACCTAACGTTTTCTTTCAATACAGTTATGTTGCCAAGCAATAATAATGACTGCACGGGTAATGTACAGACGCAGCACATCAAGCTACCACAATCTGTCAGATTTCTTTAATAGAATTTCAACCTTATCACAAGAGTAGAAGGTTAATATTTCACTGGTAAAATCTGACAGATTCGGGTAGGTTGACCTGCTGGCGTCTGTACACGGGCCGCAGCAGGCGCGACTAATAAAACAACCTAACATCTATAATCCACGAAGGGTTAGGCAGGTGTGTTACTAAATTACACCCACTTTTCACTTCTAACCCTAAACTAAACACTAAACAACGTTGGGTGTATATAAAGGTAGTATTTGGTTGCCAAGTACATAAAATGATTATTGGGTTATATTTATATTTCGCCTCTTGAGTAACTCGTGTCCTTGTGTAGTACATAGATATCTCCTGAATTATCTGCGTCATCACTAATACATCTCATAAAAATGTCTATATTTTCAGAGAGTAATCTATCCCATCATCGTAAAATTGACGCCGGTAGTAAAAGCATCCGTGTCCTATATACGAGTAGCATTACCTTCGGAATGCATTACACACTACGCTTTTTAACAATTTATTGATGTTCTTACGAACATAACACTCCGCTCTGAAGCCTCACTCTTTCTCGATATATCTATGTTTTGTACTCAAATGAAATCAAATCATTTATTTCAACTAAGCCAATTACAAGCACTTTTGAATTGTCAAGAGACATAAAATAAAAACTAGTACCTACTAAAAATAGTCATGGTGCTACAGTCCCAGTCACAAGACATAAAAACTGTGTAAGTACCGTAGGTGCTCAATTCAAAGCGTAGATCTCTATGGAGAAGAATGAGCAAGAAACTCCATGGACACTCTTTTTCAATCGCCAAAATTATTACAGATCTTTTGTTACATCATTCATCATCAGATGGTACATTATGTGAGAATACTATAAATCCATTCCATAATAAGTCTCATAAGTCTGTTTATATTGTGAAGTAAGTAATTATCTTATTTTGTACACCCGAGCTTGAGTTAATTACTCTTCTGAATATAACCTTCAAATTCTTTAAAAGTTCCACAAATTCCTTGTTTGTAGAAATATTTTGTAAGCAACTACTTGAAGCTAAGTATAGTAACTTTATCATGATTTTGATCAACAATTTTTCGTAGAATGAAGTCTAAGGTTGATAAAATTTAGAATACTTACGAATATTTGTACATAATTTACCTTGCAGTTGATAACAAGGCTTTCATGAAAATTATTAACTTATGGCATTTACCTTCTGAATCAATGCAATCTATTAAATTACAGTGCATTTACCTCCTACACGGGTCGACGTCTCACGTCATAAAAATAGCTATTCATTTGAAGTTAGTCATATCAAGATATATCGTAAATTTCTTTGAAATGCGTCTAATGAGTGTGTTTTGATTAGAATCGGACTTGATTTTATAAGATAGGTTGTATTTCAATGGATAATCTGATTTAATATGCCACATGTTGAGATATTACCACAATATTACTAAGGAATTGATGCGCAATATGAACTGGTGCAATAGAAGCGCGCAGGTAGACTGCACTCATAGTTCTTTAATGTTATTGCCTTTTGATAATCGACCACTCGAGTGAGAGTTCATTACGATCTACCAACATCTATCAACTTTAGGAAAAGAGAAAACAAGTTGTGATGTAATAAGACTTCTAACTGTCGTGGTTTTGCTGCTCAGCAGCCTTATGCACTAACCGATTAGAACGTTATATCGACTCGTTTATAATTGCGTCATAATATCTACATGATAAATGAAGTTAGACTTATACTCGGAAGTCAGACCGAAATAGTATGAAGGAAGCTGCATCCGGTCAGACGTAGGCGACAATAACATGGTTGGGAAAAGGCAGAATGAAATTGACTCGTGTTTGCGAGGCATGATCAGAAATTGCCTAAAAAATGTTGAGGTGAAAAAAGTGGGGACCTTTCCCCAGCAGTAGAACATAAAATAGGGTATTCGTTACTGTAAAGTGAAGCAGCTAAAATAGTAATTGTTGTTTCTTGTTTCGTCAATGATCGGTCAATACGTCAGTCACAATTTGGTTGGCCATCTGGTCCAATTGAGCGATATTGCATATCTATTGATTTACTCGCTACCGAATCGAGACATCAAAAAGGCCAATCTAGATACACGTTTCGCTTCTAGATTTATTAACGTTCAATTCTAATGCAAAATTGCATTGAACACTTCACCACACATTGTAGGAACTTTTTCACCAATTGGCACGGAGTTTGATCTGAATGCGCAGGAAACATGTCTTACTTAGTACCTAGAATAGTTTTGGACGCTAGGTTGCTTTCCAAGTTTCTATCTATATTATAAAGCGGAAAGATTTGTATTTTTGTATGTGTGTGTAATGAATAAACTCAAATATTACTGTGATGATTTCAATAAAATATTCATTACTAGAAATCTATATTCACCCTTAGAACATCCAACGACAGCCAGTCCCTTCGCAGGGTTAGCCTACCCTGCGAAGCCGGGATGGGCCACTAGTGGGATATAAACACAAAACATTTTTGTAAATAAAATTGAAGTAAATTGTTGAGACACCAAAAAATTCGTTGTTGAAATAAAAATTCTGCATCCAGATGTCCAGATTGGCCCAGTCTCAAAGGAAACTTTTTTATATCATTTGACACAATAGCTATTGCCTAGATATCTTTTTAACTAGGTTACCCAAATTAATTATACATTGAGGTAAAAATGTTTACAAACTTTAGGGCGTTTATAACATTTTCGTTTTAATATTATACGTGTCTTGGAAAACAAATTTTTAATAGAGACAAGGTTTTAAATCAATCAACCTGCTTTCCTTTTAACTTTGATGAACGAGATTAAAATAGCTGAGGTAAAAATTGTGTCCGCTTTCCCTCCATGTATTTTTTGTAAAAGCTTAAAGACGTTATTAATCTATTTTCTTAAAATATTTTACCGAGCAGCAAAAATTATTCTTCATTTTAAATAATTAAGCTTGTGCCTTATTAGATATCCATAGATATGAGATTAGTCATGTTTTAATAAGTTTGAAGGGGATGATCGCTTTTCCGCAGTGCATTTTCTTCACGCCGTTAATCTTTTCTCATTTCTTGCAAAACACAGGTTGTTTAAATAAACAAGCACGTGCTTAATTCTTTCTTGTACAATAACATAAGTTCTGGACTTGCAATATTTAAAACTTTTAAGAATTACTAACATTTTGAGCTAAATGTTGAGGTACGAGTGTTGAGCACGTCAACTTAAATCGTTCGTAAAATGCTGACTATTATCAACGTAGTTTTAAATAAGTACCTTTACCTTGTGATTTGATTTTAGTTTAATTATTTAAACCTCATGTACGCATGGTACATATGCCACAATATATGAGAGGTTCAAAATAAAGGGGATGGTCATTTCAGCATCATGTTTTGATATAATCGTAAATTGCTGAGAACATAAGGCAAGGGCTATCAGACCAGTCAATGTAATGTAGGTCGTTATTAACATTCTAGTTTTTCACAATATTTCTTACCTATTTTTTGACTGGTTAACTTCCTCTTGAAAAGAGGCACTAACATGACTTTTCCAGTTTTTGTGACGTTTAAGTAGTAAACTGGAACCTTGACGTTAAACGTGACGTTAATTTTAAAGAAAATTTGGTTCCTCGTTCTTTTAAACTAAAACTAGAGTCGCTGTTTCATACAATAAACGCAGTAAATATTGCAAAAACGCTGTAAATAAAATATAGAAATCTTGTGATAAGGCCTCTGAACTAGTTTAAGCCAGTTTTTTTTTCACATTTCGCGGTTTTGCACGCAGGCTACATAATATTTGCACTTCTCTTTATCGGAAGGAATAATTTAAATTTGAGATTTCATTGCTAAACATCACAGCGTTACCTAGTATTTAGATAAGTTATCTTTAAAGTTCCTAACTAAGACCATATTTTATAAACGGCATTCAACTGCACGAGCAAAAGTATGGAAACACTCACTTTTTTAATTTTGTCTTTTGACAATTCAAAAGTGCCTGTAACTGGTCTACTGGAAATAAACAGTTTGATTTGACTTGGAATTGATCCAGGATATCTCCATAAATAATGTCGTGATTTGAATGAATTTGGTATTAATTTAAAGTAAACAGTTAAATCTTTAAAGTGGTACGATTTCTATTATTTTGCTTGTGAGTGTAGATTGAATTCATTACGTGTATCATCTATCTGCCTTTTCCCAACTATGCTGAGGTCGCCGGTCGGCTTCAATCAAACCAGAACCAGCTGAATATCTGTATTTTACATGGAGCGACTGCTTATCTGACCTCCACAATCCTATAACTGGGTAATACGATACCCCTGTAACTGGCTGTCAGACTTTTGAGCTTCTGTAATTAACGCCTGTCAAAGCCGGTTTACGAATGACAGTCGGGACCATGGTTTACGTGCTTTCCCAGGCGAACCTTTGGACTAGCTCGGCTCAATATGAAAAATCAGCACATCATATTTTATTATATTATGTGGGAGTGTATCCTTTGGCAGAACGGACGCAAAATTATGTTGGACACAGGCCTGTACGGACTACCCTACATCTGGAATTCTGGAGTAATTTACTATACAGATATTCGGACCCCAAAAACTCGAAAAAACTTCCCTGCCTTCAAGCATTTTTGCCGTACCTATTACTGGAATCAACAGCAGCAGCTCACAATTTAGGATCCATTAATATTAGGAGATAGTTATTTTTATCCGTGGTAGTACTAGGTATTATGTATTCTGTGTCCGTGGTGCTAGGCAACTGGTCTTCTCCCAGTTGTAATTCCTTTTGTGTCTATTAGCCTATTGTTTTGTTTTGTCTCCTGCTTGATATGGAGGGAAGTGGAAAGGTATTTTTCTTACTACTCCACTATTTTTTTCTGATTAATTTCGTTGCTGCATCCAAGACAGGTGAATTTATTCTCCGGGACACGTCGAGCTTCATTGTCTCGGCGCTTTTCTGGTGGTTGCCACTGTTGATTCTGGACTTTCAGGAGTTGCAGTATTTTGTGAATAGTGTAGTAGTCAGTTCCAAAAAAAAGGATGGCGCTACCTTAAATATTCCATGCGACTGTTATTAATAATTTGGCCACGAGCTCCTTCAACTAGATTGAATTCATAATTATCTCCAATAAAATTTACATTGGTGTCAAAATATTCTGATTTCGTTCGTGAAAGTTTGTATGTTGGCCAGTCCACTACGGGAATTCTATTTTTAAAACGGATTCATGTTATCAAAGTAGAAAACTAGACTTGTATCCATTAAATAACTTAGTAGTTTCTCCGAACGCCTAGGAAGCCTTCGAGAAATTTCTTTTTAATTTCCATTAGTGCATTTTCGAGTAGATCTAATTCTGATACGTTTAATTAAAATTTTTACTCAGAAGTGAAAATAGTAAAGAAGACTCAAGGAAAATCATGTAATTCACTATAACTTTCAACAACATTTTTTTTTTCATACAAGCCTTGTCAAAACAGAATTTGCCAAATAGCTGCAGCTGATCCAAAGTGTGTGTATTTAGCTATATATTCGGCTATTGATTTTTGTTTATATTAGAGATATAATAAAGGAAATCCTTCAATGATCGTCTATCTCGCCAGTTCCATGTAGCAGCACATTCCAGACACGATTATCGTGTGCAACACTTCACCATTATGCATTGCTTTCTAGAAAAATGTTACGCACAATTTGTTATCAACATACATACAAATTGTGCCGTCGGAGATACACGCGACTTAATTATCAAGTAGCCTGCGGTGTACATACGACTTTAATAACGTATGTGGTTCGTTACCAAGTTTTGATTTGATGTAACTCGTTGATTTGCCTAATTCAGGAGGTGCGGAGTGGTATGGCGCTGGAGGTTTCAGCATAAATTGTGCGCATCCTACTTAATGGAGGGTGAAACTAATTTACTCGTAGTTTTATTACTGCCTTAGTCACAAGAAGCGTCACCTGGATCTCAGTGGCCTGACAGACAGTCTGTATCTAGTTACGAGTTAAATTAATTATACAGTTAGAACGCGAACACTAGTCATAGCAATTATAGCTCGATATAGCATTATGATGCGTCCACGTGTCCTATAAAGAGTCGCATTACAAAGCTGAGAAAATCTCAGTGCATTATATGTAAATCAATAGGTGCCATGAAACAGGGGAAGGAGAAAATCGTCGACCTTGGACTTGCGATGTTCACTTTGCATACATATATGAGACTGACAGTGTAGCTACGGTTTTATACTGTTTACGAGCCACTTAGGAAAACGTGTTCTCCAAGTGTGTAAATAATTTCTAACTGCCTTATCAAAGACGCCTGCGGAAACATTGTATAATCTATTTAAAGTAGGGATGCATCGATTCGCCTATTCGCCGATACGATACTCGATATACGACGATAATCCGATTTTCTTATAAAAATATCGGCGATACCGATTCCAATCCCGATACGCTTGTATATTTATTGTGATATGAAATAAATCACAAGTCCGATTATTTTTTTAATATAAAAAGTAGTGATACTTATAGGCTGATATTAGATAATTATACATTTTAGTAATTAAAATTAAAAAGATTTTTGTTTAAAAACCTTTTGCCCCGTTCATGATTTGTGGCTCAATTGCAACGAAATAGACGAGACAACACGCTCGTTTATCTACATTTTTAAATTAAAAACTATCGTTCATTCGGTCATAAAGATATCGTCAATACCGATATATCGGCTAACCTGAAGTCTCGCCGATATGTCGGTATCGGATGTATCTCTAATTTAAAGGTTGTGAGGGAGTTAATATTACCAAATAAAATTTTAATATTGGTGACGATATTACAATTTAGCCATGGTAGGTATTGCTTAGTAGTTAAGATTAATATCAAAGTATTAATTGGAACATCACGCGACCCTTTGCTTAGGTACTGTGAATTCCACAGAGGCTAACGATACATTAAAGTAACATAAATAGCTCATTAGCTAGGTGAGGTCATTAAAACTAGAGCGGTGGAAAGCGATTATTAATCTCGAATAATCATCTAATCTAAACTTTTTAACAAGTTTACCATAGCTTTGATTTAAAAGTAATTACACAAACTAATATATTTGACGCATGAATAAACAAAAATGTACATTTTTAGTTTTAATTATGTTTATGTATATTTTAACTACCCTTAATTAGAAAAGTAAATTATTTTGATTATTTAAAAAAAAAATCGAACGTAACACGCAAATTTAACTATCAAAAAAGTTTTAACTGTCAAAAAAAAAACATTAAAAAGTATAATTATATTTTCACGTAGTCAATTTGTACAGCCATAGGTTTGTTCGAAGACAGCAGTTAGTTTTTGCTACGAGTACATAATTTGAAGTAAGAACCGTGTTTTTTTTTTATTTCTGGGTTCTTTTTCCACAAAACTTATAGACATTTACAGACCAATAGTAGCTGTAAATTCAAATAAAATAATTCGAGAAATAATAAAAGTATCTAGAGGTGGTTGGTTGGACGCACACGCAGCAAAGATCGTGAAGCAAATCACCCGGAAGTGTGCATCCAGTTCGCTGCACCTTACACTACCAATAGAAGTTGCAGTTTATAAGTTGTATCATTTACGTACGAGATTACGTCGTCACCGTGTTTCAAAGTAAAGTAGGAAACGCTTCATTGAGTATCGCATTAATGCTGATATTAGTGAAGCTGACTAACTCGTCGCAACTTATGTGTGTCGAGGAGTTTCCTGACCAGTCCGACTGGTACACGGTAATCGTCTAGCACTCACTAATAAACAACTCTGGTCGATTTCTCATTTCTCTTCTAAAAGATTTCTATCGAAGATTTTATTGTATGTTTACTAAATTACTGTCGCCAGCAGCTAAGACCACCTGTTCTATATAAACATTAATAGAAGCGCCGACAGTATAGACACGGCGGTCGGCGCGGCGTGTCAATCGTGTCCCGCGCGTCCATTGTCTCCGCCATATAATAATTAGTGGATATTGCACCCTGATTCACAATCACAATGACCGAGAAACACGATTCATTCAAGGACCCCGGGTTCGTACCTACTTCCTGGAGTTCATGGACTTCTAGATATTAAACTGTACACGGTGAAACTCATGAAAGACTTTAGAACTTTCTAAATATTTTTATTTTTATACGAGTTTTGGTTTATTGATTGAACGGATGATTAATTTATTTGTATCTTTTGTTCTAGTGGGGAAGCAGGATACATTGCAAACAGCTACGACATGAGGAACAATGTCAAGTGAGTACTACCTTGTTTTATTTACTATTATGTTAGTAATCATTTGCCCGTCAACGGTCTTCTGCATCGTATTGAAAGTCACAACTGTTTCAATGATTAAAAACGCGATACGAAATGAGAATTGCGTAATGGTTTGGAACGACTTCGACGGTAAATGAACGGTTTATCTCGTGTGATGGTCTAACGCAATCTTCATTAAAATCGTGGTATTAACGACGTTGTTAAAGTACACGTGCTTATTACCGCTGGGAGTGGACGCTGTCTGTGCTACCTATACTCACTATCTCCCAGCTTCACCAGGCGGCGGCCTTTAGATAAACTTCAATAACAAAATATATAAATAAAATATATTTCACAATGAGCACGTACATAATTTTTATCATCGTTCTAAATATGTTTAGTTTACCTATTATCCGTAATGAACGGCGGCTAGTCGACGTAAAAACATATTTATTAACATTTTTTTCTAGTAAAGCACGTCGTACGGTGGTACTGTAAACATCAAAGATGTGCAATCTACTCAAGAACACGACAGAACACGATAATAATATGTAAATTACCTATTAAATATTGCTATCTTACGAGAATTCTCCCACTTATCTCAAAGTTCCCACAATTTGTAAATTTAATAGCGTGCCCGCGGCGTCACTTGCTTGTGCCTACTTGGACTTTCAGTATAACACTGTTCTTGGAATTTCAGCGATACAATTTGGTGAAATAATTGTAACGCGCCTCTTAACAAACAGCAGCAACCCAGTCCTTGAACTTTTTCCTAGTTTCATTATCTTCTTTGTTTACAATAATTTATATTTAACTTTTCCAACTTCTTTATCTGGCAACATTGGTTCTTGGCATCGAGCATTTTAACTAAGATGATCCTTTTAAATAGACCTCCTTCAGTTTGGACAAAAGTTGATCGAAATAATGGTTTAGCAACTAAATAGCTCCCTCTCGCAGAGAGGAGGACTGTGTCCCAACAGTGGGAACATTAAGATGACATAAAAGATGTAGATAGTCGAAGATCATTGCCGCTCAGTAGATGGTTTTACAAAATGTGTGCCGGTTAAGTTTTGTACAAATACTTAGAAGTTAGTGTTACCATATCGGAGTTATGTTCACACCACAAACGGATTTTGCGCGATGTGATGTGATACAAGCAAATAAACCAACTTTGGTTTTCCAACAAGTATTTACACAATCACCATTTACGTTGCGAGGTACTAGCAAACAAACATCAAATGTTAATCAGAAATATATAAATTCAAAAAGGTAAAGAACTTTAGAGTCGTGAATGGAATTGAGTACATAATAATTATATAATGCACTGCACTGCAAGATTACGTGTAACTAGAACACGTAAGAATTCATTTACTTCGATTAGAATTACATTTGATTTACTCATTCAGACGAGTAAATAACAACACGTTATGTTTCTGAAATCATGCTAATAACTGCAAGTTTACGTCTATATGCACGTCAAGGTAATTTGTCATAAAATTGATTGATAAGCAAAACATTAAAATCCCCATCAATATAAGATGCAACAAATCATGTACACGTAGTGACGTGTCATCGTGTACAAATTCGTATAGAACACTTCTGGTTTTTATTATAGCATGGTTCAATGATTAACACCTTTTCCTCCAAGTGTTAACAGAATAGACTGTCTTTACGTCATTGTTTTTGTCATTTACGTTCCACCAGTTTCGGTTCGCCACCTAATTTTAATACTTTATAAATAATTCACTTTGCTCTGATTAACGTAATTTTTGTGGCGCGAAAACATTTCCGTTATTCAGTCGGGTTTCAGACGCGTTGGCTTTTCATTCCAGATCGGATATTTACCGACACATTTCAATCTGAAAGCTGGGATCGAATTTTGGGATGAAATACTTTTATAGACTGTTGTTTATTTTTAGCTGTACTGAAATTCATTGTTTTGCATGCTATAAGGGAAGTATTCTAGTAAACCATATAAAACAATATACAGGGTGACTGGTAATTAGTGTAAGAAACTTACACGCGATTGTGCTCATAATAACCAACAACTTTTACTATGGGAACAAACCTGAAAACTCGAAAAAAAATCAGCTGTTCAGTACATTTATGTTTGCTTGTACTGAACAGCTGATATTTTTTCACGATTTCGGTTTTGCTCCCATAATAAAAATTGTTTGTTACCTATCATGAGCACAATCACGTGTTTAAGTATCGGAAACTAATTACCAGTCACCCTATATATACGTAATTTTAGCATTGGATTTATAGGCTAGTCATTGTTGTAATTAAAGGACAGTTCATGTGAAGTCACGGCCTCGTTTGTCAAACATATGTCCTGTAGAGTAGTTTGTACCTAGTGGCGTGTACTTGTGATGATCTGCCGACTGCTCAGGGCAATGCCAGCATCTACGCTAATAGACGATATATGAAAAATAAATAATCATGTAAAGTCAAATCGAACGTTTCAGACGGTAGTTTTCCTCCTTTGCGTAAGAAATTTTTCAATAATTTAAGTTAAACCTCGAATAATGTTATTGTCTTTTTAATAGAAATTATTTGTACTTATAAAATGGTATTTTTTTCTAAGTCATTCTTTTAAAAGCGTAGCATCGATCATCGAAAATTCACTCATAAAACATATTTCGAATATGCAAAGAAATGCTGGAAAATCTTTATCGTGAAAATGAAAATCGTTAACTGTTGTTTGCACCAAATGAGGGGTTGGGTTCCGACCCCACATTTGGTACAACTTCAGTGACAGATTTGAACAAGCTACCTCCCCTATAACTTTGTAAAGACCGAAATCGGACACATTGTTTATACAATGTGTCCGATTTCGGTCTTTACAAAGTAAAGTAGTTTAGATAATGGCATAAAATTAATTGAGCATTTATATGCTCAATTAATTTTATGCCATTATCAAAGTCCCATTGGTAGGTAAAGTAAGTCCTACTCGTAAAAGCGTATTTCAATTAAAACGGTGTTAAACAGTATAGCCTTCAATACAAAATAAAATAACAAGCAGTTAAGGTAGTATTTCTAAACGATGAGTATTTTGAATAAGTGATCCTTTGTCTATCGTGGGAAACTAAGTACTTTATTTAGACGGGTTCAGAACTTTGTTGTTAAGTAACAATTTGAGTAACCGTTTTACCCAATAAAACAACCTTTGTTACCTACACATACTCGTATCTATAGCCTTCAGTTAGCCTTCCTATTAGTCTAAACTAAAACTATACTGAGAAAATAAACGATTTTATATGATTATTTTTGTTACGAAAAACTCAAAAACTTACCTTGTTAACCAACAAGATTTGAAAAAAAAAACTTTCATTCATAGAAAAAAATGAAGTTTTCTCTATGAATGAAAGACTTTTTTCAAATTATTAGTAACTAGCACTTCGCCCGCGACTTCGTCCGCGCTTACTTCGAACTTTGCTTCTGTGAATTTCTTCTCCGACCAAAAATCTAAATCAATATGCAACTAAAATTCTATCGACCACCAAACAACACTTTAACAGTCGGTTTTCGCAACATCCCATCTTAATAAGCATCTACGTCCTAAAGACATATACCCCAGGGAAAATAAGAGACTCGTAGCATTTGTAGTACCGAAGTTTCATACAAACTATGAATGTGTAAACGACCACTTTTTATATCGTGGCATAATCATCAAATGAGTCCTCCCGCTCAGGGCGAGACAGGTACCCGACACCGTGTGGAAAATAAACTGACTTTCTTTGTTATACAAATATAAACCCAGTGATCTATCTCCAGTGTGCGCGTAACCTTACTCCGTTACCTGCCAATATCATATGGTGTCTACTCACACCGTGGACGCCGTGAAACTGCCATAAACGTATCCTGAGTATAGCGCCATCTGTTGTCGCTTCAACGCACTATTTAAACCAATCGTACGTTTGATTGATACTGTACTATGGCTAAGTGCGGTGGGTGCGGCAAGTTCCTTTCACCGACAGAGGCTGCTAGGTGCATTCGATGCAGGGCCTACTACCATCGGTTGTGCGTCGAAATACCACATACCAGCCCAATCTCGACGGCCTGGCAATGCCCTGAATGTAATAAAAATGTGGTAAGGGACAATAGGGCCGAGACACCAGTTAGGGGACGAACACCAGCCCCGCAAGAGGAAAACCTGGTCAACCTAATGGATACCACCAGCCCCATAAATAATACAGCCTTGGACATCACTCAGGAGCTTAATTTTGATCTTCTTCGGGAAGAGCTAAGGATGTTCAAGGAAGAGTTGCTGAGCACAGTGCGGAGTGAATTCCAGTTGCTACGGGATGATTTGTCTGAACTGAGGTCCTCAGTAAAGGCGACGAACGACCGGTTGAGCAATTTGGAAGAGAGGGTCACAGCCATAGAAAATTGCAAAACGGTTCAGGCCCAAGCCTCGCCAGATGTGGACGCGGTGCTTGCGCAACTGAGGAGTGACCTGAATGAGCGAGACCAGGAGCTGCTCGCAAATGATATCCAGATCACGAACATCCCGGAGACCGGTGGAGAAAACCCTACCCATACAGTCATGTTGCTTGCGTCCAAGATGGGCCTCAAAATCGAAGCGCGCGATATAGTTAGCGCTGAGCGTGTAGGAGGTAGGCGCATTAACGCTACGCAGGCGGCGGCGCCGGTGGAGACCCGCCCGCGCTTCCTCGTCGTGCGGCTCGCGCGCCGTGATCTGCGAGATGAGCTGCTGGAAGGAGCACGAGTCCGACGCGGTATGACTACTGCTGACCTTGACCTGCCGGGCCCAGCGACACGCTTCTACGTGAACGAGCGCCTGACTAAATTCAACCGGGAGTTATTTCGGGCCGCCCGTGAGGTCGGTGGTCGCCTTGGTTGGCAATACATCTGGGCAAAAAGAGGCCGTATTCTTGCTCGACGCAAGCCCGGGGACTCCGTATGTCATGTTCGCTGTATGGCTGACATACAGCGTGTTTTTGGTGCGGCACCGGGAAGCAGCGAAGTTGGCACTCCATAACATACTATTTTTTCAGAATTTGTTTCAATATCAACTAGCTATTTTCTTTAGAACCACGCATTTATTTAAATTAAATTTAGCTAGAAGTGTTTTAAAAGTTATTTTATGTTTCTTTGTCTATTATTCTCTCTGTTGTTTACTTGCTATCGTGTGTCTCGCGGCGCACTACCTCGGCGTTGAATACGTAAACCAGTTTTGTACCAACACACAAACACAATATCTACACCTCGTTAAATCAAAACACTTATTTACAAAAAAAATATGTATAAACATAATATTTGCTTTATTATTTACAAAACTAATTATTATTACAATCCATTATCTAACACTTGTATCCTTGACTAACCGTTTTATTTGTATACTTTTTCTTTTCTATACCGCTTACATAATATACACAATCGCAACGAATCGAATGCTTTATGAAACCACTATGAACAATTGTACACATATTATTAGGATATTAGTATCGCTAAATTACGAAAAAGATCTTCACTATTATTATAATGATGCCAATACGTGATAAATTACTTAAAGTAGGTTTCCTTAATGCCGGTTCATTGGGCACAGGCCACGATGATTAAATCGGTGCAATCGACAGATATGGTTTTGACGTGTTAGCTATTAACGAGACTTGGTTACGGTCAGGGGAGGAGGGGCGCGCTCCGGTGGTACCGGGCTATCGTCTGCGCCACACGCCGCGGCCGGCAAGTGTGCGCTCGGGTCGTGGAGGGGGTGTTGGCTTTTACCTGCGAAAGGGACTGAGCGCGCGTACTTGGTCTGGCGCCATTGATCCCAGGTTCGAATCCATTGAACAAATGTGGCTTACGCTTTCATTGAATGGTAAGAAAATTGCCATAGGTACAGCGTATCGCCCGCCATGGCTCGACCTCGTCCTTTTTCTGGACGCTGTGACCAATTCTCTTAGCTCACTGGCAAACTGTGATCATTATATATTGCTTGGCGACTTTAATGTAAATTTACTGGACCAAAATGGAATTAAAACTAAAAGAATAAATGAATTTTTGAATTGTCTGAATCTTACACAGTTAGTCACGACTCCTACGCACTTCACAGGATCTAGTGAAACTCTCATTGACCTCTTGTGCACCGACCTTAAAGCAAAACATACTGAGGTAAAACCTCTGGCTTCAATCGACGGCCATTCTATTATTATCAGCGAGTTTTACATAAAGCGTGACAAATTTAAACCGTTCGTAGTAAAATCTAGGCCACTTAAAAATATATGTATGGATAACTTTGTTGCAGACTTATTACTTATGAACCTAGAAAGTGTTTCTACATTCGAAAACGTTACCGATATGGTGCATGTATTTAACAGCTACATAACTTCTCTATTTGACGTCCATGCACCTCTTAAGTCTTATTTCATAAAGGAAAAGTCATACCCTTGGATTACGGATACAATCAAGGTTATGATGCGTTTGCGAGATGAAGCACTAGCTGAATTTAGAAAGACGAAATCAGATACAAAAAAACAATATTACAAACAGTTGAAATCATTAGTAATAAGTTCATTGCATAGTGAAAAAATTGCGTACTTCAAACATAATATAAATAATAAAATTAAAAATCCAAAAAAATTATGGAAAAATCTCAAATCTACCCTATCACCTATTAGAGCCAGACAAGACCTTCCGTCGCATTTTACAGATCCTGACCTAATAAATAATACTTTTTTGACAGTTCCCGGGAACCCCATAGCCAGTGACTCACTGATATCTTATTATGCGAATCATAGACATGGCGACGCAAGTTTCACTATTGCTCCAGTGGACCAGAGTGATATCTCACGCATTTTGACTAGCCTGAAAAGTAACGCGGAAGGATACGACAACATTACCTTGGAAATGCTTAATATGACCTTGCCGTACACGTTAAAAACAATAACGGATATAATAAACTATTCAATTGAAACCTCAACGTTTCCCGATCAATGGAAAATTGCCTCCGTTAGACCTCTGCCAAAAATCACAAACCCGATCGAAATAAAGGATTTGCGCCCCATTAGTATTTTGCCATGCCTGTCTAAAGTGCTTGAGAAAGCTGTCAATCGCCAATTAACAAGCTTTTTAGAGCAAAATGACATATTACCAGACTTACAATCTGGTTTTAGAAAGCAGCGCAGTACCGCTACTGCCCTGCTGGATGTCACTGACAATATATTATGTGCCCAGGATCGGGGAATGTGTACCTTACTTGTTTTTCTCGATTTCTCCCGCGCCTTTGATGCTATAAATATTCCCCTTTTATTGTCAAAGCTATCTTATTACGGTTTCGACTCTAGCGCTATAGAATGGTTCAGCAGCTATCTCAATAATAGAAAACAATTTGTAGATTTGCGTTTTGAAGACGGCACTACACTTACTTCATTTCTTTCACTTATAGATAGGGGGGTCCCGCAGGGCTCCATACTAGGTCCGAAACTTTTTACTTTGTACTGCGCGGATATTGTTAAATGCCTCCAGAACTGCAAGTTCCACATATATGCTGATGATGTCCAGTTGTACATATCCTTTAGACCAGATGAATACGATAGAGCCGTTAAAGATATTAATGATGACTTACGCAGAATTGCCATCTGGGCTGAAGAGAACTGCCTGTCACTGAACCCAACAAAAACTAAGTATATCATATTTGGTACTAGGCAGCAACTGGCTAAATTACCCGCAACACTGGACCTCGAACTGATGGGAGAACAGATTGAGAGAGTATGTGAAGCGCGGAATCTCGGCCTTATAATGGATAACGCCCTTCGTTATGAGAAACACGTAGCCGATTCCGTACGAAACTGTTTTTATCGTCTCAAAATCCTATATAAAATGAGGCCATATTTGTCAGAAAAACTGCGGGAACAGCTGGTAGAAACCTTGGTCTTGTCCAGATTAAATTATGCAGACACAGTCTACGGCCCCCGCCTATTAGCTCGTACGGATCAGCTCATACAAAGGGTACAAAACGCCTGTGCTCGTTTTTGTTATGGAATACCAGCCAGAAGCCACGTCACCCCATTTTTGAACAGACACTGTACGCTTAAAATGAAATCACGACGGAAGCTTCACTTGGCCTGTCTATTGTTCGGCGTGGTCAAATATCAGAAACCCGACTACCTATACAACAAACTTAGTTGGATAACTGGTAGACGAGAATGTGGGAGACGACAATGCTCACAGCAGCTGTCAACACAGACTCACAACACAGCAGCATTCAGGGGCAGTTTTCGTTACGCAGCGTCCAAAGTGTGGAATAACCTGCCGCCACCTATAAGAATTATCAACACGATCGAAGCATTCAGAAGACGCTTACGGCAGTACCTAATAGACGAGCAGCAGAAACTGGATATGATCACACAAAATACATCAATTATTTAACCTTCAATTATCTACCCTATTTGAACATACTCGTAAACAGTCAGTGAAACAATATCAAAATAATCTTGTGATAACAATTATAATTAATACTGCTCACGCGTCGGTGCATCGTCTATTATTTTCTGGGGGACTGCTGCGCTCGTTCACGTCACCTTCGCCTCATCGCCAGATAGGAGACCTAAAAAAAGGAAAAAAAAAAAAAAATTAAAATAATTACCTATTACCTTTTATTTCTTGTAAGTATCTTAGTAATGGAAGTAGGTACCTATACATCAAAACTCACCCAATGTGCCTGGCCTACTTGCGTGCGATGGGGGCGTTGTGTCGGGAATACTTTTTATTTGTTGTGGGTACTACCTCCATTGCCGTTTTTGTGATGCACCCATGTTTGCGTAATTGCGTCAAGCAAAATCGACCATATTCTGAAACAGCAGGATACAAAAGTTACATTGGTATCATTTGGCATATATAGGATGCAACCCGTGTAGAAATATTGTACTAAAGCTATATTTACCTTTTTTCCTTCTTCGATCTTCTTCGTTTATGCCTTTTATTACTATTATCATTATTATTTTCCCATTTAATTTTAAATTTGTACACTATGTCTACCACTTTCACCAAAGATGTTAACGAAATATCTATAGATTGAAAGATAACAGTCCTCGATAGGCTAGGTAAACTTATTAAAATGTAGGTATAATTTGTGAATCCGCACTGTACTAGAACTTGCTAGAACTGTTACGTAACGTCCGGCGCGCGCGGCTGCCTGCAGCGCTTTGATTGAAGTGGGTAAAACAGTGCTTATTCTGTTTGATTCGTATTTCATCAGAATGGTGTTCTAGTCACTTTTATCACACCACATAATTATATCTATGTATACTATGTATTCCATTATTCCTGTACATTTTACTTATTTATTTCTGCTACACATATTTATTTCTTATTATGTTTTATTACACACTACAAAGCTGATTTACATCTGTAACGTCTCACAAGGCTCAGTTGAAAACCAGCGTCAGGCTCCCTGTGGCCTGGCTTTATGCTGAACTGAGCCTATTTGGCACAGCCGTGAGGCACACGGTACTTCTTTGTGTTTTTTAATGTAAATTCAACTTTAAAACTGTGTGCCAAATGCGTGCCAAATAAACCTATTTTCTTTCTCTTCTTTCTATCCTCCGCGCGATCCTCACAGTGGTGACTCCAAGGCGTTTCTTCCTTACCCATACGACAAAGGAACCTCCCGAAACATCCGTGCCCGGAGAGGACCTGCGTCAGACGGAAGATAAGGACGCCGTGACGACTCTCCAGCCACTCCTCAAAAAGGGGTCTTATCGCCACGATTGCGGTGTGCCCAAAGCTATAAACTACACCTTCGGGAGAGAATTTTCAAAATCCTGCCTTAAGAAGCACCTACGTGCCAAAAGAACCCTCCTGTGAAACATTTAAAACTCCTAGTTCTTTAGTAGTTTGCTTGTAGTTATGAAGATTCATACTGTTATTCATACCAATTAGGGGTTGAATTTTGAAAAACCCCGTCTTGGGTAGTGCTTACGTCCTAAAAACAACCCCCATGCAAAATTTGATACCCCCATGCAAAGTTTCATACAACTTATCAACCCCAAAAACAACCCCTTAGGGGTGAAACTTCGCAAAATCCTGTGTTAGTGAGCACCTACGTCCTTAAAACAACCCCCATGCAAAATTTGAGATTTCTATCTATCAACACCTAAAACAACACTTTAGGGGTTAAATTTCGAAAAACCCCGTTGATAGTGCGTGCGTCTTAAAAACAACCCCCATGCAAAATTTGAAACTCCTAGTAGGTAATTGTAGCAAAAAAGCATCATTCAAACTGTCAACCCCAAAACCAACCCCTTAGGGAAGTAATATCGCAAAAGCCCTTCTTGGTGAGCACCTACGTCTTTAAAAGAATCCCCATGCAAAAATTGAGATCTCTATCTATCAACATTAGGTGTTGATAGATAGAGATCTCAATTTTTACCCCTTAGGGGTTGAATTTCGAGAAACCCCGTCTAAGGTAGTGCGTACGTCCTAAAACAAACCCAATGCGAAATTTGAGTTTCCTAGCACTTGTAGTAACGAAAGTTTCATACAAACTACCATCACCAAAAACAACCCCTTAGGGATCGAATTTCGAACAACCCGTGTCGTAAGTAGCACTTACTTCCTAAAAAGAACCGGCATGCAAAATTTTAAACTTCTAGTACTTGTAATAACAAAGTTTCATACAACCTATCAACCCTAAAAACAACCCCTTAGAGGTGAAATTTCTCAAAATCCTGTCTTAGTGAGCACCTACGTCCTTAAAAGAAGCCTCATTCAAAATTTGAGACCTCTATCTATCAACACCTAAAACCACCCTTTAGGGGTTGAATTTCGAAAAACCCCGTTGAGGGTAGTGCGTACGTCTTAAAAACAGCCCCCATGAAAAAATTGAGACTCCTAGCACGTGTAATAACGAAGTTTCAAACAAACTTTCAACACCAAAAACAACCCCTTAGGGGTCGAATTTCGAAAAACCCTTTTCTAAAGTAGCACCTACGTCTTATAAAGAACCCGCATGCTAAATTTGAAACACCTAATACTTGTAGCAAAAAAGTTTCATACAAACTGTCAACCCCAAAAACAACCCCTTAGGGGCGTAATATCGCAAAATCCGTTCTTAGCGGGTACCTACGTCCTAAAAAGAACCCCTGTGCAAAATTTTGAACCCCTAGCACTGGTAGTTTCCGAGCTTTCGTGTCCTATGAGTGAGTGACCTTTTGCTTTTATATTATAGATTAGTGTGGAACATAGGTTATATTTTTAATTATATTCTGTTTTTTTTTCTTACTCTTTGTTGTTAGAATACGTCATCTGTAAAAGTTTGAACTGTCTAATTATCACGGTTCGTCTGTCTGTTTACTGACAGACGGACAGACAGAAAAACGAACAGCGGAACCTAAGTACTAACGTGGCGCTCAGGGACTCGTTTTAACCTTTGGGGTTGGTTGTATGGAGCTAAAAAGGGAACCGATTTTCCCGTCGAATGAAAAATTGCTGCGAATTACTTAAACCTGCGCCTCTAAACTGATACGGATAACTAAACTGGCGGTCTTAAACAATTTCCGTCGTACTTAAAACTTTTAAACGTTTGTTGAACACTTGTCAAAAAAATGATAGATTATGACGTTGAAATAAGGTCCGTTTTGCAGTCACACTTTTTTTAGACAAGTGTTCAACAGATGTTTAAGTTTTAGTTAAAAATAGGAATCCGGAATTAGTTATTTATTCAACGTTTATAATGTTGAAGGACTTCGGACAGATGAACGCTTTTTACAAAACCACAAATTATTCACATGGAATTTTCTGATGTCATAATGATGAGAAGAATATTTTTAAGCAATAGAATTAACCAAAGGTTGCGTTCAAGGTCATTCCAGCGTAATTAAAGGTTAGTACCCCGCAGTAAACATACGAGAACGATAATAGCTTGGTTAACCGCAAACTAACTGCTAGATCTAGATTGTGTTAAGCAAAATTCTTTCTCGCAACAACAGACGTAAGTAAAACTAAGCGACCATTGTATTTTTAGTACTGAAACAAAGAAAAACAATGCCAAATCACGTTAAATCGCCTTGAAAGCCTCAATGATAAATTAGCATGAACAAATAATTATTAAGGCTCTATAGTAAGTACAGCCATTGTTATTCATAAAACTGGTGTGATAGTTCATTGAACTTTTGAACTTATGCAGTCGTAAGTAACGGTCGATCTCCATACAATCGTCCTGGCTTCACCTGGCACCGCACGCCCGCTCCTGGGCCGCACCGTTACCCACAGAAACAATCACATGTTTAATTTATTTTCCATGTTTATTTGGTCCTTTCCTTTCACTTAAAGTCATTGTGTTCACGTTTGGATTAGTTCCAAGTATTGTGTGAAATCGAGAAAGCGGTTTCACTGCGCGGTTTATTGAATAGTTGATGCCATAGATAACCTCTAACTCGCCTAATATCAAATACAGTTTTAATAAATCCTTTAATACAAAACAAAAGTAAGAGTGATCGTTTTAATATACCTTGACTGAAGCCTAGTTTCGCTAGCATTAAGACGGTCAAAAAGGTTTATTGACCTCAGTGAAGACAATGAACTTGTCAAACCGGTCTACGAGTTGCTGATAAAAAATCTCAATACGGTAATATCCAATGACATCGGATCTGTTAGTTGCATAACAAGTACTGCGCTGGTTGCGAGACAGGTTGTTACTCCCGCTGGACATAGACTTGACCCGGCAGGGCTCCGGCATGCCGCCATGACACCTTCTTCCTACGTAAATACATATGAGAGAATATCACGTGCATCACGGTCCATATAACGCTCTCCATTGTAGCACAATATAATCAATCTCTTTTGAACTAATATCACCCGAAACGACTTTATTTATTTGCCCTTGGAGAACAGAAAATAAACGTAAATAACAAAAGACGAAACGGGGACAATTAACCTGTCTACTTTATCCATATAAAATGGAGGAGTCTCCGCGTAGCTAGGCACTTAATTGCCTCACTGTTTAATTTCCTCAAGTGATTTCTTTACCTTGAACGGGGCGCGCTCAAGAATATTGAACATTTTGTGCTGTTTTGTACGAAAAAAACAGTGGCACTCGTCATGGCCACGATCACTTAATTTTAGTCACTTGTTATATTTTGGACAATTGTCTGCTATTGCTGTTAGAAACTAGAATTTTACATTAAGAAAATCTTTGTGAGTCTTAAAATATTTAAAAGTTTTTAGTAATAAAATTGGTAAATCATTGACACTATAGTGTTTATGTTTGCATGCAGCGATTACCCCAGGTTCCTAAGAATAATGAGGTAAGTAATAGCCTTCACAGTCGTCACGACAATTTTATTGTAAACAATCGCCCATCATTTGTGCATCCCAGCTGCGTGTTAAACGACTGCATATCTACGTACTTAAGTATACGTACGAACATGTCAAATAGGCTCATCGCATCTCAATCAGTATTTAATAGTTATTTGTGCAACAAGAGAGCAAAGTCGTTTTTTGCTGCGAGTGCTGATTGTGAATCTTGAGCAAGCGAAGGATTCAAGGATTGAATCACGAGCGTAGCGAGTGATTCTAAAGTTGAATCCTGAGTGTGGCGAGAGATTCAAAGGCACGAGATGCAAAAAACTTTGCTCTCGTGTAACACACATAACTTTTCACTTCAGCAGCGAGAACACTTTAGGAGATAAAATAATAAACAGGAATAGATTGAAATAACTTTTTATTAAAGTAGCTTTCAACAATAAGTAAATACTCCACATTATAGATAATCGCCTCGTCTGTGATAAATCTAAAAAATAAGATAGCAACACCGTCTCCGAAAAACTGCTTGCGCCCTTTGTAAGTCTCCATTCATTGAAGACATGGTATATATGGTTTCAGATATTTCTCGCTTCGAGACTTCTGAGGTTGTTTTAACTCTTCCGGTGTTAAAATAAGTACTGTTCTCGTCGCTAGTTTTACTCATTTTTTTTTTTAACTTATTCAACACTGCGCCAGCCATGAAATTTTATTCCCGCTCTTTTATTTTTAAATTAAGGCGTGTTCGGAAATAGCACCCATGATATTTTATTTTTTAAATATTTACTAACAATATTGAAACTAGAAATAAATATTTACAGTAAATGCTTATTTTCATTTAAATACAGAAATAAGTTAAAAATTCAATAAATTACATTCAAAGACATTATTATCTTTTTGCAAAACTTTAGTTAGTACAAATTTCCGAACGTTATTGTCTTTGAGACCGAATTCAAAATCGGAACTTCGAAAGGGCTGGTCTTTGTCTCTCTCTCTTTCTATTGGCGGGAAAGAGATAGAGTGTTAATGTTTCGAATTGTATGATTAACTCAAGGCTGAATATGATATTCGTGGGTTTTTGAAACCAAAAATTAAAAAGTTGTCTCACTAGTGAGCAAAATCGCATTTTGCTCACTGATTTCAGGCAGCAAAACCTACATGTTTGAGCTACTGAAGTGAAAAAATATAAAATAGTGTCTTGCAAGTTTTCCTATGGCAGGTTTACGTCCTTAAAATCCATGTAAAAGTCCTGTTTTCTTTTACAAAATGCGGTTTTTTCCTCCCTTAGGCAGAGATCAATTCTTCTTCTTCTTGTGAAATAATACGGCTTCGAAATTGTTTCTTATCTAATAGGTGCCTTACTTTTGACATAATTTTACACAAACACGTGTTTAAAGCTAGGAATGTCAACGGCATTAGATAGTTTTTATGGTTCAGCCATAGTTTAACAGCCATGAAAATTAAATGCCTTAATAATTATGTTTCTTAATAGGTAGGTAGATGTTTACGTGTATACATATCGATAGTTAAAAGACTAAGTTCTGTTATTTATGGACGTCATATAAATAACAAATACACATTTACGACACAATAGGCTATAAAATTCAAAAGATAATCTTGTAAAATCACATGAAGACTAAGCAAGTGATTATTGGTTCGGGCTATTGTAGTTAATCTATACTAGAGAGTAGAGAGAGTTGTTACGAATATTTTACATGAAAAAATAAGTTCAAAATAGGATTATTATTTATAATACTTATCAAATAATTAATAATATAACCCCAAAAAAGTGTAAATAAAAAATAAGTTAAAAATAACTAAAACCCGACTACGAAAAAAACACGCACTGAAAAGTATAAAACAAGAACAATATTAACTAGCCGTGGTCGTGTGCCACCTAGCTAATAATGATAGTGTGAAACAGCAAACATACCTGCATGTATAAAGTTTCGCCATTCAAAGGTGTTTCTTTTTTTTTGTATTTTCTAAATTATCAAACGTTCGATTGATTTAAAATTTGAATATTTACTTTCGCATTTTCGAATGACAAAAATCAAACATTTGTAACATCATTAATCTATATCTCTATACACATATTAATATTGTAGAAGTTTGAAACTTGAATGTCGGAGGTAAAATCTCAACTCTCTGAAACTACTCAAATTGTTTTTCTATATTTTTATTTAATTTTACTCTTAACCTCAATCTAGCCTAGAAGCAAAGATGAGACTCAGAAGAAATTAGAACTCTGCACAACTATTAAGAAAAGAACAATGCGCAAGAGCACAGGTTCTTGCGTATCGACGGAACACAGTAAAACAGTTACGCGGTCGATTCCGACAGGATGGTGGTCATGCGGGCCATAAGGGGCCTATCACCACCCAGTGGGATTGCTCAGCAGTCACCGCAGGGTAAAGGTAGCCTGAGGAACCATTGTCCGGGATCACCCAGTCCCAATATGTCACTGATAATAACAGCTGCGCTACACCAAGCGAAGGGTTGAATTTTGCCATGCGGGTAAAATCGCTGACAAACAGTTATAAATAAATATCAATCGACTAATGACGATAGTGTTCACAAAAACTTATGGAAACACTGATGGCAGAAGTAAAGTGTAGAAAAAATATCTACCAAAACCAGTTGCACTTATTATCAAAATAATACACGTATTAATGTTATACAAACAGTGATTCGAGTGGATGTCGTCTGTGTTTTTATGCAAATGGGAAGCCGAGATTGTTTTGCCAAACAAAGTCCTGCAAACTATCAACCATCCATAACGGTGCGGAATTGAGCAATTTGGTAGAATAATACGAAATCGTATTTCTAAATGTTTCAGCCTCCATTGGCACGGGTTTTTTATTATTTTGTTTTAACCGTTTCTTTGCCTAAACGGGGCCATAATTTAACTTGACCACAACTCTGAAAAGAAAAGACAGTTGAAGATAGGTATACGTACTGTTATGAAAATTATTATGTTTTTTTTTCTTTTGCAAGTTTTAGAGTTTTTTTTTAGGATTTAATTAAACTTACTTTTTTGTTTTGGCATCTCGCCATTTACTCTTCGCCACTAATGAGTGAATAAATGACAAAATTGGTGTGAATTATTTTATGGATGGCCCGTTTATGCAGCACATTATTGTTATTATCAGAAATACATTTCTATGTATGTCAAAACAACATTTCACGTTGACATTATAAGGGTCGTTATGCAATTACACTTTATCTGTCTTACCACAAAAAACACTGATGAAGACTTGTCTAAAAAAATCTGTCAACGTCAAAACGACATTTCACGTAAGGGTCGTTAGCAGTTACACTTTTTTTAGACAGGCGTTCAACAGATGTTTATACTTTTGATAAAAGGTTGTATTTTATATTTCCATGAATCGATTATTATTATTTTGTCTAAAAAATTTAACATTTTCGCATCGTTGACGAATGAATTTCGTGGAATTTGGTGGCATTTCGATGATTAGGCAAACCGAAAAGAAAAGTATTTAGATCTTTATCAGAACAAAGTTAATAAGTAAAAAAGTGTTCCGTTACACCCTAAAATAGAAACAAAGGAACTGAAAATGCTTATTAACAACCGCAGAGGATGTTACCAATTAAATCTCAGGTGACAGAAGCGTCAGTGCGGCACGAGGTGCCAATTTGTATTCCTAATTCACTTTATTGCCTAATGAACTATAACGAGGAGTACCGAGGCCGTACAACCAGGGTCCCATGGTTAAAACGTCAATTTAAGTTCAATCAATCGACCTCGACTGTAGCTGTTAGTCTTTTAAGAGTATCAAAGCCATAATTTAACCACTTTTTTTTTTTACGTGGCAAAATCATCAAATGAGTCCTCCAACCCCGGGCAGGGCGGGAGGAACTGTCAGACTTCTACTGACTAAAAACCACGGTGTCCTTCGGTAGCCCTTTGTGTGCCGGGGTCGCGGTATACGTATGTCCCGCAACCCCGGCAGGATAATTTAACCTCTAGGACCCCAAAGAGCCCCAATGGCACAATTTTGTGCCACCAAACCCCGACCGTTTTTAAACTGTATTTTTGGAAAAATAAGTCTTAAAATCAGTCTGGATTTGGGCAATTCAATTTCGGCCACGGGGCAATTACCAAAAAACAATGAAACTATACCTTTATAAGCACGGAATCACAGAATCAGAATTAACGAACTGTTATAAAAAAAACCGTTTTATTGTATACGAATTGTTTGCCGCTGATATTTGGATGTCATCCAAATATTTTAGTAGGTGATAGAGGCTTAGTTAGCTACTCTATTTATTGACACCATTAGTTAAAATGTAAGAGATTCTCTTCTTACCAATGTCAAGGTTAACAGATCCACATCCAATTTATAATAGGAAAAAGTTTTCGATAATTACTGTTCACTTTATTATTCAGGTAAATTGCCATTAAATGACTGACAAGTTGTTCAATAGTCCAACTCAATTGTTAAAGACATAATGCTATTAACTCATTGACTCAAAAAGTTAATAGAATTATGAAGAGGTTCTAAACAACATTTGTTAAATACCTCTTTGAAAATTCTAATCTAAAATACAAAAGTTATGAGCGTATAACAAAACGTTTCCACTTTTAGTTTGAATTGGAAATTAATTGATATCGTGAACTCTTTACGGATTGTGTTCTCAATATTGTGACTTATTAAGATACTTATCTTTGTCAAACTGCTTTTAGACCTATTCATTACTATTTCTCTTTCGTATTTCGAATTATCTTTGGGATTTAGTGAAGAAGATATAAGTTTTCTGAGAACCTGGTAATTGTTTCCTTATAAAGTCGTAACTTAATCAATTTTGGTATTGCTTCATGCGTTATTTCCGCCGTTGGCGTTGGCAACAACTTATCAATTACAAAAAAACAAACAACCTCTTTATATAAACTTGTGTTTTCTTAATCAAAAGTATGCGCGTTTTTATCGTTGCTGTTATACCCCTTAAAAGCATACATAATTTCCAGGGGGTAATCACAATCAAATTCGTTAATTTCTTTTTCATTACTAATGCTCGTGAATAAAGCCTGAATATGCCTGAGGAGCGGGTTGAAGGTAATTCTTTTCAGCCCTAGGGAGAATCGCAACAGAAAGATGTCAATTTAAAAACTAGTTCTATTTTGATGTTTCTATTGAACCATCTTCTGACTTTCAATAATAAATAAGAAAAATTTTAGCTGAATATGGCAGGCCACAGAAACAAAAACAAAATTGGCGGGAAATCGGTAATCTCTTCTTCACAATTTTTTTCTTTTGCTAATTTTATGTTTTATTTCTTGTGTTCGTTATCAAAAGCACAGTATTTACCTCGGGTTAAAGATATTTAGTCCGTTGATCTATTAGCGCTCGAACTATAAAGGTGTGCGTCATGCACAGGTCGGCATTGCACGTATCGGACGTATCGTACGTAACGGATTTTATTTTGCCTTGTTTGAAAACTCATACAACTGCGTCCACTGATCCGCATCGTACGGACGGCTCATCGGCAATGCCTTAATGCGATGCGAACCGATGACGTCATATGGAATGCTGATCAGTGGAAGCGATGAAGGTGACATCGGCAATCCGATTGCTGATACTCGCGTCGGCAATCCGATCGCTGCCGACACAGAAATCCGTTTGATGCGATGCGTCCGATACGTACGATGCGGACCTGTGGACGCTTACCAAAAGTTACTAAGCAACCAATAGGACAACATCAACTTTTTATAATATTATGTACAAAAACAAAATTAATTTCATTAATCGGTTTACATCGTAGAGAATTGGATTCGTATATCAGGCTCGAAATCCAGTCTATTGCGATATAAAAAACATATCGCAATAGACTGGATTTCGAGCCTAGGTATCAGTATTCTCGTGGAGCCCCCCCAAAAAGGCTTCGCGGAGCCCCAGGGGTCCGCGGAGCACACATTTTGAGCATAGCTGGTCTAGTCCCTCCTAGTCGGCTAACACTGTTATTGTTATTTCTTATAACGTGACAAGCCATGGCAAGGATGCCACTGAAACTCAAATCAATAGAATTCTGCCGATAGGAAATACAATCTTTTTAATGGCAATAAAACAAAGAGTTATTGTAGTCGTAGGATTGTTTTTAGCGTTTCAGTCGTTTTCCGCTACAGTTTTACACAGCAGGCTGCTGATATGATTTAATATTAATCTCAAACCGTGTGATCGAATAGAAATTCGTATTCAGTTCTGTTTAATGATGATAGAACCACAGAGTTTCAAGTCAATGGCTGATGAAATGTCGTTCAGTGCCTAGATGTAACAGTTATTTTATTAACGTAAAAATAAAAACGCCTGAAAAAACGAAAGTGAAAAGGTGCCGTTTATCTATAGACTCGTATTATTGTATAGTTTTGTTTTACATTTTAAGGTCTGACTTGCAGTCACTGCGCATTTTTATTAGTGTCCGACCGAAACTGATTTTACAGCCGAAACCGAAACCGAAACCGAACCTTCGGCCTTGCTCTCAGTTTCGGCCGAAACCGAAACCGAAACCGAAACTTTTTGAAACTTTTAACATTTCGATTTTTTTCTGTTTTTTTTTTACATTTATTGACACAAGAAAAGGTGTCAAATACTCAGAGCGAATTTTTCAACTGGGCGTGGACGGCTATATTTTTAACTATGAAGAATATCGAAAAACGTTGAATAGTCTCGAGGCCGATTTTGACGAAAACTAAAACTGCATCATTGGATTTTAGAAAAATCAATAATCGTGGCCAAAAATCGAACCCGCTAATTTTGAAAAAAAAAATCACAACCTCTATTATTACACCATTTGATATTGTTAATAGTAAGGATCAAATTCTGGGTAATAATGAAATACGGCAAACTTATGGATAGATAGATAGACGATCTTAAGAATTGCTATTATTCTATGTTATTTAACTTACTGAGTCCATAATCTATTCTAAATTATAAAAAAAACATTGTTTCCAATGTTTCACTAGATTTGAAGTCTCAACAATCGCACTATATTAATTTAGCAATACGAAATAACTGAGACATTAGACTAAAAAAATTGCATTATTTCAAAAAAGAAACCGTTAACTAAATTATGTTTCGAATACCGCCTAATCCTAATTCTAATCTCCTTGACGATTGATAAGTTTTTAATCATTAACGTACGTAACAAATATTTTTTATTATGACATGAATATACAAGACTTAGGTACTCTTGGCAGTAAACTCAAAAACATAACCTCGTCTCATGAATAAACGGACGGTGGCAAACTGAGCCGGGGCTCCGCCGGTGAGCAAGTAGGTACGTGTTAGCTACGAATTTTACCGAACGACGCAAGAAAATGCAGGAACACTTGAGTTTCGGCGGGGCCGAAAGGTTCGGCTATATTTTGGCCGAAACCGAAACTAAGGCCGAAACTAGATATTTGGGACGAAACCGGCCGAAACCGAAACCGAAACCGAAATTTCGGTCGGTCACTAATTTTTATATCTAGGTACACACGGCTACACATCGAGCTATGCAAAACTAGTATAAGCTAACCGTTCAATGTGCGAAAAGATCACAGCATAGCGAGTCCAAGACAAACTGGATTTGTATAGCTTGTAGCCGTGTGTACAAAGAAATCGTCTATTTGATTCATTCCTAGAACGGAATTTGAGCTAATTTGAGGATTGTGGGTTAAAACTATGTAGATTATTACCTCATTCAGAGAATGCTTTGAGAGACTCGCCTTAAATAAGTATCCCAGTACTTAGTTTCCATTATGTAGTCACATGTGCATAAGTTTACAGAAAAACGCAAAAGCTTGATGTCTATAATCGCTTAAGTTTTTGTTATGTGACGATATCCTGACCTAATCAAAAGATATTCGAGTTGCCAATACATGAAAGCATTTACTGGTTCCTGAAATCTTTTTCTGAATACGAACTGGTAAAATAAATGTTTTTAAAAGTGTCGTTTATTACCGTACGGGTATTAAGTAACCAAGAGGTCGATTTTTTTTAGCCGTATTACTGGTTACTACTCTTTTACTTAATATTACAGATTAAATAAACACACTTATAATCACATTGTATAGTCTTACGATTAGTCTCATATTCCGGCACGCAAAATACACACAATATATTATGACCTGGAGTTGCGCATACCAGCCTGTTAAACAATACAATAGTCTCATATTCAAAATGTTTTTATTTAAACTTAAAAACAACTACCTTATTGGCTTAGACTTCTAATTAGAAGGCCAAATAGTTCGCCTTAGCTACAACTAATTGAATCACGGCAAATTCAATTTTGTCCATATTGGTTCATTGAATTAATTACATTTCTCCTTTATGTAGCTGTGATGTAGGTGTTGACGGATTATATCGTGACACGTGTCATTGCAGCGGTATAGTCAAAGGTTACGTTATTGTAATTAATTGGATTTCTCAGGATTCTCTTTGCTTACCTTCCAAGGACGTAGCAGTCTGTTAAAATTTAATATGCGGGACTTACGTTTGATATACGAAAACTGTTCAAATCTACGTTAACTACCTGTGTTTCATTATTGAGTAAAATTTCAATAATTTTATTAACGAACTAAAACTAAAAATCTACAAATTTTACAAACTAAATATTTTTTTAAAAGAGACTAAATTATAAATCTTTAAGCAAATATAACTGAAACTGCTGGTCCTTATTCAGATAAAACATTTACCTAAAAATCTAAGTTGCCCTTTCAGTATCAATAAAAACAGTAGCGGCAAACAAGAAAAACAAAACTTGTTAAAAAAGACGTTTTTCCTTCTAAAAATGTTTAAGGCTCTTTGCGGCCAAGACTTAAAAAGAGTTTTCTTGAAATCCCCATAAGATCACAAGAAAGGTTCAAGTGGGATCCCCAGCCACTTCTTTTCGTTTAGCACCAAGGAAAATTACGGTTACACGAAAATTGGGTTACCAAAACAAATTGAAAATTTGGAGGCAATTTTCTCCCTCAAAGAACAACCATTCGCATTTTTTTTGTTTCCATTTTTTATTCACAAAATTTGGTAAAGTTAAGCAATAAAATATTTTGCCAGTTTAGACTGGATCTACAACAAGGATTAGTGAAACAAAACATTCGGATTAAAGATATTTTGCATTGTGCGACTCTTGTTTAAAAACTTTAAGTGTTCTGGTTTAGTAATATAGCAATTAAATACTGTTACAGTAACCTTAATCACTTTATAACATAATTTAGGTACCTTTAATAATTTTGATATAAAAGCTTTTAATCTGAATAATCTGCGAGCACGCTAACTTTCATAAACTTTAGATCGAAAACACGCTAGCGCTACGTTTCCTTATATTGTAAGTTACTAAGTAGGTAAGACTGTGTTATACAACAAGTATTACACCTTAATTCCGGCCTTGTTCAATTACGACGGTGTCTAAACTGAATTAGTAACACTCTGTGTCATCTCCACTGTTAGATTTGTAATCAAATATGCAATCTTTGGATTAGTTACGCCAAATATTGGACAAATACCTGCTTATTAAATCTCGTGGACTTGCGCTGTGCGATTGATGATTAGCATAATTATTATTATTACGATTGTGCGTAAGATTTATTATCTTTGTTCTGGTGGCTTCAGGCTTAATGTTGTAAAACTAGGTAATACATACTCCCTTATTGACATAACGCCCCGTTATTATAACGCTCAAATCTAACCACTGTTGGTTTATAATTGTGTGATTTGCCATCTTGATTTGTACTCGTATTACCTACTTTTACCCTAAATCCCTTACCACAGAATAAAAAAGCGTCAATGGGGATGGCAAATGGGAAACTAATGGCGCTAGTATAGCTTATTCCAAGCATCGTCATTGGTTCAAATCTTATAGGTACTTCAAAATAGTTCTACCTCACTGGTCGGATTAGGACTTACCTATGGTCGCGCCATCTACAATTAGCTTTGACCTCCCTTACCCATTGTCACAGACTGAACCATTGTTTTTTTTATTTTGATAAATATATTAATCGTCAATTATTTGCAGGCCATCGTTTTGGGGTCAGAGGACGAAAATGGAGAAGCGGCTGATATTGGCAGCAGGCGTGTTATCAATCCTCGCCATCGCCTTCTTTGCTGCATTTATCGCCACGCTTCTCGTCCGGTCATCCCCAGATATCAATGGTAAGTCCTCGCAGTAATAAATAGACCTGTACCTCTACCATGAGTTGTCATCGGAAACTTGCTCGCTAGCGTTGTAATCGCTAGCGTACTAACTTGGATCAAATAGATTTCGATATTGCTGGCACCATGAGATTAATTGAATCTTACGCAGGCGATAATGTAAGCTCGATAGGTGATGTCGTGTTGCTAACTTCACTACTTATGTTTTGTTTCTTTCTTTCTCACAAATAAGAAGAGAGAACGGCTTACAATACGTCACTGTCGTCTATTGTTCGTTGACCTTGCCCTTGTATCACTGACACCTCATTGCTGACACTGCGTTGTGTGATTTGAAAGTTTCTATTAATAGATTATTTGGATTATTAACTACAAAGTACCTCACTGTTTCAATTATTGGTGGATATCATGAGATGGAATGTTTCTACTTGGTATTCAATTATTTAAAAAACGTAAAGTGATAAAATTCCAAAATAGTTCCCTCTAAACGCAGTTAAATGTGTAAAAATATGAAAATGTGGAAGTGTACCGGACAACCAAGTTTAAGTGTCAGTGTTCAAGTGTAACCAAGCAAGACGTAAGAATCGCAACAAATAAACAATAATGTGCACAAATCGTCCAACGCTTCTTTAAAGGGTCCGTAAATTTTAAGATATTTTTTTTCACTTGCTTTAAATTTATAATGTTGTAGTTCCCAAATTAAGCGGCCACTAACATATTTCATGTTAAAAAGCTCTTGTAAGCATTATTTTGACTTTTTATACTCAAAAACTTTAATAATGTTAACGTGAATACATGTTTCACACGCCAAAATGCTAGTGAGCTACGTAACTACTATCGCAAGCGTATCGTTCGCTAGCGCCTGTAGTATTAGTGACTCATGGTACCGTTTTGTATGGTGACAGCTGAAAAACGTTAGTGACTGTCGGGTATATTACGGTAGGTTTTTAACCAATCGTAATCTACAGTGCTCATGGTACGAATTTTAATTCTCACTGTGACCGCTAGGGGCGCTGTACAATATTTCATACAAATAAATTACGGAGACGCTAGCGAGTTTTGGCTGTGTAAACTCATGGTAGAGGTACAGGAACGAGACAGTTTAACGACGAAAGTAGAGACGAACTCCTTCAATCCAGGTGGATCGCTAATATTCGAAAAGTGGATGGTAGCAGTAGGATGGGAGTACATAATTCATACAATGATATTATAAATAATAAAAAGAGGTAGATATCGCACTAGTACGCACAAATTGTTGAGGATAAAGTAAGACAATAATTGTTGCTCTTTCCTATCTGCTATCTCTTTCTATCTTAATACGTTCCGCATTATCTATCGCTGTCGTAGTTTTAAATTACTATAATAACAACGCAACGATATCTGAACGCCATTCAGTATGACCAATATGAACATGGCGTATCTTTCTTTAGAATATCATTGTTAATTCACAATATAATACATAGGTACGAGGCCTACGTTTAATAGGGTAGTGGACAGTGTGGGCACGCCAGTCAATTGGTATACTTTTTATGAGTCTTAAAAACACCATTTCTTAAAAGCTTTCTATGGCATTAAAAACTTTATATGGCGTCACTATTTTTCAATTCCATGATTTAAATATTAATTAATTTCAAAGGAAAAAATTACATGATTAAATTAATCTCGTTTACACAAACCTAAAAGAGTTAGAAAATTAATATGAAATTATTATTTAATGTTTTCTGCTAACCCATTACTGAAAGTAATGCGGTGATACCGATTTTGAAAAGAACAGCAGGTAAGACCTATTATATATGATCTCAATATGATGAGATCTCACCACATTCGATAAAACGAGATGTAAGTACTTACTCTAATAGTAATATACAAATTAAGTAACTGTTTTACATTATTATTATTGAATTCTTACTTAATTCATTTGCAATTCAATTTTACTGCAATAAGTTTTTTTTACAATAATTTATTTATAGCATTTTTTGTAAAGGTTCCCAAAACTATTTAGATGTAACAGATACCCATGAATTGGAAGAACTTGTTGCACTGGTGATGAAATTAGTAGAATCTTCTCAAAAATAACAAACTGAAATCCTGTGTCGTAGAGGCTGTGTTATTTCAGCAATTTTATATTATGTTTCATTTTTTACCCACGACGGAACGGAGCAGGTATAAGCGTTTAGGGTGAGAGATGTTTGGGTGTGTGTTTGTATGTTTGTGCAAAGTAATGTTCCCACCTATCTTCTAAACCAATGATCCGATTTTGATGCGGTTTTCAAAAACGGGTTTGTGTTCTATGAGTTCATGTTCTTAGTCAAGTGTCATGGCTGTAACTCACTAGAGGGCGCCACAATGTAAGTGCAAAAAATATTGCAATATAATCAAAACGAAATGTCCGATTACAATCTGTTTTAACATTGTAGCTTAATGCATGTTCCCAAACAATAAAAATTACGTCTGTAACTTACTAGAGGTCACTACAATATTAGGGCAAAATAATATTGCAATAATATTAAAACGAATTGTCCGATTTCAACGCGGTTTTCAGCAATCGGTTCAAAGTTAATTAACTGAATTGTATGATTAAGTGCCACTACGAACAAAACAATTGCATGGCTTGCAATTGTTTTTAGTTTGTATGTCGATGGAATGAGTAATTAGAGAAAATTTTTGTGACGAGTGATTCAGCCCCTTTGTTCCTTTCCAAATGGTCACAAGCACTGTGTGACTGTGACAAAACACCGCCGCCGTTCAACACGAGTTCACTCGCCCTTGCCGAATTTTCAAATAATAATTATACAATTTTGTCGCCATTTCCTGTGCTGATGCACTTTTTTGTGACGTTTGTCGTGAATCCCGCAGTCGTTTTTGATAAATTAGTGACTCAAACCTTCATAGCAACATGTTATTCTGACCCACTAAAGGTATTTCAATCATATTCGTATTCTCATGTCATTGTATCGGAGCTATGCGTAGTGTTATTGATGACTGTTCGTTATTTCTCGATACTGCAATCAAATTTCCGGCTACAGATGAAATTGAGCCGTCATAGTCCTACCTTATTTTTCGTTTGAATCTGTAATAAATGGATGTTTCAAATTGGCAACACGACCAACTTTATCAAAGTAAACAAACGTAATTGGTGACGAATTTGGAAGATAGCGATAAGACTTCAATAAAATTTATAACCTTGATTTAATATAGACGAACAAAATAATTTTGAACAAAACAAAAAAGAAGGGCCACATATAAGTGCAAATGTTCAAAACAGCGTTAACAACAACGCCGTTAAAATTTATGATACTCGTATTACGCATTTTGTACTGATTGTAGCTATTTTAAGAAGGAGCTCCACTCCATTGTTATTCAATAGATAGATAAACGAGGGCAGGTCACGAAATATTAACCAAATTTTAATTGGTGGTTATCCCAACGCCAACGTCTGAACCCAATTAATTTCATTGAATGTGACACACAGGCAAAAACTACGTCTTATTTAATACTGTATGCCACTCAAGTGCGGAAGTGGACAGGAAGGAACGTGTATTGATTTGTAGATCACTGCGCAAGATTAATTTTAAGGAAACTTTTAGAAATCAATCTAGTGACTATATCAGAGAAAAAACTGCAAAGTTAACGCAAGAGAACGTTGGAAAATGCTTCGAAATGGTGAGGGTTACCAAGATCACGTTGTGTGTTGAAACACAGCCACGCTCGGTCGCACGCACGCGTGTTGCTGACATTACACTATATAATAACAATATTACAATACAGAGGTCAGTTTTCACACAAAATTGGGCAAGTTCGATTTAGAAATGTCCAACAAAAGAACTTTACAATTACAAATATCGATCTAGGCAAGTTTTTGTTGGTGTCTGCGACAGTCGCCGGAGCAATAAACTTCATCCTTGCTGTTTCTCTTTTACTTAAACTGAGTTTAAAAGTTTTTTTTTGTACCTAAACTGGGAATTACTCCTGTATCGTGGGTCCGTTTACAAACACAGAAAGTCTGATACACAAACACCCAGACCTGAAACAACTACCTACTTGTGGATCATACAAATATTTCTTCCGTGCGCGAATCGAACCCGCGATACGCAGCTTAGCAGTCCAATCGCTCAACCTCTGCGTCGACAGTGCCGTCGTACGTCGTAAGTTGAATTGAATTGCAGTAGTGATTTCTCAAAAAAAAGGAAGCTGTCGGTGCAAAAATACTTGTTTTTGCTCTCATAATTTATGAAAGCAATTAAGTGCAGACTTTAAGAGAAGGTGTAAGGCGTACTCATGACTAACTTAATGTTAGCAGGCACAAAGAAACGACGCAAAATCATTAGGTACAGTCGTCCAATGTTCAATGTCTGATTGATACAAAAAATCCAAGTGAATCAAAAAGAGCTTCAAAGTAAATACATGAATCAGCAAATAACAGTACCGGAAAACTATTTATATGTAAACCATAAAAATAATCATATCACGTAGGTTTTAAGGAAAACCACTGGAGATGTACTTACCGACTAGTCGGTTAGCCGAAACTTTACTACACTACCGAGCAAGAATATGGAATCCCTTACTTGGAATTGATCAAGGATAGATTCTTAAATAATGTCGTGATTTAAATGAATATCATATCAATGTAAAGTTAACTGGTAAACCTTTAAAGTGGTACCAATTTTATTCCTTTATTCATTTTTACGGTGAAGGAAACCATCGTGAGGAAACCGGCATGTCCTAGAACCGAAAAATTCGAAGACATGTGACATCCACCAATCCGGATTGGGCCCGCGTGGTGGATTATGGCCCACTGCCTCTCACAGAGAGGAGGCCTGCGTCCCAGCAGTGGGAACATTAATAGGCTGACAATGATGAATGATGATGATGATTCATTTTTATACCTTACTAGCTGACCTCGCGAACTTTGTAGCGCCACAGAATTAATACTCTACACTACTAAACTACTGCTGCCACATCATTTGTTACAAAAAATGTGATAAATGATGAACCGCTCGACCAATTTTGTGCAAACTTCACATAAACCATCTACTAAATAGTCCGAATAAAGCCTAATGATTTGGATTGGATAGGTGAGCCCGTTCTTGAGTTATAAAATTACAATGAAAAGTGGCATTGATTTTTAAATATACAGGGTGGAATTTTGAAATGCCACCTGGAGGGAAAGTAGTCTCAATACTTCAGATAGAAAATTTTACTCAAAGGAAACATTCCTTTATTTTTTAGATTTAAAAATTTAAATATTTTCGAAAATTGTTTTCTCCAGCCGAGAATCTCTCTAACAAACATGATATATTATCAAATGAAAGGAAAACCAGGAAATCTGTAATCTTTTGTAAATAATTAAATTAATTTAAGATTTCCTGGTTTGCTCGCGAGTGTAACCTTTTTTGTTCATATTTTGTAACCTTTTTTGTTCATATTTTTTAACTTTTTTTGGTCATATTTTTTACTCAATCAGTCTAAGTTTATTATATTTTTCTTTATGAGTCGGCTTCTTTCTTTAATACTGAATCATTACAACTTATAATAGAAAAATATTATTACGACCGCACGGCGGCGGGTGTCGTCGAGTGCATTTTATTATGTACTCAATGTCAATAACTTAGGACCAGTTGCTTGATCGATAGTTAAACTAACTATTGTTAAACTCCCATTCTTTTTTTTTTACAATAGGTTTCGATAACAAATAATAGGATATAAAAATAAAACAACTCGCCCTTAGCTTGCATGTCACTGACATTTGCAAAGGCTTCTTGACTCTACGACGACATTGGTTCAGCCGACTAGTCGGCCAGTCGGCCAAAATTATAGTCGGTCCAACTCTAGAAACCACCATGCATTAATATTTAATATATCCAAGAAGGTACCGCTTATACCAATAACCAACAACTTAGTTCCCGGCACGGGTCACCGATGCGATGGATGCAAGTGGCGAATTGTCGTTCGGCGTGACGGTCTAAGGGGGAGACCTATGTTCTGCAGTGGACGTCTTCCGGATGATGATGATAGTTTCGGATGACGGTTTCGCTCCTCCCTTTGCATATTCATTTGTCTCTAGGGTCTTCATCAAAATCGGTTCGAGTATTTAGATGTAAAATCATAACAAATAAAACAATTCTTTATTTCATATTTGTAATACAATGTTAGGATTAATTATATAATTATTTATGTACATAAAATTGTCGTGTCACTCGTGTCAGTGTTAGCTACTTATTATCTAATATGTGATCTAATATATGAAATTCTCGTGTCACTCATGTCAGTGTTACCATACTCCGCTGAAACGGCTTATACGATTTTTATGAAATTTTTATGTTTATCAATAGGTCTGACAATCGACTACTATCTATTTGTCATACCCCTATGTGATAAGTGTTATCCAACCCTAACTTTTTTTTTAACTAGAAAGAATTTCATATGGCAAAACAATGTTTGCGGGGTCAGCTAGTCTACTCAGTCTACAATAATCTACAACTTAATATTAAAAAAGCTGATGAGTTTGTTTATTTGAACGCGCTAATCTCAAGAACTACTGGCCCGATTTGAAAAATTCTTTCAGTGTTAGATAGCTTATTTATCGAGAAATACTATAGGCTATAAGGGAACGGGATATTCTTACGGGAACGGGAATAAAACGGGATCATGCGCGTACGAAGTCGCGGGCAACAGCTAATAGTAATTAAATAGATTTCGGTACTTTTTGCAAGCTACAAGATTCTAAGATTGTTCGAAGTAATATGCGCAAAAAACAACCACAAACGCACGTCACAAAATTCATCCGTTTGATAAATATTCCAAGAAGAACTTTGCGTCTAATACTTTAGCAATGTTGATTTTGTTGTGCAAAGTGTGGATGTTGCAAATTGTTTGTTATCAATTTTCTACTCTATTGCTTGAGCAATTGAATAGGATATTAAATTTTACCACAATTTTGTTAGCAACATTGTTTAAGTGGTAGTTTGAGACCCGCTGGCTTTAGCTTTTTATCGAAATCTGGACAGGAAAGTATTGTGCTTTAAAAATGGCGACGAGGCCAAGTTCACATCACGAAATTCGGTCAATAACAAGCATACCGTAAGGTCATAATAGTATGTTTACACGGCATCGTGTCGCGACACTACACACAAAATCAAAGACATTTTCAAAATATTTTAACCAACTGCAAAAGAGGTTATTATTAACTCAATTAGGTATTCCACTGTATATAATTTTTTATTCCCGTTGGATCCCACTTTTGAATCACGCGGAGTTACCCCACGAATGTACACCCCAGGTTTTGCGCATTTGGCGGTACACGTTGTGAATATTCTTTCATGAAACCGTTGAAACCTTCAAACCAACCGCAGTTGTTCGTACAATGTTAAAACTTAGGTAGTTCTTGGATAATTGAGTTATAACTCTGCCGTTGCGACTGACATAAGTAACGCTGTAACTTAAGCCCGAATGAATTAAAACAATAACTTATTGAGGGAAGCTTTACAAGATTTGAGCCAGGAAGTTTGTTCCCTGGCTTAGTTAGTGGTGTGGTTAGCAACGAAAGTCTAGTTTTATTTATCACCTCAGATCTTACCAGAGATGTCGTATTAGCAAGTACTTACAAATTAAGTTTTGGAAAGAAAAATTTCAGATTGCAAGTGAGATTCGAACCCGCGCCCGCGTCTTCTGGATAGGTACTCCAGACGCCTTAACCAACCGAAAAGCGTTCAAAATGAGGAATAGAGAATTTCAGCTTGCAGGTGTGGGTTGCAATGGCCTAGTTGCTTAAGGCGTCTCGATTACCCATCCAGAAGACGCGGGTTCGAATCCCACTTGCAATCTGAAATTTTTCTTTCCTCAAAAATCATCTTTACGATGCGCGTCGCATGCGTTAATGCGTTTAAAATAATTATTAAGTTTTGGAAGTTAGATATCGTATCGTGTCAGTCGTGACTTCGGTTAGAAAAGAAAAAGCAGAAATTGATTATCATGAATTTATTATCATTAAGCCAGTTAAAGACGATCCAGTTTGCCACCAATATTGTAGCGCGATGGATGCGACAAGCGGTATCAGTGTGCTTGAGTCTGCTTCTAATAGCTAAGTCAACTTTACTGCACGCGCTGCAAACCAGGTAAACAGAATCGTGTAGACCTGGTATATAAGTCACATCCTGGATACCCTACATAGGATAGTTATTATCCCAATTTTATGTTCCCTTGGTATAATTTTCGAGTTGTAGAGAGTGAAACCGCTGGCCTGGATATTCCTTCAATTATTTTTAGCGTTTCAATTGTTATGTTATTTTGCTTTTTGATGAAACATTGAATAAAAAAAAAACTAAATGCAAAAATAAACTTAGTACAGAAAAGTAAATATTAAATACGGAACCCTAAAAAAGACTTCCGTGGCTGTCCATGCCTACCAAGTGGCATGGCATAGGTAATAATTATAGCTCTTGACTAACCGTAACTATGGATGGTTCGCAATACGCGACCCATTTACTATGGAAATAACAATATATTATTTTGCCCATCCTCGGAAATAATTGCATTAAAGTTACGGACTTCTTGTATGGATATTTTTTTCTTCTCATGACATGAAAACCTTACCTGGAAACCTTACTGACTTATCATAATCGTCTAACTATCCACGTGTACTTACAATTGGCAAATTATGCGAGAGAAAATTGAAATGATTTGTTAGGTATTCTAGAACTTGTCTTTTATCCTTGTCTGATAAAATTTTATTGCAGTAAAATATTAATTGTGTATGTAAATTATTTGGCAACGCCGTAATCGCGGCGGTAAGATCCTCTTTGAGGAGTGGCTGGATAGGCGTCACGGCGTCCTCACCTACCTCCTGACGCAGGTCCTCACCAGACACGGAAGTTTCAGGAGGTACCTGTGTCAAATGGGGAGTCGTCGCAGAAAGATCTCCTGCTACCACAGGCGCGGGCGGCGAGTAATGGGTGGCTCGCTGTCCGATCGGGTCGACAGCGCGTTGTGTTCCACGTGCGCCTCAAAGAGTGTCAGACTGACAGGGCCTTCTCCCTTAGAAGGGCAAAGCCTGCCGGTGTCGCAGGACTAATGAGCTATCGTGACCCCGAAATGTAAAGGGCTATTGAATGACACCGTCGGTTTTAGTCAGTACAAGTCTGACAGTCCCTCCTGCTCTGTCCTAGGTGGGAGCACTTATTTGATGATTGAAGAAGGGTTTTGTTTCTTTCACATAGACAAAAAAAGACAATTTAATTTTATTCCTGCTAATTTGAAATTATGTTTTACATGTGTTTCTGTTTAGTTATTAGATCATTGGGTACGGTTAGCCGAGAATATCTGAGCAGCACTAAAAGAAAAATGGCGAATGCTGAGTAGCATAGGCCGAGACATCTATCAAAATGCTTCACTCTCGTCTGAACTTAGCATGGTTTCAGCCGATAACTTAGTCAGCATAGCTGACTGTTCAGCATTTTCTGTCAAGCTTTTGTATCGGCTAAACCGTACCCATTGTTTGTTTTGCCTGTGATCAGTTAATTAAGCATGTTTTGTCTGCATTTTAGACATACCCCAGACAAGTGAACTGAGAATTTCCTCGTCGATCCCGCCAGCAGTCGTCGTAAAAGGAGCTCCGACAGATGTTGAGTTATGCAACAGCCCCGGATGTATCCACACAGGTACGCACAGTAGTTTTGAACTCTATGCTCAGTACATTAAGTTGGTTTCAGAAAGACTTTGGATTCTTAGAGAACCCAACGACCTTTTCGAAGAAAACCTGATGTGTCTTAGAGCCTGCGCACACTCCCAGATTATGAACATTATAGATTAATGTATACATATATTGTGTGATCAAAGGTCATACAACAACACACTTTTAAAGGAGCTACCGATAGATATCCACAAGAATTCCTTTTAAATGTCGACCCAGATTTTCAGTATAATAATTAGGATAATAATTGTTAATGAAAATTTATAAAACGTATATACGTATACCTACATTATTTCCTATTAGATTCTGAACTATTATACATCACGTGCGCCAAGGCCAGATTCTTAGTGTTCCTGGCCTAACACAATAAAAAAGAAAATAAATGGAATTGGCCATGAAAAAATAACAGTATACTTCAATTAAACTCTTTCAAGAAACTGATAAACAACTTGTAACACCAAATGCGCAAAACATCTCGTGGGGTAACTCAGACTATGATACTGAACAATTTTTGTTCTAAGACTTTTGGAAATTCGCAGAAAAAAAAAGATTTTCATACAGATCAATCAATTTCTTATTTTGCATGACCAAATAAGAAATGTATGGATTGAACCTCAAAACCAATTTTTTTTCCGAATTCCCAATAGTCTTAGAACAAAAATTGTTCAGTAATATTGACTGAGTTACCCCATGAGAGATTTTGCGCATTTGGTGCTACAAGATGTATAATTCCTTTATTCGTTTTTGTAGCATCCAACATATTGTTGAACATGGATGAAAAAGTGGATCCTTGTGACGACTTCTACGACTTCGCTTGCGGGTCCTTCGTAAAGAACACCAGGATACCGGACGACAAAACTTCGGTGAACACCTTCTCCATAATCACAGATCAGCTGCAGGAACAGATCCGTGCTTTACTGGACGCCCCCATCATTGAGGGTGAACCTAGGCCGTTTGTGCTTGCCAAGACTTTGTACCAGGCTTGCATGGACCGAAGTAAGTGAATCTATACTTAATATTATAAAGAGGTAAAATTTGTTTGTAAGTTTGTATGTAGGGGGTAATCTCCGGAAGTAATGAAACGATTTTAAAAATTATTTCACTGGCCGAAAGCTACATTATTCGTGAGTGCTATAGGCTATAAATTATAAAGATAAGATATCATACATATTTTACCGCCCAACGAAGTGGGCACGGGTCAGCTAGTTTTTAATAAAGATGCTTGTTATAAACATCCTAGGCCATATCGATAGGTTTAAACAAAAAACTGAATCTCTGAATCCGTGTGTGATAATGTCAAAGCAAATATTTTCCTACTTCATATATCTTTCAATGACGTACGAGAAGAGGCCTTTGCCCTGTAGCTGGACATTACAAAGCGGTGTAATTACAATAATAGTATAGTCGTGAGAATTTTATACTTAGGTGAGGTAAGGTGTCTGGATTCTATAGTATTATTATGTTTCCCATAGCTGTGATAATCATGTAGATATAAGTAGAAATAAAGCTAGCCAACATAGTACGTGCAGTGTGGAAACTCGAACTTTCCGTGTGTGTGTGTGTAAGTGTTTTTGCAATACCCATTATTCGAATCCAATAATTCTTAATTTAGAAGTCATAAATATTAGTAGGAAGTAATTTTTATCCACCGTGCTAGGGAACTGGTCTTATCCCAGTTGTAATAATGTCCTTTCCTGCCTATTGGCCTTATTTTATTGTCTCCTGCTTGATATGGCGGTAAGTGTAAATTACGTATTTTTCTTACTCCGCCGCCGCTTTTCTGATTAATTTTGTGGCAGGATCCAAGACAGTTAAATTCATTGTCCGGGACACGCTCTGCGTTTTTCTGGTGGCCATCACTACTGATTATGGCTTTCAGTGTTGCGGTGGTTTGGTAATAGTGCAGTGGGATTATCGCAATAAAGTATAATGTGGTACATCCACTTAACTGATACAATAGCCTCGTGTAACCACAACAGGTAATTTTCGACAATAGAGCAATTGAACACACAATGCGCAACTGTACTCAACTTTTAATTATATTTCACGATCCTCACATCATATGGCAGAAGTTTATTAGTCCATCATACAACTACATAAAACACATTTATGTTTTATTGGCTTTTAATTGTTTTAATAATGGTGATTTTAATTTTTTCATGGTTGGGTCATAAAACACTATTACCTACAATTTAATTTAAAATATCGTCGAGATTATTAAAAAATAATTGCTGTTGACTTTTACAAACTATTTTTGCATAAAGACAACAAACTTTGGGCACACTTCGGGGCCCAACAAGATAACCGCAAATTGGAAGGCAGAGTAAACAAACTTAATTCACTGTCGGCAAACAGTTGGAGGCTTGCTCGATTGTTATTACATTTTGAATATAATGCTTCTAAAGTAGTGGTTTAAGAGAGTATTTTTCCAATATAAAAGCTTACGGAACTTTTTATCAATTTGTTTTATAATTCGTCAACATAAATTGATAAAGGATTTGCGGAGATCCTTAGTACTTATACCTGCTATTTTATTATAAATCTAGTTTTACAAAACAGCAGTTTATGTAAAGATAAATCACTTAAATAAGGTCTTTTTAGTGTTAAATAACCTCATGATCCAATATTAACTAAGTGAACTAAGGCAAATGAACGCAACAACTTGGTACATCGCGTGTTTAAACCTAGCGCAGGATAATAGACTTAATTACGACAATTATTATTTAACTGTTGCTTAACCCTGTTGTGGAATAAAATGTGTGTGAAAGTGAACTAAGTGACGTTGCTTCCATCATTTACACAATCGGTGACGTAAGTGATGAATGATTGAACTGGAACCTACTGGAACTGGGCGACGGAATGATTCCAAACAAGGGTAGCTGAAATTTTGACTGTGAATTTTATACGTGTAGCATACTAAGTGAATGTACGCCCGTGATTGCTGCGCTGTTGATCGGGACACGCACAGTATTGTGAATTTCTTAAATATTTTTACTTTGAATGAATCCTTATGATAAACGCCACATTCTTGTATTTACATTAGGTATTTGTAGCAGTTGCACTTGCCATTTAATTAGGTACATCTACTCAAGCACTTGCCATTAGGTTCATCTATCTCAAAACTGTTCTTTCTCTAATCTGTGTGTTGTGTTCCATATAACCAGCTAAAATCGAAGCCCGCGGTGTGCAGCCACTCCTCGACATGCTGAAGAGGCTTGGCGGCTGGCCAGTACTCGACGGAGATTTATGGGATGAGAATGCTTTCTCCTGGGAAAAGTCTGTCTACAAATTCCGAGACGCTGGATACTCCGTGGATTACTTCCTAGATTTCTCCATCAGCGTCGATGTGAAGAACTCCACCAAGCGCGTCATCGATGTAAGAACATTACAGAATCAGCTTTCATATTTCTTTTCTGAGCATTTTGATCTGGTCGGCCGACCTTGTAATTGGAGTAGGTTCATGTTTTTTTGGGTGCTTGTTATGTGTGACCACATAAGCACTGTAATTTGCTCGCTCGTTATGTTTACAGCGAATTGATTTTTGCTAAGCGAATTGTTTTTTATCACGCGAATTTGTTCGATGAATGTAATTGTGTACGTAATACGAGTTCTAAGTGTGTGTTTTCTAACAGCTGGACCAGGCGTCTCTAGGTCTGAGCCGCGAGTACCTTAACCGTGGGTTCGGTGACAAGCTCGTGCAAGCCTACTACGAGTACATGGTTGACATCGCTACTTTACTGGGAGCAGAACGCCACCGTGCCGAGTTAGAACTTAAGGAGTCGCTACAATTTGAAATGAAACTTGCCAATGTAAGTCTTTTTCAGGCCATAGTTAGGTAGTCTTCTGCTGGAACGTGACATAAAATTTGGAGAGAATTTTAATTTGACATTGATGGTTTTCTAAAAAATTCGTCCAAATTATGACGAGATATTTGTTGAATTTGACCTAATTACGATAGCGGCAGCCTATGGAACGTGTAGGCAACATGGTACATCAAAAAAAGTTCAAAAGCTTTGAAAAATCTAAATCTTATTTTGTTACAGTACCTACATAATTATGATAAAATGAAACATAGTTTTATTTTTATTTTGAAATAGGTTAAGTATTTAAATATTATCTTCTTCTTTACATATAATAAAATCGTAGAGATGTCATTCCTGTACATTGAATATTTTTTTCTTTTTGTATTTTTTTCGAGATAAGGGATCGATTCTGATGCCAGATCAACTTTTATTTTTTTTCGAATTTTTTTATGTTTTTTTGATTTGATCTATCTCTGAAACTACTGTAAAGTTGTCAATCAAATGTTCCTCAAATATTCCTAATAATATGCTTCTGTTAATATGCTATGTATTATTACGCTATTTTTCCTGGGAGATAAGCAATTCTGAATTTTGTTGTTTTTAGATGTTTGTTGATAGTTGGAAGCTAAACCACTGGATATTATTTAGTCAATTTTTCCTCAAATATTCCTTAAACTGCTCTTCTATTAATAGGATATGTATAATTACGCTATTCCCCTTGGGGGATTAGCAATGTTATAATAATTATGTTGATTTTCAGTCATTTTTGACATTTGTATATGAATCGCTATTTGAAAGCTACTGTCAGCGGATCAGCCAGTCCGGTCGGTAACCTGCTTGACTTTCGTGCAAGGGGTCTCTGGATCAAATCTCGCAATTTTTTTTTTCTCTTTTTGAGTTTTTTTTTTATTTGTCCTGAGAGTTTTAAATAATTAAAAAAAAAATGTGCATAGTTTTGTTTCAATATTATTCGCGATTTTAAATAATTACTATTTTTTTTCAATACTTCTCTAGGATATAAATCTACACCGATTTAAATTGTAGGTAGTAAGTTGGATATTTTTTTTTAATTGTAATTGTTTCGAGGTGTGGAATTTTAAAGATTAGAAAAAAATCAGGGTTTCTATAATTTGTGTTTATTTATGTTTTGAATTGGTCCTCAAACCAGTGCATAGATTCTGTTTAAACGACGACAAGTTGTACTCATCGAGGCAGATAATATTTTTTAGTTATCACGCGGTATGCTAAAGGGAGAAGCGCAATGCTATCGTACGTTCATATTGCAGCGATACTGTAAATCGACCCAAAAATGATAGTCTAATGTTTAAAATAAACACGGTTCTTTGAAATTAATGTCGCTCAAATAAGGACGTTTCCTATGCAAACTATGTACCTACCTAGATATAACATTATTGATCTAAAGTAATAATAAAAATGCAAGTATGTTTGTTTTTACCTTTTCACGCATTTACTACCTACTGAATCGATCGTCCCGAAATTTAGCATATTACGTTGTCAAGAGTATAGACACGGATATAAGGTATTTTACATCCCGAATGACAGAAGAGAGCTGTTGCCGAGAAAACAATTACGTTCATATTCCAGATGGCGCCACACGATCCGTATTGTTTCTCAAATTCTAAAATAACGCAAGCGAAGCTGCGGGCAAACACTAGTGTATGAATAAAATACACTACAAAGATTTTTTCTTGATAAAGTTAAATTTAAAAAAACTTTTTTTGATGTGTGTATATTTTTAGAAACCAAAAAACTAATAGATTTTTATCAGCAAATGACTCATTCGTTCCATAGGCGGCGTGTTGGTGAAGATGTCTGTCGCAATGCGATGCGTTTATTATGTACCAGAGCTAATTAATTCACAAAGATGAAGGTTGATGAACAAAGAACAATATCCTAAAGTTTTCTTAACCTCCACAGATTTCCTTGCCACTGGAAAAACGTCGTAATGCCACTAGCCTGTACAATCCGATGACCATTGCCCAGCTTACACAAAAGTTCCCTAAGTACGTATGCCTTTTAATATTAGATTTGTATCCCTATGGTTCGTGACTTACGAGTTGTAGATCGTGGGTTCGAAACTTCGAACCCAGCCAGGCACATTACCTACTTTTTATTTATTTATTTATTTAAACTTCATGCACTTGTAAAAAACAGTACATAGGCGGACTTAATGCCATAGGCATTCTTTACCAGTCTACCTTAGGGTGGTGCAGAGAAACAAACATAGCAGGTGTAATAAATAATACATTAGTAAAGGAATATTCAAGATTATAATATAATTAAATACATATAAATATATAATATATTATGTATATATACTTACCTACAAATAAAATATATACAAAATAGAACAAAAAATGGAAAAGAAAAGTAAAGTTGGGAAAATTCAACAACAAATTATCTTTGTGATGAAACTGCCAACCTCTTATGCAAATGCTCACGGACCTTAAACTTAAATGTCAACAGACTTGTGACCGTCCTGATGTTCTGAGGGAGCTCATTCCAAAGGAAGACCGCTTGGACAAGGAAAGACGATTTTAGAAAGCCAGAGCGATGAGAGGGACATCGTAGAAGACGATTGTTGGAGGAACGAAGATTTTTACTGTCCGCAGAGCATAAATATTGAAAACTGGAGGAAAGATAAGAAGGAGAAGCGGGATTATTTAAAAGAGAAAATAATGTAGTCAACGCCCTCAACGCTCTACGCTGTCGAATGGGTAGCCATTTTAACATCAACCGATGTTCAGACACATGATCATACTTACGAAGATTAAAAACGAATCGAATGCAATTATTCAGAAGTCGGTCAAGTTTATTGAGGAGATCTGCATTCAGGTCATAGTAACACACATCACCATAATCTATTATGGGAAAGATAAGGGACTGAACCAGCATTTTCTTTATGTGTGATGGAAGAATATTTTTCAGGCGATAAAGCGACCGCAGCGTTCCGGTGACCCTTTGGCTCACAGCCGCAACCTGTTTGCGCCAGTCGAGGCAAGTGTCAACATACACACCTAAATTCTTCACGGCAGGGCTAAATGGAATGACTGTTCCATTAAAGGTAATCGGCGGCAATGGCAAACCATTCAGCCTGCGAATGCTATGGGAACTCCCCACAATTATGGCTTGGCATTTAGTAGGATTAACCGCCACCCCAAAGCGATCAGACCAGTTCTTTAGTGCTGTCAAGTCCCGATTGAGTTTCCCGATTGCATCAGATATGTTGTCAACACCCGCCCGACTGTAGAGCTGTAAGTCATCAGCATATAGATGATACGCACACTGAAGTTCAGAAGTTATGAGGTCTATAAAATTAGAAAATAAAAGTGGAGATAGAATTCCGCCTTGAGGTACGCCAGTTTCAAGATCACACCAGCTGGAAGAAGAGTCTCCAGCAAGCACTGACTGCTGACGCCCTCGAAGATAGGAAGTAAACCATTCCAGAACCTCGGAAGAGACCATTCGATAGGAGAGGATGGATAAGAGGACTTCATGACTGACGGTATTGAAGGCATTGGAGAAGTCTATCAACACTAAAACGGTGACTTGTGTGTCTTCCATTCCCCGCCTTATATCGTCAGTCACTTTAAGGAGAGCAGTGACGGTACTGTGGCCAGGTCGGAACCCAGATTGTAATGGGCTGATGAGGGAGTTTTGGTGAATAAAGTGGGAAAATTGTTTATGAACGCAGGCTTCAAGGACTTTAGATAGAAAGGGAAGGATGGAAATTGGACGGAAGTTGCTGGGAAGAGTGGGATTAGCAATTTTAGGTAATGGACGAACATGAGCTTTACGCCAAAGAGACGGTTAAAACTGTTTAATCACCACTGCTCTCAAAATGCTGAAAGACGGCAACATTTTGAGGAAACCAGCAAGTCTTTGTGGCAAAAATTTGAAGACATGTGACGTCTGAGAGCCAGTTCCCACTCTGCCTGCACCCCAACAGTGGGAACATTGTAGGCATAACAACAAAGCAGAATCAATATTCTTAGACAATTCATAGTGAAAGTTTTCGATTTCACGGCATCTCAAATTATGTTGCATTTGCGATTATTGCATGACGCCTTCCATTGTTTAAATTCATAATACTAGGTAATAGAATTTTGTTACGTAGTACTTAGGCAATATGTTTCTTGATATGGTACAGATTTGAGTTATTTGACAATATTATGGTTGCTTTCATAGATGACGATGAGAAAAAAAAGCAGGTAAATCAGGAGCTACATTTACGAGAAGTTAATGAATTTGCAGAAAAACTAAGTTTTAATAACTAAAAAAAGTACTGTAAAACCTAAGAACGTTGAATTTTGAGGCCAAAATATATGAAGAAGGATTGTGATTCTGAACAAGTGTCTCTTTTACATGTGAACCTGTGTAGCTAATCGTGTTCTCGCTTTCTATGATTTTCCCGCCTGATCTAGCATTACTTTGATGTGTAACTACTGTAATAACATTATTCATTTGCAAAAGTGAACTATGTCTGTACAATCGACTTTGAATAATGACCAATCATAACCTTATTTTCATCACAATTTGGCCCACATTTGTGCAAACATAGTACCTGCATAATTATATCGATGTTATAGATCTTGATCTCTGTTATTTTGATGGATTTATCTATTGGCAAAATGTCAACGTTCAATTCAATCGCTGCTGCACTATAAGGATCGAAGATTCAATAAAGTAGTTTTGATAAATTATGAAAATCTTTAGATAACATTATGAGGCCCCCACCAAGCCTTCTTTAATAGTAACATGTTGTCACAGGATCCCATGGCTGGAGTACATCAACCGTCTGCTTGCCCCTCATGCAGTCATTGACATGGACGAAATTGCCATCGTCAGCGTGCCCAAATACATTTCCGATCTCGAGGTTTGTACCCACCTTTTTTCCTAAATTAAGCCTACGCTGTTTATTACTTATTTTCAGTTGTGTTCATTCTGGTGAAACATCTGAGCCTGTAGCCAAACGGCAAGCGACAATCGTTTACGTTCAGCTGTCGCTAATACATTATCAACTTTATACCCCATCGCATAAACTTAAAAATCTAGTAAAGATTGCTGAGCGATAGCGAACGAAACAAACTTTGATAGATTGTCAACTTTATGCAATGGGGTATAAAGTTGATAATGTATTAGCGACTGCTGAACGTTAGCGATTGTCGCATGCAGGCTTTGATTTTGTTGTGGACGTAGCAATTGAGCGCTTCAGCTTCAAAAAGCCTCCAAAGTTACTGTCATACACGTACCATAGTATACTTGTGCAAATCTAGAATTGCACAAACACAGGATTGTACAAAGTTAGGCGTATCTTCCGACACACGTTACAGTATACTTGCGCAATTCCAACCTTCCGAAAGTATACTGGTACGTGTTATGGCAGGCTTTATTTCAACTGACTTTGATTTCATAATGGTTGGTTCAATCTTGCATATTCAATCATCCATACATTGTTATGGTGGAAACGTTCATATTGTAGGTACTATAACAAGTATATATTAGCTTGCTAACATTAGGTCCTTTGCTATATATACTATAAAGCACAATAGTATAGCGTAGTCTGAAATCAGCTTTACCTTGTAGACCTTGCAGACGCGTTAAAGCAGTTTCCACAATGGTTATCAAAATTGATTTGGACATTTGCACGCGGCCAAAATCTTCGTACCTAAGTACAATAAAATTGTCCGGTGACGGAATAGCCATTGTCTAGCTGTTATATAGTACAAAACCTAGCACCACTTGACTAGTTTCACACGCTCTAACTGTCAGGTTAGGTTACTAATAATATATTATTATGGTCTTCAGTAAGACTGGGCTTGTAGATACCCAGCGTTGCGTGTGAAAGCTTACATTCATACTCATGTACTTAAGTACTTCGTAGTCAACTATCTACTCGATACAATGTAAGAAATTGACGACTTAGGGCTGATTTTTCAATAGTCAGATAACTTTTATCTGAGGAATAAAAACGGCGGTTTGGCAGCTTTATCTATAGAAAATATATGTCAAACCGCTATTATTTTCCTCAGTTAAAATTTGTCTGACTATTGAAAAGTCAGCCCCTAATTAAATAATTATAATAATTAAAAATAATAGTTGTGTCTAATTAATAAATTCGTATACTACTATTGTTAGGAAAAACAATAGGGTATTTGACTGAAAAAATATAATTAGTTAATTAGGCAGATTAACAAAAAAAAAATGACAAATATTTTTCTTTTGTAACGTAAAAAATATCGAAGATTTTTAGATTTATTAAAAATTGCGTCACAAGCAAGTACAGTTTTTACTTGCTTCTAACGTTTCGAGCCCCAACTCTCGAATTTAGATGCGTTTACTATGTATAATTTATGGATTAATTCAACAAGAAAAAACACGTTATCATTATTTTTCAAATTTTTTACTGATGGGCTAATATAATGATGCTATAAACACACCTAAGTAATATACCTACTTACCTCGATTAATAATACTTCAAAAGCTAACCATATTACGTAATAAAAGGTTAACGGGTGCTTACAGGCAATAATATTCAATTAATAACTAGTAATATAATTAGTTATGAACAAGTACCTACCCATGTTGACGATAATTTAATTGAGTTTTCTCGAGCTCGGTCCAAGCGTCCTTTAATGAAACTTCATTGGTTAACATTATATTTATCGATGAAGACATTATATACATAATAACGACTAAGTATATAGCGAGATATACTCGTATATCAATAAAGAGTGTAATACTTATAAGATATGAATCAAAGCTATCGAATGTTGCTGGTTACATAATATGTAAAGTGAGGAAAAAATTAATATTAGGAAAAATTAGAGGTAACTTTTCTCCTTTTTTTGGCGTGGGATATTTTCAAATGAATTCCGTTCAACTACGTGTTTTCTTTTCGTTAAATGCTTCTCCACTATGTGTGGAGTAGAAGGGATTGACAGATTTCTAAGACAAAAATCACCCTGCTCCTTCAGTTGCCTTCTACATTCCATGGCTGCGGTAACCTCTTAAGACATTCCTGCGACCCCGGACACTCCCGCGACCCCGGAAATGAGAAAAGAGAGGTGCATATAGCTCACGGTTCTCGGCCGTGACCGTGAATTCCTATGAGTCCCCTGTCTTCACTGGAAATTGATTTCTTCGTTAGACAGGGAGACAATTTCCTTCAATATAGGTATCTATTCACGGACTTTTTGAAAACTCGTTTGAAAATTCCACACGTGACACGCGTTGATGAACGTCAAGTGTACCTACTGAATCGATTCACTTTTCTGGACGATCGGTCGGTGACGTTCCCCGCTGGCAGAAACTTTTCTACCTTCAAAACTAGCTTTTAAATAAAACTGTTGAAAGTTTCGTCCGTCTACCCGTACCTCTCGAAGAATAACCAAATCAAACAGATAGCTAAACATGATATTTATTTAAACAAACAGACACTTTATAAAATTCAAGTTGAATGAAATTGATTTGAATGAAAATTGTATAGAAAATAAAATAATGTTTAAATTTTTGAGTGCCGTTTAGTTTTTTGATTCGATATCGCAGTATCACCTCTATTAAAAACATCTTGTTTATTCTCAAAGGTCCTTCTGGAAACCACACCGAAGCGTGTCCAAGCAAACTACGTGATGTGGCGCGTGGCAGGAGCGTCGGTGTCGTACCTGACGGATAACTTGCGCAGGCGCCAGCTGGCCTACGTCACCGCACTGTCTGGGAAGACTGAGAGAGAGAGCCGCTGGAAGGAGTGCGCTGACACCACTAGCGTCAGGTGCGTTGATTGAATACTCTTTTATTTGTTTTTTTTTTTATGGCGAGAGGGGAGAATCAGAGGTTGACAGTTATTTTTAAACGTTGCCTCACTCTAGGAATTTCTTCCTGTATCGTGGGTGCGTTTACAAACAGAAACTCACACAAACACCCAGACCCGGAAAAACTATCTACTTGAAATTCATACAATTATTTGTTCCGTGTCCCCACAAGGAACAATCAATATTTACTTAATCCACAGCCGTGCCCATGCCGATAGTAGGCGCCGGGCCTAATTCAACTACTGCGACCTAAATCCAAGTCGCCAGAGATCATAGATAGCTCCAAAAGAAATACGTATTTTGTAAAAGATTTGACTACAATAGGCGTCTTTTAAGACTACCTGCTTTAGTTACTTCAGTACCCCTAGCACGAGTTTTCACTCTTTTACATTACAGCGTCTTTCCAGTATTTACAGCGTTTTTTGCTCACCGTATGAAAATATGACGCAGCGCCTCTGGTGTGCAAAGAAGGAACTAATTTTTTCCTTGAAAATTGTCAATTTGAAAGAGTGTCAAAGTTCCAGTTTACGTTTCAAATACTGAAAACTCTTGCTAAGGGAACAGGTTGGTCAGTACAATGTTGACAATTTTATGCATACTTATACAATCACATACACGTTCGACCGTACGTACAATCTAACTTTCCCGCCACACGTGTACTATCAATTTGTATTGTAATAACAAAATGAGGTAGCTCAATTTGTATTTCCATTACGGTGTAACATGTACGAGTAACGATTCTATAAACTTTACTTGCACGTGTTACGGCTTCAAGCAAGCAGCAAGCTTGTAACGAATATTTCAGGAAAGTAGCGTATACCTATCTAGAAGTCCTTTAGTAGAAACTTACTTTAAAGCCAACCTTTGTAGTTTTTTAGATAGAAGTAGAACTGCGAGATAATCGAAGGAAATAGGGCTTTGTTTCCCGGAATCAGTGAAAAATATTTATTTTCCTTCCAGGCACAATTATAAAAATAAAAAATAGAAAACAATAGACATAGGTATTTATTTTTGAAAATTGTATCTCTTCATGCAAAAAAAAAATTAACCTATTATAATTTAGCTTTTCTTTAAAAAAAAACTATACCTAAAAGACATTTAAATATGAATTTTAAGACATTAGTTACATTTATTTCATCAAAGCCAGTACCGGCGTTAGGGCGGGTTATGGGACATCTCGCCCACAAAAAAACTGGCCCACAGGCCAGACGTCCCCTTTTTAAAATGTGCATGGGTAAATTCGCCCGGACCAATTTAGTAAAACGGGCCAGATGTCTTCTAATAAATACTAAAGGGATATTTCGGTAGTAGAAAGTAGTATAATTATTTATGTACATAAATAATAATTCTAGCCAGGAGGATTATTTAAGTACATACCACTTTAAACTTATGCTTGCCTAGTACTTTTGCTGATTATATTATTATTGAACAGATATTTAATTAAAAATATAATATTTTGGCGAAATATCCCTTTACTATTTAATAGAAGAGATCTGGCCCGTTCTACTAAATTGGTTCGGGCGAATATACCCATGCACATTTTAAAAAGGGGACATCTGGCCTGTGGGCCAGTTTTTTCGTGGGCGAGATGTCCCATAACCCGTTAGGGCAAGGCGCGGTTAGGCGATCGCCCAGGGGCCGAATAGGAAGCCTACTTTCTCGAAGACTTCTCAATCTCTCTCATCCCATTTTTTGAGGATAAACCTAATACCCGTCTAAAGAAAACACAAAACGCCATCTATTGCAACGCATTGCAAACATGCACAAATGCATAACTGAGAGTCACGTTAGTTTCTTTTAATAAATGGTAATTTCATTCAATCCTTTTCCTTTTTTCATATGGGTTTGTATTGTAGTTGGGGGGCACCGTAGAAAATCTCGCCCAGGGCGCTGGTAGTGCTAAAACCGGCACTGATCAAAGCACTCAATCAAAAGCAATAGTAGGTAAAGATGTGATAAGTTAATAAGTATGAAATGGGTATATACCTGCATTTTATTTAGGTATATTCAATCAAGTGGACTAGTTTATACTCAACCTACTAGTGCCTACTAGTACCTACCTTCTTATAGCACGAGTTTTCACTATTTCTAGTATTTACAGCGTTTCTTGTATGGAAAAATGGAACAGCGCCTCTGGTGTGCGAAGGAGGAACTAATTTTCTCCTTGAAAGACAAATGGAAAATGTCAAAGTTCCAGTTTACTACAGAATAACTGAAAACTCATGAGAAGGCCTAAGGTCTCAGAACGGGCTGAACGGCCTCGCGGGTTATCGTTGTCTAGAAGTTTTAGGTTAGGCCAAACTAGTTTCAGGGATGTCCTGCTACGGTTTCAAACAATTTCAGACATTGTAATTTTTTAGTTCAGGTACGGCAATAGACCTACAGCGTTGACGACTTTGGTCTAAGTAGTGGGCGGTGCGAATAAGTCATTCATTATTTCGAAGTAAGTAGGTACGCGAATTCGCCACTGGCGGCGTCTCGTGGCGTATTTCAAACATTTCATCTTACTGCTCACCGGCCCGCGCTAAGCGCCTCTCACAGCGGCAAGGTCGCGATTAGCATGCGCAGCGGAGCCAGGGGCTACAACTCTGTTTTAAGAATTTATAAGCGTCTAGTCAATATAGCAAACTCATCGAATTCTGTGACTCGTTTGGTGAATTTTGGTTTGAGCACTATCGTGGGGTCTACGAGTGAAATGAGTTTCTTGAAATACCTGAACAACTAACGGTTAGTTGTCATTATATCGCTCACTCGAGCCTCCCCAAATTTTACAGACGCATTTGAACTTTATTACTGATGCTTATGGTAGGTAGTATCTTATAATTAGGCAAGTCACAGAATTGGATGGGTCACCTACCTCATAATATTCATCCAAGTAACCCACTAGTGTAATCCACAATAAGTATAATCTGTGTGATATTTATTTCAGTATGTCGATTGCTGTGGGTGCCCTCTACATCAGGAAATACTTCAACGAGAACTCAAAAGCTAATGCATTGGAAATGGTGAACGATATCAGGTACAGCGTCAGTCATTATTTACCAGTTTTATATATTACGGGTGCAACATGATATTTAATAGTGATATTATAAAAAGGTACCTACCTATATATAAACCTTCCTCTTGAGTGTTTAAATCCATTGCGTTGTTTGAAAGATCAACGCGTATAGAGGCAGAATCGACTTTGTTTTAAACTATACATTTTAAGGATAATGAAGATTTTGACATACTACTAAGTTATAAATAATGAAATTGACATCTTATATTGAATTGATATTTAAATTATGTAATTCTCGTCTTAGTCAGAAAGTCAGTAGATATTATACCTTACTCAAATCCAAGAATAGATGAATCCATTATTTAAAGAGAAAAAAAAACACGTTGAATAACCCACATTTTTCATTTTACAGGTATTTTCTTAATCAATCTTTAACAAACCTTAGATTAACCAGCTTTAAAAACTAAAATAATTCACATTTCCCCAGACAACAGTTCCGCAAGACCTTGAATCAAGTCGACTGGATGGACGAGATGACCCGTCAGGCTGCGCTTGAGAAGGCAGATTCCATGGCCTCGCACATTGCCTACCCCGATGAGATGTTAGACAATGACAAACTTACCAAGTTTTACGACGGGGTGAGTTTCTACGACCGGTTTCCTAAATACTAATCTCACAAAACCAAAAAGGTCCTATTCCGATTTGTTAGCGTATGGCAGATTCGCTATTATGCCAGATTTTTGAAATTACAACCTCTGAAGCAGAGTCTAGTTAGCTGTGTGACGGGTTGGATGTTTTTACTCGGTCTCGAGTCATAAATTCGAGTTGACTCGTCTCGGTGGTTCCTTAGGCGAAGATAGAGCTGAGGATTGACTCGGGATTGAAAGCTCGAGGCAGCTCGATTCAAAATATAAGTGATGTTGAATTGTTGATGTGTTATGGCAACACGAGTCTAACTATAACTCCTATCGTGTTGTACGAGATGCAACGCAAGTGTGGGCGCAACGACGATATAATTAATACTAGACTACGCATGCACGATCTAAGGAACAAAAATTATTCTGCCAACTCGCTGAGGTACTACGTAAGCGAGGGGGACGGGGTACTGCGTTGTGATTGGATTACTCAAGGTCTGTTCTGTCTCAACGTATGTTTACGGCTCACAGGATTGGTCGAAATGAGACGAATATAAGACTTTTTTGCCTAATGTGTTGACAGACATCGGTCGCCTGTTATTAGGAGTCTAGTATTATATCGTCGTTGTGTGGGCGGGACGCACTGTGGCGTGACTCGTCAACTCGTGAGGCTTCGCGAAAGGTGTGCGTTCGACCGACCGAGTTGAATCCCGATTTTTTTTTAACAAATTTATTTGCTTTTAGCTGGAAATGTCATCGGAGAAACTGATGGAGTCAGTCCTGAACTTGACGCTGTTCGGAACCGAGTTCCTGTTCAGCAAACTTCGTGAGCCCGTGAACAAGACCGACTGGCTGACACACGGCCGTCCCGCTATCGTCAACGCCTTCTATTCGTCCATTGAAAACAGCATTCGTAAGTTAACTTTAATTATGAGTAGCGGCGGTATCTAAAGCAGTTTCTGCCGTATCAAACATGCGGGGCTCTTGGCGTGTAACGGAACATATCTCATTGGGTCAATGATTTGAAAAATGAAGCTTGATGAAGAATGTCTTTGTATATTTTATACATGATTAATGATTTGTAATTAGTACTACTCGCAATTAGTAAACAACTTTGAATATTCATCTTTTGAGGTCATAATTTTAATTCAGGAGATCTAGACTACATTCAAATATCTAGCAGGAGCACACAATGCAACAAGTCGGTTCAGCACAAAGCTTATTGGCGGGACAATTTATGGCGGCGGTGGGGTTACAAAAGTCAAGGGAATAGTGTCGCCCTCTATCATACATCAAAAATATTTATTTAAGGTGGAAAAGTACAAAAAATATTAGGTTTCTCAAAGCTGTTCATGTCCATGTGTACAGAGTTCCCCGCTGGTATCCTGCAAGGTGCGTTCTTCTCTGCCAAACGTCCCGCTTACATGAACTATGGAGCCATTGGATTCGTCATTGGACACGAAATCACCCACGGATTCGATGACCAGGCAAGTTTCAATCTCTTTTAAAAAAGAAACCTAATAAAAGAATCATTTGCTTTCCTTTTTCCCATTTTTTTTTACCATTTTCCTCGCTTTTTACCGTAATGATTTTTGTTTCCAGGGTCGTCAATTTGACAGGAACGGAAACCTAGTGGACTGGTGGCAGGAGTCGACAAAACAGAAGTATCTAGAGAAAGCCAAATGTATTATTGATCAGTATTCTAACTACACCGTTGAAGAAGTTGGACTCAAGGTATTGCAAGTTTATAAATATGAAGCCTGAATTTGTAGCTGCGTACAAAATCACTAGGAAATTACTTATAGTGGTCTTAAATAACTTTGATGATCAAAGAAGTAAATCGTTCTTTCAGCTGAACGGAGTGAACACCCAGGGTGAGAACATTGCAGACAACGGCGGTATCAAGGAAGCTTACTATGCATACCAGGCGTGGACCCAGCGACACGGTGTCGAGCCACGACTTCCCGGTCTTGAGAAATACACACCTAAACAGGTATACCATCTAACTTCTTGCATCATCTTGCTCCGTCCCAACATTAAATTACTGTAACAAAAACTAGTGATAAAATACTGTGTAATCGATACTACAGTTCACTAGACATCACAGACGTAACATTGCAAACTGAAATCAATCTTCCAAATAGTTTTTGCCTAATTATTAGTTAACACTAGATTACCTAAAAGTCAGTCATGGATATCGCATCGCAACAGTGGTTAGATAAGTACCTACATCTGTGGATTGTTCGCAGCTGTTCTGGCTGAGCGCCGCCAACACGTGGTGCGCGGTGTACCGGAACGAGGCCATCAAGCTGCGCATCACGACCGGCTTCCACGCGCCTGGCCGCTTCCGCGTCATCGGTCCCATGTCAAACATGGAGGAGTTCTCCGACGACTTCAAGTGTCCCGCCGGCTCACCCATGAACCCCAACAGCAAATGCAAAGTGTGGTAGTCCCGCCCTCTACCGCTCGCCTCTCGAACGCTCCCATGCATCACATGGAAGACACGCTACGCCTACCTGACGAGCTACCTGAGCCTCTCACGACACGATTATTCGAGGAAAATTGAATGAAAATTTCTGTACTTAACCTAGAAAACATTTATGACATGCGAATTATAAGACGTATTTTTCGGTCTCTATTTATTATCTAAACATTTTGATTGTATAGTACATTTGTACGTGTAGCTCGACAGTGCTAGGTCGATGTACGCCTACCCCACGGCTCGTTCCAGTATGTGGGTGTTAAGTTGAATGTTAGATGTCACCCGATATTTCGATGTTGTTAAACTTGTAAATAGATTAGCTGAATTGTGTTTATAGATAGTTTTATACTTTTCAATCACATGCTGCGTCACTGAGACTTTAGACTGAGCACAGAACTACATAAGATATTTGATGGGTAATATACTCAGTGTATAAGTATTACGCAACTTCAATGCTTGTACATCAGAAGCTCCCCTTATATTAATTTAAAGCCTGCATGTAACACGGTTGAGTTGTTACACTTTAGTCTTTCATATTTATTCTGAGCCGCAGTTCCAGGCCACCGAGCAGAAACCATTCGATTTTTATTAATAATATTACTAAACAATTGTATTATTATCTGTAGGAACTATTACTGCGGCTGTTAGTGTATTATTGTACTAATACTGTATCGAATCTCACTTAGATGTGACTATGAAACGAACAGTGATAATTTAATTTAACTTAAGTATACCTAGTAAGTAGCGATTTTGGATACAATCGTATTGTTGTAAATCATTGAAACATCAATATAAGATCATTTTTATCAAACACACTGCTTTTCATTTCAACATTAAGGGCCAAGTCACATCGAGACGCAACGCTGCCTGTACATCTCAATATGTGCTTGCCGTGGTCTATGCAAGCTGCGGTTGTTTCACACAATCTTTATTATCTAGGTGGCACACGACCACGGTTAGTACAATATCGGTCAAATGAATATTGTTCTTGTTTTATACTCTTCAGTGCGCGTTTTTGACTAAAAAACCAAATAAAAGAAATAACAAAAATATAGTAAACTGATGATACACTACTGGAACACTTCCCCAGGAAAATTTACTATACATACCTTTTCAATTACTGCAAAAAGGAACACTTTCATTTATAAAAAAGTGTTATTAAAATTATTTTCGAAACAAAAGGTTTTCTTTAAAGCAAGCACTTATTTAGATAAAACATAAAATCTAAATTGAATGTGAAAGTTATCAGCCGAGCGCATGTTACGACTCACAATGAATAAGTACTAAAAATAAATAAAAACTTATTACGACGATCCTTTATTTCATTATAAAATAAAGTACACACAGAAATATTGAACGAATACTACACATGCATTGCGATTCCCGAAAGATAATTAAATATACATACATAGAGCGTGTTTAACGCTTTCCAAAAGCAATAACAGAGTATTTAAAGTCTACTATCTATTGGAGAGGCATGGTTATCTGACTGAATGTTCGAAAATATATCTTAAACAACTAATCGTTACATTGAATGATTGTGCGAATCGTCGCTTTTTACCTAAAATGATTACGTAGACATATAGTATTATCTTAAAGTAGCTGCTATTAAAGCTGCAAATAAATAAATAAAATCATGTCGGTACTAAATCTAATAAAAGTGACTTTTAAAGCATGATCAAAGAGATTTAATTCAATGGTTACTTTTTAATTAATATCGTACTGTTTTAAAATAAGGGTGGAGCCACAGTTGTTCAGTCTCATCACTCACTATCACACACTCACGTACTTTATAACTTTATCAACCAGCACCAAAAACTAATATGTTCCCTTCTGCCTACCTCTACTGTGAGTGCATCCTTACAAGACAAATATAATATCTAAAAGAATATAGTTGCAAGTATAAATAAATAAGAACATCTGAGATCATGAAAGTAGTGTGCTTCGACTGCAATACTAAAATAGCCTGTGGAAGATAAATTCCATGAGGTGTTAAAATATTAAGTGACTAGTTAACTGTACAGTGTGTTTTGATCCTAAAGTACATACATATTCATTCCACATTGCGCACTGATCCACACACGCCAGTATAGTTCAAATATTGAACACACTGTTAAAACTGCAGTTACACCGCACTAAACATTTAAATTGTGACAAAAATTTGCTCGCGAAAGCCTTTCCAATAATTTTAATTATGTATCAGTCATCAAAATGGGTGTTAGCAAATTTTATTGTCATATCTACCAACAATACTTTTAGAACTTTGTTCTCTTTATAATTTTGCCTTTCTTAAGCCTGTACCTACACCACATTTTTTACCTACCGAGCTCAGCGCGGAACCGACACTTAGGGCATATTAATTTTATTCATGAGTCTGACAACCAGCCATACCAAGGTGTATCTTGTATTACTCCTATCCACTGACGCATAAATGTAGTCGCACTATATAAAGAACTGGTGTTCATATTATTATATGCATTCGTTAAGACTGGAAGCAGTCTCCCCAGCATCATCTGCCTAGCCAATTCCCAACCATATTGGGGTCGACTTCCAGTCAAAGCAGATTCAGCTGGATATCAGTATTTTACATGAAGCGACTGCCTGTCGGACCTCCACAAACCACTAACTGGGTAATACGATACCCCATGGTAAGATTGGTTGTCAGACTTTAGAGCTTCGGACTAACAGTAACGACTGTCAAAAATCTACAAATGACAGCCGGGACCAACGGCTTTACGTGCTTTCCGAGGCACGGAGGAAACTCGCTATGACAGATGGTCACCCATCCACAGACCAACCTTGGCAAGCGCGGCTTAACCCGGAAGATCGGCCTGTACGACTGTAATTATTTAGCCATGAATTCCTCCTGCAGTCTCCCCAGCATAGTTGAAAAATACTAGACAGATAGTGATGATACTTCTGTCTTATTTTATACGGGATGTACGAGTAGGTCAAGTATTTTCACTAGTATCGTTCCTTCCAGTGTCAAGTATAATCGCCCTAAGTCCGATATAGCTAAAGCAACTCCAGCCCAACGTAAGCAAGTCAAAGGTGACTATTCTAACCATTACATCGCACAGCGACTATCCTATCGCCTACGAGCACCACATTAACACACTTCCCTCTGTTAAACACTAATACTTGCGAGTTGAGAAGCTGATTCAAACTCACTTACCATCCCTGGTCACACATTCAAGCACACATGTCTACTATTTAAATCATGGCTGATATTAAGGGCTTCACACACAGCAGCTATAATGTACATTACATGCCGGGATGTATAGCTTTACATTTTCTTAAGGTAACAGGTAATGTATCTTTCCCTACATTTCATAACATCCTTTTCGAAGAGAGATGTACGGAAATGTATTGACATGTATAAGAATATTAAGATGTATCGAAATATAAATGTATATTTTCACATAGCTCATTATGGTTGCTGGGTTCGAAGATGTAAAAATATACATTATAGCTGCTGTGTGTGAAGCCCTTTAAATGGTATTAACCTGTTAACCATCGTGTATTGGCACCGTGCACGACTTTAGCGCCACCTAGCGTTCGCAACTTTGACGGCTTTGACCGTTGTAGGTAATTAAAAATAGTTTTTTTACAAATCAGTTGGTTTTGGATTTCATGGCGATCCATCGGCACTGAACAAAATTAAATTAGCATAATAAGTATAATGTATTCTTTTTGAAAAATATCAAATATACGATTTAAATAAGGAAATGAAATTATAGTTACTTTCTTCTATGGTAGCTAACCATTTCCTGCATTGTTCATTTTTCCAAGAACCGTTTGGGAATCAGTAAAACTTAAGTTTACTATTCCTGCTAGTATTCTTGCTGTTTACAACACAACAGACTGCTGTGACCTACTTTTTTGGCGGAATAATATTATTATAAAATTACGTTTAGAAATGTTTGAATGTACTCTGGCACAAAACCGTCTTTATTTCTACTTTTTGCCACCATAAGAGCTGCAATGGATTCTGATACCAGGAGCTATCAGTATCGACCTAAAACTTAGCACCCAGCGAATAGAAAATGAAAATTAGACACAAAATATGTACATACTTGAAAGACAGTGCAGTCATGTGGTGTTAATTATTTTTCTAACTTTAACGGCAATTTAAAAAACGTGAATTCAAAAATTTATGTAGGTATATCGACCTCTATTATTTTTAGATTAACAATAAAATCCACGATGTTTAAAAGGTTAACCATGATAATCTTTTAGTACTCAGAGTACAAAGACAAACTTTAAGATCAAAAAACACTGCAATGAAAATGCCTCGCTAACGGCACATGACTATAATTAAATACTATGAGTAATTTATTAATACTTACGACAACCATCTTGCGTACCTTAATGTCTAACATTTATAGTAATAATATCAATTTCGACAAATGTCGCACCGTGAATAGTAATACCTGTATTTGGGACAACACTATAATCGATTGATTTATTATATTTCTATAATAAGTCACGGTGCTATCGAAACGTATCGGAAACAGTTGCTCTTGAGAATTTTATAAGGACTTATTCGTCCAAACTCGGTGGGTTGTCTTCAACGAACGCCACGTGCGGCTTCAGATAGATCAAAAACGCCAGAAGACGATCGTTTTCGGCGTCAGAGCCCCTGCAAAAAGACATAGCTTTATTACTTGGTTTAAGTTCTCTTTAGAGTTTTATAATATTAGTAGCGGAAGGAATATGTATGTAAATGTATAATGTGTAATAAGGAAGCGAAATGTCTCTAAAAGCAAGTTTGTAGGGACTTACTCGACATCGATCTCAATAGCCAGCACTGTGTGATGCGGCTTTCCTTCTTCGTCGAACCATCTGAAAAATATCATAATAAGTACTGTAGCTCTGTAGAATTATTTTAAACTAAACTTTTTTATTCAAATGATAAATGATATTTATTATTTGAGATAGATAGATTAGATAGGATTCAATTTTTAAGTTTTACTTCTTATGATTGTTTTTTTTTTTACTTTCGGAATGTATGTACGTGACGGGCCACTGGGAAAAAAGATATGGGTTTTTTTTGGGCGCAGGCATAGTTTTCACGACTACTAGTTATTTTTAAGCACTGGTGGCTCAGTGGTATCTGTCTCGACTTACGAATTGTAGGTCATGGGTCCAAACCCCGCCAGACGGATTACTTTGTGTAATTAATATCATCACTACTGCTCTCAAAACGGTGAAGGAAAACATCGTAAGGAAACCGGCATGTCCGAGACCCAAAAATTCGAAGACATGTGATATCCACCAATCCGCACTAGGCCCGCGTGGTGGATTATGGCGTAGTCCCTCTCATAGAGGGGAGGCCTGTTTACCAGCAGTGGGAACATTATAGGCTAATGATGATAGTTATTATTACATGGAGAGTAGTGATTTTTTTTAAATATTTTGTTTTGGTAATTTTTACTTTTTAAGGCTTCCGTCTTCTTTTGCACAAAATTGAATCGCGTTCGGCCAGTCGATCGTACGTCAAATTTCGGGCTCCCTTCCCGCAATCCCCCGCATACATCCTGCCCACTGAATTATTATAAAACAATTTTGATACGGTAAGAACATTGCTCAACTAAGGATTATTTAAAAGGAGTTATAGAAATTTTTGCTTAATAAGGAGTTTTAATATGACTTGGTTTCAGGGTTGGAAATAAAAACAGTTTTTTTTTCAAATTTATAAAACAAACAGTTCAAAATGTTTTAAATAAGTTTTTTTTTTTAGATCTGGTTATTTTTTAAAATTAATTCCACCTTGTTTGTTGATTTCTAAACGTATAAATCAGTTATGTTTCATTTCTAGACTATATTTTTTCAAATTTACCCTTTGAAATGATTATTTTACGAAAAAAGATCAATGGAATAACATTGATCTAAAAATTTTAAGCATTATTTCATTTATTATAGTGTCAATAAAAGTTAAAAATATGACATAACAATGGCATTAAACTCGAAAGGTTTTATGTCAAACTATTTAGACTCCTGAATATTAATTTATTTTCATTTTAATATGCATTCATCTGCCTTAAAAAGTAGTTGAAACGGGTAATAAAAAACACTGTTTAATTTCAAACTGTTTTAAACAGGTGTTTTAAAACAACTTGTTTTAATTATGCCAACCCTGCTTGGTTTGTAATAATACGAGTATCACACAAGTGTTTTAATACTATTTAAATACTCTCATAGGTTAAATTCTGTTAGGTTTAATTTGTTAAACACAATCGTGTTTAACTAATTAAACCTAAAAAAAGGTCAGTGCAGCAGTCATGTTGGCAAAGGAAGATGCGGGACGCGTGAGAGAGAGGACAGCGTAAACCTTACATCCCAGCCGCAGTGGTTAACCCAGAACGTAAAAGGCTATTAAATAACGCCGTGAATTAAGTCAGTACAAGTGTGACAGTATCCATGGGCCATGCCCGGGTCGACAGCGCGTTGTGTTCTACGAGCGCCTCAAATAGCGTCAGCATGATGACGGGGTCCCCCTCTAGAGGGCTAAAGCCTGCTGGCGTCCTGGTACTCATTACCGTGACCCCGGAACATAAAGGGCTATTTGAAGGACACCGTGGATTTTAGTCAGTACAAATCTGACAGTCCCATCCAAGGACTGCACTCCTTGTCATAGGCACAGTCCATTACCACCGGGAGACAGAGAAACCAACGGTTTTGTTACTTGCTGGATTTTAATGAAGAAGCAATGTTAGCGAACGTGAATGTGAGGAGAAACAAAGTAAATTTTAAATGTCAATAAGGTCGAAAATCATTTGAACCTGTTTTTTAACTTGCTATCGTTAAGCAATTTAAAAACAGGTTCAAACGATTTTCGACCTTATTGACATTTATACAAAAACCGGAATTTAATGAAGGAGCAATGTTAGCGAACGTGAAAGTGAGAAAAAACAAACTAAATTTTAAATGTCAATAAGGGCGAAAATCGCTTGAAGCTGTTTTTTAACTTGCTATCGTTAAGCAATTTAAAAAACATGTTCAAACTATTTTCGACCTTACTGACATTTATGCAAACACCGGATTTTAATGAAGGAGCAATGTTAGCGATCGTGAAAGTGAGAAAAAACAAACTAAATTTTAAATGTCAATAAGGTCGGAATTCGCTCCAACTTGTTTAGTTACTTCTCTATATCTTTTAACAATAATCGGTTCACAACTGAAAATTCTGTAGGAAATTTGACAATTAATTCCTCTTTTTCTACCCCTATAGGCCGAGTTTAATTTTGATATTTAAATGGGACCAACTTTCAGATAAACTCTGTCCAACAAAAAAAAAGATTTTTTGATATTGGACCACCTTAGAGAAAGTAAAGAATGGTCATAAATAAAAAAATAATAAAAAATATATACATGTCGAATTGAGAACCTCCTCCTTTTTTTCCGTCGGTTAAAAAATATATTTTAACATAATAAAGTAGAGCAACCTGAGATGCGTAACTGCGCGTCATCACCGTTAGAGCGAGAGAAGGTGCGAGCGAGAGGGACCAACAAAAATTCGTCGTGGACCTCACGTCCGATCGCTCCGGCCGTCCACCGCAGGGTCATCAATCTTCTAACTAAAAGCCTGGCATGACTTAGATCATTATACTAAAAAATTGTGGAGTACCAAATGTAACTTATAAATCTTCTTAGAGATGTATTTTTTAATTTAGTAGTATTATAATACGAGAGTTGCGCTCTGCTGACTATAGATGTCGCTACTGTAGCTTTATACTACTATTTATCATGTATTTTATTACGTTTCTAGTTTAATGATGTCCCTGTCGTTTTTCAATATTTATATAAGTATTTTTTTCTATTTCGATATTTTCCCAAATTATTAATAGAATTCTATAATTATTTGGGCTACCTACTGGTAACATTAATTTTCACTCATTCGCACCTTCGGTGGAACAAAGACGTAGCAGCTCATTTTTAAATTTTACAGGAGAAGACTTTTAATTATTTTTTTTGCATGTTTTTCCTCGGTTCTGGATAACTATCTAAAGAAGGTTTGAAATCTTCACATTTAATTTATTGTTTTTTAGTTGGCTATACTTATACGTAAAAATCTTGTATTTAATTGCCAAAGAAATCTTATTAAAAGAAAAAATAACAAAAAAAAAATGTCCTGAACTGTGACTTTGTTGCACCAGAAGTTATTTAGTTTTATGACTGTTATGTTTTATGCCTTTGTTGCTCCAAGATTTTGAGCGAAAAAAGACCTCAATAAAGTCGCGGGCGAGGGGGCACTACTTACAATGAAACGGTGTCGGCCCAAAACGCACGGAAAAACCGCCAATAAACACAAAGGCACTTCTGCGATCTAGTGTAGTTTCGAGATACTTTCGCGGATGTCTTTGTTGCCCCAAGTAAAGGCATGGTTTATGGTGAACGCACATTTAGCCGCACCGCAGTCTCCGCAGTCTGTTTTCTTACCGAATTCTTTGAATTTGCGATGCGGTGTGCGAGGGATCATAGAACTTCATACAAAGAATTGGGTAAGAGAACAGACTGCGGAGACTGCGGTGCGGCTAAATGTGCGTTCACCATTAGAAACAATTTGGCATACTTTTTTTTTTTTTTTAGCGTGGTAAAATCATCAAATGAGTCCTCCAACCCCGGGCAGGGCGGGAGGGACTATCAGACTTCTACTGACTAAAATCCACGGTGTCCTTCATAGCCTGTTAAGTTCCGGGGTTATGGTAAGGGAATAATCCCGCGACCCCGGCAGGCTTTGGCCCTCTGAGAGGGGGGCCCCGTCATTATGCTGACGCTCTTTGAGGCGCGCGTGGGACACAACGCGCCGTCGACCCGGGCATGGTCCTTGGTCGGGCAGCGAGTTGCCCTTTACTCGCTGCCCGCATGCCCGCGCCTACGGTGGCCGGAGATCATCGAGCGACGTCCGTCGCCGTGGGCGCCTACCACTGCGGCTGGGGCGGAGGGAGGACGCTGTTCTCTCTCGCTCGCGGCCTGCCTCCTCCTTTACGAGCATTACTGCCTCGCAGAAGGAGCTGACCGCTTCCCACTCCGTCTCGCCCCGCAGCATGGCCGCAACCAATGCCGGGCGCGAGAGGTCTCCGCCTATCGCAGCCGTGAGGACACGTCGGTGCTCCGCCCAAGCTGGGCAGTCTTGCACCGTATGCTCCACCGTGTCCTCCGGGCGATCTTCGCAGTGGTGACACCCAGGCGTCTCCTCCTTTCGCATCAGACACAGGTACCTCCCGAAACTTCCGTGTCCAGTGAGGACCTGCGTCAAGCGGTAGGTCAGGACGCCATGACTTCTCTCCAGCCACTCCTCAAAGAGGGGTCTTACCGCCGCAATTTGGATACAATTGGTCGATTTTGCAGTTTTGGCTATTTGTGACTTTGTTGCAAGGTGCGATGTCTTTTCAATACGTCAATAAAATGTCAGTGTCACATTGCACTTAGCAGAAAAATTTGGATTCTCGTTTGGTGCGGCTCGTTATTTTCCTGCATTTTCTGCTTTTGGTCCTATTCTAAAGTAGTGTATCCGTGTGTTATTTCCAAGCTAATAAAATTCTCACTGGAAAGCAAGATACTATCAGTGACATCGATACCTAAATATCAAGTGGCTAGAAATTACTGTAAAAAACACTGTAAAAGGCCTCATAGTTGGTGAAATAAATAAAATTACTTAACAAATATGTTTTATTTTTTTACTAATGTATTATTAGTCAATTAAAACACTAAAAGGAATGAGCAAGCTGTGTATATACCTATATATATATATAACTATATACAGAAAAGTTGTCGTCGGAGAACACTAGATGTCGCTGTTGTCCATTGCCCGAAAAACCCGTGAAGTTAGATCTCTATGCCCTATTAATAAAAGTACTCTGTGGTCCACCGGCCACTAAGGAATTTCTCTTGCAATTCTCGTTTATAAACACTTTTTGAGAGGTTATTTGAGATATTTTTTATTGTTGAAAAAAAGCGCTTTAGGTACAATTTTTTTTTTGAATTTGCTTTATTGATCTGTTGACATCAAGATAATGTAATATTACATACCTACAATGCATAGTTCCTATGAAAAAAAACCATTTATTAAGAGATGAAATCCGAGAATTTTGATGATGTTCTGCCATCTTAATTTAGAAAATGAAAGATAAATATAAAAAACTAATCAGCGCAGTTTGAAGACGAGGATATGGCGGTCATTATGCGCTGATCAGATTTTTAAATGAATTCTTCATTGTCTCAGATTGAGTGCACCAACGTAACTCGAAATGACGTCGGTCAGGAAAGAGCTGTTTTGAACGCTTGATTTACCTAATATAATCTACTTAAATCAACTTTAAAAAAATAACTAGCTGTTACTTATATTATGGTTATTTATGTGCAATAATAATATTTCAAGCTATTGCACTATTTTGTTCAAAAATCACAAAGAAAGTTACGCAAATAATTCGGCGCGCGTGAATTTTACAAGACCTGCCCCTTAAGATTTATTTATGTATGTACGTACATGTCAGCGAAGGGCGGCGACGCGCAAGGCCCGGCACTAAGACAACGCGGGCGACGTACGGGGCCACGCTCGCCCCCAGCTACTTGGGCCGCGCCTAGAGTTGAACGCACCACGTGCCAGAAGCCACGTTGAGCGGCTCCCACGCCGTCAATACGCTCGATACGCACCCAGCCTGTAACAAAAATCTTTTTAGTACCGGTAGAGTGGAACTTACTGTGTTCCCGAAGGCATATAATACGATTTTTTTTGAAGTTGAAATTGACTTTCTAGGTAAGCTCACTCCATCGTGGACTTTGCTTCCGTCAAGTAGGAAAGGGCGAGCCAATTTCCATCAATCAGACACACAAATCCAAACTTCCAATTTAAAATAAATTCCTTAAAACAACCAAATGACACTGCTCTGCTTGACAATTGAACCCAAGTCAAACAATGCCACAAACTCAAAAAAAAAAAAAATGAACATACCTGCGAAAGCTGTCGAAGCATCAGGTTGGCAATTGGCACAGTAGCACCGCACTTGTCCCCAGGACACAGCCTGACGGAGCTCTGGGTATGGCAGGACCAAGTAGTTCCAGTACTTCAGCACAAGGTGCAGATGTTCGCACCCCTCGCCAGACGCCTCCCACTCAGACTCCAGACTTTGACCACCACCCTCCTGGTCTAAGCACAGAATTCGGTTTAAGTAATGCAAGTACTCAACCGATAGCGACTCAGACCAAAAATCGTCACGACGAGTAGATTCGTCGATTGATGATGACTGTTCTTCTGTCAAATCGGGCAGGTTCCCAGCATCCATAGTGAGCGCATCCATTATTTCGTTGTCCAGATTGTCGACGTCGTTTGCCTCCGGGTAGCGGTCGTTGTGGCGGATGTTGGTGTCGCAGAACTGCTCGTGCACGTCGCCGGCATCGTCGCCGACCCGTGAGCCCACGCTGTAGGTGTGCCGCAGCGCGTTCACCGGCTCCGGCTCCTCTGACAAGTGGCTGAAGTTGTGCGTAGAGTGGCTCTTCTGGATGCAACGGTTCACAACCTCGTTATTATCAGTCGGTGGACTGTTGTCTGGCTGAGTGGCGGGGAGATTAAGACTCTGTGCCATTGGAGCCTCAGCTGGAATGTCTACACTTTTTCCTTTGCCCTTAACTTTACATTTTTTCAGCTTTTTCTTAACAGGATTTGAAACTTGACCTCCAAGAGGTTGCATCACTGGCATCGGAATGGGTGTCGGAGTACGGAATGGAAGAGGGGTCGGCACACAGTAGGGCATGAAGCTCAGTCCGGGGCTGGGCCCGGCGGGCATGGGCAGTGGCTCCCACTGGGTGTACATGAGGTTGTCTTGACTGTATGCTTTCTTTTTCTTCTTTATCGTCGATTCTGGATCAACGGATTCATCTTCGTCTTCCTCTTCGTCAGAGAGGTCGTCAAGCGCCTCGTCACAGTTCTCAGTGATGACCGGCAGATCTAATGATGCCCCACTGGCAATGACGTAAGGGTGTAGCAACACCGATATCTGAAAATTATAAGTGAACATAAACTCATCATTATCATCCAATACATCATCATCACAATAACGCTGAGTTGGTACATTTTGGTACAAACTGTACATACCTGACAAACCCTGCCGTAAAGATCGATAGTGGGGAAGACGTGGCTGAACCGACGAGGCACGGTGGCGATGCAGCCAATCAGCTTGCCGTTGACTTGGAGTATCAGCTCGCTGGTGAAGCGGAAGTGGATCGTCAGGACCGACTGTTCTTTCAGGTCGTCCAGAGCCATCCCCATCATGGAGTGAAACTGTGAATAACTTACTTTATTAATTTTTCAAGTAGTTTTCCAGTTTATAGTACATTACTGCCGCGGCCTATAATGGCTACTTTGCTGGTCGCAGCAGACATAGTGGGCCAAGGCTTGTATAGTGCTTTACTCAAAAATGCAAGTACCTAGCCTACATAAAACCAGCAAGTGATTTAAATAAAATATATATAAATTAACTAGAAATTTAATTAAAATAACAATTATGAAAAATACAGTTACTAAAATTCAACACCGACTTTCCCGGTTTCATATTACTTATTAATAGTTTGCGATAATTTTAATGCGATGTTTGACTGCATTTCATTTATTACTTCATTTACATATAGCAAAAAAGTCACTAAATAAAAATAAAAAATTCGCTGAACCGCGCTTTTGTTCCTTCTTTGATTTTTTTTTTTTTTTAAATATGGTATGCAATCTTTTTGTGCCTACCTCTTTAAATACAAACAGCTGTGTTTTAAATAAAACGTTGAAACGTCAGAATAGCGGCCGGCAACGTTTTGCCGACCTGTTAGAGCGGCCAGCAAAAACATTGCTGGCCGCTGCTTGAAATAGACCCGCAAAGTCGACTTTGCTCAAACAAGGTTGTCAAAATAATGACCACATTACATGCATTTTTGAGTAAATGAAATTATAATTTTGCTTAGGGCGTTTTAATTGGATGGGGCCTCTGTGATTTTTTAAAGAGCTTTATTATTTTATTGTATTACCAGACCAGATAATATGACGCAAAAGGAAGTAGGCATAGACTCAGCAGAAGATAGAACAAGGCTGCCAATGATAATGATTTAGAGTGGTGACGTACCCTTTTTTATATAACCTAGTTTTTGATCGTCTTAAAATAATCTAATAAGTCCTCCCGCTCATGGCGAGACGGGAGGGACTGTCAGAATCGTACTGAATAAAATCCACAGCATTTCTTCAATAGCCCTATAAATTATACTTATTTTGTAAGTTATAAAAACACTTTTACACGTCACAACCAATATTTTTAAAGCTAGATGGGGCCGGTGTTTCGTACCTACTACTCTGAGAAGAAATAGCCGAAACAAAGTCAAAGGTCACAGTCTCTTTCAAAGTCCAGACATTGTTTTGCATACATACATGGTGCAGGGTCACGGCAAACAGATAAGATAGTCCCGCGAATTTGTTTAACGATATTTTTGCCAGTAGCCACTATCTCACCAGAGGCCTTATCATGATTTTTCATTTATTCTGACTGACGTTAATTAAACTGAAACTTTGACATTTTCAAATTTGACCAATCTCAAGGAAAAATTTAGTTCCTTCTTCGCACACCAGAGGCCAACGACGATATAATACTAGACTCCGCATACACGATCTAAGGAACAAAAACTATTCTGTCAACTCGCTGAGGGACTACGTAAGCGAGGGGGACGGGACTGCGTTGTGATTTGCTAACTCAAGGTCTGTTCTGTCTCAACGTATTTTTTTTTTTTTTTTGCCTGGCAACACTACTAGAGTGACATGTCAAATTTTTTGTTCCTTGTTTTAAAATTAAATTAAATTAGTAATTAGTCTTTATTCTAATGTAATTTCATGTGTAAACGTATAGTAAACGTGTAAATACGCAGGAATATTGTTTTCCTAATAATTGGATAAATATAAAAAGTTTTTGGTGACTTAGCGTTCACCGGTAACCTACAAACTATCAGCTGACGTCTGCCCTACGGATCCAAAACGGGGAGTATTGTTTACTTATTTTCTTTCTAAATAGCACACATTCATAATATTTATATTAGTTACTCGTCTAATACTTTTAACAAATTTTTTGTTGTTTTTGCAGCACATAATTTGCTTGCAAATTGTTTGTTGACATACCTTTGTGAAGCTTATTTTATAAAATTGTTCAACAATACTACATCAAATACACAATTAAACCTGTAATAATGATCAGTGAACATTATTGTCTTTAAAAATAATAATTGTTATAATGTTCTAAGTTTTGTGTTCTAGACAATATACCCACAACACAAAAAAAGTAAACACAAAACATAAAAATCAATAAAATTGTATTTCCAATTAAAAATTATTAACTATTTAGAAGCAAACATAGTAGCCTACCTCAATTCAATATCTAGCTGTGCACTTTATTCCTTTTTTTTCCCCCCTTTTATCGCTAACTTCCCTTGATCTGTTCTACTAGTTCTCACCGTTTCTTTATTTCTACATTTCAGTAACCAATTCAATAACCATGCCTGTGATGACCCGTAAAGCTGCTGCTCAGGATATGGAGCTGAAATTGAGAACAGCTCTCCTTGAGCTAAAGGAATCAAACCTCAAAGTCCAAAAATTGTTACAGGAGAGAGAAGAGAGTGAGGTGGAAGTTGATAAAGTTAACTCTAAAAACTCAAGCCTTAAACGTCAGCTAGTAGACCTTCATCAGCAATTTGTGGATGTTGTTGATGAACGGGATCAACTGCGGGTGGTATTGGATGGGTTCAGTAATTGTAGTAATTTGTATGAGGAGGCTTTATGTAAAGTTAGGGACTTAGAAAATGAGTTATTTGAGGCCAATAATTGTATCTTAAAGTTACAAAAAGAGAAAGAAAGTTCTCAGGTTAAACAAACAAATAGCTTATATAATGAGTTATTGAACAGCAATTGTAACCCCTCTTCCTTAATCACTATTGATCTCACTGAAGATTCTTTGTTGAGAAATAACAAAATTAGCATCAAAAAAATTAAAAAATATGCTAAACTTAATAAAATAATTAAAAAATGCTATAAGCTAAAGAAACAACAAAAACTCTTTTCTAAATATATTCCACAAAGGAAAGAGCGTGTTGAGTTAGTTAATAAGTTGCACAATTACCAAATAAAATTAGAAGATAGCATAAAAATTTATGAAATTGACACACAGCATTTGCAGTCTGAAATACAATTGCTTCAGGACTCACTTAGTTCCCTATCCAGTAAGTATAAGAGATCTCAGTACCAAATTAAGGAACATATTCTTGCTGCAAATGAGTTAGTGTTGTGTCAATGTAGTTGTCAGACAGCTTCAAACCATGGTACTGACCAGCCTGAGGTGATGGAGGACCCATCCCCGGCTGTGGATTTACCTCAGGTCTGCACCTTTAGCCAGCCTGAGTTACATGATAACAGTTCTTGCTCGGTAATGTTCTCAGATGGTATAGGAAGAGGGTTAGGTAAACTATTAACTAATAACCTGAGTTATTCCTGTAACAATTATTGCATGCCAGGCTCAACTTTTAAGCAGATTATGTCATCAGTTTATAATAAGAAATATGGAATTAATACTGATATAACAATATTTATTGGAAATAGTTCAAAAATAAACAAGAAGGACTTAACGGATAGTATCACCGAGTTATTAAAGTTAAATTGTAGAAAAATTATATTGTGTGCTTTCCCCTACTTTGAGAAATTGTCCTCTAGTAAAAACAATTACATTTACATGCTCAATAAGCATCTTCATTTCTTAGTTAGTCTCTATAGTGACAAACTTATGTATTTTGATACCAACGTTTGTATGGATAAACTTAGGTCAACTCGAGGTACTGTGTATCTGCCTTATATGTATAGATGCGAAATAGCCAGGCTATTAGTTTTTTATATTCACACAGACATAAATAGTATGTCTAAGCTTAGTAGTATAGTTATTACTGATAGTGTTCATAGCACTCCTTTTGATGCACCTAGTGATTTAAACTGTTAGGTACGACAATAGGCAGGCCACATAATATGTTGAATGTTGTACATCAAAATATGCAGGGTTTGCCTGGCAAGGAGTTAGAATTAAGTTTATTTATGGAACACTATCAGGTTCAGGTCTTGTGTCTTACTGAACACTGGTTGAGGGAGCATGAATTGCCGTTTTTCAATGATAATAATTTTACTGTCCAAAGTGCGTTTGTCAGAAGGGGCGCTATTCGTGGTGGTTCTTTGGTTCTTGTTTCAAACAAGTTGAAATGTAAAGAACGTTTAGATCTAGTTAATCTTTCTGTTGAGCGTATTATTGAGTTGTCTTGTGTGGAACTCGAGAAATATATAATAATTTGTGTTTATAGACCTCCTTCTGGGGATTTTACTCGCTTCGAATCTGTAATGGAGGATTCACTTAGTAAGTTAAAATCAAGTAATAAAAGGATAATTTTATGTGGAGATTTTAATGTTAATATTTTAGATGCAACTCCTTTAAGTGTTAGACTGCTCAACCTTTTTAAATCTTTTAATTTAATTAACTTGTTTTTTGAACCGACAAGAATTACTGCATCTTCGTCGACTTGTCTTGACAACATCTTTACTGATTCTGATGCCGAAAGTAAAGCAGTGTTAAGTGACTTATCGTCTGATCACTGTGGATTGATGGCTAGCTTCCCTATGCCATCACGCAAAAAGCCTCACAAGATTGAATGTAGGCCCTATACAGTTAGTCGTTGTAACAAGTTTAAAAATAATGTAGCTGATAGACTTACACCAGCCATAGCTGAATCAGATAGTCCTAATGAAATCTATAAATCCCTTTTTGATATTGTTAAAGATGAATACCAGTCCACTTTTAAAACCAAAATCATTAAGAAGAATGGATCCTCTGCTGGTTTCAATCAATGGGCTACACCTGGCATTTATAAAAGTAGAGCGAGATTGTACGAGTTATATGGTTTGAAGAAATATAGGTTTGATACACCTTTTGTGGAATATGTAAGAAATTATTCAAAATTATTTAAAAAGATTTGTGCTATTGCTAAGTCAAAATTTTTAAGCGAAAAAATCAAAAATTCTAATAACAAAGTTAAAGCTACCTGGCAAATTATCAACAGTGAAACGGGTAAATCGGTTAATAATGAAAAGCAATTAGAGATTATGATAGACAGTCAATTAATTACAAATCCGACTAGCGTAGCAGACGCATTTAATGAATTCTTTGCAAATATTCCTATAACTACGACTCGCTCCTTAAGTTCGTCTCCGTCTAAAGCTGAAAGCATTCTGCAAAGTAGTGTGCCTAAATGCGGTAACCTATTTGGTTTTAAACACATAACACCACATGATGTAATAAATGTATTCAATACACTTAAGTCCAAACATACCGGTGATTATTGGGGCATTTCAATTAAACTTTTAAGTAATATAATTGACATCGTCGCCCCCTATCTTGCAATTACATTTAATAAATGTGTAGACCTGGGTACTTTTCCTGACCTCATGAAGAGTAGTAAAGTTATACCATTATTTAAATCAGGCAATAAAAATGATATTGGTAATTTCAGACCAATTTCTATCTTACCTGCTTTTAGCAAAATATTTGAAAAATTGATACTCAAGCAGTTGCTTAGTCATTTTAATGTAAATAGCCTCCTTCATAGTGAACAATATGGTTTTACGAAAGGTCGTTCAACAACTGATGCAGGTGTTGCTCTGCTGAAGCATATATTTGAGGCGTGGGAGAGCTCTAAGAATGCAATTGGTGTTTTCTGTGATCTATCCAAAGCCTTTGATTGCGTACACCATGATACACTTTTGCGAAAATTACATCATTACGGAATCCAAAACGAAGCTCTTAATGTTATAGAATCGTACTTACGTAATAGATTTCAATGCGTAGATGTTAATGGCTCGAAATCTTCTGGTCAACCTGTTCAGCTAGGTGTGCCTCAAGGATCAATTCTGGGTCCTTTTTTATTTTTGGTCTATATCAATGACTTGCCATATCTTTTAAAGGGCATTTGTGACATTGTACTGTTTGCGGATGATACCTCTCTTATATTTAAAGTTGATAGAAACAGACAAGAATTTAACGAAGTTAACACCGCATTATCATTGGTCACGGATTGGTTTTCTGCTAACAACTTAGTCCTAAATGCCAAAAAAACGAAATGTATAAAGTTCGCCTTGCCAAATGTTACAAATCTGGGTCCTAACATTGTTCTCAATAATGAAGAACTTGAAACTGTTGACTCAGCCGTGTTTCTGGGTATTAAAGTAGATTCTAGAATTCAATGGGGCCCGCATATAACAAGTTTATCGGGAAGATTAAGCTCGGCTGCCTACGCTGTCAGAAAAGTAAGACAGTACACAGACGTTGATACCGCTCGACTAGTTTATTTTAGTTATTTTCACAGCGTTATGTCCTACGGCATTTTATTGTGGGGCAAAGCGGCTGATATTCAAAATATATTTGTTTTACAAAAACGAGCTGTTCGGGCAATTTACCAGCTGGGTACTAGAGTTTCTTTGAGGGATTTGTTTAAGGAGATCGGCATTCTGACGGTGGCATCTCAATTCATCTTTGCCAACATTATATATATTAGGCAGAATTTACACCTATATACCAAAAACAGTGATTTTCACACTATTAACACGAGAAATAAGCACCACCTACGTGTTCCTTTTCACCGACTTCATAAGGTTCATAACTCATTTGTAGGCCTTGGTATAAAATTCTACAATAAATTGCCTTCGTCATTGCTAGACTTGCCGTTTAATGAGTTTAAATCAAAGATTAAATCCATCCTTTGTTCTAAGGCATATTATTCCATAAACGATTACTTAGTGGATAATAACAGCTGGTCACTCTGTTGAAGTTAAGACGGCTTTCATGCTCTTTCCCAGATGTTTTTTAGTTCTTTTCTTTTTTTTTTTTTCCTTTTTTCCGGACTAGTTATATGTGTTCATATAATTGTTTATATTTTTTTTTTTATGACTTAGTTAAGTCATCTGGTTTTGTTTTATGTGTTTGTATTTGTTTTATTGTTTTACTTGATCGACGGACATTTTGTCCTACTTTACATTTTATTGCTTGTCTCTTTTTGTGTATTTTTTATTTTTTAAGTACGACAGTCGTAGGTTTTCTTGATTTTTAATAAAATTGTCGGAGCGGATGAAGATTGTAAAATTATCTTTTGCATTGTATAGAGTGTATTTATCTAGTATTATATAGCGTCATAGCCAGCATTGTGTGAGTACCATGTGCTTCAGATCTATCATTGACTAGAAACCTACGTCTTTCATTGACTTGAATGACTCTGGCAGTTGAGAGTATGTCATGCTCACTCAAAGGTCTCGCTGATGGTGGCGTGTATGTCGGATCATTTAGTTCCCTTCAAAATGGTTGAGCTGAATGGTGCTGATATATGTGTCATGTTCGTGAACGGGCGCTGTCAGTTGGGACTGGTCATCTCTTAGCTGCCACGGTCTATTTTAATTATTAGTAACTTTATTTTGAATTGTCTTTTCATTTTTCTATGGACACTATTAATTTGCCACATCGTTCTCACGTAATGTACCATCTGATGATGAATGATGTAACAAAAGTTTTGTAATAATTTTGGCGATTGAAAAAGAGTGTCCATGGAGTTTCTTGCTCATTCTTCTCCATAGAGATCTACGCTTTGGAATGAGCACCTACGGTACTTTCACAGTTTTTATGTCTTGTGACTGGGACTGTAGCACCATAACTATTTTTGTAATTGTTTTATTTTATGTCTTTTGACAATTCATAAGTGCCTGTAATTGGCCTAGTTGAAATAAACGTTTTGATTTTTTTTTGATTTTGTATGTTAACGGCTCACAGGATTTGTCGAAATGAGATGGATATTAGACTTTTTTGCCTAATGTGCTGACAGACATCGGTCCCCTGTTATTACGAGTCTAGTATTATATCGTCGTTGCCAGAGGCGCTGTTCCATTTTTTCATATTTCCATACAAATGCAAATCCATGTAAATACTGAAAAGACGCTGTAAAGTAAAATAGTGAAAACTCGTGATAAGGGTACTGATGGCAAGCGAATATGTGTTCGACGGTGAACCACGCTTGTTTAAAAGTAACCTATTCACGTTTCAGCTATCAGAAAACACATGTACAAAATAATACTTACAAACGTTCCATTGTCATTTAGCAGGTCGCTGGATATGACCCAGCATGGCGGCTCAAGGTGCACGCCGTTAGATGGGGTCTCTTGTGGCAGCACCCCCACCGCGCCTATGGTCACGCTGCCCAACCAATCATCGCACGTCTTGTCCACACGGAACTGCAACAAATAACCGTTTATGTGTACATCTGTATGTTGGGATAAGTGTGAAGATAACATAACATTAGGCTTGTAATCTATCACAGGTGTACTTATATTTCGCCTTTAGTAATGTTTTGAGATGCATTCACACATATGTAATCACGTCACGTCACCGACAACGGATCGGTGACGGTTTGTGCATACGCGTACGTATACACAAACACTTAATGTAGAAACCTAGTAACACTTTCAATAACAAGGTTGGCGCATGCTCAGCGGAATTAAAGTAATCGCTTTCTGCTTCCCTGGGAAGAACAATTAATATGATATCATGTTACTTGATGTCACGCAAAAATCCTACAACGCGCAAGCAGTTTTTCTTGAGGCAAACAAAAATACGACAGCTCAACAATAACCGGCATTCACATAAATGTACAATCGAAAATGTCGAATCATGATCCATTTTGACAAGAAATGGTTTGAATCCGTCAAATGAATAAAGATCAAAGTCGTTACCATGGATATGTGTGTTTACGGGAATGTGGACCTAATTTCATTTGAATGTCTGTAGGAAAATAAGCGTATGGGGGGTCATATTTCCACTTTGTCGATTGTACATAGTTGGGGGAAGCTTTTAGGGTAGCTCGCCTAAAACTATGCGGTTCCTCATAGGGAGAGGCGACGCGTCTTGCACGCACACATTCTTATTAGCAAAAACGACGAATTTAATATGCATACCCGTTTTAGGCGGGCTACCCGACTTGGGCTTACCTCGTCTACATACATAAGAAACTGTGTATATTATAAAACGTTCTCGAGAACTTGGACGGAGTGTTCGGCAATTCAACAACTGAAACTCTTGTTATAATTCCAATATGATTGGCTCAGGAGTAGATAAATAAACTTTTAAATTCAATTAAACATCGTTGCTGAAATTTTTAAACATCAGAGGCAGTGTTTAAACACCTCGAAAAATAAATAACAAAAAAAAACTCGTTATTTTACAATTTAAAGACAGATTATGTTAATTTGGTTACTAATACATAAAAAAATTGCTGGTTATTATTTTTAAAAGAAGTATAATCATATCACAAAAGTAAAGACTGTTCAAAAGTTAAAAACTGTATGCTTAGACTTTTTTGATGTGTCTATTTTTTATGTCCAATAAGGGTTGTACTGTGGGAATTTATGTAGATTACCAAACGAATTTGCTAACATAACCAGTATATTAGGCTTTTATTGTGGTAAAAGCAAATGAATCCACCGGCCTTGCGGGGCTATTGCTCTGTGTGACCATCAAATAGCTGTCAAAAGGTAACTTTCGTATTGGCTTTTGCATTTGCAATAAAACTGATAAATGTAAATGTTCCCTAAAATCAACAACATTCTAATGCTCTTGAGGCACTCTACTCCTCAACTTAGTCTAATAAAAGTTGTCAATAGCCATCCAAGTTCAGATTGACAACTGCTGGTCAGTGACTATCAAGTTAGCCAATAACCAATACCAATAACCAATAACAATGCTGGGTATGGCGAAAGGGTTTGTTACTGACTAAAAATCCACTCTATTCCTTCAATTTCCGTTTAACCTCTATGGAAAGTTCCACGACCCAATCAGTAAAAGCTTGCACTCTGTTATATTTAAACCACTGACACTTCGCCAGCTCAATAGCCAAGAGCTTTAACCGACAAGTTTATATAGAGGCGGTTTCTGTTGCGTACTTTGTCTATCATCATGAGCCTATAATGTTCCAACTGCTGGGACACAGGTCTCCTCACTATGAGAGGGAGTGGGCCAAAACCTACCACGAGGACCCAGTGTAGGATATGCCGGTTTCCTCACATGGTTTCCTTCACCGTTTTGAGAGCAGTTGTGATGAAATAAATTACACAAAGTAATACGTCTGGCTGGGTTCGAACCTACAATTCGTAAATCTGGGTTGATATCACTGGGCCACCACTGATCTCTATGATATATCATATATTCCTTATTCATAATGATAATTATGTTGATTCGCAAAACAGCTTAGAGTAAATGAAGTCGCACGGGCACAAATTGAAGATCGCAATTCACATTCTTCGCAGATTATATGTACATAAAACTTACATTAAATGTAATAATTAAATTTTTCGGTATGTTGATTTTCATAAAAAAGCATAGCTAAAGCAAAGCGGGCGTTAGTAGAGGATTCTTTGATTCTTGAAAAAGGAGTAAGTTTCGTGGTTAATAAACCGCACGAGAGTCACTCTTTTTTACAGAGGAGCGTCCTCTAGAAGTAGGAAAACTACAGACTGTTTAAAATCACTATTGAAATTTTAAATACAGTACTTAATTATGAAATTATTGTACAAGAAAAGTAATATTCAATGGTGATTCAGTTTAAAAAAGCTTAGTCCTTTTATCATTTCGCAGCAATTTGCAACGGATTACAGTAATTCGCATCGAAATATATTACATCACAAGTTCGGAAGTCGGTGGCCAAGTCAATTAAATAAATTTAAAAAAAATATTGACTATGGCCACCGATTTCAAAAAGAAACGTTATATTACACTTTATTATGTTTGGTTTTGAAGTCAGTTCCTTTTTTGTTGCAAATATTTTATCATCATAGCTTTGAAACTTACCCTGAAGTTATGTCCACGACGCAGCGGCTGACTAATGACAGCTATACCGTCTTTATATCCCTTCAAACGTGCTGCCACCGTATCTAAAATAAAGGAAAGTGCAAGGTGATTACTTGGGTTTACACATCTTGCTTGGGTTGTCTATATCCAGGACAAAATAATTCAATCAGGATATCGGAAAAAATAATTAGAAGTGACTAAAGTTGTGTAGATACGGGGGCGTATCTACACAACACACCTCGTATCTAAAAAGTAAAAGGTTTTACTTGAATAAATGTCATTTAATTATGAGACGATTTTTAATAAGTAGTTTAATAATTGCTTGAAGTTTGAACTTTAAGAATATAGAATATACCTTTGCTTTCTTTTACGGTACCCACTTTGTTAAAATTCAGGTCTATTGCTTAAAAAAAATTGCACAAGTAATTGCTTAAGCTAAAGAAATTATGTACTTTCAATGGACTATAGATACGGCTGTTAAAAATGCAAGCTTTACTCAAAACTCGTTCAAAGCAATTTAAATGATTGAAACTAGATGAATTATTGTGTTTTTATATTGATACCTAACGATATTCATATAAGCTTCATTTAAGTAAAAAAAAGATGTTACATTTACCTGAGCTGCATAACTTGATGTTTTTGCCGTGAACGTTGTAAAAGGTGTACGGCAATGAAGCTCGGCGTGGTATAGGCTTTAAAACAGTCTGCATAGGGTCAGTCGGCTCAGCGGTTGCGTCGGGAGGCTCGTCCTGGGCTTCAGCTCCTTCCTCTGTAGTGCCAAGGCTTTGCCCCGTCCCAGGAGTGGGGCTGGATCCAACGTCAGCCGCCGCAGGTGTGTTTTCAGCGGATGTCGACGCAACTGGAGGAGGGTTACCAGCAGGATTTCCAGCTAATGGGGTAGAGCCATGTTTTCCCTTGCCTTTCCCCTTGTTCCTCGCTTGTTCCCTCTCCTTTTGAGCCCTAGCTTCAGCGCGAGTGGCGGTGGCAGCCGCTGCAGCAGCGGCGGCAGCATCAGCGGCTATCTTCGCGTACTTTCCTTTCAACTGTGGCTGCTTCCCTTTCCGACCCATCGCGTCTTCCTCAACGGATGCGTCTTCTTCGGTAGCTAGTTGGTCGTCCGGCTCTGGGGAATCTTCACTGGAGAACTCGTCGTCGTATAATATCCGGCCAGCAACCCCTGAATACTGGGCAACTAATCTCGCGGCGTTCTGTTCAAACACATCGTCACACACTTGAACAGGATACAGGTTCTGTGGACCTATATGCTTCGGGTACTCGTCGATGTCGTTAGGAACTGAAATAATTGAAATTTTAATTGCAATTACAGATCAACTTCAATTATATATGATACAAAATATGTATCACTTTAGTGTAAAAACTACCATAAGAAATTCAATGACTGTGTCGTAACTTAGTGGACCTACCACACGCACAAGCTCTACCACAGTTTTGCTTGCGATAAATAAAATGAAAGAGGTAAAAACTTTAATATTTGATTAAAGGATGTTACATTGTGTATGAAGAAAGGTTCCACTATCCATTAAATTTCGTTTTTACCCGACTAAAAACTACCGAAACATTGTTTTTTCCTCCCGACGTTTTCAACAAGAATGCTTGCGCAGGCAGAACTGTGGTGAAGCTTGTGCGTGTGGTAGGCCCATAAGTGTTGATGCTCGAAACCTACCAAATGCTGAAGCAGTAAGACAATCGTCAGACTGATAGACTAATCTGTCCAATTCAACTTTTTGTATCGGGACATATTTATATACTAATTTTATATATAACCTTACTAACAGTGAACCCAAACATGATCCAACTGGGGGGACTACCTGACTCAAAAAGTATATCGGCGTTACGTTATGAATGTGGTCAATAACTGTCGAATCCAGAAATGTATTTTGCAGCAGGCATTAAGGTCTAAACTGCCACTGCACGGTGCAATCAGCCACGCTGACTAAGTCATGAAAAAATAAATCGTGAAGGCTCAATCATATAAAACGTGTAACGTTAATAGCGCAAAACCTCTCGTGGGGTAACTCAGCCCATGTTACTGAACAATGTTTGTTCCAGGACTACATGAAATTCGCAAAATAAAAATTTGCTTTTTCATACAAATTGAGAGGACCATCAGTATAAAAAACATTTTTTGTTTTTTGCGAATTTCCAAAAGTCTTAGAAAAAACATTGTTCAGTAACATGGGCTGAGTTACCCCATGAGAGGTCTTGCGCTATTAATGTTACACGTTGTATATAAAAATACTAACGATAAGACATGACAAACGAAATTAAACTTATTGATAACAGGATAAAGACAAAATTTGCAAAATAATGTTACTTACTTGTTTGTTGATTCAGCCCAAGGTTCCCCTGGGCAAGGGCTTGTATCTTTGTGATGTGACCGTAGATCTCAATCACCACGTACACTTTCTGCAGAAAGAAATAGATCGATCAGTTTTGGTTTAAAACTCAAGTAATTGGAACCAAAACGAAATTTGCCTTTTTTATTTAGGGTAACATTAATTTATAGTATTGGTTACTAAGGATGCAATGACTGTACTAAGTACTATTTATGGAAAACGAAAATGGATGAAGATATATGAGGTATGGTCGAATTTTGCTACGAGTCTGCTTTTCAACAAAATCAATGTAACATGATTCGTAGAGTGAAGAAAAGGTAAATTTCTCTTTAATTCCGTAGCATTATTATAATGATTGTTAGTGAATTTCTTCCTATACCGCCTAGAACTTAAGTTAAAGGCAAATAATAAAGCATATATTTTAAGCATTTACTATAAAAGCATCATGCTCCTTGTACAGGAGAATACAGGGGTAAATACCATGCAATTTAGTTACACAAAATTAAATTAGGTACAGTTACAAAAAATCTCCAGAAGAAGTAAATATTTTGTAAGAAAAATAATTATACAGGCCACAAGAGCATGCAAATTATATATTTTACAAAAATATTTCGTCTTCTAGATTTTTAACTGTAACCGTACTTACTTATATTGTGCAATTTTGTGTAACAAGGAATTTTGAGGCACAACATTATATAAATCTAAGCCTTTGGTTAATACCGCTATTTAAACTTGAAGGCGCAATGACATAATATGTGTGTAACTGTGTCTTCAATTTTAAAAGCAATATAGACCAGAGTCTAAGATCCCTATAACGTGTACAGATCGAATTAAAATATTTTTAAAATAGCTTGATGAATTTTGATTTATTTTTTTACCAATTACCATTCAATGCCGCTTTTATTGGGTCTATTGAATGGATGAAGCTACCGCCGGTTCGAAAAATGAAATATATCTACAGAAGGGAACCGGCCACCTCCAGTAGTGTCTAATTTCTCAATACAGTTATACCCCGACTTACATGTATAGAGTCGGCCCCTCCCAAGTTGTCACTTCTGTGCTCCACGCTTCATTTCTTCTCATCCCCTACATAACCTATCTCTCTATCCTATACCTAGCCTATGTTTTATTCTCATATTTCTCGGGGCATGACTGTATTAACACATAAATACCATATTTTTCATCTTTCGTATTATCCTTACATGTCATAATGTATAATGTACAATATACCTAATACTTAAATAACAATATAAATACTGTAGGAATGTGTCCGAAATCTTTTTAATTATTCATCAAAAAACTGGGTCTTGCAAGATGGTTGTACGCCATTTTATTTGATTAAATGAACTTGTAACGGTCTCAAAATTAATATTCCTGTCTTCATTTCAGATAATTTCGTTTTTCTTAAAACAATCAGTGCTTGATTAAGGCTCTCTATCCATTTAATATGATTTGTCGTGATCATCTAGTGAGCACATTGCTAAATGAGCTCATAATTGGATTAATTCCGGCTACAGACTACATCAAAGGTCGCTATACACTCTAAATTAATCGGACTATAGCCCACTAACTGCGTTTGAAGCCTGACCTTAATATTCTGAGCGTGTTATGTGTTTGACGGATATGTTCGTACCACGCTACCTATATACCCTCATAAATTAAGGTAGCAAGAGGAATGCCTCTATGGTTTTAAGAAAAACTATTGAATGTCCCTTATATGTCCTTATAACTAAGAATAGATGAAAATTATACGGATGTATCCAAATAAATAATAAAAAATAGGAATGATTTTTAATCATAATGGTTATGCTTATGAAATAGCTCCCTAAATTTTACTTTCATAAAAATGATTTAATTCCTAGATTTTAATCAGAGCAAGCTATAGATGTAAGTGATGATTTTAATGAATGTTTTAAAAGATTATAGAATATGTATTTTAATTTAGCTAAACAAGCCATCTATTAACAAGTAATACTTCCTGCATAATTTTTTGTCATTGAATTTTTTATTAAGGCAATACATAGAATAAATGTGTTTTTTTTTTTATTGCTGTGCTATGTTGTGTGAGTGAGAAAGATGATTTTACGTTCATAAAGTTTTTTCGGTAGTTCAGCAATTGGGTACGGGGACAACCATGATTTCTTGTGCCAGGTAGTTTAAGCGCTGCATACATTTAATTATCGAATTTGCATGTTCTTTTTGTGCGCGTAAACTGTACTGTATGGAATATGAGTGGATGGAATGCGCCATGGTATAGCCCGTAGCTGCAGGGTGGCAAGCATACAGAGTACAAGCAAGGATTATATGAGCATGATATATTATTATGAACCACCGAAAAAGCCAAGTGCACTAAATCGATGAAGCGAACGTTCCCTATACCAAAATATTCACTATACACCTATGCTATGAAATAATCATATTCAGGTCCTGTAATATTCATAACCTGTTATCATGCCAGCTTTTGCAAATTCGCTTATTCGGCTTGTGTATTTTGCAAACACTGTAAGCCTCCGACATATCGAAGACTTAGGGCACTGGATTCGCGTCGCGACAACGCCACGCTACTTGACGGTAGCTCGCTGTTTGTCAAAGCCTTTACAGTGTTTGTGAGAATCTGTCCTGGGATGAAAATGAAAGCCCTACCATTGCTTTGCAAATAATATTCGCGAACCTACTTGCGAAGACACTGACCCCGTTGTTTGCGAATCGAGTGAATTTTTACTAGACTCCGCAAGACTATCAACTCCAATATATCAGTCAAAAAATTCATCTGAACATACATTACTGTAAAGTTTATCGTCTAGTCGGAAAAATTGCCAGAAGTATTTTTAAAAATTATGAACAGAAGTAAAGCTTCAGATAAAGGTTACTTTCTCATAAACATGAAACCATTATCTGGTTTCAATTTCATGAAAAAGGCTATACGAAGTACTTGGATATTTCAAGCTATTTTAAAAACTTGTTAGTAAGAATTATCGCGAAGATTCAGTCTAGTCAGCATGTTCCATCTTTGCCGTGATTTATATCTAGATTTATAACACATAGGTACATAACTGTAAAATATGTTGAAGGTATTTTTTTACATACGATACTGTAGTACTGAGAAATATTGGCAGGTGAATGGTCCAACACACAGATAAATAATTATGTATAATAAATAGATTATCTCTACACAAATAAGTAACATACTTATATTATTCAGATGCTATATGAATTTCGTCTTTATAATAATATGCTTGCAAGTTAAAAATACCTTAGCAACATAAATTTCTGAATAGCAGTCGTGTCTTCTTCTCTTTAAAATCAGCGTCCATTTGCATACATATTAACAAGTTCCCACCACGGCAAAAAGAAAACAAGTGCCCAGTGTTAGAAGAGGGTTAGTTTCAGTCTCAGGCCAGGTTGAATGTCAGTAATCGCGGAGTGTTTGCAAAGCTTTCACTGCTAGACTCAGGATGGCGCCGTAGTGTGGTGCACGGCACATCCCGGGTCTAGGTGCCAGGGCTGGTTATCCCGCCACCCGTCGGTCGCCATTGGCCTCGTTGGTATTTGCAGGGTGCACCGCGTGCAGGTGAGGTTGGCTTTCGGACAGATTCCTTTACACCCCTCTGTTGTTTTACTTGACTTCAAACATTTATTTCGATTAAATATTTCAAATACATTTCATAAGTGATTAAATTGATTGAATGATTTTATAATTTCAAAGACAACAACTACAATTCTACGAAGCGGATACAATGTCAAGTATTACATAATTTCTAATGCTCAAACTGCCACCCAACCCTAGGCCTTCTGGGTTACATAACAGGAGATACGTGTATCAATCCCCGGCTTAATACTAACGTCGGGAACTTTCTCGAAAGCTGTGTCGAGAGGTTCAGAGTTGTAGTAGACGATAACGCGCGAGTCGCTGACTTTCTTGAGACCGATCCTGTCTCCGGGACGCAGCCACTCGAACGAAGGTACGAATGAGACCAACTCCTGTTTGCGTGTACCCGGCTGCGAATATTTCATGTAACGCCCTGAAAAACAGTATAAATATATTCGAAATATGATAATTTCAACATAATACCTGCTATAGTTAAGTAGAAACGCAGTACTTGGTGGCTGTTTCACGGTAATCGGGCCGGAGACCATAATTAATTAGATGCGAATATTAAACGCCCGTAATTCATGACAAATACGAGTCGTTTTTCACAGAATTTGTTGCCAAGAAAAATAAAAAGTCAATAACAAAACAGTAGCTTCATAATAATCTTCCTTAGGAGTCCAACCTATCACGTCACGATATTTTAACGACTAAAGTGTTACCAACGACGATATAATACTAGACTCCACATGCACGATCTAAGGAACAAAAATTATTCTGTCAACTCGCTGAGGTACTACGTCAGCGAGGGGGACGGGGTACTGCGTTGTGATTGGCTAACTCAAGGTCTGTTCTGTCTCAACGTATATTTACGGCTCACAGGATTGGTCGAAATGAGACGGATATAAGACTTTTTTGCCTAATGTGTTGACAGACATCGGTCGCCTGTTATTAGGAGTCTAGTATTATATCGTCGTTGTGTGTTACCGTCAATATATGCGGTGAAATGCGGCAGGCAGGCGACGCTGGGAGGCAGACTGCGGTTCACGTGAGCGTTCAATATATTGATGTCTGTTACCCCAATGCGGAAGCTGCCCGCGTAAGCTGTTTTACAATCGATGATCTTTATCTGCCAAACAAATTATTATTAGGCATTTTTGTTTAAGGTGAATGCTCCAACCAGCCCGCGAAATTCAAATAGTGTAAATTGTTAAAATCTCCGAAATAATAAAAATAATCCACAACTATCACACAACGCCATCTAGTCCCAAACTAAGCAGAGCTTGTGTTATGGGAACTAGACAACTCATAAACATACTAAATCTAAGTTACATGCACCTTTCCTATGTGAGAGCTGGTGGAGCGAATGTTTAGATCATTCTTGTATTTAAAATTATACTTGTTATTGCCGCGAATCATAATTATGTTGATAAAGTTACAACATGTCATTGGCTTGCAAATTGCAAAAAACGTAAGAAAATTTGAATTTCGAGGGCTGGTTGGAGCATTCACCTTAAAACACACGAATATTTCAATGTTTATTGGCAAGTAAATGTAAAGGTTTTTGAAATACCTCAAACAACTCTCCCATGGCGAGATGAGCAGAGCTGAAGACCAGAGCGGCCATCGGATCGGCAGTCAATCGGCGTGCGACTGTGTAGTCGTGCAACAAACATATGTTGTCGCCGGAATACTCAGAGAAACTCCTACAAAATATTAAAATATATCAAAATCCAGAGCTACAAACTAAAATCCAGTTAAATAAGCATTTTCAAAGTGTATAATTACATAACCCATTCCCTCAAAATGTCCACTTAAACTACCGTCTTAGCTAGAAAGATGAAATCGTGCACCATATTCCTTATATATCTTCTCTCCAATACTTTGTCTGTTGAACTACATAATTATATTAAAAGTGTACGATCACTTTGGAAATTCGAAATATTTTTTGTTACGGTTTATAATATTATAACGAATGATTTCTTCTTCTTTTAAGATTCTTTGTTTAAAAATATAGATTTAGTGTCAAAATTCAATAGAATTTTGAAATTAAATAAGATTTTAAACATGTTTAACTTTTGGTGAAAGTCGCCCTTAGAATATAAAACAATAGAAAGTTAAATTGTTTTTCTATACAATTAAAAAAATTAGCATAAAATGTTACTTGTTAGTGATAACAAACCTTTTTTGTTTGACGTGTGTATGTGTGCGTAATCTAACAAAAAAAGGTTTAGCACTTACCAATATGGCGGCGGTGGCGACGACAAAGCCCTAGAGTTACTCAGCATAGAGTTGTCCGAATTAGTACAACCGTTGTAATTGAACGCTCTTTCTTCATTCTGCAGTATGGTCACCTGTTAAAACAGAGTATTTTTTATTATTCTTGGCTACATAAATACAGCTGCACAGGCGGATTTTCCGGGTTAAGCCGCGCTTTCCGAGATTGGTATGTGGATGGGTGACCATCTGTCATAGCGGATTTCCTCCGTGCCTCGGAAAACACGCTAAGCCGTTGGTCCCGGTTGTCATTTCTAGTTCTTTGGCAGTCGTTACTGACAGCAGTGCCGGATCAAGCCGGTGCGGGGCCCGTAGCAAATGTAACCATGGGCCTTAGAGTTAGGTACATTGCCTTTTTTCAATAGTCCTTTTCGTTCCGGGGTCACAGTAATGAGATAAGTCTCGCGACCCCCGCACGCTATGGCCCTCTAGAGGGGGGCCCCGTCATGATGCTGACACTCTTTGAGGCGGGCGTGCGCGCGCGCGCAACACAACACGCCCTCGACCCCTGGGCCATGGTCGGACAGCGAGTCGCCCATTACTCGCCACCCACGTGCCCGCGCCCACAGTGGCCGGAGATCGTCTGCTGACGTCTGTCATTGCAGCTGGGGTGAAGGGGGAATGCTGTCCTCTCACTCTTTTTTTGGGCTCAGGCGCGGGGCCCCCTAAGGCGCGGGGCCCGTAGCATTTGCTGCCTCCTGCTATATGGCTAATCCGGCACTGACTGACAGTCAGAAGCTCATAAGTCTGACAACCATGGAGCATTGTTTTTCCCAGTTAATGGGTTGTGGAGGCCCGATAGGCAGTCGCTTCATGTAAAATACTGATATTCAGCTGCATCTGGTTCGACTGGAAGCCGGCCCCAATATAGTGAGGAAAAGGCTAGGCAGATGATGAATGGCCATGTATATTAGACCTGCTAGACTTTTCGAGGCCAGATTAAATTAATTGTAATATTTCCTAGTATACAGTATACGGGGTGAATATAGAACGCAGTTGTGAATCGAAAGGGGTTTTAACCTTGAATGAAAGAAATAGGCCATTGTGAACATGTAACTTATTTTTACCATTGACCATAATTCAAGTTTAAAATAGCGTTCAGAATTTGATCTCGACTCCTCCTCAATTCACTCTCGTTTTAAGATAGGTCACTAAAATAGAATTAAAGAAATGTTGCCACTGCTGGGTAAAAGCCGTCCCTTTGACTTTCAGTTTATCGTTCCAGGACCAAAGTGACCACTACTAACCAAAGACGGTTTTGTCGAGCTTGCTCTATCAAAATGCTGCAAAATAATAATTGTATGACTAGCGTTTCTCGTGGTTTCACACTCGTTGCTCTTATCCAATTTGTCTTCATCAATAAACAAACTGTCCAGCACAAAAATATTTCTTTCAATTTGAACCAGTAGTACCTGAGATTAGTGCGTTCAACCAAACAAATAGACAAACAAACTATTCAGATTTATAATATTAGTTTAGATTTAGTTATCATACCTGTGTGCACTGGCCATATAAATCGACAACGGCGTAGATGTTAAGATGGGGCACGTACCATGCCTTGCCCATGTCCATTCCATCCAGATAGTAATGCAGGCTGCGATCAGCATGCCACATCATACCTGACCACATATTTTTGTCTTAGGTAAGATTCCCACCAACCGGCCAGACTCGGCAGCATTTTGCAATGCGGTAAAGTCCATTGAAATCTATCAACAGTAAAATACAGTTCATATTTGCTGCAACTTACAGGACACGTCGCTACGTGTCGCGGAATGCCGACGAAGATAATTTTGCAAGCAAATATGAACTGCTGTATTTACTGTTGATTGATTTCAATGTTCTTTACCGCATTTTAAAACGCCGAGTCCAGCCGGTTGGTGGGAATTTTACCTTAGAAGATACTTACACATTTTTTTTTAATACATTTTGAGGAATGACTGAAATTAAGACAAGGTGGTTTATCTTTTGCCTACTCTTTGGACAAACGTCTCCAAAACACAGTCGAGTAATGGATTCAAAAATGTTGAGTATGTGTAGCGCAAACAGGATTATAATTATGTTTTAGGTCTGAAAATACACAAGAGAACGCTGACAAATATGTTCTTTATGTTCGACATCAAAATGATGAGAACAGCATAATAACTATCTCAAAATTAATCGTCAACCCAAAGTTTCTGAACGGACCTAGATTCTGCGATAATTATCAGACCTCAAATTAATTGGTATAATACGAGGGGGCACGGATTACCCAGCTCTCACACGGCAAAACTTCATGTCGACATTTCATTTCAATCCAATGTTAGCAGCCGAATATCTACACAGTCGATATACATGTAAAATTTTTTAACTGGGCGTGGAATTCTATATCCGAAACTATGCGGAATATAAAAGCACTGAAAGGGGTTTCGAGGCCGATTTTGACGAAAACCAAAACTGCATCTAGCCAGGAATAAAACCCGATGATTTTGGAAAAAAACACACACACTCTGTATTATTATACCATTCGACAGTGTTGCTAATAAGGATCAAATTTTGGAAAGTAATGTTAAAGATATCTTACCAACACGGCTTCCAACAGTCAGTGTATCCAGATCAAGCGGATATCCGCTGCGAACGCACTCCCCATCTTTCATCATGGCCGCTCCACTAAGGATGTAAGTGTCCCAGTTGAGATCGGTAGCAGTTCCTGCGATGGCACCCACGCCACCGCTGGCCTCCAAATCATCAGGACGTATTGCTGTCACACCTGAATAACAAGCTCCGGTTAAAAAATCCTGGGATGTGGCAATGGGGAGATATTAGAGAGACGAAGTTATGATACTGGATTTTAATTAAGTAGCTGAATGAATGTGGACGTAAGGCATTATATTATAGAACTCTTCCTTAACAAATAGGACTTTTCCTTTTTAAGCAAGAACATGACATACAGCTTGGCAAAAAACAGTAGAAAACCGGAAGTCACCACTGTGATCTCGCTACCAGCAATTTGAATGATTTTATTTTATTTATTTTCACTTATTACGTTAGTTTTATGGCACAATAATAAATCTAAAAAACCTGCGTCTACTTCAAATGTCAAAGATTTTAAAACGCAGTCAGCAAACAAAAAGATTAGTTCCGTTTCAAGTCGTTCTGGCCAAGCTGTAGTTCCTCTCGAAACCGAATAAGAACTGCCGACGGTAACAATAAGTATACATTGTTTATGACAGTATCCATGGTGTGAGAAAGAAGCCACCAAATTAACTAACCGATCTCAAGGCTCCCAATCCAGCAGTCGACCATTTTATCAATACGTAGCTCGAACATGTCACATTCACGCAGAGGTCGTGAACTGAAGAGCACGGCGTCGTTGAACTCCGAGTAGACGGTGGCGCGCCAAGCCGTCAGACGATTGCGACTGAGGCGAGCGTTGCGACCGTGAACACGGTGGAAACACATCTCACTGGACACACGAGATCAATAAAGATTAGAATTGTTCATCAATAAAAGCTTTTTAAAGAGAAAATTTTACTAGAAATGTTCAGACTACTCACGGAAATATAGTAGCATTAGATTCTGTAGATAGTGGCGATTCGGGAGAATATATTGGCGGAGGTGTATACTCGTCTACGATTGTCGCTTGTGCCGCGCGCCCGTACAAATCTAAATAGACGAGAAAGCATTGTTATAGCCAAAAAGTAAAATAAAGCCTGAAAGATTGCCTCGACTTTCAACAAAAAACCAAGGCTTTCTTTAACTCCCCTTCATTTTACCCTAGGGGAAAACACAAAGATATACAACTCACCTATAATGCCAAACACGTGTTCAGGAACATTAAACGCGGCCGGCCCCTGATCCACGCCATTGACAAAAAAATGAAGTATGCCAAGTTCTTTTCGCATAACACCCACGGTGTCCCCTTCCTAAGAAATCATACAAATGTATAGCAAAACATTAACAGGTATACAAAAGAAAATTTGAAAGGTTAAGGGGAACTCACCACAAGTTTATTAAGGTTTCTGACGTACTGTGGAATTACAATAGAACCATCGCGGATGACGTCTTCTCCGGTCACAGCCCACGTGCCGGATCTAGGGATGACAAATATGAAAATTAAGATTCAACAGTCCCGTATGGAAAAAATTCACGGGCATGCGGGCAGCGAGTAAAGGGCAACTCGCTGCTCGACCATGGACCATGCCCGGGTCGATGGCGCGTTGTGTCCCACGCGCGCCTCAAAGAGCGTCAGCATAATGACAGGGCTCCCCTCTCAGAGGGCCAAAGCCTGCCGGGGTCGCGGAATTATTTCCTTACCGTGACCCCGGATCAGAAAGGGCTATTGAAGGACACCGTGGATTTTAGTCAGTAGAAGTCTGACAGTCCGTCCAGCCCTGCCCAGGGTGGGAAGACTCATTTGATGATTTTACAACGCTTAAAAAAAAATGGTAAGAAATTACTTACAGGGAAAATTAGAGAAGGGTATAGGAACTTACTTTGCATTGCTCATTTTGAATGGAAACTTTATATCATTAGAAGAATGCTGCGTGACTCCAATTTCAATGCTTCCAGCCCACTTCGGGATAACGAGATCGAGACGTACTTGGAACAGTTCGTTGGTCCTCAAAGTACGGTTCGTCATTACGATTCCGTTGTTGAAGTACTTGAAAGCACTGAAAATGTATAAAGCCTTAATAAAAGTCCGCTGAAAAGATAAAATTATTCAGAGTATGTAAAACGGATACTTACTTAGGCCTATGAGCAGTCTTACCATCATTAATAATAATAACATTCGAATCACGCAGCGTATGAAATAAAAGGCTCTCTTCGTCTATTCTTGGTCTAAACCTGCCTAGAAACACGAGAAACAAAATCATTTTAATAGAAGTAAAATTTTTTCAAACCCAATGGTGAAAATGGCAGTGTGATAAACTTACTGGGTGCAGGGATTTCAGGCGAAGCGAGCACGAGTGGTGGATTATTGATGTTGCTGTCAACATCTTCGCATGGATCTACTATTGACACCTGGCGAAACAAATACAATGTTACGTACAGCTTGGCAAAAAACTGTAGAAAACCGGAAGTCGCCGCACACAAAAAAATTCAATCCGTTCTGGCCAAGCTGTAAGACTTATCTAGACTGTAACCATATTATATGCTTTCAATTTCAACAATAATGCCAACTTGTGTCACATAACTTGACTCTTTGGACAAAAAATTTAAAGAGCATTTAATAAAAGAGAGTAGGTACATGAATAATACTTACTTTGACGGTCATGCCGTACAGATCCACCACTCCCCAGACTTGCTGGTCTACTTTATCAGTAGCAACACCTTGGTCAACACCATTGATGTAATAGTGCAATTTACCATTGCTCTTCCTCATCATACCTACGGTGTCACCTTCCTGAAAAACAAATACAAATGAAATTCACATTTCTATAGAAACAAAAAAAAAACAAAAATGTAATCAAGCAAATATGTCACTTACCCTCAGTTCATCAAGGTTGAAGTTGCCATACTCCATGCAAGTGCCATGCCCGTTGAGTAGCACCTTGCATCCGGACATCATGATCGTCCCGGAGTCCATATTAGTCATTGTGGATGGGAACCGTATGGTGGCTGGGTTGTGTGTTGTAACACCCACCTGTATCAAGTTAATTATGTGTAGTCAGAAGCCTGCTATGAAAAGTAAAAAATAAAATAATTTTCTTCATTTTCATTACTGTTCATGTAAGCTGGTTAACCATTATAAAAATAGTAGCCCCACCTCGATGCTGCCGCTCCACTTGTCCACGAGTCTGTCTATACGTATCTCAAACAACTCGTTGTCATAGAGCGGACGATGTGTCATCACCACACCGTTGTTGTAGTCGTCCAAAGGACGAGCGCGCTCTGCAGTCCTATTGTCAAAAAAGGAACAATAAAAACATCAGCTTGTTATTGTACAACTGCCAGGCAACATCATGTATCGCTGTTATGAGCCATGATTGCTCAAGAGTTACCGTGGAAGTTGAACGCAAAGAGCAATTGAAGAAACGGGATGGGTTCTATTCAATTTGATGATTTTATGACACCCTGAATAAACTGATCAGCAAGTCTATTCAAGTAAAACAATGAATTACCATAAATAGACAGTAGATGATGTTGAACTATCACATCATATCAAATACAACGTTTGAACGCTAGCTTGGCTGCAAATCGATCCAGACGTAAGGTCGTATATCATTTCCATAATAACATCGTCAGGCAAGCAAGCGCAACCAACTTAATGACCCATTAGCTCATTCATTAAATGGAAATTAATGAAAACAAAACCATACTTACTTGTTGTTACTAGACAGTTTCACTAAGATCCCACATCTTGGGTGAAATCGCAAACGGTCTTGTGCAACTGCGAAACAATAATAATACATAAGTTCATGTATTAACAGAAAATAAACTAATTGGATAAGTAATACAAGTGCTAAATACTAACCAAGGGCACAAGCACCTTCGGAAGTCATTGGAATGTAAATATTACGAGTCTCTTTTGGATATTGGCTAGACTCGGGTGGAAGACCTGCTCCGTCCATTTCACTGGACGTAAGTGTATCATCATTGTTTGGATCCTCTTCAATCTAAAATATTAACTTTGTCGTAATTTCTTACTTTATTACAAAGTATAAAATATAAAAAAAAAATGATTAATAACTGACCTGATCCATGCTACTGTCCATAATTGGCCTTATTTCATTGCTGCGCAATATGGACACTTGAACGCACTGGCCATATAAATCAATAACAGCAAACAATCTCGAAGGTAAATCTCTAGCAGCTATGCCGAGACAACGACCATTCAGATAAAACGTTAATTCCCCCTGAGAATAAAAAAATAAAAAAAGTTATGAAAAAAAACAAAAACAACTAAGTAAATAAGGACAAAGACCTTTATCAAGCAAGACATAACAATGAACATCAAAAAAGCAATATTTCAGGAAAATTTTAGAAGTATGGTGAAGAAAAAGATAGAAAGAAGTCAAAAATATGATAATATAACTAATCCATGACCAAATGTATAAATTCCCATCTGATAACTACCTTACTAGTTTTCATAACACCAATGCAGTCTCCTTCCCGCAAGGTGTCCAACTCGGGTCCATAAGAATTGACCAAAGTGACACCATCTTTCACAATCGAACTGCCTGACATAATCTAGAAACACATCAATCATATTGCCTTTCTCTTCTTCCCACAATAAGCAAGCATAGCAACATCAAATTTTCTAACAATAAATGAATTCAATGTTGTTTTGTTTTTCATTCCCAGTTATGCGTGCACTGAATTGCTTACTTACAAATGTGGAATAGTGTATATGTACGCTTTTCAGAGGATTTCTTTACAATGTATTGGTATCATCCAATTATGGTGACAACAATATACATGAACAAAACATACCCATGCTGTATTCCTGAGTTTAGTTGCGGTGGCAGGAAGTTCCATAAACTCGGGATCTAATGTTGTGACACCTATTTCCAGGCTGCCATTCCAAACATTCACCTGTTTAAAAACACATAAATATCCTATTAATTGTTGAATGAGTCAAAGGAGATTGATGTTGATTGACAACCATTCAATAACTAGTCAGTGTTAGGGGCAAAGGATTTATTTAATTTCAAATTATCGATTAGGATGACAAGGAAAAATATATGATTGAGTTCCACATTGGTTATGACATAATTATACAAGTACTTAATGATTTCTAAAAAAATGTGTTCAAGATATTTTTTTAACAATGTATTTTGCTAAATTTTGTTGCGCTAAAGTAATGTTACAGTGTAATTGACTTGCTGCCATCTTGTTAGATTATGCGGAATAGCAGATACTGCTTTCATTAAATTTTTATTTATAATTGAAAAAATTAAAGCAATAATTATGTGAAAATTATATTGATCAAATGACTGAACAACAATAACCAATTGATAAATGAATATAAATGGAATTGTTGCAAAATACTCCTGAGAATCTGATTTGGCGTACTTGCTCGTCATTAGCTAAATCACCTGCAAAAGATGACATACTTGAACAAATAAAGTTCTATTGCATTTCAAGCCATAGGTTTTTTTAAATTATAATAACTCAGTCAACCGATTTTATAATCAATTGCAATAAAACCCATAACACAAGAATTTACTTCAAATCACATTCTGGAATATTAAATTTTTGCTCCGCCTAATATAAATCAATAGGTTTGTAATTAAAATGAAATGTAAATTATGAATATGGTTGTTTAATAAACAAGCTTATTATAATAAAAAAAGAACTGTTACTTGCTTAATGAAACTTTGATTGTAGACTTATGGACTTCTGGAACTAGATCTGAACTTATTTTTATAATAAATTATTTGAAAATTGAAGGTGAACATAAGGGTAGTGCTATATTTTAAATTAGCCTGCACTTCATGTTACTTATGAAGTTTGGTTGTTAAATGATTATTTAACATGATATGGAATAGAATACAGACATCACAATAATGTTGAAAAAAAAAATATTACAGAGTGGTGCGAGTGTAGGGCGGAGTCAACGTTATGTGATGATTATGTAAGTAATACAAAGAGGGAACATACTGCAACACCCCTAGGTATTGGTAACCATCCTCCTCAGTATAAAAATTTAATAAATACTTACCTAGTAAAAGGAAATAATTTTATTATTATTCTAACAATGACCTAAATACAAATACTAACATTTCTGTCTAAAATAGAACAGAATCAAAGTTACCGGTAATTATTTATTGGATTTTAAGAATTTCTTTGAGAAATAAAATATTGATCAATAAAACCTCAATTTTCTTTGTTCTTTGTCTTACCTTTCGATCGACGGACACTTCAAATATAACATCATCTTTCAGAGGCTCAGAACTTAATATCAAGCCATGGTTAAATTCTACAAAATTTCTAACAGCTGTAGAGTTTTCATTTAGGAGTGTGACCCGGTCGCCGCACCTTCTATGAAACCTCATCGTTTTCTATATACACTAAACTATGCACAGCTTATACAGTAATTTAGAATCTTTCTGTACATAATACCAGTTTAAAATCTTACTTTGATGTACTATAATATTCACATTATTTACACGAACATCACGAACAAAAAGTAGCACCCATTAGGCGTTAATTAGTTTTATGACTGCCCAAATACAACAACGTCTTTTAAACAGAAACTAGTTAAAATAAATATTTTATAAAATGAAATAACTCCTGTCACGCTCATTATTAACGTTATTTGAAAAATATAAAATATCACGAATAAGCGAAAAATAACACAAGAAAAATATCATATTGATTTTCTCAGGCATGACATGACTAAGTTTTTCTGAGTCCCGGGGTTATTTGAGATTGGGATACTTGCGTTTTGAGAACGTAAACTTGTCTGTGGGAGCTAAACGGAATAGAAAAAAATAAAAATTCAAGAAATTGAGAAATAATTTAACTTTACGATTTTTTGGATTGTTTTTTTTACAATATACCTATTATTTGTTTAATTAACAAAAATGCTACATGGTTTAGGGTGTGGCCACGCCCTCGTCTTCTCTCTGGTGCCCAACTAACCAGTGTCGCCAGTGTCGCTCTATATTATCGGACATAAAAGTGTAAATAATAATAAGTACCTACCTAATGTGAATGTATACCTATTTGTATAACAATTACAAACGGTGAAAATAAAATTTTTAGGTTTTTTTTTTTTTTCTACTGTGCGACCATGCTATCTTTGTGATACTAGAATGGTCGCACAGTAGAAAAACAAAATTGACGACGCATTGTTTGTGTGAGAGGAAGCTCTAATCTCAGAATCTTAAATTGCGTGCGCTGCGTAAACAGTTAGAGAAATGCCAAAACTTTTCTATCAAAGAATTGTTCCTCTTGAAGTTCTAATAGTTATTAAATAAACAAGGCCCCAAAGTGGGTTTTTGGCGCGAGTACTTGAATTGAAAACTGAGTGAGCGACGGATTCTAAGATTGAACCGCGAGCGTAGCAATCGGTTCAAATATAGAATCCTGAGTGTGGCGAAGTTTTCAAAGGTACGAGACTCAGAAAAACTTTGCTGCCGAGCCGAGTGTAACACACAACTTTTCTTTTCACCTCACTAAAGCCTATTTCACACGAGGGCAGAACAATGATGCAAAACAGTAGGACGTCGGACGTCGCCCTTTCTCTTTCTGTCGCTTAGAACTGCCATTTGCTAGACCGAGGGCGACGCAAAAAGCCGATTCCGCGTCGATAGATGTGGGAGCACCCTTAAGACTGCACTTGCGTTCTAACAAATCCAACCACAAAACAGACGAGTGAGAAAGGTGGTGGGGGAAGCAAACTGCCCCGAAAAAATAGACCGGCCTGTTCTGTACTGTTCTGTGCATTCAAACAGTAGCAGTACATGTGCTACCCACTGTTGTGCGTCACTGTTCTACCCTTGTGTGAAATAGGCTTTAGCGAGGTAATGCAGTGGGGCTGGGTTTGAAAACACTTTCCGCACTAGAGCCATGCTAGAACACTAAATGGAGTTTTGCGCTCTTTTATTGAGGAATAGAATCTTTCCGAGCGTGTGTGTGAGGTCAAATAGTTATTTGTTATGCAAGGCTGCAAAGTTGATTTTTGGCGAGAGGACTTGAATTGAAAACTGAGCGAGCGAAGGATTCTAAGATTGAACCGCGAGCGAAGCGAGAGGTTCAAATATAGAATCCTGAGCGTTGCGAAGTTTTCAAAGGTACGAGATGCAGAATACTCGTAACTTTGATGCCGAGAGAAACACACAACTTTTCACCTCACACAGCCTGGAAATGCGGTGAAGGCGGCTCGCCTGTCATTGTCGAAAACGATTGAATACAAGACGTGTTCGCAGGGCCTGTTTAACCCTTAGGCTAATTAGGCTGCAGCCTAGGGCGCGAGTATCGGGGGGGCGCTGAAATCGTGTCTATGATGATGCCTTGATCTCCTCTTTTTTTAAGTATTTTATTTTTATTATTTTTCTTTAGAGTAATTTTTAAGGTAAATACTCAAGTCGAAGCAAATTCACGCACTAGATGACCACGCTCATGGTCAATTTAATGGCAATAGCAACTACTACGTTGTCTATAGAAACTAAACCAATGCAAGTCATGCGGCCAAATACGACATAGATTTGGTTTTCTACTTGGTAACCTGCAGTCACTCGTCATGATTTTGGTCTTATATTGCATGATGTACCTTTTACCTGACCTACCACATGACGCAGATCCTCACCGGACACGGAAGTTTCGGATTCAGCTCTGTCTGATAAGGAGGGAGTCACCACTGCGAGGATCGTCCGGAGGACACGATGAAGCACACGGTGCAGGACTGCCCCGCTTGGGCAGAGCACCGCGGTGTCCTCAGGGCGGCGATAGGAAGAGACCTCTAGCGCCCGGCATTGGTCGAGGCCATGAGCTGCGTGGCGAGGAGGTGTGGGAAGCGGTCGCCACCTTCTGGGAAACAGTCTCGGAAATAAAGTATCGAAAAAAATCAGGAAACTGCTCGCGAAGGAGGAGGCAGGCCGCGTGAGGGAGAGGATAGCGTCCTCCCTCCACCCAAGCCGCAGTGGTAGATGCCCACGGCAACGGAAGTCTGTAGACGATCTCCGGCCACCGTAGGCGCGGGCATGCGGGTGACGAGTAAAGGGCGACTCGCTGTTCGACCATGGACCATGCCCATGACCATGGACCATGCCCATGTTACAGGAATTAATCCCCGGCGCAGCGCGAACAGGCGCAGATGTCCTACTAGCGTTACGCCTATTTCTATACATTTTGTATGAAAAGGATGCTGTTATGTGTAGAGACAAAATGTCTCGGCCCTGTCTCGTCTTACGTCTTTTGTGTGCGGCCAGTGCCTAAGGTAGAAAGATTAACAGCTAAGGTAGATAGACGCCTAGGGCGTTAAAGTCCGCATATGTAGGTGCTTTTTGCATGAAGTTTTCATAAATCTTCTAAATACATATATAAAAGAACAGGGGTTTTTATTTTGACTCGACTACAGCTGAAACCGCTAAACGCAGAAACTTGAATTTTGGACAGCATTTGCAGTCTACCATATAGGGTGGCAATAAGACGGGATTTTGCGAAAATCCTCCTCTAAGGGGGTGAAAAGGGATGAAAACGTTTGAATGAAAAATCTTATTCCTTGGGTTTATAAACTTGAAACTTACCACGAATAAGAACACCAGTAAATAAATACCCTCCATTGGTAATCTAGACGATGTTAAAGTTTGTATGGGAAAATCATAACGCGTGAGCTGATTTGAAAAACAGTATTTATACTCGTACCTATACTAGATAAGAATTAATCAAACACGTGTTTTTGATTTTTCGAAAATCACCCCCCAAATTGGTGAAAAGGGGTACTCAAGTTTTAAGGGGAGGATATTAAACCACTAAACGTAGAAACCTGAATTTTGGATGATAGTTGCAGTTTATAATGTAAGTAAGCATTAAGAAAGGATTTTGCGAAAATCTAATTCTAAGGGGGTGAAAAGGGGTGAAAACCTTTGTATGCAAAATCTTATTCCTTGGATTGATAAACTTGAAACTTAGTACGAATATGAGTATAGGTAAATAAAAAAGATGAGCACTATTAGTTTCTTAAAACTACCCTCCATTGGTAATCTAGGCTCCTAGACGATGTTAAAGTTTTTATGGGAACATCATAACGCGTGAGCTGATGAATATGAAATACAATATTTATACAACCTGTAACGTAATTAACGCACATCCTCAGACACCCCAATTAGAATATTATGTTATAATCATAATATATATTGAATTTTTAATTTAACATGTAAATGCCTTGATAACAACTAAATTAGTTATTTTGCAGAAAAGTTTATTTTTCTTTATTTTTGTATTTAATGACGGAAATTGTATAAATACAAATAAAATTGCACTTTTAAGTCTTGTTGCCTTGATTTACGGTCTATCTTAGTTTGTTTTGACTGTACAGAGGTTTAGGGAGAATTTCCGTAGTTTTATTTATTTTTGAAAAAAAAAAAATTACCTATATTAAAAATGATAGAAATCGATTCAGTAAACGATTCTGAACAAACTAATTTCAGGATGTGCGTTAATTATGTTATGTTGTATACTAGATCAAAAATAATCAAACACCTATCTATCTTTGGATTTTTCGAAAATCACCCCCTACTTTAGTGAATGGGTGATTACGTTACAAAGGAAGTTTGTGAAAACGGGTATTTAAGTGTAAAGGAACCTCCCCTTTACACTTAAATACCCCTTTTCACTAACTTCCCCTTCACTTTAACCGCTAAAGGTATAACCAAATTTTTGGTCGGTAGTTGCAATTTGTTATGTACGTGAACACTAAGAAGGGATTTTGCGAAAATCTACATATAAGGGGGTGAAAATGGGGGGAAACCTACGGATGTAAAATCTTATTCTTTGGGCTTATAAACTTGAAACTTGGTACGAATGTGAGGATAAGTAAATAAAAAAGATAGGCATTATTGATTTTTTATAACTACATCCCTCCATTTTTGAGTTTTTCGAAAATCACCCCCTAAATAAAAGAAAAGGAGTGATTAAGTTTCAAGGGAAGGATTTTACTGCTTGCTTCGATAAACTCAAAACTGTGCATAAATTATCTCTCAATCGAATAAAGGATGCCTATTTATTTATATTTCAAAAATCAATCCCTAGCGGACTGAAAATCGGATCATCAGTTTGTCTATTACGATCCATTGTTTGTTTGTATTGAATAGGCTCCGAAACTACTAGAGCATTTCTAGATTTTCCGTAAGTATAAGTATCCTATCCCTAAGGAACCCTGAGCGGGAATTAAATTCACTGAGTTCGAATTTAGAAAACGCGTAGACGAAGTCGCGGGCAAAGTGCTAGTAAATTAATAATCCTTTTCCTAAAAATAAACATTATTCATCACAGACATTTACAATAATTTTGTAGGTAGGTACTTACAAAAATTGTCCTTGACATCATTTGATTTCATTAATGATCTTAGATAATTACCACAGTCTTTTTTTTAACCTGTCTTGTCCCCCAGCAGTGGGACTGAAAGGTCTCCCCTATAATTTTCCGATCTTCGTAGGCGTAGGGAAGGCCTACGCCAGCATTTTCTAGGCCTCCCTCGACAACGACGATCGAGAAATCGATCGTCAACAACGCCTGGAAGAGCTACTGGTCCATGAAGTCGCTAAAGAAGGGTGTCAAATTATTACCTACCGCAACAAAAAAAAAATATGGACATGTCGCAGTTGCGGCAGTATGATCCCTATTATTGTAAGGAATGGTTAGAGATTCGCCACGGGCCCAACGTCCTCATCTTCTGTCTGACGTAAGTCCTCATGGGACACGGTCGTTTCGGAAGGCACTGCACCGCCGAGTACGCCCAGGGCGTCTCACATCGTGAGTTTGGCTTCCATATATACGATGACTTTTGATATTCGAATTTCTAAAAAGTTCAGTTGGTCGCATTTAAAAAAAAACCTGTTGTTAGTACCTACATTAATTTATGATCGTCTAACCATCAAAATGTATATTGAACAGCTGTTTCTCCACGATTTCGGGTTTAGTCCCATACAAAAATTTGGGTTTATCAAGATGATTACAAAATCTACGAACCCCCAATGGCGACACCCTTTCATTTCATTGTGTGTGGGGTGCTAAATTCAGAAAATTAAAAATTTAACTCTCTGTAACGCCCGAAATGAAACAAAGTCTACCGAGTAGGTACATACACGGTGAGAACTAAGGTACATAATAATTTCAGGAATAAAATCTGCATAATTACTGGTAACTGGTACGCATCTAGTAAGTTAGATACATAATATAGCCACGCCTGTGTGACGTCGACTGTAGCCAGATGTGCGTAACTACGATCCTATAGAAGAGGCTGTACAATGTACACATCGAAATGTGACCTGTATAGACGGATACCTTCGAGTTCGACGCAAGTCGTTACGATACAAAAACTTTTTTTGTATTTTATTAGTGTAAAGTAAAACTAGATCGTGTATTGTCTAACTCCGGTACTTAGTATGCGTGTCGCCTGCCATGCGAACCACAATATTATCTTCACCACGAAGCGAGCAGCTCACGAATTCACAGTACACCCAAGCTCCTTTGAGCACGCGAACGTGAATGTGCCTCCGCCGGGCACAATTCCAACCCGATAAAATAATCGAATTAATAACAGTATTATCCTTAACCTCAAGCTAGTCCACAAAAACAAAACATTGAATTCAATAGATTTTTTCGAAATATAATTTTGGTGAGTGTTGAATTCGAGAAAATTCGGTCTAAAACATTAATTTTGGGTGAGCACTTGTGAAGAGTTCTAATGCGGAATTGTGTCGGCCGACGGCGGCGGGCTTCGCGTCGTCGAAGTTTGCCGAACAAGTATTCCCGAACCGAATTCTCTCGGATAAAATGATGTTGTCGCATTGGCCCTGTTGACTGCAGTACTTGCATTCCCCTATTGCCATCTCTGAATGTTATCAAATAAAGCTCAGCTATTGAAACTTTTGAATGGACAAAGCTATTAGCAATAACATAAGTTAATGAGGAAAAATCTTGATGGGTAGGAGAAAAATGCTTGGAATTGATTTTGAAATTTATTTATCGGCTGCAGCTACTGCTAAATGGTTTTATTTTTGTCTTATCAACTGCTGAGCGACTCTAACATTTAGCCTAGCAAAAACGGTACTTACGATTTTGTATGATGGTATTCTTTTAAATGCTGGCCTTATAGATGTAGGGACTGGGCAGCGCACTGCATCCTCAGGCCGTATGTTCTCAAACTTAGCCTTGAGTCTTGCAACGTTCTTTCCCCTGTAACATAATACATAATAATATAATGGAATATAAAGTTTTGAAACAAACCAGATTTTCGTGAAAATGGTCAGAGGATTATACCAATTGAACATTAACCTTCCACTATTGTGATAAGGTAGAAATTCTTTTAAAGTTGACAGATTGAGGTAGTTTCAAGTGCTGACGTCTGTTATTTACTCATGGGGTGTATGGACCTACAACTTTAGTTATAAAGTGGAGCATCGATATACGTAGAAAGAAACTTATCCAATTCAACTTGAGCATGAGCTTGAGAATTAGGAGAAGATTTATTTTTCATAAGTCAGCGGGTTCGATTCCTAGCAAGGATAAATCCAGTGATGCAGTTTTAGTTTTCGTCAAAATCGGCCTCGAGGCTCCTTTCAACGTTTTTAATAGAATAATTATACAGGGACAACCGCCGGTTGGGGCCTCATTTCACTCAAAATGCATAATGGGCCTCTGCAAGAGGGCTGCGGCTCCTGGCATGCCCTCCAAAAGTCCGGGATCCCATGATCCCGAGATGTTAAAAGATATGCTTAATAATAAGACCTCCACTTTTTCTTATGTGTCAATAAATGTTAAGAAAACAGTACGTTTCCAAAAATAATCGAAATTTTAAATGTTTTAAAAAGTTTGGGTTTCGGTTTCGGCCGAAACTGACAGCAAGGCCGAAAGTTCGGTTTCGGTCGGACACTAAACAATATAAAATCCACCTTCGGAAATCAAATGATACTGAATTTTCAATAGGTACAGCTTGCTATATAAATCAGGGTACAGTTTCGGAGAAATTAATAGCTTTTGAAAACTGATCACTTCTTAGATATGTTGTCATATTAACTGCTTTCAATTATTATTATATATTTAACTAGTAACAAAGACTGTGTATTATATATCTGATAATAATCACTGAAAAAGTTGTAAATGTACATACGCGCCTTATTTATTGTATGACATTTTGACAATTTGATCAATCATGTTCCCGACGGAGCCAATGCATAGTAAATGCGACACACCATCCAATTAAATATGAGACCAAACAATATGGCACCTACAGAGCTAAAATTAGGTCACGTTTACCAAAAACTTTGGGAAAATTTGTAAATCCATGTACTTTTTTTTTGTTGTGGGACAAACCCACCACACTATTTCCAACCACTGCAACTCCTGAAGCCAGAATCAACAGTGGCAACCATCACCAGAAAAGCGCCGAGACAATGAAGCTCGACGCGTCCCGGAGAATGAATTTACCTGTCTTGGATCCTGCAACGAAATTAATCAGAAAAGAATAGTGGAGGAGTAGGAAAAAATATATGTTCCCACTTCCCCCCATGCAAGCAGGAGACAGAACAAAACAAGGCCAATAGGCGCAAAGGGAAATCCATGTACTTACTTATCAAACATAATAAAATGCACACTAGAGGTTACAATAACAAAAAATCAACAAATATTATCGTTAAACTTACCTATGATGCGTCTCCCGAAAATCGTCACAAAGGTCACAAAGACTTACTCAAGGAGGACCAAAGAACAATGTACTTTATGGATAACAGTTGGTATTACTGCAACTGATAACGTGCAGTCATTGGCTTGCATGATAAATGTTGGTACATAACACAGCCTCCGTACCGATCGATCGGCATCCTGGCACCGGTAGCGCACCACCGCACCTCAAGTTATTTTGACCTACTGTTTCCTTACACCCACCCTAGGCAGAGCTACAAAGTCGCCAAACTTCCAATAAAAAATAAATATAGCTCATTTTCCTAACGATAAATATGACATGTCGTAACTATGCAAATTGAAATCCCCGTGGATTGCTGCCAAAACAACTCACAAAACCAAAAGTGAACTCACATTAAAAGTAAACAATATTAAACTTATGAACTATACCTGATTCTTGAATAATAGTACGGCATCCTTGGTGTTTGGATTATGACAATACAATTAACACATGTTCATCAGTTTAAAAACGTTTTTAAAAACATTTATTTGGTAGTACAAGCTTGCAAACTACGAGTATCTTAATTGTGATTCTGTCTGCGCAGGTTTTCAGTCACTGCTCTACATTGAATAACGTGATATTGGCGCCCAAACTTCACTTGTATCCACCTGTTTGAATGCATACATTACAAAAATTCACTTCGGCTTTTGACGTAGCGATTTGTTCCTTCGATTTCTATATTCATATATTTCATGTCAAACCTATAATAAAAATTGTTCGGATTGCTTCTAATATTAATAGCAGGAAACATTCAAAAATTCAATTTCGGTGCCATAACTATGTGTTACTGTTTAGTAGATACTCGTAGTTATGGAGATGCTGAAGTTTGCCGTAATTGCTAAATGTAATTCTCCAGATTATGTTCATCAGGATTCAAGTTCAGGGGAAAATCGATGTTGGAAAGACTTAATCAGACACGAAAGAAAATCTTTAAAAACAAAATCTGGTCTTAATTTTTCATATTTTTGTTAGTAGGTAAAAAAGATTTTAGAATCTCAGCGCCACCCAACAACGTCGTAACTTACCGTGACTTCGTTGAATAGGCTTGTGTACTAAAAAAAACGAATTAGTCCGTCAATTACATTGTCAAAGAATATTCGTTACGTAAACCATAAAAATACGAATTTTAAAATTCACAATAGGTCACGCCCTTGTATATTTTTAGTGCATTCTGACGCCAGAAGCCCGAAGGGACTCTCGAGTTTCGGTGCGATTTATCTTTTGAATAATAACTGATTTAAAAAAAGAAAATATATGTTTCCATTATTTTTCAAAACTCTCACTTATGACGGTGTAAATATGTATGTACATTTGCAATTTATTGAGGTTAGAAACTAATCGTTTTTTTTGTTTAGGCTAGTATAGTGATGTGCCTGATGGCAATATTCCCACTGCCGGCAATATTCCCAATATTGCCACTGCCGGTAAAATACCAAAATTGCCGGCAACTTTGGCAATATTGCCAATGTTGCCAGTCAAATAACATCAGTATATTTTATTATTTACTGCAGGTACAGTTTATATAACTGTAGATAATGCGTTGCGGCATCAAGTCCGCCTTATAAAACTACTAAGTTGTTACTCTAAACGGTGATTTACTAATTATGTAAGAATTACCGAAACAAGTGTATTAAAATAATGTTATTTTTGTTGATTATTTGTAGTTTTGATATAGATTTAGACTTTTCTATTTCCGTATTGTATAGGTTCTTATACTCGTTGTTTTTGTTATGTGATTTTACATGAAAAACTAGTAGCCCACTCAACGAACAGTTATAGAGGGAAATTGTTAAAACACGATTTTGGACTACGTTACTTTGTTTGAGCTAGTTAGGAGGTGAATATAATTATCAAAAGTCGCCGCCACTAGCCCTTGAGCTGTGGGGTAGGGGGGTTTAAAGGTTCCATTTTTTGGTTTTTCGCTTACATCTTGGACTTGGACCGGAGGGCTTTTGATATGTACACCTCTAACTAGTCCAAATAAAAACCAAAGTTACGTAGTAAAAAATGAGTTCCTAGAATTACCCTCTATGCTTTGAGCATTCCTTGACTAGATTAAACTTCAAAATAAAAGAAATTATTCGAATTTATGCCTTTTTGTTCAATATTTATTAAATATACAATGATCGTCATCGTCTTATCTTAAAATGTATGTGTTATTTCTTAGATTCACTGACGTGTGCGGCAACAATGGGCAATATTGCCGGTAAAATACCGGGAATATTGCCAAAAATTGCCGGCAATTTTGGCAATTTTTCCCAAAACATGGTTTTTTTTTGTATATAATGTAGGTCATGGTCCGTAAATGCTAATTTTAAGTGTGTTAAATAGTTTTCCTACTCACTTTGACTTAAAATTAAGCAATATTCCCAAATATTTCCACTCGCGGCAATATTGCCGGCAATATTTCCACCTATATTCCCACCTTGGGCAATATTCCCGGCAACGGCACATCTCTAGGCTAGTACCTACATATTACAAATCTTTACATCATGAAATATTTATATAAAGCTAATGGCCATTTTAATCATCAGAGAAAGAAGGAACCTATGTCTGGTCTCCAAAATGTTGTGATGAAAATAATAATTAAATTAAATTTAGTCACTTACGGGATATCCGCAACAAACATATTGTTTGAGTTCCCGATATTTCGACGCTGTTGCAACGGCGTGTAGGTAATCACGGAAGATATCCCGTAAGTGACATTTTAAATTTACAGGCAAACTGTAAAAGCATAACATAGTGTATAATAATGAAATTATCCAGCTTGCTGGAAAAATTCTACTCCAGTGTTTAAATAAAAATAAGCTACAATTTATTACATGCAACGACGATATAATACTAGACTACGCATGCACGATCTAAGGAACGAAAATTATTCTGCGAACTCGCTGAGGTACTACGTAAGCGAGGGGGACGGGGTACTGCGTTGTGATTGGCTAACTCAAGGTCTGTTCTGTCTCAACGTTTGTTTACGGCTCACAGGATTGGTCGAAATGAGACGAATATAAGACTTTTTTGCCTAATGTGTTGGCAGACATCGGTCGCCTGTTATTACGAGTCTAGTATTATATCGTCGTTGATTACATGCATCAGACCCTCAACGCTCATGATGTCGTCGATCCGAATGATGCGAGACCTAGCTGCTTACGCTACCTCTTCCTCCGCTTTTGTGATCGTGGTCTTAATGTCTCTTATAAAAAAATATAAAGAAACAATATAGCGACCTTTTTTTCTTAAAATAAATACACTCAGACAAAACGATGGTGGCAAAATCTCAAAAAACCTAACTGAATTAAGTTAAAAAAAGACGTATTCGCGTGCACGTGCAGCCTGTAACGCCTTCTCAACTAATAGTAATAGGTACTGCGGAAAGCGGAAACTAACGCCATAGGGGAAAAGGAGGGAATGAGACACGTGCTCGCTAGGATGTCACCTAGCCCTCCTGAGACGGCTCCTATATTACGAACTAGCTGTTGCCAGCGGCTTCACCCGCTACAAATCGAAAATTATCCCACGGGAAAATAAAATCGGGATAAAAACTATCCTATGTGTTAATCCAGGTTATAAACTATCTGTGTACCAAAATTTAGCCAAATCCGTACAGTGGTTTTTGCGTGAAAGAGTAACAAACCTACACACATACCTACACCTACCTCACAAACTTTCGCATTTATAACATAGGTGGTGTCCCAGTGTGTGTAGTATCCCGGGATCGCGAGATTTATCGAATTACCGTGACCCTGGAACGTAAAGGGCTATTGTCCGTCTCTCCCGCCCAGAACTCATTTGATGATTTTACCACGATTTAAGCACGTAAATAAAGTGTGTTAAGTACCAACTCATCCTGAGAAGTACGAGTACACACTTGCTACAAGTACTTCAAGTTAAATTTCCATGCTAGCTCTCATTTTGACTTCCGTATAAAATTGCTTTCTCTTCATTGCAATGTTTTCGCAACCGTTGTGCGAAAAACAAGTTCTATTTTGCCATATACATATAGGTATTATTATTGAACCATGATCTTACTTTTTATACAGCCTGCACTAAATTACAGCGTGATCAGAGGGCTGGCCTATTTCTAGGTCAAAGAATCAGTTCTGGGCACTTATCCCGTTGACAGCAATGTGGATGAATTTTTTGACGCTCTTTGTTAGTTATTTTAATTCCTCTTATATTAGTTAATGAAGTATTTAAATGAATGTAGATATTTGTGAATTCCCTAATACAAATACAGAAAATGTGTTTTTAATGTATTATTTTTCACAAAATGGCGTCGGATCTTGAAATTTTAAATTTTGATTACTTTACGTATCCGTACGATCATACAAATTCATGTCCTTATTTTTCAAAATGACTGAACAGATTTTATTGAAATTTCGCAGGAGAAACACAACTTTTTTTGAGGTTGAATTGTGATTGCAACCAGGGAGTAGTGTCCCGCTCGCTGATTCCAATCGCCCTCGAGCTTTTGCCGCAAAGGCCCCAATCAGATGGAAATTCCCAATTTGTGATGATACACTAATTGAAATTGCAAACTGGCTGCCCCGTCACTAACCAACGGCAACGTTCTGTTTCGTTAGGGAAATAATAACTTAATATTCTGTGAGCATAAATTCTTACTTCTTTTGTTTCTGTTTTCTTTGTTTCTTTCTTTCTTTAAATGGTTTAGACCGATTTAGTTAATTACGCCATTTACATACACACATCAAAAGTGTCTAGGGATCAAGCATTTTTATGCGGATTTCTTGAGATTGAGATGTGGCTTTGTAATAAATTTATGATTTTATAAATTTATATGGATCCTTTTTGGTGCATTTCATAATTTGAATCAGGAACTGTAAATCAAATTCGAGTAAAAGATGAAAATCAGCTGTCAATATTTTCCCTATAAAAACATACAACGCATTGAAGACATTATTAGTGCTACTGTTTCCCTACTACTGATTAAAACCAACGTTATTATGGAGCGGCGACGTCATTTAAGCAGGGAAGAAATGCTCAGAGCCGTGGGAATGATAGAAGCTGGTTCCCGGCAACGTACTGTGGCTTTAGCTCTGAATACAAGTCAGAGTGTTATCAGTCGACTTTGGACACGTTACCGAAGCACTGGTACCGTGGCTGAGCGCCATGGAGGACGGTATCGCTGCACCACACGGAGACAAGACCGATACATTCAAATCTTAACTCGAAGAGCTCCAACAATAACCGCCATGATGTTAGCCGTGAGGCTTCATCACTCTTCAGGGAACTTAATTAGCGACCAAACAGTCAGAAACCGCTTGCATGAAGTGAACCTTCATTCCCGAAGACCGCTACGGGTACCACCTATAGCAATGCACAATCGTAGGATTCGATATCAATGGGCTCTTGAACACAGAAATTGGGCAGAAGAACAATGGCGTTTCGTGTGCTTTTCTGATGAGTCTCGTTTTGGTATGAGACCGGATACAAGACGTATACGACACTGGAGAACCCCTGGACGCCAACAGCGATTAAAATCCTGCCAGGAAGTCCATCCTTATAGTGGTGGAACCATCATGGTATGGGCGGGTATTTGGATCGGCGGAAGAACTGAGTTGATTTGGATCAGAGGCAACCTCAACGCTCAAATTTATGCTGAGACGATTGTATCAGACGTCATCGTTCCTCTACAAGTGCAAATCGGTCCCTTATTTCAGTTAATGCATGATAATGCACGACCGCACACCGCAACAGTTGTAAGACAGACTCTCGCCGCAGCTAACATCAATGTCCTGCCCTGGCCTGCTCAGTCGCCAGACTTGAACCCGATTGAGCATGCATGGGATATGCTACAGAAAAAGAGCTCTGCCGAATATGGAGGGTATCCAGTCGCAAGAAGACCTTTTTTTGTTGTTGCAACGAACATGGGCGACCATTCCACAGCGTGATTTGGATGAACTCATTTTGAGTATGCCAAACCGATGTTCTTGTGTTGTTAGTGTTCGCGGTAGAAACACGGATTATTAATTGTTTAAGTTACCCAATAAAATTTTAAAGGAAACTGTTATTTCAGTCTTTTTTTCGAACTTTAATGTTAGTGGTTCAAATGTCAAAAATCCCTTTATTAGGAAAATGGCAAATTTCTTTATGAATGCAAAGGTGACTTGGTTTATCGTTACTGTGACAAACGATAACACTTTATTTGATGAATCCTTAAAGAACATTTTAATTAATATCAATCAGGAGAAAAGTTATTGCAAAAATATATGTTGATCCCTAGACACTTTTGATGTGTGTATATATTTTTGAGATAATGTACTATATATATAAAAATAAGCCGGGTTTTCCTTCCTGACGCTATAACTCCAGAACGCACGAACCGATTTCGACGGTTTTGCATTCGTTGGAAAGGTCTTGGGCTCCGTAAGGTTTATAGCAAAGAAAAAAACGAAGCCATCTGGTGGCGAAACGGAGTTCGCCGGGTTTTCTAGTCATGGATAAAATCTAAGGCTGACTGCGTAATAAACCACATATACTTTTTTTTTTTAAATTGAATCACATAAAAACATCGAAAATAGTACACACACTTTTTAACGTACTCTTAACCGCAATTACAGTAACATTTATGAAGAGAAACAAGAATCGATAAGTAATTATTGTTACCGAACATCCAAAAATATGCTGGAGCGGTTCTGTAATCCCCATAGGTACGCTCGCAAACATTAAACTTAAATATAACTACTTGAGCAGTGGTGGCCCAGTGGTATCGGCCCCGACTTACGAGTTGTAGGTCGTGGGTTCGAATCCCGGCAGGCGCATTACTTTGTCTAATTTATTTAATCACCACTGCTCTCAAAACGGTGAAGGAAAACATCGTGAGGAAACCGGCATGTCCTAGAACCAAAAATTCGAAGACATGTGACATCCACCAATCCGCACTGGGCCCGCGTGGTGGATTATGGCCCACCCCCTCTCACAGAGAGGAGGCCTGAGTCCCAGCAGTGGGAACATTAATAGGCTGATGATGATGATGATGATACTTACTTAATTAGAATAGAGCCTATAAAATCGTTTGTAATGACGTTATTATGGGTTACACCTGGTTTCTGAAGTAAGTCATTTTTAGGGTTGTCTGTCGTCATGTCTGTCTGTCCGTCCGTATGTCACAGCCACTTTTCTTCAAAAGTGTAAGAGCTATCCTGTTGAAACTTAGTCAGTAGATGTATTATGTGAACCGAATTAGGATTTTTACACAAATAAAACAAAAACAAATTATGGGGGTGCCCTACTTAAAATTGAAGTTACTTTTTTTTAATACGTCATAAGTCGTAAACCGCAATTTACCTTTCAAAGTTACAACCAACTACAAGAACTTTTATATTATGTTACTTGCTGATACGAAACCTGTGCGAGTCCGACTTGCAGTTGGCCGGTTGTTGAGCTTTACTAAGCTCCACGGTAGTATAAGGGTATTCAGGGGTGCGGGGTTCACACCCTTGTATGAACTTTTGCTGAAAGATGTAGAGAGTGCTCGACTTTCATAAGGTCATTTTGACAGCGAGTACCCGCTACATGCACGTATTTTAAGTAAGAGTATTTAAGACGCTGCACTTGAAAATGTTCGATAGCGGCAATTCGGAAATGTTATTTATTTATTTAATAGGTACACCAACAGCAAAACATACAATGCAGTAATTGAAAACAAAAATATAAACTTATGTGCTAGTATGTATAAGCCTATGTCAGGTATACGCAACATTTACCATGAAAGTGCAACATTATGATTGAAACTAAAACTAAATGAAAACTGAATAGAAAGAAAATAAAAAATTAATACGCAAAAGGAAGTGAGACACAAATTCTTCATTAAAATCAAAATGTTATATGCAAAAATCGTTGAAATAATTCACTTTTCCTTATTTAAAAAATCTTTTTTTTAACCGAATTCATAAAACCAGGAGGTTTTCATTTGACTTAAATCTTTTTTGTTTTATATTGACGGTTCGATTAGCAATTTCTTTACTTCGAATCAAAAATCGGATATTACTTAGAGAAATCAGGTTTCCCAAGATTTGCCGCCCTTAGATAACCGAGAGACAGATGATAATCGGGGCATTAATTTTGTTACTAGATTGACGCCAAGATATAACTGTGAACATAAGATTATCTATAAAATAAGTGGTATTTCAAAGTGGTTTTGAACGTCTGCCGGCTTAGATCACTTTTTTTTTTACGTTGCGGACACTACGACTTTCTCCTGTGTCATGGGTGCGATTACAAACATATAAACTCACATGTAAACACTCAGACCCGGAATAACTATTTGTAGATCATACAATGCTCCGCGCGGGAATCGAACCCGCGACACGCAACGCAGCAGTTCGATCGCTCAGCCGCTGCGCTAATCGTTCCGCCTATTATTGGTTTTTTTTTACACACTCGGCTGAGACAAATCAAGCGCAACAGACTTTTTATTGTGGTATTAATATGCACCAACAAACAATAATTCCGTAATACAACTTCTCCAAATATATAAAACATTTTATTTTAGTTCACTGTCTATACTCGGAATAAAAGTAAAAATCCCTAACTTAAAAAAAAAACTTGAGAGTTGTCAAGGGACACCCGGATGGAACGAAGTTAACAAAAATATCGTCGCAACACCACACTGTTCAATGCGAAATAGAAAGACGAAACGAAAATATCTGGCTTGCTTTTTATTAGAGAGAGAGAGACAGAGAAACATGTGCACGCCGCAATACGACAGAACGGATTTTTCTAAAATTTGGTACACAGATAGTTTATAACCTGGATCAATACATATGATAATTTTTATCCCGATTATAAATTCCCATGGGATAATTTTCGAGTTGTAGCGGGTGAAGCTGCTGGCAACAGCTATTAGTAACCTATAATAACCGTCCTCAATGTGACATTTATTACTTTAGCAATTTAAGCATTATTACAAACAAATAAAACTTATTTTCGCTTTTTTAGGAATTGTTGCAACAACGTAGTATAATATATTTTTATATTACTCTTTTCATATACTCGGAAATCTTTCGTCACGGCGGAGATTCCAAGACGGAGTCTCCGTCAACCAAATAATAGAGATTTCTCCGTTCTCAGAGAGATGTGGAAAAATATTTGTTGTTACCTATTACAGCTTTTCTCCGTCATTAGTTAGTTCTGAACTCCACAGGACAAATACACAATGAAATCTTGTACTTCTTAAATGAACCTTTTCTAAAAATAAACAATTCTCTTAAAGGTTATCAGTCTCTTATACATTATATTAATGATTCCCTACAATATTTCGTTGGGAGTACATTTTGTTTTCTCAGAAAAACAGTTTTTCTGACCAATTTCTGCTGTCTAGGTTTGTTTCCGTTATCTTATTAACCGTCACATAAAACTGAGTTGATTTTTATTCACAATTAATTAGCTTTAAAATGTTATGAAAAATATTTAGTTTTAATTCCGCGACAAAAATCCAGGCTTGTTGCAGGATGCAATCCCACCCTATGCAGTCATGCATATGCACATGCAGCAAAGGACCCACCCTCCCGCCCTCATGCATATGCACACATGCAACAAACGGAAAAACAAGCCATGCAATCAAACCTATACTCGACACGTGTTTCGCCCCTCCACGGGGCATCCTCAGGAGATGTTGACTCGACAAGCGCTCGGCCTCGAATGAGCTAGTTTGACAGCTCTCGCCTCTTTATATAGCGTCGTGATGACGCATCGATAACGCAACGAAACGTTATCGATACAAACGTTATAAAGACGTTTGTATCGATCTACCTGCAATCATACTTAAAAGAGGTGATGTAATTAAGTTTGTTTGTTCATTCAACAGTGTATTATTATTATTATTATGTTTGGAGATTTCTAACTGCTCCAACACACACAACCGGAAATTTTTATTACAGACATGGAGAATTTTATACGTGTTATTGTCGCTCAAGGAATGGCCGGTATCGATTAAATGTTTTGCGAAATGTGATTTGTCTGGATGGCCATTCCTGTAAGCGGCAACATGCTCCCTAAACCTAACCTCGAAATTACGGCCTGTCTGACCCACATAGACCCCGTTGCAATCATTGCATACTAATTTATAAACACCGGATTTTTTTGAATTTTCTAATTTATCTTTACCGTTACAAAGATTACGTAAGTTGTGATCTGATCGAAAAGTTACGAAAACATTGTGTTTTTTAAGAATATTCGCGATTTTATCGGAAATGGGGCCTATGTAAGACAGACTACCGACATACTTGTCAATTCGTTCGGGGGTACATGCATAAAGTAGTGAGCGAACCCTGTCATTTCGTTTTTTCTGAATTATATTATCGATAACTTGTTTTGAATACCCGTTTGAAATCGCGATTTGATATATTATTTTAAGTTCTTTGACGTAATTATCTGTGGACAGTGGGACTGACATTAAACGATGGACATAGCTGCGGAAGGCTGCTAGTTTGTGTTGTGATGGGTGACATGAGGAGGCGGGAATTGTTGTGTCGGTGTGAGTGGGTTTTCGATAAATTTGGAAATCGAGTTTGTTATTAACTCTAGTGATTGTTAGATCTAAAAAATTGAGGGATTGGTTGGTTCCTTGAGCGACAATAACACGTATAAAATTCTCCATGTCTGTAATAAAAATTTCCGGTTGTGTGTGTTGGAGCAGTTAGAAATCTCCAAACATAATAATAATAATAATACACTGTTGAATGAACAAACAAACTTAATTACATCACCTCTTTTAAGTATGATTGCAGGTAGATCGATACAAACGTCTTTATAACGTTTGTATCGATAACGTTTCGTTGCGTTATCGATGCGTCATCACGACGCTATATAAAGAGGCGAGAGCTGTCAAACTAGCTCACCCCGTCCCTTGCAAGAGCCAGCCCGCGATGCTGAGCCAGTAGTTTTAAATTAGCCCCTAAATAATGAATATTTAGTTATCCAGCCTGTCCCTTGCTGTCCTCTGTCAGTGACGCCCTAAGCCGAGGTCCGTACCCCACAGGGGGTGCCCTTAGCGTGTGGTCACTTAGTATTTAACTTTAGTTTGTAAGCCCCTGGCTGGAGGCCTTAGAATCATCTTTGGCAGCCACAGGAAAGTCCGGTTGAGCAGCACACAACCAAGTAGTGGTTGACCTGCGAGATGCCAGTATCAAAAAAAAAAAAAAAAAAAAAAAAAAAAAAAAAAAAAAAAAAAAAAAAAAAATCAAACTAGCTCATTCGAGGCCGAGCGCTTGTCGAGTCAACATCTCCTGAGGATGCCCCGTGGAGGGGCGAAACACGTGTCGAGTATAGGTTTGATTGCATGGCTTGTTTTTCCGTTTGTTGCATGTGTGCATATGCATGAGGGCGGGAGGGTGGGTCCTTTGCTGCATGTGCATATGCATGACTGCATAGGGTGGGATTGCATCCTGCAACAAGCCTGGATTTTTGTCGCGGAATTAAAACTAAATATTTTTCATAACATTTTAATGTCATGGATTTCCGCAAAGTAACGCCTGATTCCATAATTTATCAATTAATTAGCATTTCATATGAATTAAAACACTAAAGGGTTCTGTGACAATTTTCTTGAGGGCCTACCAAACCCACACCACACCACAGCCTCACCACAGTTTTGCCTACTGTGCAAACTCGGCCTGTGTGTGTGGCTGGGCGTTCAGTGCTGCCGACCGTGTATTTTTTATGCGAGAAACTTGCGCAGGCAGGACTGTGGTGAAGCTTGAGCATGTGGTAGACCCAATACTCGTATCCCTTTTTTATTCGAACTGGTACACAACGTGACATTTAAAAATCAAAAAGACAATATTTCCAGTATACTTAGAAAACGTTATATTATACTAATATTAATATAATATCAATATCCGGTTGACCGAGCTTCACTCGGTTTTTAAAATGTCTATATCTTGGGCACCGAGCTTTTCTCGAACCTGGGACCAATTCCTTGAGCCGAAAAACCCCTAATCTGTAACTTTCATGAAAATCCTTGGAGCTGTTTCCGAGATCCAGATTATATAAAAATATACAAGAATTGCTCGTTTAAAGATATTAGATTAATGGTAAAATTTTGTTAAGTTAACAGTTGAAAGCTACACTATTCCTGAGAGAAAAAGACCATATTTGATTTTCAAATTGCAGCTATATGAGAAACCAAGACAGATCTCTGATACTTCAATGAAATCAATCGCGTTTAGTTCAATACAATCATGGAACCCTGTGTTGTACTAGTAAACAGTTTATTATGGTAATTTACTAAAACAACAAGTCTTAAACTCATGAGAAGGCCTACATACCAACCTACGCTACGATGGGTTAGTTGGAAACTAAATAGTGAACTGACGTAGGCGTGGTTGCCCTATCGCACGATATGTACAACTTGTAACCAAACAACTATTGATATAATAATTTAAATTCAAGACAGGTGTAGCTTAAAGCGATAATTATATTCACAGAAATAGCTGTTGAATAATGGTGCGATGTTACTCTTTGAGTATACCATATCTTATAGCATACCACCATTAGTTACTGATTTTGCTATAAAAAGGTTCGAAATCAAAATTAGTCAGCTATGATGTATACTGTAATCTATAATTAAGGTGAAATAGTTTTGGGAACTATATTTCTGTCAACAAAAAGATGTGTCACCAAGTTCTATAATATATTATCACCTAATAAATAGATTATATAAAGAAAGTATTCCCAGGTCTCAATTACCAAATTAATGTTAATATGATCTGTGTAAAATAACAGATGGATTACCCAAAAACTTGAGGTGTATTACATGAATAATAAATAACTTTGTGCTCAGAATGGTAGATCTGTCATCAAATAAATGGATTACTGACTGCGAATCCTGTTTATTTGTTGTTTTTCACCAGTACAGTAATTACAATTTAGTTCATTTAGCTATTAAAAAATAGGAGTATTTGTTACCAATTTAATATACGAGTATCTATTTTCAAAGGTTGTCTTGAAAAGATCGCCCATTGTGTCCCCCTATGTGTAAGATATTCTTTATATTTGTAATTTGTTTGGTGTACATAATAAAGAGTATTCTATCTATCTATCTATCTATCTATTTTCAATTCTCGTGAAAATATGCTTAATGGTTCGTGTAATATTTATTACACACGGTGCTGCACGCCAGAACTTGGCTTGACACGCTTCCGCGTGTCTAGACCCCGCAAAGGATCTAGGTCAACTAAACCAGTAACCCTGTATAATGGATAGAACATACAGCATGACTTGTGGGTATATCTCGTGTGTTGCATTGCATTCCAACTCGTTAATAGAACAAGTGCGTGTCGGGCCACGCACAGTGTAGGGTTCCGTAGTTGCCCATCAAAATACTTATGCGAACTAACGAAACTGATTCGCTGAATTTAATTTTAAAAAGAAGAATTTTCAAAATCGGTCCAGGAGTCTGAGAAATCGGGGAAAATACATAAGAAAAAAGATTACAACGAATTTAGAACCTCCTCCTTTTTTTGAATTTAGTTAAAAATAGTTGACGATAAAAACCTACCTATCCCCAAAAAACATACCTATAAAAGCTGTAAAAATAAAGTTGACAAACTTACATTTGCAGTTGTCTCCGATACATTTTGTTTAAGAAAATATGATATCAAGGACATTTTATAAGTTGGTCGATTTTTACTCGTAAAGTTGTAAAGCCTACTTAGTCATGATAATTTTCTTTTAAACTTCGTTATATATACTACTATTGTGAATTTTTTCACACCCCCAAACATAACCGTTTAGCTGGTAGAGGGGGGGGGACACTCGAATCGAGCAAAATTTAGCACTTTAAAGCTTAATATTTCACAAACGAATTTTTTTATCAAAAAATTGTTAATGGAAACTATCATTATTTTTAAAGGCCTATTTAATGATACCCCACACTAAGGGGTACACGAGAAAAAAAAATTCTCACTTATAGTATTTATGTATACTTACGTATTCATAATACTATTCATCTTATTTATCATCCTTTCTAGAATCGTTTTTTATAATTGTTTACTTTTCTTGTGACACTCATGTCAACTGCCAAACTGTCAGTTTATTTTTATTTACTGTTTAGCTTATAGCTTATTGATCTTTGTTACTACATTTTGATTATATAATTTAATAATTTATCTAATTAATTTCATTGTATTGTATAAATTCTAATTAAAATACTAAATTCTATTTTTACACATGTAAAAGCACGCAGACCTCCGTGGTTTGTTATATGTCAGATTCTCTACATCAATTCAAAAAGAGAAGAGAACAATGTTTTCGAAATCAAGCTGACAAGAACTGACTGGTATAAAAGCCAAGGATTCTGAGGAATCGAGGTATTCTATCCGGGACCTTCGAGCACTCTCCGTTCTATCACTCCAGAGGAGGATCTTGCCCTCTGGGGAACTCCCTGCTTCTGAGGTTTACTAAAGAGCCTCAGACACTCCAGAGGAGGGTCTTGCCCTCTGGATCTCCTTGCTGCTGAAGACTACTGCAGAGCCTCTTACACTCTAGAGGAGGTTAATGCCCTGCTACAGAGGACCGCGAGTTACGAGGTCCCTGCCTGCTGCAGTCCTGCCTGTTGAGGCCACACCCTGCTTCGGTTCCTGTCTGCTGAGTGCTATTGTGGCCTTGCACTATGCATTGTGCTGACAAATGTGCTGACTGTGTTGTGGACTGTGTTGTGAACTGTATCTTTTATAATATCCTGTATTTTGTATTTCTAAATAAAATGTAACATTACTAAGTTTATTAACCTCCTAGCTTATTAAATCGTTACAGATTGGCGCCCAACGTAAATATTCATCATCGTATCATCCGATTTACTTATTTATTTACTTATTATATTATACTACTACACCCCCTCAGACATTCCGTTATCGTCAGATAATCGGCACCCTTTCGGCCTCTTGGGAGTGTTAACCCACTTGTGGGCACAACCAAGGTTGGAGATCGGTTACTCTACGGCGGCTATTGGACAATATCCTGTAGTCGCTCATACTCACATCTACTTTACTCTGAACAAAAACAATTTTACACTACGTCCCCACAGACTTGCACACCACAACGTATACCCTCGGGTATTCGTACTCAACGGCCGCTTGGTGTGTTTAATCCATTCGTGGGCACTCCCAAGTTGGTTGTTGAGACACTTCACGACAGAAACAGGAGAGTATCCTGTGGACGTTTTTACAAAACCTATTCACCTACATTACTCTTACAAAAATCTTAAATTTATTTATTTGTACTTATCCATCATTGGGGAAACATCCTAAAATTCATTTTTCGTGGAAAAATATTTTTTCTGACTTATCTATTTATCAACATTTGGTTGCTAGGCAACGGATTCATAGAGTTCCGACTTTTTGACTTTTTGGTATGGAACTTTTTGCATGGAAAAATTAAGTACTTATTTCTTCTTACTTTAAAAACTCTTTTCGAGTTTTCTACTGTCCCCTACTCTCTTTCTAAAATCACCCTGGATAGAATTATTTTGTATTAACTTTTTATTTCGAAGTATTTACTCGTACTTTTTAAGAAGATTTTAAAATTCTTCATACTTGTCTTTCCCTTTTCTTCTTTCTTCCCTTATAGAGTTGTCTCTTGGTTTTTAAAACTCTATAAGGCCATCTTTTCTAATTCATTCATCGCTTCATTTTTTTTATACTATTGGTATCCCCAATAGTCTTTGCAGCATGATGGCCTACCCCATCATGTCTGATAACTATGGCTCTAAACCATAGCTATCTTTTGGAGCGGCTGACAACTCCGTTAAAAATAAGCCTCTGTTAACCTCTCTACTATTGGTCTATCCCAATGGTAACTACGGCATGATGGCCTACCCCATCATGTCGGATAACTATGGCTCTAAACCATAGCTGTCTTTTGGAGCGGATGACAACTCCTTAAACAAGCCATTGTTAAAAATCTCATCTCATTAGGGGTTTTCGACGCGAGCGGATTACAACTCCGAAAATAAGCCTTAAAGTTATTGATTTATCGGTTGAGTAGTGATCATTGAGTGTGAATCCTACCTGACACTTTACGTAAGATTGATTTTGATTGAGTGTGTGTTTGATTGAGTTATGGAAGTTTTGTGAATGTGGTAATATTTTAACCTTTACAAAATTTTTGTCCTAGGCCAAAAATTTTCTCGGGGTCGTTGGGGAAATATAGTATTTATGTATACTTACGTATTCATAATACTATTCATCTTATTTATCATCCTTTCTAGAATCGTTTTTTATAATTGTTTACTTTTCTTGTGACACTCATGTCTACTGCCAAACTGTCAGTTTATTTTTATTTACTGTTTAGCTTATAGCTTATTGATCTTTGTTACTACATTTTGATTTATATAATTTAATAATTTATCTAATTAATTTCATTGTATTGTATAAATTCTAATTAAAATACTAAATTCTATTTTTACACATGTAAAAGCACGCAGACCTCCGTGGTTTGTTATATGTCAGATTCTCTACATCAATTCAAAAAGAGAAGAGAACAATGTTTTCGAAATCAAGCTGACAAGAACTGACTGGTATAAAAGCCAAGGATTCTGAGGAATCGAGGTATTCTATCCGGGACCTTCGAGCACTCTCCGTTCTATCACTCCAGAGGAGGATCTTGCCCTCTGGGGAACTCCCTGCTTCTGAGGTTTACTAAAGAGCCTCAGACACTCCAGAGGAGGGTCTTGCCCTCTGGATCTCCTTGCTGCTGAAGACTACTGCAGAGCCTCTTACACTCTAGAGGAGGTTAATGCCCTGCTACAGAGGACCGCGAGTTACGAGGTCCCTGCCTGCTGCAGTCCTGCCTGTTGAGGCCACACCCTGCTTCGGTTCCTGTCTGCTGAGTGCTATTGTGGCCTTGCACTATGCATTGTGCTGACAAATGTGCTGACTGTGTTGTGGACTGTGTTGTGAACTGTATCTTTTATAATATCCTGTATTTTGTATTTCTAAATAAAATGTAACATTACTAAGTTTATTAACCTCCTAGCTTATTAAATCGTTACACACTTTACGTGTAAGTACTGGAGGTACCCTAAAAAAAAATATTTTACGAGATTTTATTTTACCACTTTTTCGGCACAACAAATCCGTATATTTACACCAAATTACAGCTCTCTAGTACTGTGCGTCTCTGAGCTAAACTGCGGACAGACGGACGGACGGACGGACGGACGGACGGACGGACATGGCGAAACTATAAGGGTTCCTTGTTGACTACGGAACCCTAAAAATCAGTACATAGCAGACGTGATGTTATGACTTAGTTATTGTTGTGATAATTTATGATCCATACTTCGTAGACGTTCGTAGCACTGCGCTACGGATCTTGCTACGCCGAGTCGTAGCAATTTTCTTTTTCAAATAAAGGTGTAATTTAAGAAAATTTTATGCTACTTGCAGATAGACTGTTGTGTGTGTGAGTTAAAGCCTCTGTTCAGACACGGCGGGAACCGCGCGATTTCAGAATCGCATGGAAATCGCATGAGTCTTATTTGTATGAGTTATTAAGCAACCGTTCAGACATAACCGCGCGATTCCCGCGCGGGAAACGCGCGGTTCCCGCCGTGTCTGAACAGAGGCTAAATGTGTGTAAACGCACCCATGATACAAGAAAAATCATAGAGTGGTGTAAAATGCAACACAGTGTAGTAAGTACATTTCGCCACCTAAATCAGCGTGAATATACTCGTAAGATAAGGCTTCGACAACATCGCTGCGCTCGCTAGTGTGAAAATTGGTTCTTAGAGTTTCTATTGAATTTGAGAGCACCACGTAACTGTGTCGCCGCGACCCAGCAATGACGTCACATAATTTAGAAGACTTTCGTAGCGTTTTGCTACGAACTTTGTTACGCAAATTAGAGAAGTGCTTTTTTTGTATAATTTTTTACTCAAACACAAGATTTGTATCTTGTAGTACGCAAAACGTTGAAGTTATAATTATTCTGCCATAATACAGCAGACGTCACTAACCAAGCAAATGCTAAGAAAACACTTTTTTTTAAGTAAACTTTTTAGTTATTAGTTAACCGGTTTAGTTTATATTAATTTAATTAATATACGTAATTTGAAGTTTATGTACGAGCAAACATGTGCAGTTTCAATTGTTTCAGTTTTATGCTGACATCGACTCGCAGCGAATGAATAAAACACACACGTTTGTGTAATCATAGAGTAGTTGCACATCATCGGTACAAAGACTCATTCGCCGCGGGTCGATCATTTACCATTTTCGGGCATTATACAAATCTATCAAAAAACAGTTTAGAACAGCTAATATTGGGGTCCACTATCATAATAATTCATCATTTCCTATATCTCCGTTGCACATTCGTAGCACATTGCTACGCCACACAGTAGCCAATACTTTTTGAAATCGAAAAAGTTTTATATGCAACCTTACAAATGTATTCGAGTGATCCGTGATTGTGATGCACAATATTTTCTGATTTCAATCTAAACTTCACTGGAAATTTTCCGTAGACCTTCGTAGCAAGGTGCTACGAAGGTCTACGGAAGCCGTAGCAAATATGTTTGATTTTAATCATTCAAGATGAAAGTATCATTGTAGATAACATGCGCATTATGTGAAAGGTGAACTTTATTCTTTTCATAATGACGTAGACTGTCGCAAACCCTTGCTACAAATAGTCGTAAATTAAATTCATTGTTAAGTTAGGTGATAAGTATTTTAAATCTTAAGGTAACCATATGTGGATTAATATTTGATATATTACCAGTACATCAAACAATGATAAAGTTGAAACGGGTCCATGTGATGGACCCCGTAGTCCCAGTTCGTGCTATGTGATGGGTAACGGTTATCCCTGCGCGTCTCATAAATTGACGAATATGATATTGATTATCTAAATAATAATGGTTTTAATAATCATGTAGCTCTTCAGAAGGAGGGATGTGCCCCTCAAAACGGCGGATAGATAACAGCTTAGTATAGAAACTCATAACGTGGTAACTACAAGTTACCACGGAAGTAATTTAAAACACTAGTTATGAAACTTCTGATACAGATTTACAATAATAACACAGGAAATAAGTTGTTTGTACTGAATGCTGGAGTTTATAATGATAAAAAAGAGAAAACGACATATCGAAATTTAAAATTAATGTTGGGTTCGGAGCACTCCGTTACAGAATCACAATTTTATTATATCACTCTTTTGCCTTTGCAAAGTGGATCATTCAATTCTATAAATATGCTAGTCCCTTGCGCTCCACTAAAATATTCAACTCCGCTCTAAGTCTGAAACGTTTCAAGTTCTTTGACAACTACTATCTTAGCAGCTTTAGCGCTCCCGCGACTCTAATTAAACATTGCTTTTAAAGTTATAGAACTTTTGAAAACACTAAGCCATGAATTCTTCAATATCATTTCCACATTACATCCAGCGAACATTTCCAAAAATTGGAACTTAAAACTTGAATTAAAAATGGATTTTTTTAATAGGGACGGGTTTATGGCAGGGGATTATAGAACGTACGAGTAGAATCGACTTTGTTCAGTGGAGCTGAAGTGATAGATAATAATAGAAGCGCTCGATCTTATCCACAGCTCCAATCTCCAGCAAATTGTTTGTGTAAAGAGCATTCCAGAGCGCAAGCAGAATAAACGATTCAAAGTGCATTCTGACAATTATTCTAAGCATTTTAAATACTCGTACCATTTGCGGTCTTTAAAAATATAAAATATGTGTATTATTTATGAAAATAAATATACCTGTACCTACAATTTTATTAACAGTTTGTCAAACCTTGAAAATGTTGATTTTTCTTCATTTTACGCTATTTTCGAAATATATGATTTAGAAAAAAACGATTTCCATTTTCTTCTAAATTCTTATTTCTACACCCTTTCTGTAAGTTCTATCTAATATGAATTCATAGATTAAAATTATCTTGTTTTGTGTTCTTTATTGTCAGAACAAGGTTCCTTTGATTTGAAGGAAAATGTTGATATATAATTATTTCTTTTTCATTAGAGAATCTTGCAAACCGTCTAGATAGGTCACTTCTATCTAATGTCATTTTATTATTACATTAGAATCTCATGGCTAAATAATTAAAACACACATGTAGATACATACACGTCGAACTGAAACACTACTTTGTTTTTAAGTCGGTTAAAATACAGATGATTGACGCTAAATTCACACAAACAGCAGTCTTATTTTAGCAAAAGAAAAATAAAACGTGATCGTGAAACACAGAACGAGTGTAATTGAAGTAAGCCGCGGTCGGCATTGAGAAGGGATTGCTAATAAATTCCTCGGGAATTAATTAATATTCTCGGTTTTAATCAACTAATTACCTGTTACAAGAATTCCATCTTACCATAATTCCCTGAATGATTACCACAATAACAGTTTATAGTACCTATTGCTTCAGAGCTGTTAGGTTTGCTTTTATCTAAATATTTTATTAAATAAAATGTAACCAATTCACGTATTTATATGTGTATGTTGTTATTTACATCTAGCATGTGAAGTTTAATCATATGGAAATATATGGTAATCTTATGAAATCACTTCGATGTCGTGGCCACCCGACCGACGTGGGCATCTGACATACCGCAATGTCTAAACACATGTGATGATTCAATTAATTGAAAATACAACAATATGACGTAGCTTTCCGTCTTTGATAGTATTGGTAAGTTTTTACGCGTACTTTTCGTGAAATTACTATTAGTACTATACTTCGTTTTTAATAAAAATTAAAATCAAAGAATTCAGAGGCTCTATCATAATATTTATGACGCCATTTTTTTAGTGTGGTAAAATCATCAAATGAGTCCTTCCACCCCTGGCAGGACGGGAGGGACTGTCAGACTCGTACTGACTAAATCCGCGATGTCCTTCAATAGCCCTTTATGTTCCGGGGTCACGGTAATTAGACAAGTCCCGCGACCCCGGGTTTATGAGGCCCTAGCATGACTTTGACTGACTGGAACGTTGACGTTAGTTTGATGGAAAAAATACACACAAATACTTCAAGTACACTGTAAATAAAATACAGAAATCTTGTGAAAAAGCCTCTGGCCGTGCAAATAGTATCAGAAATCTCTGGGTGTCAAAAGGGTGTCTCCCAATTTGATTTGGTTGGACGGACATCAGAAATCCTCGCAAAGCTGGTACGTGACTTTCGCCAGTATGCAGTTTGCATGTTATATTTGTTTTGTAAAAGCGTCCACTCTACAAAGGAATGGCGATGGCTGTACCTAGTTCTCAGAATAAAAATGTCAGTCGCAATTTTTTTTTAACTTTTACGTCACACACGACGGACATAGTTCGTAGTATTCATCGACTTGGAAGTGAATTGACATAGTATTCATCGACTTGGAAAAAGCATTCGACCGTGTTCCAAGAGAACTTATCTGGCAATCTTTAAGAGCACAAAAAGTCCCAGAGCACTACATATTTCTGGCGAAAGAATGTGGGAAGCCCAGCTGAGAGTGATCAGTTCGATGTGATGGTCGGAGTCCATCAAGGTTCAGCGTTGAGCCCCTACTCTTTATCCTCGTAATGCAATAGGTACCTTACGGTGGAACTACAGCGCCCCCCACCATGGGATACACTTTATGCTGACGACATTGTACTGCTCAACAAAGACCCCAACAATCTTCAGCAAATGGTGGAAAAATGGCGAGGAGCACTCGAGAGAGCCGGTTTGCGTTAGAGAGAAGACCGAGTATCTGCACTGCAATTTCAGTGGCACAAACAGCAGCAACACTATCCATCTGCAGGGGACCCCACTAAAGGTAGCCGACCACTTTAAATACCTTGGCTCAATAATCTCCAATGAGGGGACAATAGATGCCGATATAACCCACCGTGTAAACACCGGGTGGATGAAATGGAGGGAGCTATCTGGGGTTCTATGTGATAAAAGGATGCCCTTTCGCGCTTTAGGCAGAGTCTACAAACCAGTAGTTCGTCCGTCCATGACATACGGTGCCGAATGCTGGCCACTGAAAAAGCATCAGGAACAGAAACTCCATGTCGCAGAAATAAGAATGCTACGATGGGTGGTGGTGCTGGTGGGGTAACGATGCTGGACGATGTCCAAAACACATATTCGGGGCAGTTTTAAAGTAACGCCTGTACCGGAAAAGATCATGGAGAGCCGCTTAAGATGGTACAGTCATGTCATGACGCGACCAACGGACCACATGACGAGAAAAGTGCTCGATATTAATACCCAGCCCAGAATACGCGATAGACTCCGCCTTACATGGATGTCCGTCATTGAAAAAGACCTGAAGAAGATACAATTAACATCCCAGACGACCCAGGACAGACCGTCCTGGCGAAGACTGACCAGAAGGGCTGACCCCAAATAAATGGGATTAAGGCCAGTCAGAAGAAGACGGGCATAGTGGATATAGTTCGTAGTAGTAACGTTTTATATTTGCATCTGTTACTATGTCATTCTCATCAGCGTTTCCCGTTGATTTTCGTGGTATTCTTTAAATCCTTGCTTTTATTAAAATAATTCAATATGCGATAACCTCTTATCGGCTGTCACTAGAAAATGACGTTTTGCAAGAAAATACTTTGTGCAAATTAAATATTTATCACTACCATCATACCGGCGGCCCGGACCCGTTTCCCGATGCTGGGGACTGCTTTTTTATATTTTTAAATATTAAAAAAAAAACAAACTGTAAATCTACAAGAGTTAAAAATGAATAAAGAAATAATAATATAATATCTACTATGACAAGAATCTCCCGAACGTTCTTTTCCATGATAATTGTTTATTTAAGAGCGTGCAAGAGTTAGAAAAGCGTGCATGACGTCACAATATGGTGCCATCAATGCTTTACCGGTCGTCGCAAAATAAATAGATGGGATTTTAATTTAATAAATACCTCAAACACACAACACAAGCTTGCAACAGTACCATCCATCATATAATACATTTTGGAGCCAATATATGTCCCTTATTTAATGAATGGATGGAATTGCGTGATTGTGTTAATCGAACCAAATAACAACCGTACATATGTATATGCAATTGAACGTGAGAAGCATCGCTCTCTGATACATCGAAGGCAGGAATTTAATGTAGATATTGTGCACCTATGTTTCAGTGAGTATTGTTTCAAAACTGGCTATGTAAATAATAAATGTAAAACGATTTATCTATATCAAGCGTTATGATAATAAGTGCAATCCTTGGTGCACTAGGTACTTTATTTTTGTTAGATCAGCTAATTATGTAGCGACATGTAGGAATGGTATAAAACCTTATTATGAGTGTGGAACGAATGAGTGAAATTAAGAAAAGAAAAGGACTACAGAGGGATGACAGGGAGTGTTTTGGAGGGAGCGAACGGAAGTGGACGTGAAAGACGACGCTTTCTAAAGTAGTTATTTATTTTTGTACGTATTTAAATAAAAACCAAGTAGAAAACTCAAAAGAAGTTTGTCTAAAGAAAACCCAATGCCCACACTATCCCACATTCTACATACATATGTAGCTACATCGAAAGCTTTCTTTCCACAAATAATTAGGTTTATACTTGTGTTGGCATCAACATAATAAAACTGTGATTTCAATGTTAATAGGGTAGTTTCCAGGGTCAAAATAATTACATTCTATTTAGTCCGTATTTTAGATTATAAAAAAATATTGGACACGTATTTTTTCTTTTTTCGATTAAACAAATATAATAGCTTATTTAAGTTACCTGTGACGTCACTCTGCGCGAAAAATGCCACGCATCGTGACGTCACACGTGACTTTAATAGGCTATATCTTTGTCATTTTTGGTCTAATTTACAAATAAAAAATACGTGTCCCTTATTTTTGAATTTATCTAAAAAACGGACTAATTACATTTTTTTAGGTAACTAGCCTATTATAGGCTAGTTACAAACATCAATGAATTGCAAATGTATTTAGAGTAGAGTATTGAAAAATAAGGGATACGTAATTTTTTTTAGTCTGAATTTTTAAAAAGATACTCTTAATTCTCGTATCTTTGTCAGTTTATGTATGTGTTATAGAAGAAACTAACAGAAGATTTTACGGCGCTTTCAGTGGAAAAGCCTATTATTATATTCTTACTGCTTGAATAGGAACCTTTAAGTATTGTGTAGAGGCTCTCCTCAAGATGAGGAACAAGCTACGAGAGGCAAGGCCGCATGAAAAGCGGAGCTTGTCACTGAAACTTTGCCGACAGTCGCACAAACTGTAACTAAGTAAACTGAATGAACGTACTCGTAAAAATATAAATGGAATGAAGGGTGGCGCTGCAAAAGATAATATTGTCACGTCTTGTAAAAACATTTTAGGTCTGTTAGATTAGGTTACACACTGCACGGTAGAAACTGTTGGTCACTTTATCTCAAAATAAAAATAATTAAAACTTTTTTCAAATGGCCAGTTATTATGATTTATCTAAAGGTACTATATATGTATCTCTAAATATACTTCGATCTTATGATATTCATTCATCTTTTCTTTCATATTTTTGGGTTACTTTTCACTCGTCATGCGAAGCTGGGGCCTCCTAGAGGGCCAAAGCCTGCCGGGGTTGCGGGACTAACAGTAACTGTGACCCGGAATGTAACAAACCCATTAAGAAACCCTTTACAAAAGACTTAGAATCCACGAGGTCCTTCAGTGGCCCTCTACTGCAGGACCCCGTGGATTTTAGTCAGTACAAGTCTGACTATCCCGACTGTCCGCCCCTGGGTGGGAAGACTCATTTGATGACTTTGTCAAGTAAAAAAAAAAGCATTATTGTTTCGTAATTTCATCATACATCACAAAACATCATCAACAAAATTAATTTAAATTACAATTAATATTTAACTCTTATATTTTGATGTTAATAAAAACTACAAGCGATTTTTAAATAACCAACTATCACTTTTTATTTGCGGTTCGACCTAACTTATTAACGCGCGTTACAACCTACAACCAACGCTACATCATATAACTAGAAAAAGTCAGAATGAAGAACTAATGCAATTTCGTCATGCTCTACATCTGCCGATGTTATAATGTTCTTTTTAGGGTTCCGTAGTCAACAAGGAACCCTTATAGTTTCGCCGTGTCCGTCCGTCCGTCCGTCCGTCCGTCCGTCCGTCCGTCCGTCCGTCCGTCTGTCCGCAGTTTAGCTCAGAGACGCACAGTACTAGAGAGCTGTAATTTGGTGTGAATATACGGATTTGTTGTGCCGAAAAAGTGGTAAAATAAAATCTCGTAAAATATTTTTTTTTAGGGTACCTCCTGTACTTACACGTGAAGTGAGGATTTTTTTTTTCTCGCGTACCCCTTAGTGTGGGGTATCATTAAATAGGCCTTTAAAAAATAATGATAGTTTCCATTAACAATTTTTTGATGAAAAAATTCGTTTGTGAAATATTAAGCTTTAAAGTGCTAAATTTTGCTCGATTCGAGTGTCCCCCCCCCCTCTACCAGCTAAACGGTTATATTTGGGGGTGTGAAAAAATTCATAATCGTAGTATATATAACGAAGTTTAAAAGAAAATTGTCATGACTAAGTAGGCTTTACAACTTTACGAGTAATAGTCGACCAACTTATAAAATGTACTTGATTAAATTTTTTCTTAAACAAAATGTATCGGAGAAACAATAAATCAACTGCAAATGTAAGTTTGTCAACTTTATTTTTACAGCTTTAATAGGTATGTTTTTATGGTATGTTTTTTTGGGGACAGGTAAGTTTTTATCGTCAACTATTTAACTAACTTCAAAAAAAGGAGGAGGTTCTAAATTCGTCGTAATCTTTTTTCTTATGTATTTTCCCTGATTTCTCAAAGACTCCTGGACCGATTTTGAAAATTATTCTTTTTAAAATTACATTCAGCGAATCAGTTTAGTTAGTACGCATAAGTATTTTGATGGGCAACTACGGAACCCTACACTGTGCGTGGCCCGACACGCACTTGGCCGGTTTTTTGTATTCATACTCGTATTTCAGTAAAATTCTAGTCTCGTTCTTATAATGTGGGACTTAGTAATTCTAGTTACTAGTTAGTTAGTCCCACATTATAGGGACGAATACGGTCATGTTTATACAAACATTAAAAACCTTTTAAGTTTATAAACAACTGTTACAGAGTGGGTATTCTACCTTTTTTGCCGCAACCTCTTTTAAATCTATTTATTGATATTCTGAATATTCATATTTCGAATAAATTCTGTCATTGCATCATCTTCAACTGTTTTTTAGTCCATACAATCATAGAGTACATTTGTATATAGGGGCGTCAAGGGGCGTACAATTTTTACCAAGCCTTGCAGCTGCACCGTGCTCCAATTATTTAATTTAATTTCATGTTTACGGTAAACTCAGTTATTTGTACCCTTAGCACGAATATTCAGTATTTGAGACGTAAAGTAATTAAACTGGAACTTTGACAATTTTAAATTGACAATATACATGACAAAATTAGTTCTTTCTTCGCACACCAGAGGTGCTGTTCCATCTCGTATTATTATTTATAGTAGGATTATGTAGGTTGACCCAAAACGGAAACTGTTAAAATCCTATTACGATAGAGTACTATAGTATTTTCCCGGAAACTACGCTACGCTACGACAGATTCATGCGCTTTATTTTCCTAGCTTCGTACCTACAGAATATTATTTCGATAATAATTATTACAGCGTCATAAATGTGGTCATACTTTGCAAACACGATGTGCTTTTTAGCAAAAGTGTTGTAATTTTGTTACTTAAACTGGGCTTTTTTTTTTAGCGTGGTAAAATCATCAAATGAGTCCTCCAACCCCGGGCAGGGCGGGAGGGACTGTCAGACTTCTACTGACTAAAATCCACGGTGTCCTTCATAGCCTGTTATGTTCCGGGGTTACGGTAAGGGAATAATCCCAATTTTAATGTGTGTTTATAGAAGGCGTTTATATTAGCATGCAAGGTCAAATCTGAATCTGTGTGTATTAAGAATTCATAAAACCGGCTCTCTTTGTGGGGTGCTTTACAAAAGATCTTCTAACAAAAGGGTCGAACATCCAAGGTATATTTAAAAGCCAAGTAGCTTTCTAACTATAAATAACGCAATGCATATTTTACTCAGCTTTCAGTGCAGGTAATGGATAAATCAAACTACTAAAAAGCAATAGAATCACATAATTATTTATTGAAACAGTTTGTTTTTCCAACAGCCACCTGTTGAAAGGCGGGGCTTACACGTTCAATAGGCTAATACAACGTATAATTAAGTTCAAGAAGCCGTCACCTCTACAACGTCTTAAGATTGATGGAATATTATAGGATTGTACCTTTATCAAAAAGGCTCAAGCTTTATTCATTAATTAGTATACAATCGCTCACAAATCGTTTTTATTAATGAAAAAACTTTTTCACGTTTCCGTTTATTAAGTTCTAGATACCAACAATAATTAAACGAATGGGATAAAGATTATCATCATGTAAATACCATTTAATCAAACGTGCTACAGAGTTTCAAATCTCAAACAATAAAAATAGGGAACAGCTAGACGAGATAAACCGGTGATAATAATCATGATAAAGCAAGCATGTACTCGTATACGAGCACCCTTCATCATGAACGTCATCAAAAGGCGGCAGACAGTTTACAATTTAAACTATAACTACTATCGTTGCCTTTGACAGGTTAAAGTTTGGGAAATCGACTCTATTGCAAGCAGCAGACGAATTGTAATTGAAAAAAAGGATAACGTGAGATGAGCTGCACGCGCTCGAACACTTGTTCTACAAGGGATTAAGTAGTCATTCGAAATAGTGAAGTTACGGCATTTTGTTCATGGTGATAAGAAGTTTTCATGTGGGCGGGTATCGATCGGCGCCGGGCGAGTGCGCGACCACAGCTCCTGCCAGTAAACAGAACGCACGCCGTCCGCCGAGAGTATTATCAGTCGGACGCTGACGCGGGATGCAGACGCTCTTCGTTCTGTTGTTGGTGGCCGCCGCGGCTTGCGATGTACCTGGCCCTCTCGGTAAGTTTACAACTAAGTGCTCACATAAACTCATGCTACTCTAATTAATCTCGAATACTTCTAGCATTATTATCTTCCGCTGATAAGCATTTCCCGTATACTTTTGTGTTACAGCCGCGAATGTATGTGTACTTAATATATTTAAATTTTATGCTTTTCTTAATTTTAAATGTCTTAATATCTCCCGTAGACACCTGTACCCCGTACCTACATGTTGCGCCCTTTTATTTATTTTTTACTTCAATATTTAACTTGTTTAAAAATCAACCTATAGTTTCCGTGGCCGTTTACTTAGTTAGAAATAATTATAAGCTGGTGTTAGTAGATGAATGAATTTATTCAATGTTTATATTATTTGTCAAGAGGTAGTCGTAAGCTTGTTGCATTCAAAATGTCGGCTTCCATCATGATTTGAAGCTCAGCTTAGTTTAAATGTTGTGTCCATCCTAAATCGATGTTGTGGCTAACGTATGCAAAATCATCTAATATGGTTTCGCAAACGTAACAAAATTATATAGGTTTTAGAAAATAAAGGAACATCAAATATTATTTGATCTTCGCTTATTTAAAAAAACTTAGAATTGTTATAAAATTGAGAGATCGATATATGTATATTTGTAATGTTTTACAACTAGATAAAAACCGCCGGGAGCTTCCTGATCGTGGTCATTGTTTCAGATAAATATTATTTAGATTTTTGCTGAGATTAGTTAGTGACTTGATTGTATTTTTATAATGTTTGTTTTGTTTATATGTTTTTTGTTTTCCAATTTCTTTGCTATTAATTTGTGAAAATGTACGCAAATGTTTTTGGGTTGCAGTTAAGCGAATATGTAGTCCTTACAGCATCTATAGTATAGTATGTATCTATATTTAATTAAAAAACGCTGAAGTTGTAAAAACATAAATCAAAATATTCAGCACAGCAAGACATAATTATAATGTTCATTTTTCAGTAAATGCGTAAAGTATGTAGGTAATAAATATGGGTATGATCTTCTAAACGCTAATATTAAATCCCAAAATATGTGGAGTTTGCGTTGCCATAGAAAATTCGGCGCCTGTTTTAATGCTTAACAGTTTATAAACACAACAAGAGAAAAAAACAGTACACGCATCACGATTTGAATAATCTTATTATAAAAATTTTGACATACATTGCTTACAGAGTTTGCTTTACGAATCATAGATGTTCAAGTTTCAAATGTCTTCCATCACTTGCTTGAAATATTTTTCACTTTTAACAAACAAATAAGTGATAATTAAAAAGTAATGCCCATAAAGTATTATTTTTTAAATAGACATAAAATTATAAGTCCTTTTAGCTACCTTTTTACTTTGTTATTTATTTCTTATTTTACTTGAGAGTGAAAGGGTAAGTGATAATTTACGTTACCTACTGTAAGCTTGGAAAAACTTTTGTAAAGAAAGAAATGACTCGTTTGAACGAGTATATTTCGTCTAGCATTTTGGGATGATTACCATGACATACACAAGAAATTAAAATGAAATGTCACTTAAAAATGGAGGACACTATTACGATGTTAAATGACCATAAAAAAAACATGAATTTTATTGATCAAGGAGGATTTGATGACGTTTGCGTTTTTCTTAACTGAATTAACGAATCCTATTTCCACTCCAGAATAACCTTTCTCTGAGCCAAATTTTATCAAAATCCGCTCTGCCGTTCTTACGTGACAGAGTGACAAACATCCATACATCCATGCAAAAAGTATAATGAATATAAAGTCGACTTATACCCAGAAACTACACTAAAATCTCGATAAAGTTTTACAATTCATACCTACATCATCTTTGTCACATTACAACCTTCTGTTCCCTGCTTAAGAATAACTAAAATCTAAAAAGGCAAAATAATTTCGTAGGCGTTTAATTTCAATTGACGTATGAATGTATTAATGTAAAAAAATACAATAAAAAAATCAAATAAAAGCATGTTCTGTCATGGCGATCATCGTATATTGGAAAGAATGGCTTGTGTGTGTGTGTAATTAAAATGTGCGCTGTCTGATTGACGCAATGCAAGAAGAAAAAAGAAACAGCTAATATATACGAAAATGTAACATTACATATTATATAGTAAATAAAGAGAGTGCAATAGCTAAGCAGTGCGCGCTAACCTATTACGCTGATTGGCACAAATGGAAGCACTTTCCCGGGATAAATTACCACTAAATAAGATTTAATTTCAGTGAGACGGTTTACCAGCTAAACCGTTTCGCAATCGCCATCACTAATTCTATTTGGTTAGATTAAATTATATTCAATATTACGACTTCTGGCCGTCCTTAAACCTAGTGCTAACTACTTTCCGTTCAAGGGAGAGTTCATTGAATTATGGCGTAATTTATGGGGAATAGATATTATGTGGTATACACATACGTTCTACCCCCACGGGCACTAAGTAAAAATATTACAACTAAATACGTTGTAATATTTGAAAGGGTGCAAAAAAACAAAACAATATCAAAATATTTTCTAAAATAAAATGGCACTAACTTGACTGGCTTGCAGAAATAATCTCACTGAAAGAGATACGAGAATATGTAGGTGGTTAATCCTTTACACAAGTTCTTAAGTACCGCTGTAAATGTTTATTTAACGGCAAAATGAAAATTAATAAACCGGGGATTCCAGTGAATATTTTTAGAAATAAACGGAAGGTGGAACTAACTAAAAATAACTCATAGAGTATTAACTCAAAAAGAGTTCTTCCTCTGTGTTCGAGATTTAAAACTTCGGTCACTTCGGTTAAGCAAAAGTTGCATATTATAATCGCGACAAAGTCTATCTACTGACTGCGTCACGAAGTCATCGCAGTACAACATACTTAAACATGACGAATCTATAAGGGTTCCGTTTTGTGCCATTTGGCTACGGAACCTTAAAAATGGAGTTTGATTTTTTGGGAGCCTAAACATAGGTTAAAAAAAAAAAAAAAAAAAAAAAAAAACGTAAGGAGTTATTGTTGTTGTTGGAATGGGAGAGGTATGCGAGGCTTATGATAACATAGCGCGAGTATACGTATACATACATACATACTGTATGTATGTAAGAATATAGTTTAAGAGCCCATACTACCTCAAATGGCTTAGCAGAACCCTGTGATACGTCGAAAATACTACGGCATTAATTTTGAAATAAATATATGGTAAAGTTGAGGATTAATGTTAGGTCTTATGTTTGGCGAAAACATGATTCCATAAAATTTTCTCGATAGAAAAAAATCCCAAAGTTACCTCTAAATTTAACAATAAAACGCTGGCAATCAGACAATACTTAAAATTAGATCGTGAAACTTTTTATACTAACTGAACTAACTATAAAGCAGGTCTTATGTTATTTACTTTTTTGAATTTCCTTTTTTTTCGCCGTAAAATAAATAGATTTGCGTGTAGACAGCTAAAAGAAAGAGCAAGCAATAGTGCGTGGTACGTGCAAGTGCGAGCGAGTAAAAGTATACTGAGGTACTATAGACCCTTAACACAATGCCGCGTAACCACAAAAAAAACAAGAGACTGTTGAACCCGTGTCTAAAAAAAGAGTACCTAACTGCAAAACGACCCTTATATCAACGAGAAATATTGTTTTGACATTGACAGTTCTTTGAAACAAGTGTTCAAAAGATTTTCATCTTTTTTGTGGTAGCACGGATGTAGTTTAAATGCCTAATTTATCTACACACATCTTTTTTCCAATTTTCTTATTTTTGTTTTCCTTTTGGCCCCTATTAATATAATTAGAACCTACAGTTGAATCCGTTTATGACATCAAATGGGAAATAATAAACACGTCATTCTAAGCGGACGTCATATAAAGCATTTTGTACAAAATAAACAACCTCTTGTTTTTGTCAGTGTTTAAGTATTTATTTTAATAGAGAGAGAGACAAAATAGAACTAAGTCAATATTATCTAATTATTCAACTCTCTAGTACACACTGAGACTCAAAAAAACCATGAATGCACCGACCATCGTCGGGTATCACGTGACGCTATTGAAAACTGTCGAAGGTGTTATGAATCACGTCGGTAAATGCATCAACTGGATACAATTTATTAAAAATGGGTCATAATAAGCGGCATGTCTCTAAATGCGAAGTCATTAAATCCGACTTTCTTTAAAGAATTTTGTATAAAAACCAAACTTCTCTGTGTAATACGTCATAATAAGCGGTTGGTCATTATAAGCGGAGTCTTAATAAACGGATTCTACCGTAGTTGTCTTTTTAGTAAAGTGTTACTTTCCATGTCATCAATATGTTCATGAGATTGTCGTCTAAGACCCATTACAGAAAGTCATTCAATACTCAAGATTACTTAAACCTGATTCAACTGTAGATTCATTCAACCAATGAATTGGCTTGAATCTAGTTTCAAGTATTCCTTGCTTGAGGTTCGATTTGAATCTCGATTCAACTGACGGTAGTTATATTACCGTTTTGGAAGATGGTCGATCCTGAAGTTCAGATTCTATATAAACTATGACCAGCTGATAAAAGATCAAACTGGACTTGAGTAACTTATTTATACGGACCTTAGTTTAATTAATTACGATTTAAATAGAAAAAGAACTTAATATAACTTTCAGTATGTATGTTCTATTGGTATGTATGTAAATATAATAAAATTACGATTTATGAATTAGTTTTTCTTCATGGAAAGTTTTACTTGTCTAATTAATTACTGCAAGGAAACGAGTAACACCCTATTTTCCCACGTTTTTAATAGAAATAAAATAGTATTAAGTATCTTATTGGTTTACTTATATATCGCATATATAGCAAACCCTTAATGTGTCCGTCCGTCAGTTTATCTTTTACTGACTGCATGGTACGGTAAGATAACATTTGGATTTTGGTAACAGAAATAATTTAAAAATATATAGGTATTATTATGTAGGCATCTTGCCTAAACATCCTCTGAAAAAAAGAACGAGAATAAGCGGTAGGTATCATTTTAGACTGCTCACAAAAATATGTCTCAAGAAAACTAAAGCCAAACAAAATCAACGAACTTGGCTTGAAAACAATGAAGTCAAAACAAACTTCTCAAGTCACTTAATATTTCACGAATTCATAAACACGGGACTTCGCCGTTTCTCCTTGAACTTCACTCCACCTGAAATTAACTATTGTTAAGGAAAATAGCAGTAGATAAGCAAGACACAGTAGAGATAACCTACATTACATCATGCTCATGTGAGTTTTCTTTTAACCTATTCTAAAACTAAAAATATGTTTAGTTAAAAGTCTAGACTAATTAAGAATTTAAACCAATTTGGGGCACTAACCAGTTGACAAGATAAAAGAATCTTTCTATTTTAAGAATACCCTACATTTTAAAGCAAGTTAAAAGCGACTGATTTAAAAGAAACCGAATTTAGTGTGGAGACTGCAATGTTGGAGTTTTATGAATGTTTACGTAGTTTTGCTCCTTAACTAAATATAAATATATTTATAAATATACTTGTAACATAGTTTTATGAAAGTGACAAAGACGAATAAGGAGAAAATCCTAAAAATACTGAGTGTCTGGACAATAAAACTAAATTGCTGGTACAAAAGCTAATGCTACTTTTATGTCCATTGTTAATGTAGTAAGAGATACTGAGCAACAAAACAGACTGAAGTTTCGAAGTGGACCACTAATTAAAAAATAAGGTGCAACTGGCCCATGGGCCCAGTTTCAAAGTGGACGAGTTGCCCCCTAACCTGTATTATCTATACTTCAATCAAAAGTAAGTGGAGACTAGTTTTAATACTTCTACTAGATACTTTGCATTACCGACAATGTGAAGATATTCAAGTTGACTTTATGGATTAAAATCGAGAATCAACGAAAGGAAATACCTAAGTAAAAAATGTGCCTTTTACTTAATTCGGCTTCATTGATTCCGCATATAATATCCAGGTATAGGTGCGCTACCCGTTATTGTGTCAATTATACATAGGTACATATTTTAATTGGCAATCTGGAGCCTCAGAGCCGTATGCAGATACTATCATAAATCCGAAACAATAATTGAATTTTATGAATGGTTGTGAAATGAAATTCCACGATTGAATTTCAGTGGTTTACCATCTAGACTATAGTGGGTCTGCAAGGATAGCAATAAAAATCAAATAGGTGCATCCTATGGTTGAAAAGATTTACTCGATAAGTGTCAGACGAAGGAGGTTAGCTAGTGAAAGATTACTATACCTATGTAAATTGTAGACGCTTTGATCTACGTCCTAGTCTACGAGTAACACCAACCTGGCAGCCTGCTTTATATTGGTCTGTGATACAGTGAACTCACTGTCAATAGAAGAGGCCTCAGTTTTGAAGCACTGCGAAGACTTGGGTCAAGGTAGTTTTACGTGTCTTTATAAAGAATTTGGTTATCACTGCAAGGACAATTTGTTCTTGGCGCATTTGGGCTTATCGACACAGTGGAAAAAAATCATAGGAACAGTGCATTCCAAAGAAAGGCCAGTTAGCCTCAAAATCTTTCGATAACACAAATACGTGGATGAAATACATAAGCTTAGCTATGGTACTCGTAATTAGATACTGTACCTCAATATTAAGTGAGAGAATTAACAGATATATTGATAAAAATAGGTAATGAATAATTCACATGCCAAAGAATATCAGCACGATTTAAAAAAAAATAAACAACAAAAAGCTTTATCTTAAAAAAATAGACGTAAACAGAAATCTTACGTAAAAAATAAAATATTTTCTGTGTTTAAATCATCACTGCCTTATTTCGCAAGATGACTGATATGGCCGTATCGAAACTTCAGAAATTCCGGGTCAGAAATATTGTTAAGTGCTAAGCTATTTTAATTCCGTTGGGTATTTATGACCAGAGACGTAGCAAGGCGAGGGCGAAGCTTCCCTAGTCTCCCGGCCTCGCACCTGAAAGAGCCTTGCGCTCAGGAAAATAAAATCTTGACAAAGGTGATCACAAGTTTGCAACCAATCAGTAAAGCAGTACAGCTTAACTTCTACTAAGAAATAAACATGTAAATATGTGATTGTGGTTTCCGTTAGGTGGGCACTAGAAGAACCAAAGAGGCCTCGAAAAGCTGAAGTTGCCGACGATCACATTTAGGTCCAAAACCTCCACTACTGCGAGTAGTGGAGGTTTTGGACCTCGAGGCTTGTTACAAGTTAACTGGGTTATGTTTTATTTGTAATTGGAAACAGTAAGAGTCAAAGAGGCCTTGCAAAGCTGATATCGCTGACAATCGCATTTGGTATAGATGACTTAGGGGGAAAACAAAGGGGCCTCGAGCGAGCTGCCTTTCTGCTGCTGCTCTGCATAAGGGCGAAAAGTACTTTTCGCCCTTAAATAAAAGGGCCTCGCAAGACCCATCATTTTGCCCCTTCCTAGATTTAGTCTCGATACGCCACTGTTTATGACTGAAAATTCTCTGAATTTTAAACGAAAAAGGCGATTACATTCTTACTAGGGGTTCGGGCTACGCGCCTAGCATTCATAGCCTGCTATGCAGGTAGCAAGCATTACAAGTGTTACTATAATAAATGTAGTCGGAACTTGTTTGAAATTTGACCCAGAATCTGTAGCTCTTGAAATTTGTCTCATCGTATAATAAATATCTCGCATCGAGCGTAAGTTTGCAAATTGTTACAAAATTGGGCCAACTATATTCTGTTCATCCTGGTTTTACAAGAATGCCTGTAGTTGTGGAACAGCGATATAACTATGAAGTGACAGTGAAATTTAAGGAGTCTTGCTATGGTTTTCCGAACAACTTGTTTGAAACATCTCTTGGAGTCTGACCAACGATTGGGAACTTAATTGAATACAACAGCAGAAAGGCTAATTATTATTTAGATAGGAATATTCATATGAAGATTCTAGATTGAATCAGGGAAAACGGTAAGAGAGATCTAGTGCGAATTCTACACTCGCGAGCAAATATTAAATTTTAAACGATGTGCATTCCCGGATTTCTAAGTGATTCCATACTTTTGCTCCCTAGTGTAGATAGTAAATAGAATACTTAAGTACTAAATTAAATCTGTTAAAACACACAATTTTCATAAACCTGATTACGTCTATTGTGTTGTGGCCACTGAAAGTTGAACGTATACTCTTTACAGAAATGATATTCGCAGTAACCACGTTTCTGAGTTACTTACGTACAGACGCCAGCAGGTCAACCTACCCGAATCTGTCAGATTTTACCAGTCAAACATTAATAACCTTCTACTATTTACTATTGTGATATGGTTGAAATTCTATTAATAAAGAAAAATCTGACAGATTGCAGTAGCTTGATGTGCTGGCGTCTGTACATATCTTTTGCTTGTCACTTCCTTTGTCGTCACTGAACAATTAGCAAATAGTTTTAGATATCTAGGTAGTTTAAGAAAAAAGGTTATTCTCTGTACTTCTGAAAGCGAACTTACAATAAAGCGTTTTTTTGATCTTGCATAGTTTTAGAATTCACTGAGTGAATATTTTTTTTCGTCATGCGAATAGAAATAACTGCATTGTAGCGTCCACATTTCGAGTTCATAATATTATCACCGGCGCACAAGTGCCCAAAGAGCTTATGTTCGAGAATTTTAGGTCCATCAGCTGCGCCATCATTGTCGCAGCTGCCTCACCGAATGGGTCGGCAACCGAGACCTTTCCGCAGCGATTACATCATGCCGCGTATGCTGATGCCCAACCCACTATATGGGTACGAAGACAGACCCCGCGCGGTTGCGCCTACCGAACAAGACTGGCTGAGCAAGGTACGTATTCAAATGGTAAATGTTATAACTAATCAAAAACACACAAAACAGACCACATGGCACATACGAGTACTATTGACATTGTAAGGTTGGAAGCACTAACGCGGAAACCCTGTGTTAGTCATGAAAAATATATACACATAATACACAACCGTTTTATCTTTGACCGCAGTTTATCAAATGACATCACGCGACCGACGGCGATAGGCGACGTTGCGTCGTATGCTACATGTTGTAGCTCACGAGTTACTCAACGCTCTGGCGCCCGTGTTCAATGCTCAATGATCGTGTTCAGTGATGAAACAGTATCAATGGGCGGGCATGCTAGGGTTACCCCTGAGCGCGGCGCCCGCCGTCAAACGGGAAGAAAATTGGGTGGTTTAATTAAATAACTAGTCATGCACTACTTTTTCATTTATCTCCTCACTTACTAAGTACCTGTATTCCTATATTACTTTCTTAAATACATGGTTAGAGGTACAAACAACTTATTCTTCATAACACTAGGGCCACACTAACAGGAAGGCGCTAATCATCGCGTTAATGGATCTTTGTACGAACATCCAAAATCCTATTATCGAGAAAATCAATGGGATACGCCGTTAGTGTGCACCGGCCATTAAAATAGGTTAGTCGAAATATAAAAGTTAAGATAACACAGTATATCGAAAGTATATACTATGTCTATTTACATACCTTTAGGTGTTGTAAAAAGGACAAGTACGGAGCTAACGTGTAGAGACATACATATACCTATCTTCCTAAAAATGGCGTCTCAAACTGTTGTCTTGCCACCCACATCCTTTGCCGTCTTACACGACAGCTTTTATGATAACAATTTACTTAAACCTCGGAAGGTTTTAGCTAGGGTCAGCTTAGATTAGGTTTCTGCTATTTTTAGGTCAAAACATACCATGGTGTGGTAGGTATGTTTGGTAGAAACATTTTAGGGTTTTGTCTATACTAAGGTTAATGTAGATTAAGCAACTAAGGGTTAAAATATACCTAAACTAACCCAGGGTAGAAACTTTAATTCCTTCATTTTTATATAAAATATATGGCCTATTTTTAAAGCTAGAGTTTTGAGGTTACAACAAAAGTATTCAATAGATCCTTAGCACTTGTCAAGCACGTTTACCTTATAAAGATCCTTTCATATCTCCGAACGAAGTCAATAATATAAATATTAGGTTATTCAGTATTTGGAAATTAGCTTTCATTTTTGGGTACTTTAAATGGCAGAAGTTTTGGAGGTTACATTAAAATTATTAGGTCTTCAGATCTCAAAGCGACCTTGATCTCATATTGCAGTTTATTCCATATACTTGAAGATAGCTATTTCAATAAATTTATCAGTAGTTGGCAGCTGTAGTCACATGTCTGATAAATAAACATTCAGATATTAGGTTATAAAATCTGGTCCTTCAACACGTGGTTAATGTTGCTATGATTGGAAATAGATTACTTTTCACGTCTGGCAACTCGCAGCTTTAAGGATGAGTTCTGTAATATTGTGCATAGGGTTCATACCAACTAAATAATATTGGACTTACTATTACCGAGGTCAGGGTACGTTACTAATGATGGTAAATAATAGTAGATTATGCACCGAGGGGCTAAAGTTGTGTCTTATGTCACGGGCGTCATATTGAATCTCGAGCGCAATGAAGGATTCGGGATTTAACTCCCGAGCGTAGCGAGGGAGTTAAGAGTTTAACTCACGAGCGAAGCGAGGGAGTTAATACAAGAATCCTGAATGCAGCGAGGGATTCAATATGACGCCCGTGACATAAGACACCTTTAGCCCAGAGGAGGAATACTCTACTTTTTACACCTACTGTGAGAAAATAATAGCCATAGTACGAAAAACAAAGTATTTATTAAATAAAAAAACAGTAAGAATAACATTTAGAACTAGTTATATAGACTAACATGGCAACGATATGAAGAAGCAATCGTTATGATTTTTTAGGAAATCGAGAATATCATCCACGCGTAGTAAGGGTTTCGAGAATAGCTTTCCTCTTTCTGGCACACTAAATCAGACTTGGCTGTATGGGCTCAGCTCCCTTTGCCTGTCCCAAAGAGGGACGAAAAGAACCAAAAAAAAAAAATCTAGGCTGCATGGGCTAGAAAGAAAATTAAAAAAAAAAATCTTTCTGGCACCAAAGGGTGTTTGTTGTTTATAAACATATTCCAAATTCAAATCACATTATTGACCAGCGGGTAATAATGAAATCCAGTACAACATTATTGACCGGCTGTGCCCTCGGCCACTAATGACTCACTTTAGGTTAAGGTTGCTTGACATATAATTAGACATTTTCGAGCAGGTGGTGTGAAAAGGTTTTTTAATTCATCATCAATAAAATCATTCAATAAAAAATCTTATCGTTTAGGAGGAAATTACTTGATTTTATTTAAAGTAGGAAAATCATACATGCAAAAAAAAAACTTTTTGGTTTTGCATTTCCTACATAAAAAATACAAGAAAGGTATTGAAAACAGACTACAAATATCTAATCTCAAGGATCCTCAGGTCGTATTAAGTCGAAGCCACGTAATCGACTGAGAAACATCGTCACATGTTTCCAAGGTTCTGTAATAAGTTTATCCTCGAAATCTAGGAATTTCTAGACTGGCAACTCAAAGTAGCTGCATTTGGAGGTTAGGGGGAGAGGGCGAGGGGCGCTAGTAAATTAATGATATGGGAGGTCAGGGCGGAAAATGAAATCGATTACAGCAAGATAGCATTGAAATAAGTCTTTAATAGTGATGGATACATAAAATTAATAGTAATGCTAAAATGTAGGTACACACGGCTACACATCAAGCTATACAAAACCATTTTATCGTGGTCTCGCTTTGTATGATCATTCCGCGCATACAACGATCAGCTTATACGGGTTTTGTATAGCTTGATGTGTAGCCGTGTGTACATAACTATATTTCACATAAAAATTTAATTTCTCTGTATGCACAAACATGGAAGGTTATGTCAACAAACAACAAAACCTATTTGCTGTTATCGTCACTTGTTGAAGGATACGCGCTATGTATTCACTGAATTTAGTAGCTTTCAGCTATTTTATTACGGTAGCACAGTTTATAAATAAGGATTTAATGAGGTTAACGCTTTTTGTGGTTTATTTTAGAGTTTTTTAGTAGTTTAAATCTCGACATGACAGTCCTTTTGCACCTCCCCAATGCAGGCCCCCACCCCAACTCCACCCATATAGGGGTGCAAGCTGGGTTGCCAGACCATATCATCAGTTTACAGACACGTTCAAAAGGTGATACAGTAGTACGTGAACGCAGCGAATCACTCGACCATAGATTTCGGTAAAAAACGTGACCGAGAGGATTCATTACGTCTGTCGAGAATATACGTGAGAAATGCATGCGTCCGTAAAAATAATAAGTAGAATATATTTTAGAGATGGAATAACGTTCTGGCACAGGTTAACGTACAGAATATAGTTTATTAAAAAACCCCAATTATGTGATGATGAATAGACCCAAAATAGGAGTTGTTTTTGTAGGTATTAAAATATCGTAATAAAGAAATATGTTTTATTCATACACTTTTATTAACTTGCCAAATATAAGAGTTATCAAACTAATTAAAACAAAATAAATATATGAAAAGTTTTTTAGTTGCTCTATGGATGATATGATCCATAGTGATATACGATTTTTTATTTAAGTTTGATTGTTGACGAAATATATTGCCAGATCGTAGACAAAACATAGAGATGTACTATTTCTCTTCTTTGAGCATCGCTTTAGTGCTTGAAGTTGAACATTCATTCGAAAAAAATTATTTCTGGTTTTTTTAATCAGCCTCAGATGAAAGAAATAGGCATACAGAACGCTCAGAACACGCGAGTGTCTCCACCAAAGTTAATACAAAATCAAATCGAATTACATTCCATAATGTTTTCTTTGTTTTTGAGAACAACTATTATGATGGTTAAAGACACGAGACTAGATATTTTGGCAAAAAACAACAACGACGCGCAGCTTGGTACGACGCGTAGCGTGGTACTGTCGCGACTTTGTATTCGATTTTGATTTTGTATTAACTTTGGAGGACCCACTCGCGTGTTCTGAGCGCTCTGTCTGCCTATTTCTTTGATCTGAGGTTTCAGAGCTACATGTTCCAGCTATCGCTCAAATTACAACATTTTGCCATTCCTATAATTTGAAATATAATTTAAGCGAAGTAGGTCATTCAATGGATACTACGAGTATCAAGGCTAAGTTCACTTGCTTTACAACTTACTCAATAAAAAGCGCTACAACTAAAGTTATTCATTTTTTGAAAGAACGTTTATCTCTAATTCTATTCTATTCTATTCTATTCTTATTATCTTATATCTTATTTATATTCTATTCTACCGACCAAAAAATTCAAAATATAAGTTAAAATGTTAAATGAACCTAAAATATATATATATATATATATATTTTATATATAAAAATCAATAATTCAATAATTGCTGTTCCTTAGTCTCGCTAAAACTCAAGAATGGCTGGACAGATTTGGCTAATTTTAGTTTTGTATTATTTCTGGAAGTCCAGGGAATGTTTAAAAGGTGAAAAGAAAATATAGGTGGAACGAAGTTTGCGGGGTCACCTAGATATTACTAAAAAATACAATTAGTCACAAAAACAAGTATAAAACTCGTAAAAATGATGGCAACACTATAGCTGACCTATTTACATAAAAATATAAACAAGGTTGGGTGCTAGTTGCACACTGAACTAGAAATTATGCTTTTTAAAAATAACTTAGCACTGCAAAACTGATAGTGTTTTTTTTTATTTAATGCTGTTTTCAGTATGAAGACTTGCAAAAAATCTGACCTAGTAACAAACTTTGTTATATCACTTTTAGTTTTCACGACTAACATGAAAATAAGGCGATATTAAACGTTAATATAGTAAACGTAAGTACTGAAAACCTTCTAAATAATTAAAAAACTATTTAAAACCTAAATTATTTCACAGGTTATTAAAGACGTATTATTAATTATTTAATTTAATAACGGAAGTTAGAATTTTAAGCTTTTGAAGCTATAACAATGTTTACGTGAAAATATCGCTACGGAAGTGCTACGAGCTCAATTAATTTCCGTAGTCAGTGCTACGAGAGCGCTACGAAAATTCTATTTTAATTTCGGTTCGCCTAAAAAGATGAATATGGCAAACGTGATAAACTATGACAAATTAAATTATGCCAAGCTACTAAACATGTTGTGGAATCTCATATTATAATATTTATTTATAAGATTTGAAATTGTTATTGTGTTTATATTGACATAACCTCAAAAAGTTGAGATTTTTTTTAATGATACGCTTTGTAAAACTATGACAAATTAAATTATGCCAAGCTGGTAAACATTTTGTGGAATCTCATATTATAATATTTTTTTATAAGGTGTGAAATTATTATTATGTTTAGATTAACATAACCTCAAAATGGTGAGATTTTTTACATGATACATTTTGTTACCACTAAAGGCTATAAATTTCGGGTAGCCAATTTATTTGAGTAAAAAAAACTATCCGTGCATAGGAGGTAAAAGCTTTTTGATACAGCAATCCATCAAATATTTGTGGACACTGCTACCACAAAGTTACAAAGCAGCGGCTGAATAACTACAAACGAAATGTTTGTTAAAAGCTTTAAAGCTCAATCAGCGGTCAGAAATAGATGAAACTGAAATTAAATTGGTGAGGAAATAAAATTATTGATCTGTAACTTTACTGTGAAGTTGATATTTTACGTCCATAAGGAAGAGGAAATACTTTAGTAAGACAATTAATAAACTAACTACACCATTTATAGAGATATCATATTTTCAGTGCATATGTACAGACATTTCTATAAGCTCTAGGGAGCAAAAAAAAAATTTTAAGAAATTTAATACAAATTACATGCATTGGTTTAAAACTTTCTCAATTACCTTAAGATATCTGGTTTTTTGTTAATACAGATATTTTTCTATTTTAGTCTCCAAAACGAAAACGGAAATGAATAATTACTAAATCTCAATTCGCGTTACTTTTTTGACGACTGCTTCTGATTGAACATTTTAAAGACTCGGATAGGCTATTCGGTCGTTGATTGGTTACGGACAAAGATCCATCCGAAAATAACAACCGTGATCGATTATAATTATTAGTTTCGAGCACAGTTTCGAAGGATTGTTCATTTCCTCGTACTTTAAGAAGTGGCGTCATCAACAATTACAGTTCTCATTACACCTTATTTTAACTTCTTTGTCAGTCAGCAAATTACTAAGATGTAGAATTGACTGTAATTGTAAATGCAGAATTTCGAAAATCATATTTTAAGTCGCAATGAAACAAATCGACCGCCACCCTTCTGTTTGCAGAGCTATACAAATCCTTGTGGGTAGATATTGTGTATATTCTCATAGCTAACGGTAGTCCAGCATCTGTGTCAGATATCGTTAATGAACAAGTCGTAAACAGGTAATCAATAACTTAATTGTCACCCGCAGCCTCCGATTACTCCAAGTAGAACGTAATTTGAATTATTTCCAATTCGATTTCAAATCGTTAATCAAGCGGTCAAAGAACTAATCACTACTCATTCGGATATCCGCTCATCTTGTTGCGTGACTATAACGACTTTAGTGTGTAGTGGTCGTCGTCGAACAACTTAACAAATGAATTTAACATCATTATCTGCCTAGCCTTTTCCCAACTATATTGGGGTCGGCTTCCATTCAAACCAGATTCAGCCGGATATCAGTATTTTACATGGAGCGACTGCCTGTCGGACCTCCACAACCCACTAACTGGGTATTAACAAATGAATTTATGTTGAGCTATGAAAGAAAAACACCGCGGCGTACTCGTATAACTTCTTAAAAAGACATTGAGTTGTTCAAAGAAGACTTGCCCTATAATAAAAGTGTCAAATCAAATTGCCCCCACACGTCACAAGTCTCGCGAAAAGAAACGAGTGTCACTAAATGAATAATTACAGACAAGACTTTTATGACAATTTCTGGTACAGCCTTCGCAATAATTCCCATTACGTGCATTAATAATATTAAACCTCGAAGCTTCGGCCAACAATAGACGTTATAAACAAAAGTGTTCATTAAATAGAGAAAACTAAAATGAATGCTAGGGCGCGGTCCACATAGAAAAGACGAAGACGAGGACGAGTCGCTCGCGGGCTGGCGAAAATGTATGAGAGTCGCGCCCGCACCCCGTCTCTTCTGTGTCCCGTCTCTTCTATACATTTTCTATGAAAGAGACGCCGAAGAGACATAATTATGTCTCCGCCCCGTCTGCGTCTTACATCTTTTCTATGTGGCCCTCGCCTAGCGTGGCTATTACTATAATAGTCCAATTAATATTTCTTGAACCTTGGGTTACATGCAATTGGTTCGAGGTTTTATCAATTGATAAACCTAACCACCTATCCATTATGGTAAATTATTTAGTAGTGTATTACGATATGTGATAGTTTTTGTTATTATTTTATCATTCTGTGGTTATATTATAGTGATTATCAGACGCATACCAGTTAGGAATACAAGAATAAGACTTTTTCGCATTACACATCTGACACACATGAAATTGATCAAATTTTCGAAAGTTGATACGACATTTAACGCTTCGTTTATTTTGGCGCAGGAAATCGATCGCATTAATCAAATGGAAGACGATGAGGATATAACTCCATTTGAAGAGGAATTTTCACGATGGATGTCTCGGGAACCTTACATTCCCCGACCATTTGGACCAGCAAGGCTACAGGAGTCACCCTACATACCTGAACCCATAACACCTAGACCAGAAGACGTACGACCCCTGCCACCAAGAGAGATCATTCCACCAGAATATGTACCAGTACCGTCGATGGCGATTCGACAGCGAAAGACATCTACTCCTCTACCATCGGTAGTCAAGAAAAATGAGGAGAAGAAAAAGACATTTGCACTGACGCCGCTTGATAAGGAATATTACGAACCCGAACACAAAGTTGTGAGTCAAAGTGAGTTAAACTTTATCCACGCAAACTTTTATTAATAAGAGTCAGATTTATGATAACTATTATCCTTGAAGAGTTTACCGCGTTCCTAGTAGTGTCGCTTCCGCTCGCTGGCCTCGCCAGTAATGCTCATCATCGAAGTATTTTATCAGTGTAACATTGACGGAACTGCAGCTGACATTCAATCGATCTAATATTATGTCAGCCCTTGCACTCCACTCCGTTGACGGCAATTAGAAACCACATTTTTTTTTTTTTTATAGCCATTTATGTCCCACTGCTGGGCAAAGGCCTCCCCCATATCCTTCCAAGCGCTCTTTTCTAATGCCACTTCGGACCAGCCATCGAGAAACCACAATATACTGTTTAAAAATTCAAATTCTTACTCTATAATCTATAAGACTTATTTTCTGTATATTTGCAATTCTGGCCAGTTTATAAACTTCATCACCAATTGATGTGACGTGTTGTTTAAGTGGGTACCTACTTAAACAACACGTCACATGTACATTAATAAAAAAAAACATTGCCACAGAATCCGACGGACCACATGAAGGCGGTGAATCGAAATCCCACCATAAAGCTGTTAACCTTATGGCCTTCCAACGACCTCGTCAGACCCGACAGAACCCTAACCTGGGTAGGACGAAAAACTTGGTCGCCGAAAACTTGGACCGCCTCCGGACTGGGCTGTAAGTATTTTAGCATATTTAACTGATAAATCAAATTCATTCATAATTTTGATAACTTTCAATGCATCTGACTGTATTTAACAGCTTGTAGGATAGAAGTTCCGCTCAGGGTTTTTCTTGTAGGACTATAGGCTATCACTTATGGTGGATTCTTTTTAATTTTAATAATTTGATCACCTACTATATGCCATGTATCCTATATGTAAATAGAGTAAAGCACATTATTGCACTATTTTAACTACTAAAATATTTCCAACTTTCGGTTTTATAACACATTTTGCAACACTGGATGCTGCTCCGTTTCTGTGTCACAATAGACACAATGCCTTTTCTTTCCCGCCGCTGGTTCCGCTGAAAAGCTCACAAGTACATAAGATATTGTGGCTCTAATACTTAGAATCTACAACCCAAAGCTTTTAAGTGAGACTATCCAAAAGATTATTTTAAAAATAATTCCTCAAGGTAATATAATCGTTACAGACGTACCTCTAGATTAAGGGTTGGCCCTTGAATCAGATTTGTATAGTGTACTTGATTTTATTTATTAATAATTTGATTGTAAATATCATCAACAACGGATAACAAAATAATATCAATTTTCAACCTACTGCATGGTTTTCTTAAAGTACAACAGATAATTAAATTTCAATGAACAAAAACACCCAAGGATTTAAAGTATATATCTGTGCCTCTAGTGAAAAAGGGTATAAGTCCGATTTAATTTAATCGGACTTATACCCTTTTTCACTAGAGGCACAGATTTATCACAAAGTTACACCTTTTCTTAAATTCAACAAATAATAGTTAAAATTACATTAAATTAAATGAAAGACGTTATCAACTTGAATTGTAGTATAAGTCAGCGAAGTCTTGCCATTAGAAAAATAAATCATTATTTCAGTGTTTTGTAAAATCAGAATTATACCCTTTGCAACTACGGTTAATTGTATGTAATTTTGATACTAATAAACTTTCGAAGTTATCTTTTGAGCGTAATAGTGGTTTGGTCTCAAATTAAATTTGCATCAGAAATTCGACCACGGAATTATTAAAAAAAATAGACTCATCACAAGCTATTAAAAGAACTAATAGTTTATAATTGTGTAGTGATTAACGAACTGTTCAGTTCTAGGAAGGTATTTTCAGTTTCAAAGAAAAGACTAACACATAAGTGGACACTGCGGACATAACACGTAATAGCTCTACTTAAACAGCGGGGGGTGCAAGGCGGAAGGACTTGAGCAACAGGATGGTAGACCAGAGGACACAATTCATTCTAGGACGTTAACCTTTGATTCTGTTTATCCTCGATCTTAAAACCATAAAATGATATATAAGTATTAGTTTCACAAAATCTTACCTGAGCGTTTGGATTATTGAATACCTTTTTCAAAGTTTTTCGTTCTCATAAGCAGTTGGATAGCTTGTCTTGAAGTCCAAAAGCCTTTTGAATTGGTGGATGCACAGAATCGATTTGAAAATATGGGGAGGCAATAGAAAAAGCAGTAGATGTTTACGAAAGATGATGATGTCAGTTGATAAAATATTGACTCACTTTGTTTTTAAGTAGCACTTTAAATATAAAACTAGTATCAATATACTCGAAATTACAAGAAAACTCGCATTAAGTCGCATCTCTGTACCAGAGAATGCTGTTCTATTACAAAGAGACCTGATAATTAGGGGTTGATAATAATGGTTAAAATAAATGTGTGAATATAAAAAAGGTACAAATTCTCGAGTCCACAGAGGTTATTACCCGACTCCACATAGTGCACAGAACTCTGTGCCCTTTCGGGTCGTAAGTCTGCCTTTCAACCCCCAAATACCTAAACGAGGGAGAGTTGTTTTAAAAATTTCATAAAAGTTACATAAAGTTACCCTAATGTCCAAAAAATACTAAAGTTTCATTTTTCACTATGTTGAAGAAACGTCGAAAAACTCCTGAACACTAAAAATATATAGAGCGACATTTACAAATGAAAAGTTCAGTTTCCATGTTCTAAAGATGGTGCATTCTTTGAAAGTTACAGCTGCATTGTTTATTCGAGATTTTTGCAATGTTCAGGCATTAATAAAAAAGGTTCAAACTGTTTAAAGATTGAGTAGTATTGATTTTAAGTCATGCTTAATTTATGTATTCAAGTATATACGCATATGCAAAAGCCAAGTAATTTCAAATTATCCTAATAATACATATTATAATGAACAATTATAATAAAATTAAAACGTGATTTTAGAAATTAAGAATGAAAATAGTTTTCTGCACACCTTCGAATCACCACATAAACTTTAACTGTCCCAAATTTGATATTTTAAAAGGATGTAGTATTATTCATCCCCTATCTAATGTATCTGCAGATCTAGATTATATTTCATGGGTGCATTCATGTCTTTTAGACTTTTATTGAAATGGATATCATAATTATGATGTCTTAGAACGGCCACAAGTTTTAGAGTAATAGTCTAAATTAGAAAGTAATGAAGTTAGTAGTAACGATAAATTATACAAAATCGACAATATCGCGTTTTTTTAGGGCAAATAAGGACTACCGTATACCTGTCTCATTACTGCCAACCAATCTGCGCTGGTTGAGAGTAAACCCTACTGATGCGCCGGAGTCGAGGTGAAGATAAATATATTAAACACTTTGAACTTAGAACCTTAGCCTCCACTCCCAACAGTCCTTAGTTGCGCATGGAAATGAAGTTCGTCCCAATGAACACTTTAGATGAAAGCAACCTCACTCGTGAGCGTCTGGCAAAGCAAGGAATACAATGCAAGTGCAATGCAATATACATACACGAACACGTGTGCAGACGACATTCACTGCACTTCAGAAACACACACATAGAATCGATCATAATTAGTGTGAAATCAGCATTAGTGACATCATTTCCGACTGACAGCGAATCAAAATTTTTAGGCGTTTTTAGGCATAAGCTAAAGAAAAGTCCTATTAATGTTTTCCCAGTTGCTAAAATACGTTTCCATTTTGCGTGTAATTCTGCTATATTTCCGACCTCTAACAGCTTTGTTTGCGGACGCACGGCTTCAACTTATACTTACAAAGCTAACCGATTGACAGACAGGAAATCGAAACCTTTAGCTTAACTGGCTCCATTATGAAGCTGACTTAAAACTATGCAATACTTGCTACATAATACAGCTTGTTGGCTTTTAAAACAAACGGGCGTTAAAAGGACTTATGGCTTTGCGTCGTTTAATTTTGAACAGTTATATTTATTTTTCTTCTAAACCAATTGGCGAATCGGTAAATAAATTTCATAATAACTATCATTATCATTATTCATGAATATTAAGATCGTCACAACACAACTCAAGGATTGTTTTGGCTGCCCTCAGAATGTAATAAATAGATATATCTATATGGAAAAGTATTTCTTCACTGTATGGATACCGTTACTAATGTATGACAATGAATAAGATCTTACATTATTTTAAGCTAAACAAATCAATATTTTCGCGTGACATGAGTATGCTGGACCAGGCAGCTCCCAGGAGAGTCACTCGAATCGATGACTCTCGTATTGGCACCATTATTAGACCTCAGTGCCAACACGGCGCTTAGACATCTACTCAACAATTTGAAATTAATGTTTACAAATATTTAACAATTAAAACAATAAAATTTTTAACGCAGCTCACAAACTTTTTGTAAATAACTACCTATTGCTATGTCGTTATTTTAAAATGTCAGACACATAAATCGCGCTATCCATACATGAGGAACTTAGATTACTCAAAATTTCAATTGCTGCCCCTATTTCATCATTTATAGCGAGCATGACATTGCCTCACCATCTTATTTGCTGTCTCAAGCGAGATCTACCAGCATGTGATCCCATGTAAGCTTATTTCAAACATTCAATCATATTTTATAAAACTTTTTTTTTTACTAAATAATGAAACATATTACCACCATCTTACCACAAAAAGATAAACACCAGTTGAACGCGTCTTAAAAAAAGTGTTACTGCAAAACGACCCTTATATCAAGGAGAAAAGTCGTTTTGACGTTGTCAATTTTTTTAGACAAAATAATGTTCAACGGGTGTTTAACGTTTTTTGTGGTAAGACGGTAAGATTTTGTGTTAGCGTAGATTTAGTAGTAATGCATTTTACACCTTTCTCAGCTGCGTAAACGGTGCCAGTCGTAGCGTGTATGGAGAACAGAAAATTGTTTAAATGTAATTGCTAATGTTTAGTACCCAAGAGAACCCCGCGGGCACCGATAAGCCTCGCCACATCCATGTGCTGGAGTCTACAGCCGACCCCGCGGACTCGATCTACGGTATAGCGCTCATCGCCGCTGTGGGCACGGCACTCGCTATGGCCATCATCGGCTTCGCTTTCGGCTGGTATACGTGAGTTATTGTTCCAAGCACCACACACTGCACTCCTCACAATCTAGTGACATTCATCACTCGCTATCACCCCACAGGCTCAGTAAGAAAGCTAAAGCCGCGGCAGACGTGGACTACCCAGCATACGGAGTTACCGGACCCAATATAGACACATCAGGCGACAGGAAACTAGCACATTCGGCCCACATGTACCACTACCAGCATCAAAAACAACAAATTATTGCTATGGAAAGGTAACTAATAAAGTTTAAATAAGAATTCTGATATTTTCCTTCCAGCTTTGATGAAAAAATTGAAAATTTGTATATTTTTTTTTTTAGCAGACCCGGCAAACTTTGTACCGCCTCAAAATTTTACCTTTTAAACCTTCCCTGGACTTCCACGATTAAATCAAAACCAAAATTAATCAAATCGGTCCAGTAGTTCTCGAGTTTTAGCGAGACTAACGAACAGATATTGATTTTTATATACAGGGTGGAATTTTGTAATGCCACCTGGAGGGAAAAATACTGCAGATAGAAAATTTAACTCAAAGGAAACATTCCTTTATTTTTGAATAGACAGCAAACTGCATTCAAAGATTTTCGAAAATTCTGTTCTCCCACACCCAGGAATCGAATTGACTAAATCTGAAAAAATGATACCCTGTACTTTTATTGCATCGATCGTTAGGGTAGATTAAAAGGATGAAATCTCTCTAACAAACATGATAAATTAAATGAAAGGAAAACCAGGAAATCAATTAATTTAATTATTTATTTTAAAAAAATGGTAAACTAATTAGTTGCTCGAAATGGCATTCCCCCCCCCCCCTCCCCTCTAGAGGTTTTGATTACACTTATCATTATTTTATGTTTCTCTGCACTTACAAAAATCAATAAATGAATGAAAATTACGAATCTTCGAACTTGTATAACTTGGCCGAGAGGAATCCTACAACTTTTGGTACAGTTTTTTTTCTTTGGTCGGCATTTTCAGAAAAGACCCAAAAATGTATGAAGTGTGAATGATCTCCTTTGTTCAAGTTGCATACATTTAGCAACTTGTATAATTTAAACGCTGTTTTTAGTGTATTTATTTATGAATGAAAAACTTCAGCTTATGAAACAATCACGTTGCATCGCCTTCGTCCTCACATATTACTTTTAAAGCTCTTTCCATGCTTATCGCCACGTACTTATTTAAATCACACAGTAACATCTGCCACACTTTATTTATTTCTTTTTACTATTTTGTACGTCAACATAGGTATGTCCGACTAATGCCCCCCGCGCACTAGCAGCTACGCAGCTTACCTGCAGCAGCCATAATATATGCGCAGCCAGTCATAGCAGCCAATCGACAACTATTCAAGATCCTTCCGTCGAGCGACACATTGTGGGAGAACTTATTATTACCAAAAAACGTGTGGCTGCTACAAGTACTGCGTGAAGACAGAATTCATGACTGTGTGCGGGCTCCAATCATCATCATCATCATCAGCCGGAGGACATTCACTGCTGAACATAGGCCTCCCCCTTAGACCCCCACGCCGAACGACAATTCGCCACTTGCATCCATCGGCTGCGCGGGCTCCAATACAGTGTCATTATTACGTTTTACTATGGCTGCCGCAGCCAGGCAGCCTAATTCATGACTGTGCGCGGGGGACTTTAGTGTTGTGATTTCCCTCCTACTTTTTTGGTGGTTTAGCACCTTGTCCGTCCGTGTATTGAGAGGCACGTATAGCAACGGCTTATTACAATAGTTCAACTGCCCAATCTGATAGTATCATGTTTCCTTGTTAGCCACCTCTCACAAGCTTCTGACAAGACAGGACTTTTTTTTTTCGTGGTAAAATCATCAAACGAGTCCTCCCGCCTTGGCGAGCAGGAGGGACTGTCAGACTCGTGCTGACTAAAATCCACGGAGAGGAGAACACAACGCACCGTCGACCCGGGCATGGTCAATGGTCGGACAGCGAGTCGCCCATTTCTCGACGCCCTACGATGGCCGGAGATCGTAACACTTTAGTGGATAGGTATAACTATCTCAGTTGCTTTCTTCGGTTAGATCTTTGTCTGTAACCAATCGATAACCGAATTTTTCTATCCGAGTCTTAAAGATGTCCAATTGGAGCCAGCCCTCAAACTCAATCCAAATCTAGTTCGACTTGGATTGAGATTGAACAATATTAATTTCGGGCGTATCAAAGTGCATCTGCCTAGCCTTTTCCCAACTATATTGGGGTCGGCTTCCAGTCAAACCAGATTCAGCTGGATATCAGTATTTTACATGGAGCGACTGCCTGTCGGACCTCCACAACCCACTAACTGGGTAATACGATACTCCATGGTAAGACTGGTTGTCAGACTTTAGAGCTTCTGACTAACAGTAACGACTGTCAAAGATCTACAAATGACAGCCGAGACCAACGGCTTTACGTGCTTTCCGAGGCTTGGAGGAAACTCGCTGTAACAGATGGTCACCCATCCACAGACCAACCTCGGCAAGCGCGGCCTAACCCGGAAGATGGGCCTGTGCGGCTATTTAGCCACGAGTTCCTCGAAAATTAGCAATGAGTTCAATCACAATTTCGTGGATGAGAGGCGACTTGTTAAACTCTGACCAAATCCTGCTTGTATAATAGGGTAACTTGCGTATTTTTTTATACGAGTTTTATTCTATAATTGTGTGGTATACTGGAGTACTGCTTATTATCAGCATGATCATAAAATCCGTATATCATTTTCAGGAATGGATGTGAACACCGCAACGGCTCCATGTCCGACCCTGAATCTGAGGAGGAGAATGAAGAGGGAGATTACACCGTTTATGAATGCCCCGGATTTGCTACGGTATGTTATCTTAAGTATAATAATAATAATAATATTCCACAACGATCACACAATGCCATATAGTCCCAAGCTAAGCAGAGCTTGTGTTATGGGTACTAGACAACTGATAAACATACTTATATATTTTTAATTACATACATATCCTACTACTATTATAAAGGCGAAAGTTTGTAAGTATGGATGTATGGATGTTTGTTACTCTTTCACGCAAAAACCACTGAACGGATTTGGCTAAAATTTGGTACACAGATAGTTTATAACCTGGATTAACACATAGGATAGCTTTTATCCCGATTTTATGTTCCCGTGGGATAATTTTCGAGTTGTAGCGGGTGAAGCCGCTGGCAACAGCTAGTTATAGATAAATTACACCCAGACACAGAACAAATGATCGTGCTCATCACACAAACATTTTTACTCGAACCCACGACCTCCGGTATAGCAGTCAGGGTCACTAACTACTAGACCAACAGGCCAGTCTGTACTGACTAAATCCCTCTCTGAGTACTGTCGAACATTTGTATAAACCAGGCCTGCTCAACCTCAGACCCGTGGGCCACTGTATGACCGGCCATCGCATTTGGATTTGCCCGTAACAAAATATAACTATTGCAAGTTGCAATATAGCTGGAGAGCCGGGTGAATTTTTACGATAGCGCTCCAAGCCCGCTTAAAACTTGCTCAATACTTCTTTAATTATCCGGACTGAGAATAAATCATTTAATGTTGACCATTTGGGATTGGTTCAAACAACTGGTTATAAACGCCCAAATGGTCGGTTCAACATTGCGCGAAAGTGGTATTCAATTAGTTTTTTTTTTATTTTTTACTAAATTTCCTACAATGGCAACTGGTGGCGCTCGTGTGTTAAACTGGTAAACATTCATGTATTTCACACAGCACACCTCTTCCTACTATATTTTTTCAAATCTGACACACGAGCGCCACGATCCCTTTAAAAAATTTGTAGGAATTTGATTTTTATACATACTTTAGCACCCGACGAGGTGTAAATCCCAAAGAAATGATGAGCTTATTAATTTTGCCTCTCTTTAAATATTCAATTTTAAAGGTTTCGTTTCGTTTTAGGACCAAAAAAAATATTGAAATACGATTGGCTTTGTTCAATTCCACTTTTTCTCAGAATTGTGAGCATTACTGTGTTTAGGGATGATTGTGGAAGTACTGAGCAAGTTTTCAGCGTGGCTCAAGCACTTTTGCAAAATGTCAAGTACCGCTCTTAGGCTATAAAGACACTTATTGGGCGTTTTTCCATTAGCCGGCCCGGCACCGAGCCGGTGAAATGGAAACAAAAATGTATGGGCAGGACTCAAGCCAGCGCCGGCGCCGGTTAGTGCAAAAGCGAGCCATATATTTTCATACATTTTCGTTTTCCTGTCACCGTTGCCAGTGCCGTGCCGGCTAATGGGAAAACTCCCATTAGACTACAAAACAGGCCACTAAATTGCAGTAATGTCCATTTTGTCACCAAAAGACCGGTAATTAATTATACTCGTATATGAAAAAAGTGAACTTCTTAAAACTTTATCATATAATCAGCTAATTTAACGATTGCGAGTCGGTCCCTAGGTTGATTCTCAAGTACGTAAGAAATACTTGCTGAAATAAACCTGGTCTTTGTCTCAATTGGTGCAATCCATTAACAAATCGGCAACGAATATATTATATTAAATGAAAAAGATTCCTTGAAAGTATCCGCACATTGTTCCGTTACAGCTCCAACGTTAGACATTTTTAGTTTACATTACTCATTGAATTATTCATGAGATGCGATCTTCTTTACATCTAATCAACATACGATACTAGCGCCCTGTACCATTGATGTCACATCATCATCATCATCATCATCAGCCTATTAATGTTCCCACTGCTGGGACACAGGCCTCCTCTCTGTGAGAGGGGGTGGGCCATAATCCACCACGCGGGCCCAGTGCGGATTGGTGGATGTCACATACCTTCGAATTTTTGGTTCTAGGACATGCCGGTTTCCTCACGATGTTTTCCTTCACCGTTTTGAGAGCAGTGGTGATGAAATAAATTACACAAAGTAATGCGCCTGCCGGGATTCGAACCCACGACCTACAACTCGTAAGTCGGGGCCGATACCACTGGGCCACTACTGCTCTCATTGATGTCACAACGTCAACAAAGCATCGTCACAATAAGTTAGTTAGTTAGTTGTTTTAGTTTTATACACATTTTTAAATTAAACAGTCCCAATATTTGGAGATTCCAAGCTGCTTATATCCAAACAACTTAAATGGCACATAAAAAACATCAAATAACTAAAAGACCATGAAGACCTGAAGTTTATTATTGAAATAGGAAATAGACAGTCCGGCTCCAGTCACCACGATACTTCCTCCAAAGGATCATAATAGGCTGAGTAGTGCAAAGCCTTAAATAAAAGAGTAGCTAGAAAATGTAATTAATGCACTTTAATGCTTTTTCTTTCTAGGAAACTTTATTTTTCATGCACGAACATTTTTTGTGAATGAAATATTCATGAACAAATTACTTCATCCTTGTACTGAATGTGGGCTACGTATCCACAGACGGGAGAGATTGAAGTGAAGAACCCTCTTTTCTCCGAGGACCCGACCCCAGCCACGCCCGGCAAGTGCGAGATAGTGAAGCCCCAGCCCAAGGATTAAGTGACGCCTGCGCAACTTCCCCACACCCTCACCTACGCCTGGCGATCGATATACATACCATGCAACTACTTGTGTCTCTACCTGTTCAACACTCTCAAACCACGCAACGGTTATAGACCTAGCAGGATCATAACTCACAAAGTAGACTCTAGTTAGATGAATGTAAACGTACAGATGTTTAGTATTAATATATATTACCTGGTTAGTGTATTTATTAAGTGTTTGAGGAAATATCAGCCTTACAGTTACAAGTCGCCGTGTAGAAGGCAAAGTTAATATAGGTACTTTATAATACACCAGCCAGGTTTAATAATTTACTTTTTCAATTTTATCTAGACAATGTATGTGGGTACCTATAGTACAATGCTGGTGGAATGACGGAAAAGCATATAATATTTAAAAGAATCTACAGATTACACCTTGAGATTTTTCTCATTTTAATTACCTATATAATTTTTAAGTACCTACCACAATGAAATAGTGTTGTTAAATGCATCACTTAATACCTAGTTATTTTTAATTGTACCTGCTATTATAAACCTGACGAATTTATATATGGCTTTCTATTGTATTGTGCTATATAATATCAATATTTTGCATACTTGATAAAAATAAAAATTTAACCAACAGTAATTAATTGAAAACATGGAAACAAATTAATTAATTAACTTTAAATCTGCATATCGATACATACTTTGAACGTTTTCTTCATATGTAATGTAACGTTCAGAAACGCATAAATACTGACGCATAAGAGCTGACAAAATAATGTACTTTTCAATAGAGCCTATTTTAACCATTTTTAAATTAATTCGGCCTAACAAAAAGCAATTAGCTTTTTGATTATACAAGATTTTCAAAATTAATTATTTTTTAGAAAAATTCATTTAACAAACTCGTTTGTGTAATAATTAATTAACTATATAATAATTTGGTAAATAAGTAAATTGATGCCTATATAAATGTACCCCTAGCAGTTATTGCAACTCGGAGAGATTTTTGGTGAGATAAAAGACGTATTTGATTTTGAATAATGGTCCAGTTTTCTGAAAACATAATAAAGAAAATGAAATCTTCTAAGAAGTCATGATCGATGCCATGCCTAACTATCGACGATACAGGAATAAATGTATTTTACTTAATAGTGATTATTATAAAACCCTTTGCATTGTAAATAAGATGAATTTGCTTTAAATATATATATATATATATAATATTCCTAATATATAACAAATTTCCACTTGATAAACCGTATAGTATTCATAAAATTATATCATTATTTACTAACGAGACCTACGAGAATATACATAATTATAATATGCAAAGTCGTAACATTTAATTAAATTGAAACAAGAAGCATTTCTTTGCATCATATACCTGAGCAAGTTGCATATCTACATATCTTCTACAATTTACCTCTAGATGTTTATTATTACCATAAGAAATAAGTAACTATTAATAAAATTTAATATTGCTAAAAGAATCATGTAAATTATGAAAAAGAAAACATACAACACGGAAACCTCACTGTAGACATCATACTGTTTTCATTATAACAGTTCTTCATCATAAGATATTATTAAAAATAATAATCAACCTAGTTATCATTGTGTATTTTATAGTAGAAATCTCACAAATTCGTATTTTCATATGTATTGTTGATATTTTATATTTGTGGAATGTCTGGCAAAGACTCAGCAACGTGAGTTATGACCATAGGTCGGAATCTGGTAGAGTTATCCATGTACGAGTACTTACACTGATTCCATACAGCGAAATAATTAAATGGTTATGCATATGCCCCAAATCCCGGAATTACTTTTAGAGAGCAGAAAAATCCCGTGATTTATTAATTTAAAAAGTTATTTGCTTTTACAAAATTTATTTATCTAATATATCTATTATATTTTTATTGTTATTATTTTTTTTTTATACTGTTTCCACACGAGATTGTCTATTACAAATCCCGGGAAGATCCTTATATTAACTTTACAATTTTTAAATTTCGGTGAAAGTACTAAAATGTTTAGCTAATTCCGACCTCTGGTCATGACAAACCTAGAGCTCAATCAAGAAACCGCTGGCCAGTGTTGATAATTCATGTACCATCTAGGTATCCCGATGTTCAAAATGTACCATCAGCTCAAAACTCCATAGGAGAACGATAGAACAATTAGATAGGAAATTGAATTGACCCGGATTATTGTATTCTGTATTATTCTTCTGATGTATGATCGTATTTACATTTTCACATGTTATTATTTACCTTCAAGGCGTTCAAAGTTAATTGTTACGATTATAAAAAAATATATACATATATACAAATTAATTTCCCATTCTATGGAGCTATACTTATTAGAATAAATGAAATATAAAATATTATACCTATAATATAAATGAATGTTAAAGTAATGGACGTTATCATAATTAATCTCTTTACTCTTGTAGCAAGTCAGATATTGTGTATTTACTATAAAATTATATCGAGCAGGTATAACCTGGATGTATCGAGTTATTTTTCGAATATTTTACGCACCTACGTATGGTTCTGTCAATTGTATTGACTGTATATCTCACCGTGCCACTCACCTAGTGTTGCCAGGATAACTTAATACGGAGTATCAGAAGTTAAGGTGTTTTAAAATTTAATTCATTCCAATTTACACAGAAAAACCATATTTTGTCCTCAGACAGACATGTACTGAGTATCGAATTAGGTAGATATAGTAATGTACTGAATGTTGTTTCCCTGAAATGTATCAATCTATAAGAAAATATATGTAATAATAAAATATATAATTTGAGCTCAGCGATCATGTTCGGACATTTAATTATCTATTAATGATGATGATTATAGATATTTATTGAACAATAGAAATATAATTATGACAGATTATAACACCGAATACGTTACTGTATCTATTTTATGTGTATTTAAATTAGCTCTGAAAATATAATTAGTTATAAATGGATTCATGTGATATTTCATTATATATATGTATACAATGCAAGTGTTGTTATTAATTCATCCTAAACTATCTCCTTCATCTTATTTCCTATCGGTGGCTAGAATACAGTGGTAAAATAACTTATTTAATTTCTATTTCACAATACATAACTACGAGGATACTGGACTCTTTACGTACACATAAAACAGGTACGCAGTGAGCACAAATCTCTGTAACATACTCGTAAGTTCAAATGGGTATGTATCTACTTAACTGAACTAAAATACTTAATTCTAGATATTTAAGTTCCATGGAACTACCATTAGTTCCATAGTAGAACTAGTCAATGGAACTACTGGGATAAGGCCGCTAATAGAGCCCTTACCGAAGTAGAGCCCTTACCGAATGGTTAACCATAGACTGATGGAAGTGCGCTACGTAGATACGTCTTAAAGAGCTGTCAACAATCTGAGGCCCAAAGCCTGCTGGTGACTAAACAGGTAAACATAACCCTGGAAAATATAGGGGTATTGAAGAACAGCTTGGGTTTTACGAGTCTGACTGTTACTGTCGCTCCATCTAGGACGAGAGGACTATTTAATGATTTAATAGGGTGGAACAGGGGTGTCAATGACTGCCTGACTGGCTTACGTAGGGAAGCTAAAGCTGAGAACATAATATATTATGGGACGCGTCCGTCAGCCGCGGCTGACGGACGCGTGCCCACTGGGGCACGGTAGTTCGAACGACGACCGGCCAGATTCTGTTCGGACGCCCGAACGCTCAAGGTCATGTCCATTGTCCGCGTCTTACGACCAACAGTTTGCACAGTGAAGTATTTAATGTACTGGCTAGATAAAAATAAGCCGCGTCTCTGAGCCGCGGCTGACGGACGCGTCCGATAATTTGTTCGCAGCTTTAGGGTGCTCCCACATCTATCGACGCGGAATCGGCTTTTTCCGTCGCCCTTTCTCTTTCTGTCACTTAGAACTGCCATTTGCTAGACCGAGACAATGCGATAGCATGCGGCCGCCTCGAGGATTCCGCCGCGTGCTATCGCATTATGCTTTCTGTCTCGGTCTAGCAAATGGCAGTTCTAAGTGACAGAAAGAGAAAGGGCGACGGAAAAAGCCGATTCCGCGTCGATAGATGTGGGCGCACCCTTAGTCAAGCACTCCCTAAAGTACATACTCGTAAATTCTACTAATAATGGGATTCGTGAAATATTAACACAAAATATATAAGCTTCCAAAGTAAATTCCTTCGAAAATCGCAATCTATGTGCCAACGTTCAAACGGGGTTATCACCTGAATAATGAATGTGCCACTAGCCACGCAACATTCTCTACTTCCTGTGATGCAACAAGTACTTTAATAAATAATTGACTTTAAACAATGTTGGAAATATTGTTGCATGTCTAACGGTTATTGTTAGGGTTGAAAATAAACCCTACATTCACAGGTTATCATGTAACATTTGTCTAATAAATACGTATTAACTGTGATAAATACGAAAGTGACTTTGTATTTTTGTTTGGAGCCCAGAAATGATCAATTATGCTTTTAAAAATGGAGGAAAAGCGAGCGAAACCTCGCCAAAACATAGCTATACAAATTAACATTAAAGGTTCTGACTTTACATCGTAGACAATAAAAATTACAGATTTTTATTGATTTAATAAAAAACCGCTTGTCCGATTTCGATAACATTTGCATAGGATTGCCTTTCAAAAAACAAAATAAAAGGAATTTTGAAATCTGTTGTCAAGTTATCAAGCTATGGAGGTGTGTATACGCGTACAAACAAAAAAAATAGAAAAATCCGAATTGATAACCTCCTCTATTTTTAGATGTCGGTTAAAAACTGTAAGGGAGTGGCAAGAATGTTTCGCAAAGTTTTGACAACAAAACTTCATCCTTGCCACTCCCTTACCTACAAAGGTAAGTGCTACGACGGTCTACGAAGGCGCTACGAGAGGCTACGAGACGCAAACAGGTGCTACGAGATCTTCAATACGCTACAACAAGCTGACAAATGCAACTATTGTTTAGTGAAAACAAAATCCATTCTTAATACTTAGACTAATGACTATTTTGGGTGTTATTTAGTTGTTTAATTTCATATTGAGTCACGCACGATGCTCTTGACTGGAGCCTTCCGAGCCAAGACGAGTCTCAGCTTAAAATCAACGTAGATTTGTATGCATACCCGTGTAGTCATAGAATTTTCAAATCATCATTTAATACCATGGTTCAGGCTAATCAATGAAAGTTTTTTCATAGTTCATATAAACCACGCCTGTATGACCGATACAAAGATATACCTATTGGCTTGAAAACACATACTAAAACCACAGTCAGTAATCAATATTAAAGCGATTAGAAGAAATATTATGCTAACTACAAACACACATCAAAAAAAGTTTGTGATTACTAGTTTAAGCTGATGATTTTTCATTTTATGAAAATACTACAGATTTGGAACAGTTTATTCAATATTTTATTATTCTACATTTTAAATAAAGAATCTAAGGGCGACTTTCACCAAAAGTTAAACATGTTTAAAATTTTATTTAGTGTCAATTTAGTGTCAAATTCTATTGAATTTTGACACTAAATTAAATTTTAAACATGTTTAACTTTTGGTGAAAGTCGCCCTAAAAAGAAGAATAAATCACAATGTAATCTACCGTAACAAAAGAGATTACGATTTTCGAGTACTAGTTTTGATGTGACGTACGACTGTAGGTTGCAACGTTTCCCACAATGCGCAACTAGATGGCGTTGTCAAATTGAATCGCGCGATAGTTTCGTTGCATAGTGGGGTGGGCTGCATAAATTGTATACTTCGTTGAAACTTACAATCATAGGAGTTTTTTTTTTAACTAGGTCTTGGTAAAATTAGTACACGGTTGGACATGTAGACAGAACTGAAATCACAATGTCTACCGTATAAGGGTCAGCTCAGAGCGAGACGCGGCCTAATCAAAATCTAACTCTATTTCCTACACCTTTGACAACGCAGTTCGACGAAGCGCTGCACCGCGCTGCATTTTAGTAGCGATTGAAAATCTAACTTTATTTACTACACAATAAGATACACATTTTCAGTATCGTTGCGTCACGTCGCGTTTCGGTGTGTACTGACCGGAACTTTTTTTAACTTGACCGTTCACAATGAACGGTCTATAGGTCATTAATAGTTTTTTTTTTCATTCTTCACATGACACATTTTTTTCCACCTAGCGCGCACTGTGCTAGGTGGACTACATTCCTATTTTTATTTTTATTTCATAATTTTCAGGAAATCTTAATTGCTAAACGCAAACAACACTCCCAAACTCCAAATTCCGGAATTGGTGGTTTCTCAGGGCAGAAGTCAGGTAATGAGTTTAATGTAACCGTTCCGGTCAATAAGTTGTAATTTAACAACACTTTTGTGCACATCTCAAAGTGGCTGTTAGTAATTTCTGAAAGTTTTTGTGATGGATATTGGATACTGAGGGTAAGTTATAATTACCCTCAGTATGAATTTCATCAAGTTCATATGAATTTTTAGCATTTTTTAAACAAAAAAATGAAGTATCAGAATATACAGACATTCACCACTATCCGGGCTAGTTTTTAGATATATAATGTAGGAATAACTTTATGTCTCCTAAAAATATACATATTGTTTAGCACACTACAGTACAACATACTTTTTTTCCCGAACATAATAATTAATTATATTTTAAGGGTAGTCTTTTTCGAGAATTCGTTGAAATACACGGAGAATCACAAAAACTCGCGTGTATTTGACTATATTTCTATAACATATTGGTGACATTACGGAAGTTGAATCTTAATAAAATTGGTGCCATATGGTTGACTTCAGGAAAATCGAAGGAGCGTTCATTAATTAAAAATTAGTTCTTTTGCGCCACAACCTTCGACATCGAGAGAGGCTATGTGATTTTTGCGTGAAGATCTCGTAAAGATTTCAAGGAATCGTCGTTTAAGATGGTTCCTCTATAATAGTAGCCCGCGAAATTCAAATTTTCATGTGTTTTTTTGCAATTTGCTTATCATTGTCAAATTGTAACTTGATCAAAATATGATTCACAAATATAAAAAGTTAGTAAAACCAAAATCTAACTTATTATAACCATATTTTTGTGAAAGCTTATAATTATTAAGGGACAAAAATCGTCAGGCAGTGCGTAATGCCACGTTACCAGCCGGTAACGTGGCATTGCGCACCGTAACGATAACCGTAGCGAATATGTCGCTGTTATTCCACAATGAATTAATACGACGCCCTATACATCGGACACGAATATTAATCCGCGTTAATAGTTGCAAGCTGAGGACAAAGAGAACAATCAGCCTTGCAATAACATTTCCAGTAGACAGCCTTTCATCGTTGAAAAGACACAATAAATATTTCACAACGATCACCATGATGGTGTATTAAAATTCTGGAGTAATTACGAACAAGGATGGCCTTAATTTCCAAAATATTGTAATTCAATCAGATAACTAGCTGTTAGCTTTCTCTTTTGCCTTTTTTTTATTTAAATCTCTACCAAATTGATTAGTCAACAGTATAAAATGACTCAAATTATAGACTTTTAATGAACCTTATTAATTGTGTGTGTATTTTACTTTTTTTTTCATCTTTTCAAGATACTTAAACAATACTCGTATTTTATTAAAAAATAAAATTTCAACGTTATCCAATTTCACGTTTAAAAAACTCCTTTTTTGTTTAATTGTGATCGAATGCCATAACAATCAAATTGCCGCGTTGCCAGAAAACAGGTAGACTTTTAGTTTTTATTATTTTGACAGATTGTGTTTACCTCACAATTTTTGGGAAATTCGAATTGTATGGTATTCGCTAGCCCACGACCCAGGTAGGCCCTCTAAAAGAGAGCCCCGTCATTGCCATTGTGCTGACACTCTTTCAGGCGCGCGTGGAACACAAAACACATGCCCTTGCCCGTGCGCGCGTGTGTTTGGGGCTTAACGATAATGGGTATTGTCACTTTCGTAAGGTATGCCAATTATCATTCATTTTCTACCAAAATAGTAGTTTTGTTCATAATCTCGGGACATCAAAATGTTATAAAATAAATTTAAGACTGTGAATGATAAAAATATTCACAAAATATTAATCCACATCAATAAAGATTTCTATCATTTTGTTTCAGTAAATGTTTCGATATCCTTATATCAAAATATTTCTTCTAGAGTAATACATGTATTTTGCGTAAGGGGAACACTTTATGAAATGTCGAAGTTGACGAAATGAAATTCATAAAACTTTGGATTGCGTTAATTTTGCGATACAGGCGCCTGCTGGTGGCGGTGCGTGGCAACTTTTCCGACTCATCAAACGATGCTTTCGCTTGACCATACGCCGTTAATCATTTTTGGGAAATTCGAATTCAAAAAACATTTTTGGGAAATTCGACAGCATTTCCTTTGTCCAGTTGGTAATTGAATTTGAATCGTTTGTTCAGGGCTCATATAGCTAAATTTTTTTTTTTTTTTTTTATACAACTGTCTAGCCTGAGACACAGGTTTAACCTAGTTCAGGCAAATGTGCAACTGTGCTCTCTTCTAATTTTTAAGATATTTTTGTTGTAAATGTGTTCTTTATTAAAACAATATTTTGAAATTTGAATTTGAATATAGTTTTACCTACTAGCAAACTAGGTTACTTTGCTAACTGAACCAACGCGGCAACGGCCACACAATGGTTGGTTCGCAAAGGCGGAAAAATAAAGTACTCGATGTGTGCAAAATTGTGGTTAGGTAGCGGGCCGGTCGCTGGCTACGAGCAAATCATGACCTAGTTTTCAATACAAACATCAACAGAGTGTTTCCACGTCTAATTAGTGATAGTTTGGCTAGTATACAGGGTGGAATTTTGTAATGCCACAAAGTACTCTTAATACTGCAGATAGAAAATTTTACTCAAAGGAAACATTCCTTTATTTTTGAATAGAAAGCAAACTGCATTGTTGCAGCAACTGTATAGTTAGATGTAAATATAAGGTAAGTGAAGGTGAACCAGTGCAGCTTATTCCGACGTTGAGTCGACTCGTTGTGCTCGTGGGGCCCTACCAAATTATAGTTATTTGTTAGATCATAGTGAGAGTCCTGAAATGAACCCACGACACGCTGCGGAACAGTCAATCACTGCGCCAACCGCCATTCTGTTTTTTTTTTTGGGTGGACACGCCTCTTTCTCAATATTTAAGGAGTGATTAAAGTCGCCAACGGCATCTTAACCTTCCGCCTGACGCTGGTCCAGGTCCAATATCCAGCAGGTTATGTCTGGGTGTCAGCATCGAGTACAAGAGAAGAGGAACGCAAAGGACAACTTAATAGACTATAGGGCCATGTCCAAAATGGATGGGTCATATGAACCACCAGGTGACGTCACTATATAGGACGATATCTATATATATAAAAGCAAAAGGTCACTCACTCATAGGACACGAAAGCTCGGAAACTACCAGTGCTAAGGGTTCAAAATTTTGCACAGGGGTTCTTTTTAAGACGGGTACCTACGGCTAAGAACGGATTTTGCGATATTACGCCCCTAAGGGGTTGTTTTTGGGGTTGACAGTTTGTATGAAACTTTTTTGCTACAAGTACTAGGAGTTTCAAATTTTGCATGCGGGTTCTTTTTAAGACGTAGGTGCTACTTTAGGAAAGGGTTTTTCGAAATTCAACCCCTAAGGGGTTGTTTTTGGTGTTGAAAGTTTGTTTGAAACTTCGTTATTACACGTGCTAGAAGTCTCAAATTTTTCATGGGGGTTGTTTTTAAGCCGTACGCACTACCCTCAACGGGGTTTTTCGAAATTCAACCCCTAAAGGGTTGTTTCAGGTGTTGATAGATAGAGGTCTCAAATTTTGTATGGGGCTTCTTTTAAGGACGTAGGTGCTCATTAAGATAGGATTTTGCGAAATTTCACGTCTTAGGGGTTGTTTTTGGGGTTGATAGGTTGTATGAAACTTTGTTATTACAAGTACTAGAAGTTTAAAATTTTGCACGCGGATTTTTTTTAGGAAGTAAGTGCTACTTACGACAGGGGTTGTTCGAAATTCGATCCCTTAGGGATTGTTTTTGGTGATGGTAGTTTGTATGAAACTTTCGTTACTACAAGTGCTAGGAAACTCAAATTTTGCATGGGGTTTGTTTTAAGACGTAAGCACTACCTTAGACGGGGTTTCTCGAAATTCAACCCCTGTGGGGTTGTTTTAGGTGTTGGTAGATAGAGATCTCAAATTTTGCATGGGGATTCTTTTAAAGACGTAGGTGCTCACCAAGAAGGGCTTTTGTGATATTACGCCCCTAAGGGGTTGGTTTTGGGGTTGACAGTTTGTATGAAACTTTTTTGCTACAAGTACTAGGAGTTTCAAATTTTGCACGCGGGTTCTTTTTAATACGTAGGTGCTACTTTAGGAAAGAGTTTTTCGAAATTCGACCCCTAAGGCGTTGTTTATGGTATTGAAAGTTTGTTTGAAACTTCGTTATTACACGAGCTAGGAGTCTCAAATTTTTCATGAGTGTTGTTGTTAAGACGCACGCACTACCCTCAACGGGTTTTTTCGAAATTCAACCCCTAAAGGGTTATTTTAGGTGTTGATAGATAGAGGTCTCAAATTTTGTATGGGGCTTCTTTTAAGGACGTAGGTGCTCATTAAGATAGGATTTTGCGAAATTTCACGTCTAAGGGGTTGTTTTTGGGGTTGATAGGTTGTATGAAACTTTGTTATTACAAGTACTAGAAGTTTAAAATTTTGCACGCGGGTTTTTTTTAGGAAGTAAGTGCTACTTACGACAGGGGTTGTTCGAAATTCGATCCCTTAGGGATTGTTTTTGGTGATGGTAGTTTGTATGAAACTTTCGTTACTACAAGTGCTAGGAAACTCAAATTTTGCATGGGGTTTGTTTTAAGACGTAAGCACTACCTTAGACGGGGTTTCTCGAAATTCAACCCCTGTGGGGTTGTTTTAGGTGTTGGTAGATAGAGATCTCAAATTTTGCATGGGGATTCTTTTAAAGACGTAGGTGCTCACCAAGAAGGGCTTTTGTGATATTACGCCCCTAAGGGGTTGGTTTTGGGGTTGACAGTTTGTATGAAACTTTTTTGCTACAAGTACTAGGAGTTTCAAATTTTGCACGCGGGTTCTTTTTAATACGTAGGTGCAACTTTAGGAAAGAAAGGATTTTGCGAAGTTTCACCCCTAAGGGGTTGTTTTTGGGGTTGATAGGTTGTATGAAACTTTCGTTACTACAAGTGCTAGGAATCGCAAATTTTGCATGGGGTTTGTTTTTAGGACGTAAGCACTATCTAAGACGGAAGTAGAAGAACGGGGTTTTTCAAAATTCAAACCCTAAGGGGTTCTTTTAGGTGTTGATAGATAGACGTCTCGAACTTTGCATGGGGATTCTTTTAATGACGTAGGTGCTCACTAAGACAGGATTTTGCGAAATGTCACCCCTAAGGGGTGGTTTTTGGTATTGCTAATTTGTATGAAACTTTCGTTACCTCAAAAGATAGAAGTCTCAAATTTTGCTTATGGTTTATTTAGGACTTAGATGCTTACTATGACGGGGTGATTCGAAATTCGAACCCTATGGGGTTGTTTTTGATGGTGATAGATACAGGTTTCAAATTTTGCATGCAGGTTCGTTTTAGGACGTACGTGCTACATATGACGGGATATATATGCTAAGACGGGACTTTGTTCTAGATAGTAAGATTTTTAAAATTTTGCTTATTTAAAATTTATTTGTTGTACCTCAGACGAGTTTTGGATAAATCAAACCCTACAGGGTTGTTTTAGGTGTTGGTAGTTTCTATGAAACTTCCTTAAGACAAACGCTGGGAGTCTCAAATTTTGCGCGGGAACTGTTTTTAGGATACAGAATATGCTCATTCAGACGGGGTTTTGAAATTGGTGAAATTGGACCCCAAAGGGGATGCTTCTGGGGTTAATAGTTCGTATGAATCTTAATAACTACAAGCAAGAACTAGGAGTTTTAAATGTTTCACAGGAGGGTTCTTTTGGAGAGGAGCTCGTGGCTAAATAATCACAGCCGCACAGGCCGGTCTTCCGGGTTAAGCCGCGCTTGCCGAGGTTGGTCTGTGGATGGGTGACCATCTGTCATAGCGAGTTTCCTCCGTGCCTCGGAAAGCACGTAAAGCCGTTGGTCCCGGCTGTCATTTGTAGATCTCTGACAGTCGTTACTGTTAGTCAGAAGCTCTAAAAGTCTGACAACCAGTCTTACCATGGGGTATCGTATTACCCAGTTACTGGGTTGTGGAGGTCCGACAGGCAGTCGCTCCATGTAAAATACTGATATCCAGCTGAATCTGGTTCGACTGGAAGCCGACCCCAATATAGTTGGGAAAAGGCTAGGCAGATGATGAGGAGGGTTCTTTTGGCACGTAGGTGCTTCTTAAGACAGGATTTTGACGGGAAATTCTCTCCCGAAGGAGTAGTTTATAGCTTTGGGCATGCCGCAATCGTGGCGGTAAGACCCCTCTTTGAGGAGTGGCTGGAGAGGTGACACGGCGTCCTCATCTCGCCTCCTTCTGCGAAGCAGCAAGCTTGCAAAGGAGGAGGCTGAACACGTGAGGGTTAGGACAGCGTCCACCTCATGAACCAAGTGCCGCGGGAGACGTCGCAAGACGATCTCCGGCCACCGTAGGCGCGGGCATGTGGACGGCGAGTAATGGGTGACTCACCGTCTGATCATGCCCGGGTCGACGGCGAGTTGTGTTCCACGCGCGCCTCAAAGAGCTGTCCTGACAGCAATCGGACGGGGCCTCCCTAAGAGGGCCAGAGCCTGCCGAGATCGCGGGACTGTCTCGCTCGGTAACCGTGACCCTGGTACATAAAGGGCTATTGAAGGAACACCGTGGATTTAAGTCAGTACATGTCTGACAGTCCCTCCTGTCTCGCCCTGGACGGGAGGACTCATTTGATGATTTTGCCACGATAAAAAGTGGTCGATTATACCTTCATAGTTTGTATGAAACTTCGGTACTACAAGTGCTACGAGTCTCTTCTTTTCCCTGGGATACCCCAGCGTCTTTAGGACGTAGATGCTTATTAAGATGGTATGTTGCGAAAACCGACTGATAAAGGGTTGTTTGGTGGTCGATAGAATTTTAGTTGCATTATTGATTTAGATTTTGTAAAATATTCCATAAACCCTCTTTATTAGCCGGAGAAGAAATTCACAGAAGCAAAGTTCGAAGTAAGCGCGGACGAAGTCGCGGGCGAAGTGCTAGTAAGAGCATAAAATAATGAGATTCAGCACTATGCCACTTGAAGCTGACACTTGAAGCTGTCCAATTCCCTCTTTTTCCGTGATCCCAACCCTCAATTTTTTCCCCTTGTCACATGATTTTTGTATGACGTTGCGGAATAATGGAATTAGAAGCTGTATTGAAACCGTATGCAACTAATGCCGTACAGTATGAAATGACCTAATTTACCCTGGAAATTGACAGAAAATAAAAAAGAAACCAGTTTTGTGGCACACATTTTTACAGCACCATTTGTATTCTCCTGTTCCTGCACTTTTCTACCTACACTTTTGAATTCTCACCAGCAGTCAGTTGGACAGCTTACAAGTGCTAAATCTTATTATTTTATGCTCTTATATCATCCTATATACGTCACCTGGTGGTTCATATGACCCACCATTTTGGATATGGGCCTGTAGACTATAAGGAACACAGCGGTTTTTAGTGAGACAGTACCTTCCGCTCCACAGAGCAAGAGAATTCATTCGATGACTTTCCATTCCACCCAAAAACATGGTTTAGGCAAATAAACATAAGTATGGTTTAATGAGCTGTAGCAATCCCACTGTTGGGACGTAGGTCTCCTATATTTGAAAATAACAGAAAACTGCGCTGTGATCGATCTACCACTCAGGTCAGGCACGCTTGGGGCATATTAACTATTCAAGATGGCGCATACCACAGTTAAATTACGATAATTTAACTGTCATCAAGGCCTCCTGTCCGTTTGATTGCATCGTAGAATTTAATTACCCACGCCGCATAGCGGACGCCATTATAATTATGTTATTGTGACGTGCAGGCGGATACATCTGTAATTAATTAGTTAAATTAATGTTAGCGAAACAGACCGCATCTGCTTTCTGCATTATTATTTTGAAACGAAATATGACTAGGATATAATATAATCATGTATTAAAAGAGGAAACCTCATTATATAGTCCGCTTATCGATTTCGGTAGCGGCGACTCTTGAAAAACTATTTTCTGGTATAAAACTGGACAGACCGGTCTGAAAGTAGTTATCAGTTATCCATTTGGATTCTTCACCACACCGTGCGTAGTGAAGTACCTATTTACATGCTCCATGTGGAATGTACAGACGCCAGCACATCATGCTACCACAATCTGTCAGATTTCTTTATCTAATTGAATTTCAACCTTAACACAATAGTAGAAGGTTAATGTTTGACTGGTAAAATCTGACAGATTCGGGTAGGTTGACGTGCTGGCGTCTGTACCATCCCACTTTAATAGAAAATGGGAAGGTGATGAAAAAATTTGCTGAAAATTAAAAGTAACAAAAACTCTTCAAAAAATAAAAGGTTTTTATCCTGTTCTCGTACTCGTTGTGTACCCGTAGCACGAATTTTCACTATTTGAGACAAACTGGAACTTTGACAATATCAAATTGACAGTTTTCAAGGAAAAAATTAGTTCCTTCTTCGCACACCAGAGGCGCTGTTCCATTTTTTCAACCAAGAAACGCTGTAAATACTGGAAAGACGCTGTAAAGTAAAACAGTGAAAATTCGTGCTAAGGGTACTGTTCAGATCCCACATTTTGTCCTCATTTTCTAACCCCGTGAGGAAAAAAAATGGATCGAAAGTCCAATAATCAAAATTTTAAAAAAATCCTTTGGCTAATTTATAGGTACAGACGCCAGCAGGTCAACCTACCCGAATCTGTCAGATTTTACCAGTCAAACATTAACCTTCTAGTCTTGTGATAAGGTTGAAATTATATTAAAGAAATCCGATAGGTTGTGGTACTCGTAGCTTGATGTGCTGGCGTCTGTACATACTTTTTTTTGTAGGGAATTATTTTTGTGGCGAACTTACAACAACCCAAATAAAACAACAGTTCTTGAGCTGAACATTTTAATAGTGACAAACACGATAGAGAATCTCGATTTGAGACAAAACTATTGAACAGTTACCATATCATAATGTACAGACGCCAGCACATCAACCCACCACAATCTGTCAAATATCATTAATAGATTTTCAACCTTATCACAATAGTGGAAGGTTAACTTTCGAATGGTAAAATTTGACAGATTCGGGTAGATTGACCCGCTGGCGTCTGTACGTGATGCTATAAATTTCGACAATAACAGTTTTATAAAATGGTATAAGTATTGAGTTTCAAACACGTAAGTACCAAGATAATAATATAATCTCTATAACTTGAAATGCTAGGAAAATCTGTTAACATTAATTTTAGAATACATTTTAAACAGCGATAAGTATATCACGTGTCACCAACAAAACTTAGGCCTAGTACAAAAAATAAACCTCTAATATAATAAATACGTAATTTAATAAGAGTGTATAAGTATTTAAGTCATTAACAAACTCTCCACATTTAGATGCAATTACTACTAAAATAAATGCTATAACCTGCTTTAAACTTTTATTACTTCAGAACTGAAAATTAAATGTAGTTGAAAACTGGAGCTAATTCGGACAGCCCTTTGTTTCCATTCCACACCTCACTAGCGTGTTGATTATTAAAATCATATCCATAACATTTAAATGCATTTTATTTTAACTGACAGATTATATGCTTATCTCATGCACAGTTGCACACCATTTAAAAGATAACTTTTGATAGAAATTTCTATTCAAAATTTTAAATTCTTCATTTGGTTTTTCAAAAACAGCTTTGTTCCTTTCGTACCAGGTGCCTTCCGTCATTAATAGCTATTTGTACCTACATATATGTTTGACAGCTCATAACTTGGAAACGTGACGTTTTACGAGGTTTTGCCCCTTACGTTTTATGTTTGTATTGATATGAATATGATCTATGAGTGTTTTAGAAGTGACTGCCAAAAAATCAAAAACCTGGTACACTTCCCGTACAATAATGTTCAAACCCCTTTGTACAGCTAAAACTAGTTTTTGAAGCATCCTTTTAGTATCCTGTAGTAGGATACTTCGCTCTTCAGTAACTTATTTACTATTACGAGTATGTAAAGTAGAAGTAACTGTTATTATTTAAAAAAAAAAAAAAGGTTGCACTCCAGGAGTGCCGGTAGAAGTGAAAACTTTTTTGTTACTATGTTTTATTTTTAATTTGAATGACGTCTTACTCATTTTCGATCAGGGTCACGTGACCCTGACGCGAGTTTTGGTCACGTGACCCTGACGCGAGTTTTAAATTTTTTACCCATTACAGAAAAAGTGTACAACGCCGCTAAAGAAGTTTTCACTTCAATAAAAGGTTGCACTCCAGGAGTGCCGGTAGAAGTGAAAACTTTTTTGTTACTATGTTTTATTTTTAATTTGAATGACGTCTTACTCATTTTCGATCAGGGTCACGTGACCCTGACGCGAGTTTTGGTCACGTGACCCTGACGCGAGTTTTAAATTTTTTACCCATTACAGAAAAAGTGTACAACGCCGCTAAAGAAGTTTTCACTTCAATAACTCCGGTATTAGGTACCTGAAATGTTTCATACCTATTTAATTAACTCCGAGGCCACATCCTCAGTCGATTTCCAAGATTAATTCATATTGAGTCACAGCTAGATAATCTACTAATCCAATTAATCTTCCAATCTGCCATTGTACTTTATCAATCAATCAACGAGTAAGTAAAGGAACACCAGTCATTGTCTATACTCAAAGGCCTTGTGACTTATATTTACTAAAGTAATTTATCCCGTAATGATACGCCACCGTGACTTTTGTAACTCAGTACCCTTAGCACGAATTTTCACTCTTTTACTTTACAGCGTCTTTCCAGTATTTACAGCGTTTTGTATGAAAAAATGGAACAGCGCCTCTGGTGTGCGAAGAAAGAACTACCTATTTTTTTCCTTGAAAATTGACAATTCCAAATTGTCAAAGTTCCAGTTTACTTCTCAAATACTGAAAATTCGTGCTTAGGGTAGAGATTTACCTCAGTGATACCAAAGTACTAATAGTTCATAGATCGATGTCTATGACATAATGACGCTGTTCTTTTTATTCGTTCCCTGGCTCTAAATTTAACTGATCTGCAGTTTTTTCAAATTCAACATTGTTATTTTCACTAAAATGAATCAATAGATCTGTATTGGCTTCGATCATTAAAGTATTAGGTATACAGTTTTTAAATGGTGGAAAAATAACTTGTAGCGCTGTTTTTGAAACAGTATTTTATTTATTTATCATTGTTTTTCTCTCCGTGAATTATATTTGGAGTATCTACAATTATTATTTTTAATAAGATACTCAAATAAAATACCTATATTAACCATAATATCTACAGTTACGTTGAGATTTAAATTGCAAATAATGTCTTTGTTTAAAATACTTGGCTAAAAATTCAACAGTATTTTTTTTCTATAATAAATATCCCTCTTGATTTGTCTGGACTATAAAATTAAGTTCACATTGAAGTCAGAAGCTAGACAAAGACATACATTTAATTGAAATCTTTTTCCAAAGTAGGGTGCCCAGACACTATAAAAAAATCTATCTTCATCCAGGTTTTTACATCCGGACATTCCCTGAAAAAGCTGAGTGACGTAACGCGATAAGCTCTTTCGACTCGCCATCACATGTCGAGTACCTCATATCGAAACAAAGGTAATTGTTCACTGAAACGTAACTTGCATTCAGAAAATGGGTTCAATTTCCAATTACTCGGTAAATTATTGCTTGAAAATTCAGTTACAATTACTTTTACAAGTTATTAGCTTTGTGACTGGACTACAGGCAGCTTCAGTTTTTTTTTTAATTCAGATGTGCCTCTAATGGTCAAATTGAATTGAATGCTTTGAGTTTGACTATATTGCTTTTGCTCTCTAAAATACGCGACTGATCGTACGCTACCGGCGGCGACGTAAGCGTAACAGGAATTCCTGAGAGTGCGATTAATGTACTTATTTTGTAAAGTTATAGAAGCGCCCCTTAACAGTGGAAAATCTCTATAAGAATCCTCCCAGGCCCTAGATGATACGGAAGGAGCTGTCACTTTCGTACTGTTAAAAAATCATATTGTTCCTTAGGTATTTCTGTGTTTTAAAAGGCCGTGGTATAGTGTCTATAGACCAGTGATGAGCAAATTAAGGTCCGCGGGCCAGCTCCGGCGCGCGGAAGCATTTCATCCGGCCCGCCCCGCGCCGTCGGTCCTTCGACATGAAAAATATATGGCCACATATCGCCCCCACTAATAAAAAATTGACAGAGCAGAAGTATAATAAATTAGATTCTATTTAGAAGAATAATAGAAACACTCCTACCATGGCTTTAAATAAAAGTTAAATTCCAATAGATTATTTGACTGAAAAAATAGAATTAGTCTATTATCAAAAAACATTTGACAGGTATTTTTTCGTTTGTAATAGTAGGCATACACCTTCCTGCCTATCGATACGATAGATTTGACGTTTGCAATTGTTTCAAATCGGCAGTTCGTCCATATACACCATACACCATCCTGCCTATCGATACGATAGATTTGTCACAACTTCAAATCTGCACCAGTGATGCCAACTCAGCAACTAGATCTGGCTATTATTCGGTGACGACAGCTACAATTTCTAGCACCTTTTCATTTCATCATGAGACTATCGAATTAGATTAAAAAAAGTGGTGCAAGCGATTTTCGACCTTATCGACATTAAAAATTTAGTTTGTTTTTCTCACATTCTTATTCGTTAACATTGCTCCTTCATTAAAATCCGGTGTTTGCATCATTGTCAATAAGGTCGAAAATCGCTTGAAGGTCGGAAAATACTTGCTTAAGGATAGCAAGTTAAAAAAAGTGGTGCAAGCGATTTTCGACCTTATCGACATTTAAAATTTAGTTTGTTTTTCTCACATTCTCATTCGTTAACATTGCTTCTTCATTAAAATCCGGTGTTTGCATCGTTGTCAATAAGGTCGAAAATCGCTTGAAGGTCGGAAAACATTTGCTTAAGGATTGCAAGTTAAAAAAAGTGGTGCAAGCGATTTTCGACCTTATCGACATTTAAAATTTAGTTTGTTTTTCTCACATTCTCATTCGTTAACATTGCTTCTTCATTAAAATGCGGTGTTTGCATCGTTGTCAATAAGGTCGAAAATCGCTTGAAGGTCGGAAAACATTTGCTTAAGGATTGCAAGTTAAAAAAAGTGGTGCAAGCGATTTTCGACCTTATCGACATTTAAAATTTAGTTTGTTTTTCTCACATTCTCATTCGTTAACATTGCTCCTTCATTAAAATCAGGTGTTTGCATAAATGTCAGTAAGGTCGAAAATAGCATGAACCTTTTTTTAACTTGCTTTCGTGGTCCCTTGACACCTCTCAAGTTTTCAATCGTATTTTGGTTTAAATTAAATGAATAACTCTTTTTTTTACGAGTGTACATGCGATCCATGTGCGAAAAGCCTCAGTTTTCCTGGTAAGGCCACGTTCACATGGCGATTATTTTCCCGTTTTTAAGATTTTATCGAATAGAGCAGTAATAACAGTTCACAAATGAAAACTTATAAATAGTTTAAACGGCGTTCATACGGGAAAATCCCGTGTTTGAGAAATATAATATTTTACCGTGTACCGTGCAAAGTTGTCCTAAAACTGGTCAACTCTATTCGATAAAATCTCGTGTACGGTATACGGGAAAATAATCGCCGTGTGAACGTGGCCTAACCGTCCCTGTAGAAAAGTAGCTAAAAAGTTTAGCCACAAGTTACACATTTTAGCTTTTTTTCTAGCACCTTTATAAAATTAGCTAACTATCTATGAAGTTGCTAAGATGGCATCACTGCTGCCGATTTGACGTTGTGTCAAAAACGATTTGATGATCTATCAAAATTGGCATGTCATGCCATCAAATTGGCATTCCACCCCCATACACGTTCAATTCTATTTGAGCAAATTGGCAGTTTTATGCCGAATTGACAAATAGGCAGTATGGTGTATGGCTACCATTACATTAACAAAAAAAGACGATCGACGCTTTTAAAATTGCCAGATCGGGGTCTATAGTACTTCAGCATAATCTTACTCGCTCGCACTTGCACGTACCACGCACTATTGCTTGCTCTTTCTTTTAGCTGTCTACACGCAAATCTATTTATTTTACGGCGAAAAAAAAGGAAATTCAAAAAAGTGAATAACATAAGACCTGCTTTATAGTTAGTTCAATTAGTATAAAAAGTTTCATGATCTAATTTTAAGTATTTTCTGATTGCCAGCGTTTTATTGTTCAATTTAGAGGTAACTTTGGGATTTTTTTCTATCGAGAAAATTTTATGGAATCGTGTTTTCGCCAAACATAAGACCTAACATTAATCCTCAACTTTACCATATATTTATTTCAAAATTAATGCTTTAGTATTTTCGACGTATCACAGGTTTCTGCTAAGCCATTTGAGGTAGTATAGGCTCTTAAGTACAGTTTTTACAACACATACTGCATTTTTTTCTATAATTCTGGCCATAGTTGGAATTATTTTTAAATTTCTCACTCGCCATTATGTAAGTTCGCTCACCACTGGTCTAGATAGTCTAGCGAAAGTACCACCGCTAAAGCGACATTCCAACCGTAATTTATTAAGAATAAAAGTGTGTATGAGCTTTATTTTAATTCTTCTTCTTTCTTTATTTCTACAATCGTGTGGCTTTTGTAAGTGACTATACTTATTCAAGTTATTTTTTAAGAAATTATAAATTATATAAGTCAATTTAACACTTATTATAAGTGACTTTACTAATTACAATTTATTTGTTACCAATTTCTTAGTTAAAAGTACAATTAAAATAATAAAATTAATTAACGTTTGGCAGCATTTTTGGACGAATTGATGTAGTATCGTATCGTTATTTTTATGTAATGAAATATTATAATATATTATACATAATACAAAATGTCCGAATATAGCTCCAGTTGAAACAAAAGTTAAATGTACGATATATTTATTGAAAGATATATATAATGTAACTTTAAAAGTCCTAACTGCAATAAGTTTAAGGATTTACCGGGAAAATAATGCATGTCTCTCCGGTAAAAGTACGAATTGTTCTACAATTAACAACAATAATTTTTACCGGTAATAATGCTTGATTTACCACAATTCGGGCTTTTACAGTACCAAATACTATACTAAGTTTGGGCACTATTCATCATAAGTATTATGTACGTACTCTATAGTGCACGCCTAAATAAAAACAGTTTAATTGTGGATATCTATACTAATATTATAAAGAGGTAAAATTTGTTTGTAAGTTTGTATGTAGGGGGTAATCTCCGGAAGTAATGATCCGATTTTAAAAATTGTTTCACTGGTCGAAAGCTACGTTATTCCTGAGTGCTATAGGCCATAAATTATAAAGATATCATGCATATTTTACCGCCCAGCGAAGTGGGCACGGGTCAGCTAGTCTATTATATTTTAATACATTTTTATTGAGGAATATCGGTCTGAAGCCATACATTAAATTGAGAAAATCAGAAATATTTTCATTTCCCCATTGATTTCTATAAAATGCAATTAATTTTTTTATTTTACTTACAAGTAGTTTTATATAGATAATAATAATTTTTAATGAAATCAAGACGAAATTCTAAACGTAACTAACGTTCGCTATCTATGAACGCAATCTGTCAAAAGAATGTCTTAATTCAGTTTCATTTAGACAATTTATTTACCAGGTTGGCAGAACCTGATCCTGGGCAAACCACAGTATAATTTGATACAAATCAATAAGTAACTCGGTACACATCTTGTCGTAGGTTACAGACTTATAACAGTTTCGTTCCCAAACGGTAAAACGGCACTCTGTGACTAGACTCCACTGTCCATCCGTCTGACTGCTTGTCTGTCTTTCTGTCTGTCTGTCCGTCTACCACCTGGCTATACATTTGGCTATTTAAACAGTTAAAATTGAAGATGAAGTTTTTTTGTTATCTCTACTACTTATTTAGTATTGATTACTAGAAATGTTGTAAAGTCAACTAGTGAGTCTTACTGTCACGGTTGCAACCCAAAGTTCTCGTACAGGTAGTAACGAGACATTTCTTTCTGCGTGTTGTTGCCGCTATAGCAACAAATACTAAAAAGCATAATCAAATAAAAATGTAAGGGGGCTCCCATACAGTAGATATGATTTTTTGCTGTTTCTATAGATGGCACGCGAGTCCGTATCGCAACTTTCAAATCATCCTCTCTCTATGTAGGTACCTAACCATTTAATAGTAAATTGTTATCCAAGGGTCACAATATATTATATTCTTTAGTGGCTGTATAAAAAGTGGTTCAATAGAGATGTAAAAATAAAGCTAGTTTTTTTTGAAGTGAAAACTTCTTTAGCGGCGTTGTACACTTTTTCTGTAATGGGTAAAAAATTTAAAACTCGCGTCAGGGTCACGTGACCAAAACTCGCGTCAGGGTCACGTGACCCTGATCGAAAATGAGTAAGACGTCATTCAAATTAAAAATAAAACATAGTAACAAAAAAGTTTTCACTTCTACCGGCACTCCTGGAGTGCAACCTTTTTTTTTATTTTAATTTGGCAGCTGTCAGTTGAAAGCGATTCTCTATAAGGCTGCAATGCATAACTTTTTACCCGCTCATCAAGCATGTACTTCCAAAGCACCTAATTCCAAAGTATGAGTAATTAAAAATTTTACCTATAGGTACTATTTTACCCACATATGAACATAACACTTATAGGTACTCGTATGTCTGCTGGAAGTTTTTTCGGAGCCGAATTCCGAATACCGCGCTAAAAACACAATGTTCGTCAGCTTCTGATAAATAGGTATCTATCTACTCCTATTTCTAGAAAATAAGGTTGATTCTATATTGCAAGTTTTTTAAGAGTAAAAATAATAAAGCCCATATGTTTTAGTATGAAAGTAAATTTCTTCGGTATTTTATTATATAAGGTAAATAAATCTCTAATTTTCATTTCCGTGGAAACTGGATACCTACGTACTAGCTATTTTGTACTTGCGCAAAGGAAGCTTCCAGACAATTAATTAAATATCGTAGACAACAGACTGTTTTCATTGTTGAAAACAAGTTAAAATTAAGGCAGTGAACGTTTTAAGGTATTTGCTATTGTATAATTAACAAATAGTTAGAATCTCATTAAACTTAATCAAAGTCTGAATATTTTTCACGGAAGGTTATGAACAATTTATATTTAATATTAAATAACTGAAAGTCGTAAAAATACCTACACGCCCTTTTCAAATATCTTATCATTATTATGTTGCTATTAAATATTATTTTAGAATTTTATTTGAACCGCGTCGTAGCTATAATATGGTTATTACACGTTCTTTTAAATAATTTGTAGCCTATAATTTATTGCTATTATATTAGAACGTACTTTACATTTATTAGGTACCGTACTTTTAATTTGTAGCTGAGCTATGAGCTGTAAAACTAGGCAAACTTGGTATTATACACTTGCTAGGTTCCTCTATATTATTTAAATGTAAACTTAACCCATATACGAGTGTTACCTACTGAAACTGTCGAAACTTCACCCTGTATGTACGTAAAAGGGTGTAACCGATATAATTTGTTCATCACTCGATAACCGCATCATCATCATCACAACTGCAATATCTAATTCAGAACTATAGTTAACTTCTTGAAGAAAATGCACTTAATTGCTTCAGCCACTTGAAGTGAATGCCAGAACATGTTGTTTACGTTGCTATATTTGAAATGAATGTAGCTATAAGTAGGTATTTGATTACACATCTACAACAACTACAACTATAATTATTCAAAAAAGCACCTAATATAGGTACTGTTAGATGTTCTTAAAATTAGATACACAATCTACACCAGAAGCAACTGTTAGATTTATTCTTAGTCTAAACAAAAGTAATCTACTACAAAATGAAACCTTTAAAATATTAAAATTTCAACTAGTTCATACTTCATAAATAAACACGAGAAATGGCCACTCTACAGTTCGGCAGAACATGTCGTAATAAGTACTAAACAAATAAGCAGACACGTGGAAGTATAATAGAAAAGGCAGTGATAACAGACAGATAGTAGAAGATAAATAACAGCTTACTTAAAAATCTAAACTACTCTGAAATAAAAGAAATCAAAGATACTCTAAGCACAGCCTTTAATTTGAGAAATTTTAACATTAATTGATGGACGTAATTAAAAATTAAATAATAAAACGTATTATGAGTATGAAACTTAGAAGGTATTGATGAAAAAAATCAGAGAAACAGAATAACTGTCATAAGTACAGAAGCAATACATTCATAGAAAATAATAGACAAAGCTATTCAGGAGACATTTTTTCCAATGAGATTTAACTCAAACACTCGCCCTTCGATATAAAGGCGCTCACCCACCGCGAGCATTCACCTGTAATGTAACGTTACAGATTCAAACATTTCATCAGTGAAGGAAGACAATTGAGCATCAAAATGCGCTTGTATCATATCTATACAAAATGTACGTGATGCTCGTCAGTCAGGGAGGTAGTTTTGTAATGTAATGCTCAAAATCGAATCTTTAATGTTACATTACACGCGAATGCTCTCGATGAGGGAGCGCCTTAATAAGTAAGTATTTAAATAGGTATATTGAACACCAATAGCATTAATATTTTCTAAACTTATGTAAAAAGGGATATTTTTTTTTCTTTGATTGTTTCTACCAGGGACCGAAACCGATATGATTAATACGGGTATTTTTTCGGTAACAACCTTTTTTTCTTTTACAGGTAATTTTAAAGATTACCTTTATTATTAAAAGTGAATACATAACCAGTATTAATACCGGTTACCGAAATAAAAATTACCCCTATCTTGCACACTTCACACGTGCCGTCGGCTATAGTCACAGGGCGCGCATCGTATGACGTGTGTGTGACAAAGAGTCGTTATCTTTAGTTAACCGTATTAAAACGGTAACCTGAATAGAGGTTACATTTTTCTTCGGTCTGGTTACCCAGATAGCGGTTACCTAAGTCTGAAAAATAACCAAAATTCTTCAATACCGGTACCGTAATTTATAAAGGTTTTCGGTCCCTGGTTTCTACGAGTGGAAGTACTGATTCGATTACGAAACAGCAGCTCTATTATCGAGTAATACTTAACACTAATACTACACAACACACCATGATTAAGACAAAAGTTAGTATCAACAGTTCCCATACACAAAAATCGGAATTAGTAATACTTAGTATTAGTTAATAATTAGAGAATATGCTCATGTTACCAAATGTGCGTAAAATATAAACATAAGATAAAAGCATAGGTTGATTTGAAATAATTTTGCCTTAACCAAACCAGAATATAATATACAAGAACCAGATTTTCAATGAATTCGTCAAACAATAAAACTATGCTCTGCAGAATCCGTCAATGAAACTTTTTAGCAAAGGCCGTCTCAGATTTTACCGGTCTCATAATTATATATTATTCATATTTATCTGCTGTTCCAATTTCCAGAACCACTTACTTGAAACAAATCGAAATTACTTACGTCAAACAATCAAACATTACAAAGTGACCTTGTTAAATGAAAACGTCATTCATCATCATCATAATACTTGTGTATAAAAATGATGATGATGATTGACGGGGATTTCAGCAAATGGATTTAGAATCCTAATCAGTTTTGCAGTCTAAAAACAGAAGATTTCCATTGTTTTAGCGCAAAAGGGTTTGAAGGTTTTGGTCCTATTTTCCAAGACCCTCTATCATAATTATAAAGAAAAGTGTCAAAGTCTTTATTTTAAATTGGCCAACACCAGAAATACGAAAAAGCTTTGTTAGGAAACAGTAGCTCTAATTTCATGTCATTTTTTTGCATTATTTAAATTTTTGGTAAAATGTTGAGTTGGCCACAGTGAAATTTTAGTGTTGATCATTTCATTGTATGGTCAGGAAAATAACAGGACAGTAGAAAATGGTCAAAAGAAAAGTAATGTTTCTTCAAATAGCATAAAGTCGTATCAGCAGTAGTAGGTAAATGTTTCATAAGATATCATTCATATAATTATCCTTACACGATACTAAAATCATTAAAAAAAGTTCAAAGTCAAGTCTCAAACAATTTGCGTGAAAAAATATTTTGCTTTTGACCAACTTCCGCCGTCCCTATTATTTTAAAGTGGGTAAGTGAACTTTAAAAAATAATCTGTTCACTTATATAAGAGTACTATAATTATTTCCAGTAAAAAAAACTCGAATTGCTATTTGCTACCAGTAAATAGGTAGGTAAATGGCGTTTCGTGCTTTCACAAATCTTGTGTTAGATTTTTATTTGTTTGTACCTAATGTATATTGAGTATAATTACCCAATAATCACAAAAATAAATAGTTCACTAATAAGTTAATAATTGTGCATAAAACAAAAAAGAAACGGATATCTTAATGTTATTGAGAAAGCAGTAAAAGCACTGGAATTTTCTGCTTTTACACCGATAAAACTGATATCACTTGATAAAATACTTTCACCAAGGACAACGAATTGTTTTGACATGTTTGGTTTGTTCAGAATACAACATTATTCCATCGAGACTTGGCATACATATATGATATACAGAACAATAAAAGCTTGAAGATACTCTTTCTATATAATGTCAAATATTTGCGAAACAATATAACACCCACACAACGTACAAAAATGTGATTAGAATGTAGCACCCTACACTATATTTACATTTCAAAAGTTATACGTGATTCTTATATTAACCCCACTCATCGATAACAAGTAGGTAGTATTTCTTGCCACAACATGCTTTGACACACTACATTTATTGCACTACATAATGCTTATGTAACTAGCAAATATTCATTGAGAAAATGATATGAACTTTATTGCACAGACCTAAGTGTTTCAACATAAACACGTTATTGTCAAATATTATTGACCACACACATTTTTGGACTGAAAGTTAATATCATACTAATAAGTCTTTTTTAATTCGACTACATCTTTAGCTCTACTCATCGCTTGCTATGCTTGAAAATACAGAATCAATGTACGTGTCAAGATACATTTACTCACAGGAATGATGAGCAGTGATTACACTCATTGTCAAGATACATCAAGACACTCTAATTTACTTTAATAAGACGGCAAATTCATGTAATTTAACACAGATTACGGATAAATTCAAGAATAGTAAACAACATGGTGGACAAGTGTGAAGCCAGGCCAGGTATCCAAATCCATTATATTATCTGCACCACAATACTGTATCTACATACGGTGTTGGGGTGATCAACTTTATTTAGGATTTACATACCGGCCAGAAGGTGGACTCAGTCATCATTGTCCAGGCCCAAAAGCTCTGCAGCCAAGCGCCCCTTGGAGCGACAACACGCCGTCAGGCATAGTATTCTCAGCGCGAGCCTGAACTGCGGGCTGAATGTCAGCAATATTACAATCTTCCAAAACGAATTCATGATGCCCATCCACACCACTCCAAAATGCAACATGGGAACTTTTATTTCCTGGTCAGTGCAATACTCGTACAGTTTAACGACCACATACGGAGTCCAACTCAACCAGAAGGTGCACACCATGATGAAGCTCATCCAGTGGCTCGGGTTGGAGAGGTTCTCTGCCAGCGCCGTCGCGTACTCCTTGTCGTGAATGGGAACGCCGCTGTTGAGGCGGCGCTTCATCGAGAATATGTAGTAGTAGTTGTAGACAATGGAGATGACGCTGGGGCCCAGCACGAGGATGCCCAAGGTGGCCGTGTAAGCATACGTAGTGCCCCAGTCCAGCATGCATATAAACGTTTCCTTATCGAAGTTGGCTTCCTTTTTGTAACCTAGTAATGGCGGACAGCAGAGCATTGCAGCTGAAATCCATGTGAATACCATCCAACATTGGCTTCTAGTGCGCGTTTGTACCTGGTCCATGATCAATGTTATTAATAATTAGCCTAGAACAGGCGCGGCCTACTCTAATCTAACGTTTCTCAAATTTTATTGGAATAGGGGCAAAATCATTGAAAATACTAGGAATATTAATATTACAAAATAATTTTTCATGCTAATGATTAAGTTCCACTAATTATGTAAATGTATAATAATTATGTTATTTATTAAGGAACTATCAAAAAGAGAGAAAAATGAAATCGTTATCTACTGTATCATTACTTATTAATCAAAAGAAGAATCGATTTCGTATGATTAGGAAAAAGTGGGTAAATTAATAAATTTATCAAAAGATTCAGAATGATCAATTTCTAGTGCGAATGCATTAAAGATGCAAGCTAGCTAGCTAATAAAAAAAATATTGAAAGGGATAACTACCGTCGCACTAACCGTCTCATAGCGGAGAGGCTTCCGAACTGCGAGATAACGGTCAACGGAGATCCACATGAAGGTGTAGACTGAGACGGACCAGAGCGTGACCTCGACGTAGCCGGCCAGGCGGCACATGAGGTCGCCGAACATCCAGCGGCCCGTGATGGCCGGGTACACGGACAGGGGCACCACCAGCACGCCGATCAGCAGGTCGGCCACCGCTAGCGACAGCAGGTAGTAGTTTATCACCTCCGTCGAAAGACCTGAGTGGAATACATGCATTAACAGTAACTTTTGGTATTGGATCAAGCAAAAAATTTCAATTGCTTTAATTTGGTCAATTGTTAAAGTGTAAAGTTCCAGAAATTAGTTGTAAGGCTGAAAAATACAACTTTCATCCCGCTCCTCCTATGTTCAGACCTAAAGAGTATGAGTAATGATAAATTCTGTCCTGTCCGGTATGTCGAGTTTAACGTTCGATAAGTGAAACGTTTGAAAGAAACCTGACCAACTCAAGAGATTATCCACTTTTGCACGGATTAAATTTCCAAGGGATACTACTATAGAACTTACCTACTATAGAATAAAAGCGATTACAAATCGGCGTTCTTTCCCAGTATTTAGGGCAAGGACTAACAAAACATAATATATCATTACCTACAACCTTTTGTATCGTATCTATGAATATTTAATTGGATTGAAATTTAATAATGAAACTGATACCAGTGCCTGTAATACCTGTATTTTTAATAGAAACAACTCTGAAGTACGAAATTTTATAGGATTAAAATATACAGGAAGATGCAGAATAATTTTGTGACTAACATACCTATTTTGTTAAAAAATCTTTTTTTTTAATAATTATTATGTTTCAAGTTAAAATTATCGTAAAACGGAACGTGTGTTAATCCGTCAATCAGCGGCCTTGTTTTGTGGCGCACACTGTGTTACCATATCGACACTAGCGCCACGTCAAAAAGACTTTATTTAAATGAGTCCTCCCACTTAGGGTAGGATGGAAGGAACTGTCAATCTCGTACTGACTAACATCTATGGCGTTCCTTCAATAACCATTACGTTTCAGGGTCACGGTTACCTGTCCCGCAACCGGCAGGCATCTGGCCTGCTATGGGGACTATGGGGGTATCTTTATAAGAGTCAAAAGAAGATCAGTCCTGCCGCGGTATTCAATATTTTTATTAAACTCTCCGTGCATTCTGCATAAAATTCTTTCAAATAAAAGTTAAACTAAAAATATTGCATGTTTCCTATTGCGTTGATAATCTAATTTCATTATCAATTTTTACATTATTTGTAATCTTCTGTAATTGGAGAAGTCGCCCTGTTAATCTGTAAAATACATGAAAAAGACCAACAAAAAGAAATGGATTCATACATACATTTCCCTTTTAAATTAAGAAAGGAGGCTATGATGAGTATATTGGAGACAACGATGGCTATGCCCATGACGGCGATGATGGCTGCCTGCGTGAGGGTTTCGAAGGAGGCGAGCGGGCTGTCGGCCACGCTGACGTCACCGGCTGCCGCCGCGCCGCCTCGCGCGCTCATCATCTTGGCAGGCATATCTGGACACAATACATTTATTTATAAATCTCTACATTAATATGGGAAGCAAAGAGTTTGTATCCGTTGTATGCGGTTAGAGGTGTTTTTGGCACAGTGAAAGTCTAAAGGAGAAAGTATTTTTAGCCAGAACGGATTGAAACGGAACTAATCTTCTGACAACGTTTTAAAATCTTTGATATTTGATGTAAACAAAGACCGCAGGTTTGCTAGATTTATTATTGTGCCATAGAACTAAAGTAATAAATGAAAAAAATCATTTATTACTTTAGTTCTATGGAAATCATTCGAAGTGCTGGTAGCGCGAGGACAGTGGCGACTTCCGGTTTTCTACAGTTTTATGAATTTTATTTCGTTCCTATGTGTTAACACCTAACATGTGCCATCCAGGCATTACGACATCGGCAACACCATTCCAAAATGGCAACACCAATTCGCGCATGGCAACACCTTTTGTCACTTCCGTCTCTTCCGCTCTCGCCGGCCGCCGCGTCCGCATCACGGACACATTTATTACTGACGGGTTTAATATAATTTTGTATAAATATAACGCAATATCCTGGAAGTCTGCATCATCATTTTCATCCCCAAGATGAATTTACCCAACACACTAGGGATGAGCGTTGAATCAACGAACTAGTTGAATCAACCGATGATCTCCTGTCAACGTATTAAAGTTAACTGAATATGAATCAACTAGTTGAATTCGTCAACGACGTTTATCAGTTGAAGTCGTTCGTTCGTTCGTTCTCGTTAATTCAACGAGAACGAACGAACGAACGAGTGTACAACTAGTTGAATTCGTCAACGACGTTTATGAGTTGAACTCGCTTCAACTCATAAACTCAACGTTATCTTCAACGTTGAGTTTTATGGTTCGATATTTTTAAAGTCATAGATTGCGAGCGGTTGAATGAGTTGATTTTCGAATTATTTATTTTAAGAATAGTACATAAATATTGGTGGAGTTTGTTTAATTATCCCAATGTATTATTTGAAATGTACTATTTTTTGAGACGCACGAGGTATAGCGAACAGCCCTCTGTGAAAAATGTAGTAATAATATTTTTATTTCACACAATTTAAGATGTTAGTTTGTACATAAAACGTTTCCAATACAAAATTTAAATCAAATTGTTTCTTAAATTAAAAGCGCAGTCGTTGATTATAAACCGTTTAATGAATCAACGGTTTACGTTTGCAAGTTGACAGTTAAATTCGTCAACGAGATGAACACGTTAACTCATTCAACTCGTTGACGAATTTAACTAGTTGATTAACTAGTTGGCAAACGTGAATCAACGTTAACGTTTCGTTGACGGAAAAACCGTCAACGACCCATCGCTACAACACACCACTACACTATGACCACCTATGACTATCCGTATATACCGTAATAATTAGATTCCTAGCGTTCTCTCTCGGAGAGCTTCGTGCGACAGAGATAACTTTTAGTAAAACTTAAAATACTTCACACTTAAATACATATTTTATGGGCTGGACATCAATGGCGTTGCGGCAGACCTCTTAGAAGATGGCGGGATGAGCAGGACAAATCCAACGATCAGGGGTCCACTTTGGCCCGGGGTCGTGAAAACTAGAAGTCATGCGGAGAAGCTATTGCCCAAAAGTGGGATGAAGCAGGCTAGCAGTATCAGCAGTGGCGTAGCTAGGCCATAAGGGCCCCCCGTACTAAAACTTGTTTGGGGCAAGGGCCCGCTGATTCAAGTGTATTTTTGCAGAATAAAGACAATAGCATCCTGACTCGTGTAACTAATGCTATTACTGATGTCATGAAAAGAATTTTGAAGGGAGCTAGAAAATTGAGAATACTGATCGACTGATTGTAACTCATATATGACAACTACATAATAGTCCTTTTGAAAATTGAGCTGTGTTAGGGGTTCTATAATATAATTGGAACTTTATGGCCTCGATAAGTTTTCATTTAAGAGCAACATTTTGTATTTTTATTCTTATCGTCAGGGGACCTTGACCCTTGGAGACCCCGTTTAATTTATACGGCTGATAGGTAGCTACGCGTCTGATTATCGGTATCACGCTGGACATAACACCACACATTGTCACTGTCTCACCACGTTATTTTATCGTCACTACGATTCAAATAGAACTCTGAGTCCAATGTATCTTCTACCTATTCATAATTTTAGTATTGTTTATCTCTATCTAAGAACTACTGAACACAATCGAAACGAGACAAGTTAGGTTACTGAGTATTATCATGCCGCACTCATGGGTAATGACCTACTCAATTCAATTAATTATAACTACAGATTGTTTTAAATTTTATTATATCGTTAATTTGTCATTAGTTTCTGGGTTGTAGCCGGCCACACGACACGTCACACCTATTTGAAAGCTAGCGTCGAGCACCATTTGTCCGACATTATGCGGAAATGGGCCTATTTGGTGCAGCCGTGATTCGCACAGAATATTAGATAATATCACTCTTGTTTATTTTTCAAACGTATTTTAAGTTGTTTTTTTTTTCATTTTTTTTTTTGTTTTTTTTTTCGTTTCGTGGTAAAATCATGAAATGATTCCTTCTAGTGGGAGGCGGCGAACTCTGGGTGGAACGCTCCCACCCAGAGTGGGCCAGTGGACCCAGAGTGGGCTACCTGATGAAACAGTCCCGCGACCCCGGCAGGATTAGGCCCTCTAAGGCCTATAACAGCCCTATTTGTGTACTTTTAAGAGTACGTTCAGATGACAAGCGCTCAACGCGCGTTTTGATAACGCGCGTTTACAACTACATACATTTTATTCAGGCTGTACACATGCTAACGCGCGTTTTAATACAGCGCGCGTTGAACGCTGCGCTAGCGCTCGACTGTTGTCAGTGCGCGTCAACGCGCGCCTTGAGATCATTGGTTTTCTATATTTCCGTTCAGTTGAGCGCGCGCTTTCGACGCGGATAGACGTATTTTAGGGTTCTTCAGTATCAGTCCGTCCAAAAATCGTCCGAAATGGAAACCGAAGTTTTTAATACGGAATTATTTATAGATGAAATAGAGAAACGTCCTGCGATTTGGGACATGACAAAAAGCGATTATTCAAATAGGAACCTTAAGAGACAGGCTTGGGAAGAACTCGTCCCAATATCTGCGTCTTCTGTCGCGTCGTTTCAGCCGTCGGTATAGAATCACTGTTAAAACTGTTTCAACGTCCATCTTCAACAAATGTAAGAACTGTACTGAATACCATGACGGTCGCGGCAACGCGCGTTCGACGCCTGACAAGCGCGTGTCATGTAAACACTATACAAACATTTTACGCGCGTTGATCGCGCGTTGAGCGCTTGTCATCTGAACGTACTCTAAATCATCATCTGCCTAGCCTTTTCCCAACTATTTTGGGGTCGGCTTCCAGTCGAACCAGATACAGCTGAATATCAGTATTTTACGTGGAGCGACTGCCTGTCGGACCTCCACAACCCAGTAACTGGGTAATACGATATACCCCATGGTAAGACTGGTTGTCAGATTTTAGAGCTTCTGACTAACAGTAACGACTGTCAAAGATCTACAAATGACAGCCGGGACCAACGGCTTTACGTGCTTTCCGAGGCACGGAGGAAACTCGCTACGACAGATGGTCACCCATCCACAGACCAACCTCGGCAAGCGCGGCTTATCCCGGAAGATCGGCCTATGCGGGTGTAATTATTTAGACAAGTACTTTTTAAAATTTGTTTTTTTTTCTTGTAAGTACTGTGTGCACTTGTGAGTTGTGCCAATAAACATTTCTTTCTTTCTTTCTTTTCTTTCTTCCTGTATCAATAACTTTTTAAACTGTTCATCAACGTTTGCTCCCGCGAAAGTAAGCGCTGTCTATTTTTACGGAGACCCAATTTTGAGATGCAGGTCAGATTCCACTGAACTTAGATCGAACCAGACTAATTTAAAATGCTGTACCTACATTCAAAGCCCCAGATAGACCCACAAGGGAACGGTATTCCTAGATTTATTCTGCCCGTTATTATATCAAAATATTTTCACATTTTGAAAAATGACACTCTAATTACATTGTTTTTTTTAATTAAATTACATTTACAGCGTTTTAATAAAAAATCTGTATAATCGCCATTTATAGCATAAATAAAGTTCTCAAAATTACATTTCAATTATGATATTTTAAGAGACTTAGATTGTATTAAAGTATGTACTTATTAGGTATTGAAGAAAATGTTTGAACCGTGTTGGTCGTTATTTAATATTTAAATATATTAGGTTCATATTGGAAATCAATTGCTAATTATCGTAAGGTGGGTGGACCATGGAAGGCCATGCTCCTTCGAAGGCCAATTATTAAAATTTCGTAGTTATTGCCATGTGATGACAAATTCCTTCCGTTTACAAAGATCCATCCAACTGAAAATCACAGACGCAGCCGCGAATCGCTCGCGCTATTATTTTGGTAGTACAACATAACAGGCCCTCGCTTCTTGGATATCGGGAATAGACAACATGGAAGGCCACTCTCATAAATAAACAGTTATTATTAATTCATTTATTGCATAAATTAAACTAACAAATGTTAAAGTGATACTTTGTTTTATTATATAACAATCATATAAACCACTTCTTTTTAACGTAGATTTAATAACAGTAACTTTTAGTGTTAAATAACCTATTTATTACGATGGCCTTCATAGAAGCCCCTGTTCCTAGTTAGGCCATTTGGTAGAGTTCAATAAAACTTATGTCTAATTAATATTGATTAAATCTGCAATTCAAAAAAGTGGTCTTATGATAAGTAATAAAACAAAGTATTATTACAATATTTGTTAGTTTTATTTGTTTAGTAAATAAACGAATTATAACTGTTTATTTGTTAGTGTGGCCTTCCTTGGTTCACCTACCTTATGTATATAATGGTACTACTGTGGCAAAATATACTATAATAACATTTATTTTATTATTAATTGAGTCAACTTACCGCTTACGTCGATTGAAGGCTGCCTCAAAACTAAACTGGACCAGTCATAGTCCTTACATCAGCATCTGTTAAAATAAATATAAAATTGGTGACTGAAGAGTATCTTATATTTTGCTTATTTCGCAATTCTCGCAAGCCTTTGATGTAAACATAGACAAACTTAAAAAATACACCTTTTGGTTATGAATTTCGCCAGCATACATATTTTAAATATTATAAACCATTTGTTTTCATTCAAAGTATTTAATACTCATAGCATTTAAAGTAACGCACAGTAGCATTAAGTGATTAGATTAAGAAACACCAATATTATTCCAATCGCTAAACTTGAATAACAGTCAACCACAAATTAATAACGCATTCACTACAAAACCTGTCCTCTATTGGGAAATAAAGGCACTATCAATATATAAATTAATTTGTAATTGACTGTGAATAAACAACTCAAAAAAATCGCTAGATGCAAATAAAATAATCATGTCCGACCCAGAACATATTGGTCACTGACCTATTTTAACGTCCGAAGGTGTTCGGAGTAAAGTAAAAGCTATTGGCTGATTATGCTTAAAGTTAAGTAAGTTAAAGTGGTCACAATAAGTTAGATTTCAGAAACATACCAATTATAACAAATGTAATGTTTTTGAGAGCGAATGGAGCGAATTTTTATATAGTTAATTCTTATGTCGCCAATCATATTTTGATCAAGTTACAACTTGTGACTGATAATCAAATTGCAAAAAACACATGAAAATTTGAATTTCGCGGGAAACTACTGAGGAATCATTTTATGCACTAAGTATCAGCCAATAGCGATTCGACTGCTGGGACACAGGCCACCTAGCTCTCTGTTAGAGAGGGAGTCCCCTACACGCGATTAGCGCAGCTTTGTGGGGGATTCCTAGGTTTAGCATGCAATCGTTCTACTTATTATTATGGACTTACAAACATAAATTGATTAATTTGATTCTCGCTTTGCATTATGCTCGAAAAATGGCTAACGGTTGAGTTCCATGCACAGCAATTTTTAAAACACAAACGGAAAAATGTATTTATCTAAATAAAAGCTGCATCATTATTTGGCACGTGGCATACCTAATACGAGTACCGCTGCCATCTTGTTTTTCTATAGACAATAACACGGTTGTCAAAATTTTTAACAGAAGCGCGCCAAAATCAAAATTGCCTGCTGTCAAAATCATTCAAATGCCAAAAGAACGTCAGTGCACTTCATAATAAGTTTATTTGTGACCCAAACAATGAAAATTACCTACAATTATTCAAATAGCAGTCAATGAGAGCAATAAATCCATCCACAATTAAATACCATCCTACAAACATAATCATTCAGCTACAATAGACGCGAGTAGGTATGTACCTACATAAATCTGGAACATTTCTGAACAATCCGGCCTATTTCCTCTCACCGCGCCGGTCATTGCCTGCTACATCGACCGGTCGTGTCTCTATTTTCGTCAGAAACTTTCACTTTCAATAATAAGTTCATTGGTGTCACACGATAATAACGTAGGTACCTACTCTTAAAATATAGAATAACTTTCAGCAATTATTGTAAGTACCTAATTATTGAAATAATCGCTAATGATAAAAGCTGACATTTTTCTTTGATATTGCCTGTTTTTTCATAAGCCAAGCAAAACAACCCCTAATGCCGATTCGAAACCAAACATCAACATCCTCCCTATGAATCACCTACCCAGATAATAAGAAAAACTAACGCACGCATGGTTGCCCGGTAAACAATAATATCAATTTCTTGTTTTACCATTACAGCCACTAAAAATATATGTATCGATTTTTGTAATGAAAATGTAGGCACTTGATAATTGGTCAAAGAATAAGCAAGGTGCCAAACACCTCTGAAAGCTTGTATTAACAGGAATTTTCCCGGTTAACAAACATTTAAAAAATGTTTATTTTTGTGTAATTCCTGTGAGCCAACGGTGACGAAATTCTAGAGAAAACATTTAAGTATTATGTTAAAACATAATATGAACTACTATATGTATTTTTTGGAGTTAAAACTCCTTTCTAAACTCGGAATAGGATATTGAGTGCGAGGACCGAGCTAAAGTTTTGATCAGACACTAGTCTGAACGTAGGCATACAACGCCCCGCTAAAGAGAAAATCTGGGTCTCTGGGTCGACGCTATTTCATTCGGTCGTTTTTTATATCTATTATCCCGTCAGTCCTGAACCAGCACCATACTATGCATTTCAGCTATGAAGCATAGTTTGCTGACGCCATACTGAAATGTCATGAAACCTTTTTTAACACTTGCACGCTTTTAAATAAACAATTATTATCATAATAATTGTGAAAATAACTCATACAAGATGAGAAAGAATAAACGATTATTATTATCCGATTCGTTGCGAAGGGCACGTTTCAGTGCCAACACTTTCTTTTGCGTGTGCAATGACGTTAAGAGGAAACAGCAAGGTCTGGAGAATTGAAAAATAGGTATTTGTAAAATGTATTGCTGTCGCGCAGTGCCCACAACAGAGTTACAGAGCGCGATAGAGACAACAGCAGCTTGTACCGAAAATACCTTATTAAATGGCACAAAATCAACGATTCGTAGTCCCCTGATTACTCCTCCAAAACTTAACCGATTTCACTACATTTTTCTTTAAAAAAAAAACTTTTTGAAAAAAAAGGAACCGACTTCAAAATCAAACACAAAAAAACTAAAAAATAACTTTTCTTTCGGAAGTCGGTGGCATTGTTTTTTATTTATTTATTACATTGACTTAGGGCCACCGACTTCCGAAAGAAAAGTTATTTTTTATTTTTTTGTGTTTGATTTTGAAGTCGGTTCCTTTTTTTTTCAAAAAGTTTTTTTTTTTATTTTTTCCCTTTTTAGTTGAGATATTCAACAAAAAGCTTCATAAAATCGACGTCTTTGAAAATCTACAATCCTAGTAAGTAATAACAAAAACGTATCTATGCGAGCAACATCACAAGATATCCTTTATTGTTATATACTTAAACCTTCCCCAGAATGTAACAAACACTTTTCTGAAAACTGCATCAAAATCGGTTCAGCCAAACACGAGATAATCGAGGACAAACATGCAATCGTCGCTGAAAATCTACGATCCAAGTAAGCAAAACTGATCCATGCGGGCAACGTCACGGGATATCTATTAGTGTTGTATACTAAAACCTTTTCCAGAATGTAATGCACACTTTCTTGAAAACCGCATCAAAATCCGTTCAGCCAAACGCGAGATAATCGCGGACAAACATACATACATACAGGTCGAACTGAGAACCTACTTTTTTTTTGAAGTCGGTTAAAAAATAAAGAAAGGCATTGACCGTGTTCCTATGTTTTCTTTTTTTTATATAACCCCGTCAAATTTGTTTTCTGGATATTTGAACACAGCGGAAAATCTGGCTATTTTTTTAGGATTTTGAATGTTCATATCTCTTTCAATAATTAATTTATGGAAAAAAGGAAAACATAGAGACATGCCAATAGTGGTCATAGATTTTTTGTAAAAAAAATTATTGCTCTACTGGCATTATCCATGAAGAAAACAGGGGACTACGTTTGTATGGAAAAACGACCGTGCTGTTTCCTCTTAAGGCACGGATGTTTTAAAATCGATGGTAACTCCTTCAATTTTGTTCGACGCCACAGGTAGAAATTACTAGATAACGAAATTAGATATCGCAACGAATCGGTTAAACACTATTAAAAATTAATTTGCACAAAATATCTTATTGCTAAACCTTTTTTGCAAAGGTCTTTGACACCACCCTTCATTGTTGAACTGCATAGAAGCGATACTCGTTGTTTATATGCAATATAGTGACAACTTTGAATAAATATAATAACTTAGATCAAGCCGTATTAAATTGAAAGTGGGTGTAATAAACGTCTAAGCTTTAAGTCGCAAGCATTTTGACCTTATTATCAGCCTTCCGACAAGGTTAATTTTTTTGGGGAAGTAGGTATTTATGAAAAAAAAACCCAACATTTAATTATAAGCTCAACAAATACAACATAAGTTTCGCCGTTTCACTCCAATGGTGTTGATTTTCTGTGTTTTATATCGACTTCACAAACGGGAGGAGGTAATTCTATTTACGAAATCAAATTATGTATTTTTGGCACCATCAAAATGAGGCTTTATTTACTACATAATTACTTACATTAAGTATGAATAGTCAGTTCATCTCATAATCACATTTCTAATCTTACTAAACGGAGTTTTATCACCTTCCAGCTATAGGTACTATAAATTAAAATAATGTTTCCTTCGGAACCAATCTCTTTATGTATACACTGTTTTTCAATAGTTTATGGTACTCAGGATCAAACAGAAACATCTGTAATTGCTCCCGGATTGCCTGAAAGTAACGCGAGAATTTAATAACATCCATTTCCCAGAATATTATTAAAATGATATTCGAATCCAAAAAAATATGTTCATAACGTAATGAGTTTAAATAATTCTCAGAGAGAAAAATATAATCGGCCATTCCTCGGCTGCAAGTTCTTATTTGGCCGGGCTTAAATAATACGTAATATTATCAAATTCAATCTTGTTTTTTTATATGTTACTTTAACGACCCGTATCTAGCTAGAAACAAAATATTTGATTCTGTTTTTAATTAGTAAGTCGAAATTAATTAAACCTCTATTTCCCACGCAATGTTGAACAGACCATTTGGGTGTTTATAACCGGTTTTTTGAACCAATCCCAAATGGCCAACATTACATGATTTATTACCGTGGCCTGGGAAGACTTACTTGATGATTCTACCACGATAAAAAAAATGTAATAAATACTAACCTTTTGGATGCATATTATGGGATCGATGGGTCAGAGTCGTTACGCAGTAGATGCCGAATGGGCGTCGCTACCGAGGGAAACCGAAAAATTGTTGGCGTCATGATCTAGACGCTTTCATGAGAGATTGGCCCGAGAAAGCCGCACAAAGAGAAGAGTGGAACACTTGTTATGGGGGACACTTTTGCCCAGTAGTGGGACAATAAAGGTTAATAAAAAAATGGGACACCATGATTGGACAGTTCCGACTCCCGATTTGATGTCCGAACTAATGAATTTAGAAATTATAGTGTTCACTCAAATGTGTGTGTCCGTGCCCTTATTTTCTTTGAAGGACTAAAGCTAATAAGCTATTGTCAAATAAACAGGCGTGACGAACACGAAGCATGGCGTTTTTGTTAGTAATGTTTCTATGGATCGGATCGCTTTCGCTTTTATACGTTACTGGAATCTGGATTCAAACAATTTTCCATACAATACAAAAACGCTTCGGATCGAAGCTAGAAAAACATAAGAGAGTAGACACATTGAACCCCTTTTAAAGTGCATTAACTTTGTGTGTTTGCCAACAATACGCTTAATATCGAATTTGGCTCAAACCCACAATTCGATTACCAATCAATATCTGACGTTGTTTTAAAACACAGCCTCTAGTAATGACTAGCTATTGGAAATTCCTCTTTGTTCGAAACGAGGTCGTGTGAAACACAAAACAGATTGTAATAACGTGGTTCCTAAATTAATCAAAACGTTAATCACTATTTTATACAAATTAAACCAAAATAATAATAAACTAGTTTCTAGTATCCTGTATGTTAAATGTGTTAAATTGTTTTATGTTATTTCTGATTATAACCTATCTGTGTCTCGACCAATTAGAATTATGAACCACCGTAACTTTATTTTCTTACAGATATTCAAATACAATTAGTTTAGAACTAAACGAACTTCGCGTAAACATAAACATCCATAGTAACGACCATGATCTTTGTTATTTTGACGGATTCAAACGATTTATTGTCATAATTTGAATCATGACCGATTCAAGTTTGTCGATTCATTTTACCATACATCAAAATCCGTTCGTTTGCATTTTTAATATTAGTACCTAAGATTAATAAAAGTAAGAACGAGAAAAAAGTTGTCCCTTAAAAAAAACAATTATTGCACGAACTAAACATTCTATGCGTTTAAGTATTGTGCGATTAAATTACAGGAAAGGTAACCCCATAGATACCTACTGTGACAACTAACAAATACACATTATTTTTAACATTTTTTAGAATAAATTATTAGGTAATTATCTTGTTAGTATTATTTAACCTTTTATATAAACAATATTTATTGTTTATACATGACAATGTTGTAGAAAAAATCAGTCGGTTTTTTTTAGCGTGGTAAAATCATCAAATGAGTCCTCCCACCACTGTCAGACTTGCTCTGACTAAAATCCACGGTGTCCTTCAATAGCCCTATATGTTCCGGGGTCACGTTGAGGAAATAAATCCCGCAACCAGGGGGGCGGTAGCCATGACATAAACTTAAAAAAAAGGGTTTGGACGAGAAAAGGTGACAAACAATCTTATTTTCGCATTAATAATAAGAGTTTTAAGCATTTTATTAATATTAAAGTATTAATAGTATTTGCGATGAATGCCCTTTATACAATTCATAGCAAGTTTTGTTTATGAGATAAGGTCGTTTGGACCTGGATACAGTTTGAATTTCGATCGCGATCAACAACAACTGTGAACTTTCTCAACATTGAATGGATCTATTTCCCGACACTTTCCCAGCATCAAACTAGAAGTTTACTAAGTACTCACTTAGTGGGCTCTATTTAACTAAACTCTCAAAGATCGCATCCTTGTTTGTATGTATCTATAAGTTTTAGTACCAACGCCGCCATTTTAGCTACAATAAGTGTCTTAAATTATCATTGTTTTATTGATAACAGCAATAATTAAGAAACACAAGTAATTATATTCCTTAGCAGGTTGACTCGCCCAGTTTTGTTTCTAAACTATATATGTATTCGTTAAGTTCGAAAATCAAACCAGCGATAACTAAAGCAATATTCCATTATTCATTTTACAAAAGTTGAAGTTGTCTAAAATAAATGTTATAAGATTAAAACAGCAGGTAAAATTTAAATCAAACGCAGCTCAAATGACCCGCACAAAATTCAATAAAACCCGGGTCACCTTCCCCGTAGAAACAGCGAGGATATACCACACCCTTTTCAAACGCAATCTACGTATGTTACACAGTGAAAACGGACCCGAAGCTAAACGCCGATCTATAAATAAAACGGTAAACCCGTAAGTAACCGCATCAATAAAATGTTGTATGCGAGATGATGTCATGAAACTTACGACGAAGAATCGTAGCGCATAGCTTTCGTAGCCAGAACAAGCATAAATCGTGAAAACGCTACGCCGCAAGCTACGTAGCACCTCCACGATCGCACCGTAGCGCTACGAGAGCAACTCGCAAACTTGACTGCATTCAAGCCGTAACTAATATTGACAATCGATCTCAAATCCAAAGGTTATGTCAGAAATGTGAGTGAAATACGATAACATAAGGTCAGGGACACTACTGAAAATGACGTCGCTACAATGTAACCGAGCCAATTAACTGCACCGCACTGTACTAATATTCAGCAACGATGTAGTTATCGACATTAAAGATACACGTTGGCACTAAACATTTTGGCATCGCGATACGTGGGACGTAATTTCATTCTAACTGTGTTTTTACGTTAGAAGACACGAATCACAATTTCTATTGGCTTCATGCCAAAATCGTTACTATTGTAGTTGCCGAAACACACCGAACTGTAGTATTTATTCGCGTATAAAGCAGGTTTATTATTACGCAATGCATTATTAGTAAACACAGACACTGACATGGCCGAAATGTTAAGGGTTATAATTAAAACATTTTGGAAACCTGAGCACGCACCATTTATAGAGTACGACGTCACTCCGCGCCGCAATGCAATGACCAAGTAGTCTGGGCGCCGGGGTGCAAGGTCAAGTATGCTCACGAGATGGATAAACGACTGATGTAACATTATGCACTTACGTAATCGAGTTAACACGATGAGATGTGATATAATGGATTAACAAAAAAATCTATGTAGACTTTAACGCGATAACACACCGTAATTCGCGAATTTTGCGGCAAAAACTACCGTTTTAACCAGCAAGTATCGCGCAAAAGTGACGCACCGCCACGGAGCGCCGACTAGGGGCGATGTTATTGTACGGGAGGGAAGCGTGAGGCGCACGCGGCAATTTGAAGTCAAGGTCGCCTCGTGGGAGCTCCTCTGGCAGCTGGGCGCTCCAAGGTCGCGCCTTCGTCCCGCGCCCCACCCCTACCCAATCGATACTAAATAATAACGAAATACCTGTGTCACCTCGGTGAGCATTCACTCGTGCTAAAGACGTAGGTACCGTGTCATTGATAACAAAACATTACTATCTACTATATTTTTGGAACTTCCACTATTTTAATGGAATTCCTCATTGCTACGCGCTTTTATTTTATTTGTTACAAAATTAGGAAAGTCTTAAAATACCATGTTTTTAGGGTTCCGTAGTCAACAAGGAACCCTTATAGTTTCGCCATGTCCGTCCGTCCGTCCGTCCGTCCGTCCGTCCGTCCGTCCGTCCGTCTGTCCGCAGTTTAGCTCAGAGACGCACAGTACTAGAGAGCTGTAATTTGGTGTAAATATACGGATTTGTTGTGCCGAAAAAGTGGTAAAATAAAATCTCGTAAAATATTTTTTTTTAGGGTACCTCCAGTACTTACACGTAAAGTGAGGATTTTTTTTTTCTCGCGTACCCCTTAGTGTGGGGTATCATTAAATAGGCCTTTAAAAAATAATGATAGTTTCCATTAACAATTTTTTGATAAAAAAATTCGTTTGTGAAATATTAAGCTTTAAAGTGCTAAATTTTGCTCGATTCGAGTGTCCCCCCCCTCTACCAGCTAAACGGTTATGTTTGGGGGTGTGAAAAATTTCACAATAGCAGTACATATAACGAAGTTTAAAAGAAAATTATCATGACTAAGTAGGCTTTACAACTTTACGAGTAATAGTCGACCAACTTATAAAATGTACCTGATATCATATTTTCTTAAACAAAATGTATCGGAGACAACTGCAAATGTAAGTTTGTCAACTTTATTTTTACAGCTTTTATAGGTATGTTTTTTGGGGATAGGTAGGTTTTTATTGTCAACTATTTTTAACTAAATTTTAAAAAAAGGAGGATCTTCTAAATTCGTTGTAATCTTTTTTCTTATGTATTTTCCCCGATTTCTCAAAGACTCCTGGACCGATTTTGAAAATTTTTAGGGTTCCGTAGTCAACAAGGAACCCTTATAGTTTCGCCATGTCCGTCCGTCCGTCCGTCCGTCCGTCCGTCCGTCCGTCTGTCCGCAGTTTAGCTCAGAGACGCACAGTGCTAGAGAGCTGTAATTTGGTGTAAATGTGCGGATTTGTTGTGCCGAAAAAGTGGTAAAATAAAATCTAGTAAAATATTTTTTTTTAGGGTACCTCCTGAACTTACACGTAAAGTGAGGATTTTTTTTTTCTCGCGTACCCCATAGTGTGGGGTATCATTAAATAGGCCTTTAAAAAATAATGATAGTTTCCATTAACAGTTTGTTGATAAAAAAATTCGTTTGTGAAATATTAAGCTTTAAAGTGCTAAATTTTGCTCGATTCGAGTGTCCCCCCCCTCTACCAGCTAAACGGTTATGTTTGGGGGTGTGAAAAAATTCACAATAGTAGTATATATAACGAAGTTTAAAAGAAAATTGTCATGACTAAGTCGGCTTTACAACTTTACGAGTAATAGTCGACCAACTTATAAAATGTACTTGGAAAATAGGTTTTCTTAAACAAAATGTATCGGAGAATATGTACTTCAACTGCAAATAGTCCAGTCACTAAAGCCTAAACCCGAAAATAATTAGTAACACGCTGAAATTTTTAGGGGTTCTTAAGGAAGGTAAAATAACATACCGGGTGATTTTGCAGCGTTCTGGGGTGTACGGAAAGGGTTGAAAAGGGGTGAAAAGGGGTGAAAATGGTTTTTCGTTAATAACATTGCGAAGAAAATTAGTAACACGCTGCAAATTTGGAATTAGGTTGTTCTTACCGTTTTTTAACGTGTATTAAATTTGCAGCGCTTTGCGACATACGGAACATTGTTTTTTTTTAAAAAACAGTGATTGCACTGTTTTTATTGTAAAAACAGGGGTAAGAAAATTAGTAACACGCTGCAAATTTGGAATTAGGTTGTTCTTACCGGTTTGTAACGTGTATCAAGTTTGCAGCGTTTTGCAACATACGGAACATTGTCTATTATTAAAAAAAACAATGAAATTATTTAATCACACAGGTGAAAGAAATTTGTAACTCGCTGTAAATTTGTAATTAAGTTGTTTTTACCGTTTCGTAACGTATATCAAATTTGCAGCGTTTTACAACAAATTGAACATTGTTTATTATTAAAAAAACAGTGCGATTTGTTAGTAACAAGGGTAAAAAAGTAGGAACACGCTGCAATTTTAGAATTAGGTTGTTCTTACCGGTTTGTAACGTTTTGCAAAAAACTGAACTTTTTTCATTCATTACCATAAAAACAAATATTTCAGTTAGTAACAATAGTGAAAAAGTTAATGAAGAGTTGCAATCTGGAGAAAATGTTGTCAAAACCTTTTTGAAACATTTTTCAAAGGACATCATTTTTTTGGGCCATTTCTGAAAGTGCCAACGAAAAAAATTGGTACCTTTTGTATTATTGGTTGGTATAGGTAGTACTAGTCATTTGGAGCAATAGTTACTATGGCACAAAAGTTGTAGGATTGCTCTCGGCCAAGTTATACTAGTTCGAAGATTCGTAATTTTCATACATTTTTTAATTTTTGAAAGTGCCGATATTCACCAAATAATGATAAGAATTGCTAGAACTAGCGACCTCAAGTAATTTAACATAACGCCTGTAATCCCTGAGGGGTTGGGCAGAGGAGTACCGAATAAAAATGAATGATAATCTGTTTCTTTTTATGAAAAGTAACAAAAACATTTTAAAATATACAAATCTGCTGGTAGGACCAGCATCGGGAACAGTATCGGGGTTGCCTGTAGTTAGGGGTCTTGGGAGAGGAATCTCCTAACAATACGAAACGTGATCAGCACTGCTGCTTGAATCAGCCCTTTTTAGGGGGAAATAAAATCATCAAATGAGTTATCTCGCTCTGGGCTGATCTCTAGAGTCTGTCAGACTCCTAGACGCCCTTTGCGTTCCAGATACTAAGATAGTCGACGAGCTGGTACCTACATTTCATTCATACATTTGTTGTTTTCTCAAAGAGCCTCATAGCTTTGGAACACGATACTTGTATGTTAGCGGTGAGACGGGTTTGCCTCACCGCCCGCCCAATCAACGAGACTCGACTGAAACTCGTCCTTGGAATCCCGTGGAACTTTAAGGAGTATTTCCGACGTTTTGATCAAAAACAGGATCGAGCCGGGGCTGCCATCAAGCTGTTACCCAACCTTGTAAGCAAACGCCGCTTTCTGAAGGCTCTACGAGGAAGTGGTACTATCGATGTACGATCCCAAAAATTATGAAAATGAGGTAAATCTGACATTAAATAAAATTATATCGTGGTTTGACAGCAATAATCTAATAATAAACTTAGACAAGACAAAAATTATGCATTTTTATCAAAGAATCCCAAATAAAAAACTTGACATTAGCTATTTAGGGACAAATATTGAAGCAACTACTACTACTAAATTTCTTGGTATCAATATAGATAATAACTTGACTTGGAGATCCCAGACAGACGAAATATGCAAAAAACTCAACACTTATACCTATGCCCTATATAAACTTTCAAAAATAGTTAGTCTAGAATCCGTACTTACAGCCTATCACGGTTATGTTGCATCAACACTCAGATATGGGGTAATGTTTTGGGGCAATTCAGTTGACAGAGAATTAATCTTTAGAGCCCAAAAAAGGTGTATCAGAGCTATGTGTGGCCTAAAAAGCACAGACAGTTGCCAACCGATTTTTATAAGACTTAACATTCTTACCTTACCATCGCTGTACATATACGAAACAAATGTATTCGTCAAATCCAACATTTCATCATACAAAATAGCTAGTAAAAGCTCCTACAGAAAATTACGCGATAAAAATAAGTCAGAACTCGAAATAAGTTATGGCAAACTGCACTTATGAATAAGAGCACATTCTGTATGGCTAAAAAAATATATAATAAACTACCCGAATGTATTAAAATGTTAAATCTGGACAAATTCAAAAAAGAATTACTTAGAATTTTGACTAATAAATGCTACTACTCAATAAAAGACTATTTTGACGACAATTCAATTCTATAATTACTGCCTTAAAAACACCCTACTTGACCTGTTAATGACCTTTAACTCTGTTCGACATTATGACTACTAATTATTATTATGACATGTAACTAAACCTTTTGACATTTATTTATAAATAGATTATATTATTCTTTGTATTTGATAATTATGCCATGCCTATTTAATTTTATACTTATTTTATTATAATTACTAAACAATTATATTATATTTGTATGCCACTGGGCAAAACATGAAGGATCTACCCATTTATAACAACTCACACTATGTGTAACTTGACCTATGTTTACAAATAAAGCTTTCTGATTTCTGATTTCTGATTTCTGACAACATTTTCACCAGATTGCAACTATTCACTAACTTTTTCACCATTGTTACTAACTGAAATAGTTGTTTATAATTATGGTAATGAATGAAAAAAGTTCAGTTTTTTGCAAAACGTTACAAACCGGTAAGAACCACCTAATTCTAAAATTGCAGCGTGTTCCTACTTTTTTTACTCTTGTTACTAACAAATCGCACTGTTTTTACCGACTTCAAAAAAAAGGAGGTTATCAATTCGACCCGTATGTATGTTATATTATCAGAACTGCCCAGTTTTCGCATATGTTAGTCTATATCAGCGTCTGAACAAATGTACCAAATTTCATAAGTGTATGTATGTATGTTTTTATGTTTGTGCACGCATATCTCCGGAACTACAAGTTTGATTTTAGTAATTCTTTTTTTGTTGTACTAGGTATTGTTCAACTTAGGGTACACTGTAAGTTTCATCAAAATCGGTTCAGTAGTTTTAGAGATATGGATTGTTTTCGTTGTGACGGATTACAAGATTAGTGCACATCATGTAAGAAAACTTTGTATTTTACAAGAATTCGTGTCGCTACTTGCTTGCGTTTGGGCGCTCCTTGTGGGGCTCCACATCGCTGTCAATGTGGTGAAGTAGTCGACTGCCTCGGGCACCATGGCCTTTCCTGTAGCAGGAGTGCAGGTCGGTTGGCACGACACGCTAGCTTAAACGACATAATCCGTCGTGCTCTTGTCACCGCCGGGGTGCCATCCGTCTTAGAACCCAGTGGTTTGGCACGCGACGATGGGAAGAGACCAGATGGTATGACCATAATGCCATGGAAACTGGGTAGGCCTTTGGTGTGGGATGCAACATGTGTCGACACCCTTGCGCCATCCCATCTTCCTAGTTCAGCGTGTTGTGCTGGCGCTGCTGCTGCAGGTGCTGAAAACTCCAAGCGGCGCAAATACATTGGCTTAGCTAGTAGCTATGTGTTTGAGCCGTTTGGGGTTGAAACCTTGGGGCCATGGGGTCCGAGTGCCCACAACGTTTTTAAAGATATCGCCAGGCGTTTAGTCGACTCTTCAGGTGACCAGAGGGCTGGCCTATTCCTAGGTCAACGAATTAGCATTGCCATACAACGTGGCAATGCTGCCAGCGTTCTGGGCACTGTTCCCGTTGACAGCGATGTGGACGTATTTTTTGACGCCCTATGAACTTTCTCTTTTATTTATTTATTTTAATTTTTCCTGTACATATTGCTAGTAAGTTTTTATTTATAGTTTTTAAAAATGTAAAATATTATAAACAAACAAGAATTTGGGTTGAATATTTAATAAATAAACTAAAAAGGGTAAAATAAAAACTTAAAAAAAAGTACCGACTTCAAAATAAATACAAAAAAGTTTAAAATAACCTTTCTTTCGGAAGTCGGTGGCAATAGTCAATGAAATATTAAAAATCAAAGCCACCGACTTCCGAAAGAAAGGTTATTTTAAACTTTTTTGTATTTATTTTGAAGTCGGTACTTTTTTTTTTAAGTTTTTTTTTTATAATAAACAATGTTCAATTTGTTGTAAAACGCTGCAAATTTGATACACGTTACGAAACGGTAAAACAAATTAATTACAAATTTACAGCGAGTTACAAATTTTTTTTCACCCGTGTGATTAAATAATTTCATTCTTTTTTTAATAGTAGACAATGTTCCGTTTGCTCCTTGAAGTTCCACGGGATGCCAAGGACGAGTTTCAGTCGAGTCTCGTTGATTGGGCGGGCGGTGAGGCAAACCCGTCTCACCGCTAACATACAAGTATCGTGTTCCAAAGCTATGAGGCTCTTTGAGAAAACAACAAATGTATGAATGAAATGTAGGTACCAGCTCGTCGACTATCTTAGTATCTGGAACGCAAAGGGCGTCTAGGAGTCTGACAGACTCTAGAGATCAGCCCAGAGCGAGATAACTCATTTGATGATTTTATTTCCCCCTAAAAAGGGCTGATTCAAGCAGCAGTGCTGATCACGTTTCGTATTGTTAGGAGATTCCTCTCCCAAGACCCCTAACCACAGGCAACCCCGATACTGTTCCCGATGCTGGTCCTACCAGCAGATTTGTACATTTTAAAATGTTTTTGTTACTTTTCATAAAAAGAAACAGATTATTATTCATTTTTATTCGGTACTCCTCTGCCCAACCCCTCAGGGATTACAGGCGTTATGTTAAATTACTTGAGGTCGCTAGTTCTAGCAATTCTTATCATTATTTGGTGAATATCGGCACTTTCAAAATTAAAAATGTATGAAAATTACGAATCTTCGAACTAGTATAACTTGGCCGAGAGCAATCCTACAACTTTTGTGCCATAGTAACTATTGCTCCAAATGACTAGTACTACCTATACCAACCAATAATACAAAAGGTACCAATTTTTTTCGTTGGCACTTTCAGAAATGGCCCAAAAAAATGATGTCCTTTGAAAAATGTTTCAAAAAGGTTTTGACAACATTTTCTCCAGATTGCAACTCTTCATTAACTTTTTCACTATTGTTACTAACTGAAATATTTGTTTTTATGGTAATGAATGAAAAAAGTTCAGTTTTTTGCAAAACGTTACAAACCGGTAAGAACAACCTAATTCTAAAATTGCAGCGTGTTCCTACTTTTTTACCCTTGTTACTAACAAATCGCACTGTTTTTTTAATAATAAACAATGTTCAATTTGTTGTAAAACGCTGCAAATTTGATATACGTTACGAAACGGTAAAAAAAACTTAATTACAAATTTACAGCGAGTTACAAATTTCTTTCACCTGTGTGATTAAATAATTTCATTGTTTTTTTAATAATAGACAATGTTCCGTATGTTGCAAAACGCTGCAAACTTGATACACGTTACAAACCGGTAAGAACAACCTAATTCCAAATTTGCAGCGTGTTACTAATTTTCTTACCCCTGTTTTTACAATAAAAACAGTGCAATCACTGTTTTTAAAAAAAAAACAATGTTCCGTATGTTGCAAAACGCTGCAAATTTAATACACGTTAAAAAACGGTAAGAACAACCTAATTCCAAATTTGCAGCGTGTTACTAATTTTCTTCGCAATGTTATTAACGAAAAACCATTTTCACCCCTTTTCACCCCTTTTCAACCCTTTCCGTACACCCCAGAACGCTGCAAAATCACCCGGTATGTTATTTTACCTTCCTTAAAAACCCCTAAAAATTTCAGCGTGTTACTAATTATTTTCGGGTTTAGGCTTTAATGACTGGACTAAAGATAAAACGGTGTAAACGTGCGCTTTGACAAGCTTGCGGCTTCCTTGCGTGTTGTGTGCGGATATAGTCCAGTCATTAAAGCCTAAACCCGAAAATAATTAGTAACACGCTGAAATTTTTAGGGGTTTTTAAGGAAGGTAAAATAACATACCGGGTGATTTTGCAGCGTTCTGGGGTGTACGGAAAGGGTTGAAAAGGGGTGAAAAGGGGTGAAAATGGTTTTTCGTTAATAACATTGCGAAGAAAATTAGTAACACGCTGCAAATTTGGAATTAGGTTGTTCTTACCGTTTTTTAACGTGTATTAAATTTGCAGCGTTTTGCAACATACGGAACATTGTTTTTTTTTAAAAAACAGTGATTGCACTGTTTTTATTGTAAAAACAGGGGTAAGAAAATTAGTAACACGCTGCAAATTTGGAATTAGGTTGTTCTTACCGGTTTGTAACGTGTATCAAGTTTGCAGCGTTTTGCAACATACGGAACATTGTCTATTATTAAAAAAACAATGAAATTATTTAATCACACAGGTGAAAGAAATTTGTAACTCGCTGTAAATTTGTAATTAAGTTTTTTTTACCGTTTCGTAACGTATATCAAATTTGCAGCGTTTTACATCAAATTGAACATTGTTTATTATTAAAAAAAACAGTGCGATTTGTTAGTAACAAGGGTAAAAAAGTAGGAACACGCTGCAATTTTAGAATTAGGTTGTTCTTACCGGTTTGTAACGTTTTGCAAAAAACTGAACTTTTTTCATTCATTACCATAAAAACAAATATTTCAGTTAGTAACAATAGTGAAAAAGTTAATGAAGAGTTGCAATCTGGAGAAAATGTTGTCAAAACCTTTTTGAAACATTTTTCAAAGGACATCATTTTTTTGGGCCATTTCTGAAAGTGCCAACGAAAAAAATTGGTACCTTTTGTATTATTGGTTGGTATAGGTAGTACTAGTCATTTGGAGCAATAGTTACTATGGCACAAAAGTTGTAGGATTGCTCTCGGCCAAGTTATACTAGTTCGAAGATTCGTAATTTTCATACATTTTTTAATTTTTGAAAGTGCCGATATTCACCAAATAATGATAAGAATTGCTAGAACTAGCGACCTCAAGTAATTTAACATAACGCCTGTAATCCCTGAGGGGTTGGGCAGAGGAGTACCGAATAAAAATGAATAATAATCTGTTTCTTTTTATGAAAAGTAACAAAAACATTTTAAAATGTACAAATCTGCTGGTAGGACCAGCATCGGGAACAGTATCGGGGTTGCCTGTGGTTAGGGGTCTTGGGAGAGGAATCTCCTAACAATACGAAACGTGATCAGCACTGCTGCTTGAATCAGCCCTTTTTAGGGGGAAATAAAATCATCAAATGAGTTATCTCGCTCTGGGCTGATCTCTAGAGTCTGTCAGACTCCTAGACGCCCTTTGCGTTCCAGATACTAAGATAGTCGACGAGCTGGTACCTACATTTCATTCATACATTTGTTGTTTTCTCAAAGAGCCTCATAGCTTTGGAACACGATACTTGTATGTTAGCGGTGAGACGGGTTTGCCTCACCGCCCGCCCAATCAACGAGACTCGACTGAAACTCGTCCTTGGCATCCCGTGGAACTTCAAGGAGCAAACGGAACATTGTCTACTATTAAAAAAAGAATGAAATTATTTAATCACACGGGTGAAAAAAAATTTGTAACTCGCTGTAAATTTGTAATTAATTTGTTTTACCGTTTCGTAACGTGTATCAAATTTGCAGCGTTTTACAACAAATTGAACATTGTTTATTATAAAAAAAAAACTTAAAAAAAAAAAGTACCGACTTCAAAATAAATACAAAAAAGTTTAAAATAACCTTTCTTTCGGAAGTCGGTGGCTTTGATTTTTAATATTTCATTGACTATTGCCACCGACTTCCGAAAGAAAGGTTATTTTAAACTTTTTTGTATTTATTTTGAAGTCGGTACTTTTTTTTAAGTTTTTATTTTACCCTTTTTAGTTTATTTATTAAATATTCAACCCAAATTCTTGTAAAATACAAAGTTTTCTTACATGATGTGCACTAATCTTGTAATCCGTCACAACGAAAACAATCCATATCTCTAAAACTACTGAACCGATTTTGATGAAACTTACAGTGTACCCTAAGTTGAACAATACCTAGTACAACAAAAAAAGAATTACTAAAATCAAACTTGTAGTTCCGGAGATATGCGTGCACAAACATAAAAACATACATACATACACTTATGAAATTTGGTACATTTGTTCAGACGCTGATATAGACTAACATATGCGAAAACTGGGCAGTTCTGATAATATAACATACATACGGGTCGAATTGATAACCTCCTTTTTTTTGAAGTCGGTAAAAACAGTGCGATTTGTTAGTAACAAGAGTAAAAAAAGTAGGAACACGCTGCAATTTTAGAATTAGGTGGTTCTTACCGGTTTGTAACGTTTTGCAAAAAACTGAACTTTTTTCATTCATTACCATAATTATAAACAACTATTTCAGTTAGTAACAATGGTGAAAAAGTTAGTGAATAGTTGCAATCTGGTGAAAATGTTGTCAGAAATCAGAAATCAGAAATCAGAAAGCTTTATTTGTAAACATAGGTCAAGTTACACATAGTGTGAGTTGTTATAAATGGGTAGATCCTTCATGTTTTGCCCAGTGGCATACAAATATAATATAATTGTTTAGTAATTATAATAAAATAAGTATAAAATTAAATAGGCATGGCATAATTATCAAATACAAAGAATAATACAATCTATTTATAAATAAATGTCAAAAGGTTTAGTTACATGTCATAATAATAATTAGTAGTCATAATGTCGAACAGAGTTAAAGGTCATTAACAGGTCAAGTAGGGTGTTTTTAAGGCAGTAATTATAGAATTGAATTGTCGTCAAAATAGTCTTTTATTGAGTAGTAGCATTTATTAGTCAAAATTCTAAGTAATTCTTTTTTGAATTTGTCCAGATTTAACATTTTAATACATTCGGGTAGTTTATTATATATTTTTTTAGCCATACAGAATGTGCTCTTATTCATAAGTGCAGTTTTGCCATAACTTATTTCGAGTTCTGACTTATTTTTATCGCGTAATTTTCTGTAGGAGCTTTTACTAGCTATTTTGTATGATGAAATGTTGGATTTGACGAATACATTTGTTTCGTATATGTACAGCGATGGTAAGGTAAGAATGTTAAGTCTTATAAAAATCGGTTGGCAACTGTCTGTGCTTTTTAGGCCACACATAGCTCTGATACACCTTTTTTGGGCTCTAAAGATTAATTCTCTGTCAACTGAATTGCCCCAAAACATTACCCCATATCTGAGTGTTGATGCAACATAACCGTGATAGGCTGTAAGTACGGATTCTAGACTAACTATTTTTGAAAGTTTATATAGGGCATAGGTATAAGTGTTGAGTTTTTTGCATATTTCGTCTGTCTGGGATCTCCAAGTCAAGTTATTATCTATATTGATACCAAGAAATTTAGTAGTAGTAGTTGCTTCAATATTTGTCCCTAAATAGCTAATGTCAAGTTTTTTATTGGGATTCTTTGATAAAAATGCATAATTTTTGTCTTGTCTAAGTTTATTATTAGATTATTGCTGTCAAACCACGATATAATTTTATTTAATGTCAGATTTACCTCATTTTCATAATTTTTGGGATCGTACATCGATAGTACCACTTCCTCGTAGAGCCTTCAGAAAGCGGCGTTTGCTTACAAGGTTGGGTAACAGCTTGATGGCAGCCCCGGCTCGATCCTGTTTTGATCAAAACGTCGGAAATACTCCTTAAAGTTCCACGGGATTCCAAGGACGAGTTTCAGTCGAGTCTCGTTGATTGGGCGGGCGGTGAGGCAAACCCGTCTCACCGCTAACATACAAGTATCGTGTTCCAAAGCTATGAGGCTCTTTGAGAAAACAACAAATGTATGAATGAAATGTAGGTACCAGCTCGTCGACTATCTTAGTATCTGGAACGCAAAGGGCGTCTAGGAGTCTGACAGACTCTAGAGATCAGCCCAGAGCGAGATAACTCATTTGATGATTTTATTTCCCCCTAAAAAGGGCTGATTCAAGCAGCAGTGCTGATCACGTTTCGTATTGTTAGGAGATTCCTCTCCCAAGACCCCTAACTACAGGCAACCCCGATACTGTTCCCGATGCTGGTCCTACCAGCAGATTTGTATATTTTAAAATGTTTTTGTTACTTTTCATAAAAAGAAACAGATTATCATTCATTTTTATTCGGTACTCCTCTGCCCAACCCCTCAGGGATTACAGGCGTTATGTTAAATTACTTGAGGTCGCTAGTTCTAGCAATTCTTATCATTATTTGGTGAATATCGGCACTTTCAAAAATTAAAAAATGTATGAAAATTACGAATCTTCGAACTAGTATAACTTGGCCGAGAGCAATCCTACAACTTTTGTGCCATAGTAACTATTGCTCCAAATGACTAGTACTACCTATACCAACCAATAATACAAAAGGTACCAATTTTTTTCGTTGGCACTTTCAGAAATGGCCCAAAAAAATGATGTCCTTTGAAAAATGTTTCAAAAAGGTTTTGACAACATTTTCTCCAGATTGCAACTCTTCATTAACTTTTTCACTATTGTTACTAACTGAAATATTTGTTTTTATGGTAATGAATGAAAAAAGTTCAGTTTTTTGCAAAACGTTACAAACCGGTAAGAACAACCTAATTCTAAAATTGCAGCGTGTTCCTACTTTTTTACCCTTGTTACTAACAAATCGCACTGTTTTTTTAATAATAAACAATGTTCAATTTGTTGTAAAACGCTGCAAATTTGATATACGTTACGAAACGGTAAAAACAACTTAATTACAAATTTACAACGAGTTACAAATTTCTTTCACCTGTGTGATTAAATAATTTCATTGTTTTTTTAATAATAGACAATGTTCCGTATGTTGCAAAACGCTGCAAACTTGATACACGTTACAAACCGGTAAGAACAACCTAATTCCAAATTTGCAGCGTGTTACTAATTTTCTTACCCCTGTTTTTACAATAAAAACAGTGCAATCACTGTTTTTTAAAAAAAACAATGTTCCGTATGTCGCAAAGCGCTGCAAATTTAATACACGTTAAAAAACGGTAAGAACAACCTAATTCCAAATTTGCAGCGTGTTACTAATTTTCTTCGCAATGTTATTAACGAAAAACCATTTTCACCCCTTTTCACCCCTTTTCAACCCTTTCCGTACACCCCAGAACGCTGCAAAATCACCCGGTATGTTATTTTACCTTCCTTAAGAACCCCTAAAAATTTCAGCGTGTTACTAATTATTTTCGGGTTTAGGCTTTAGTGACTGGACTAAAATGTAAGTTTGTCAACTTTATTTTTACAGCTTTAATATGTATGTTTTTACGGTATGTTTTTTGGGGATAGGTAGGTTTTTATCTTCAACTATTTTTAACTAACTTCTTAAAAATGAGGAGGTTCTAAATTCGTCGTAAGCTTTTTTTCTTATGTATTTTCCCTGATTTCTCAAAGACTCCTGGACCGATTGTGAAAATTTTTCTTTTTAAAATTAAAGTTAGTCAGTTTAGTTAGTTCGCATATTTTGATGGGCAACTACGGAACCCTACACTGTGCGTGGCCCGACACGCACTTGGCCGGTTTTTTTTTTTATTGATACTCGTAGGTTAGCCGATATATTTTGTATTATTTTTTTATTATCTGCTGCTATGCTATATCAATATCGGAGCTGTTGTTTTCTTGTTTCAGTCACGATTATAGGTCTACGTTCGGTAAAGCTATACTGTAAGTGGGTCAAGTATCTTTATACCTACTTTTTCCACTTAGTCATATGGGCATGAGAAGCAAGTTTTTAATTTCTTAAAAGAACGTTGAATTTCTCTTGCACGTCGTTTCAAGGTCACCGCCTCTGGCTCTGTATATTTCACATTTTCACTTGGAAAATAAATACCTATTTGATGTCGTCGCGTCGAGTCGCTTCAGCTCTACCTACCTAATATTGTTCCGCGTAATAATCGTTGCGGGTTTAGGTACTTGGCATGACGAGTAAAAAGTACAATGACAATCTGATTCTCACTGCATTAATTTCGTTTACTTACTCTCTCTTATTCTTCAGCCGTGTATCTACCTACACTTTGCATTGCTCTTAGTGACATATAAATTAACAGTAACGGAGCTCCTAGCCTGAGGCAGCAGAAAGATAAAATACAACAAAGGTTTCATGACTTTCATGTGAATGAAACATGAAACCTTTGTTGTCTTGAAATCTTTCATTCAAACAATTGTTTTCTGGAATTCTTTCACAACACAACAATTAATTAAACATTGAACCATCTGCAAATAGAGATATTATTGTACCTATATGTAAAAGGTCTTCTCAAATATCTAGAACGTAAGTCTTTCTATCTTGGGAACTGGAAGAATTTAAGTACCTACCTTTTTTTTAACCGACAATTCATCGGAACTGATTTCTCGATCATGCCTGAACCGGTTAGGAAAATTCTTCTTTTGTTTGAAATGGTAATCAAGTCAGGATCTGATGACAGGATCTTGGAGACGTTGAGGAAACTCTTCAATGAATGGCAACGAATCTTCGGCGGTTGCTATTCTCATATCTATGCAGTGACCGCAATCACACAGTATAGATAATATTATGCGCCTGTACCCACAGAAAAGGGCTAAACATGTATAAAAAAAACTACAACATTTTTTTGTTTATTTTCAATGAACAACTTCGTCACCCTGTGCTGCATACCGTTGGGAAAATGCCCAAAAATGCTTTCACTGTCGACTCGACAACAAGCAGACATTTTTTTTTTTTTAGCGTGGTAAAATCATCAAATGAGTCCTCCAACCTTACTGTCAGACTTCTACTGACTAAAATCCACGGTGTCCTTCATAGCCTGTTATGTTCCGGGGTCACAGTAAGGGAATAATCTCGCGACCCCGGCAGGCTTTGGCCCTCTGAGAGGGGGGCCCCGTCATTATGCGACAACAAGCAGACATAGACAAGTTTTTTTTTAATATCTGTTTTGACTTAGTACTCCTATAATTATTTGCCAATCTTTCTGTATAAAGTAAAGTTCCTGTTCCTAATAATATTACCTTTTGATTGTAATAATTAGGTAGGTACATAATGTTTGTGTTTATTATTTTAAATAGGTAACTACTTCTATGTTTTTAATTTTTAAGTTGCTGTGCCCTTAGAGGGTTCATTATGGTTCGGTCAAAATTATGTAACATCTTAAGGAAAATTTTGAGAAATGGGACATTCCGCGAAAGGTACATTTAGCGAAACGGACATTTTGCTACCTGTGGACATGTTGCGAAAGGGACATTTTGCGCCTGAGCCCTTGTAACACCTCATGGATGCAATAAAGAGTTTGACATACCTTATTAAAAACAGAAATAATAATATTAACAAGTACCTACCTACCAACCTAGACGGTCAGAAACCCCTAGTGTGTTTATCTTCGTAGTGAAGCGTCAGACTTATGCATATCTTATGAGATGGTGAAATATGAAACGGGAAATAGAACGACTCTCCGATTTTCGCTCGTTAGCGTAGTGGTGTGGCGTAGTTTTTTATTCAAGCTCTGTTAATGAATATTTTTGCTTTGGGCACTTTTACTTAGTTCTTTTTCATTAGTTTCTAATTTAAACAAGATTAGGATTTCCAAGTTACCTAACTTTGAGGGTCTTAATCTCGAAATTGTAAGTGAGAATTTGATACCCACTTCAAGCAATGATAAAGAACTTCACAATTACGTTTACCAATAATTACTTAGATGCAGCAAATTATGTCATGTGACTATCAAAAAACTAGCGAAATGTAAAATAACCCAACACACCTCACCCTGCATTCAATCGGGGAAAACAATGCGGTATTATTAGGTTATTCTGGCCGCCATTTTGTAATTCTGATTTGACCTCATTTTCGGGATCCAATGTGCTTACGTTCATGCTACTGTCAAGATCTTAGTAATAATCAGTCCATTACGAATCTAAAGCGCTGCGTCGATCTCACGAATCCATAAAACATCTAAGATTTTGACCTCGACAGTAATTCAAGTAGGTATCCATCCAAAAGATGATGATTGATTCTATGGTTACCTAACCTAACATTCAAATTGAGATTTGCATTCAATCTCTATCAAGTGAAATTAAGTAAAATTCGACCTAGTTCACACATTGAAACACATTGTTAGCACATTGAAATAGGTAGGTATTATATATTTTACGAGTATGTCCTGAATTGGTCTTTGGTACATTTGTGCTTGTCCTCTATCCCGATGGATAGAGGACAAGCACAAATGTTAACTGATAGACTGATATCAAGAGTTTTTGCAGCCTTTCTTTTTACTTTCTACCTCAAAAATGTTTTAATGCAGTCGGGGACTAGTCGGCTGTAGTCATTGTCATGAATCATAATCTTTTCAAACCTCAAGCCATTTCCATGTAGAAATGGGCTGAGCGGTATCTTCACGGCGATCCGATCGTGTAGTATCCATTTTTATGTGCAATCAAATTTGCAACAATATCTTAGGTACCTACTGTTTACTATTATGAACTTGTCCGACTAGTCGGGCGAATAGTCGACCATTTTGCAGCCACCTAATCGGTCAAAGTAACTTACTACCCTATAATGTTGATAGGCGTATAACAATTCCCATTTCCCAGTAAATTGAAACCTTGCAATGATTGACAAAGGCAAATTGACCTTGTGTTATAACGATCAAGTGATATTCAACCTAGGGTGGCAAAGTAATTAGGTACCTACCTACTAGGTTAGTTATACTTGACAAACGCGTAAGTTTCAAACAAGTTCTCCCAATTTTCTCTTAGTATACTTCTACGAAGTAGTATAACGTAAATTGCTCGTCTTTTATCGACACGATCCGTGGGTACGTATTCGTGAATGACTGCCCTCTGAATATACCCATCCCTTTCTTACTGAAGTATGGATCAAGGTACGTGAACCGATGGACGAAAACAAATTGCGTAAAAACATGCGTAGGAAATTTTGTTCACCGTTTCTTGACGCAAGAACAATAAGGACCAAAGACGTTCAATGGCATATTAGGTATCACTGAAATCAGGATACATTGTGAGATATAGATATTTAGGTACCTACACATTCCCATGGTATACCTAATGTATACCTACTGTCCATTATATATTTTTTATAGATAAAGTTTCATAATACAAACAACCAGTTTTATGTCACCGATTAATACAAATGGTTTATTATATTTTGGCGAAAGAGACTTAAGATTAGTTAAATACAGTGGTAAACGCTCGCAAGAAGTAAACAAGAAGGCCAAAGCCCTACACAAAGCACGCAAGCGTAGATTCACCCTCATTTTGGTAACCAAGCCAAATTTTTCATCGATTGAAGCCAACCACGACAAAACGGTATGGAAGGACGTGAACATAGAATTAACCTTATCAGCATACGGTTTAACACGGTATGTTGGCGATATGATTAATTCTGTGAGCCTGTGATCATTAACCGTATTTTTAACTTAAGACGAATGAAAAGAATTTGAAATTAAAAGCTTTACAAACAAGTATCATAACTTTGACAAGAGTTTAAATCACTCGCAGACTAAAAGTTACGACCGCAGTAGGTTATAGTTTTGTAAACTTTTTAAACTAGTATTTAAGCATTAAACTTACTTTACGTATGCCGCATAGTGTGCTCGATGTCTGCTGCAAGCCTCGGTGTTTAAAGGTGATTTTCGCGCGCACTTTTCACCCTCTAAGATCGTTCACCGTAACTTAGGGTCGCTTCGTTCGCTTGTGGCAAGCGCGGCAACTATTTCACGACTGTAGCGACTTGTAAAGTGAAGAGCGTGGTGCGCGCGCACCACCCCTCGCGTTCCGACATAATGTCTGAAGCGACGCTATCACGATTGAAGTGAATTAGGCCGATTTTTATCACAGTTTTCAAAACTCGGCCTACAATATACATGGCTCGCCAATAATTTGGTAGCAAGCCTGCTAACTGAACGACACCGCGTGGTGGCATCGTCGCAATGCAGGAACAAATATACCCTCTCCCTCTACGCTAGTACGCGACATCATTTGTATGCATCACGGACGGGTTGCCAACGCTCATGCATTAGCCATTAGACTAGAATTGTTCTTGTTCAATGTGGAAGTCTGTTAAACATTAACCAGATAATATTTCATACATAGACACAGTTCTGTTTGAGGTTTTCATTTGTTTATAAAAAAATCTGTGATTATAACTGAGCATGACGCACGTAATTTAAATAAAAGATTTGAAAAAACGACCCTGACAAAATAAGTTACAAAAATCCAAGTTACACAAACCATTCAAATCAAATCAATTAAATTTATTTGTGCACACAGGTCATAATATAGTTGTTCATAAATATTTACATGTATCTCTGCGTCCTGCCACACAGTTAGTGGCTAAGAAATTTTACATTAAACTGGTATTTGTCTATTAAAAACCCCAAAGGCCAGAGTTCTTGCAAAATCATTTTTACCGCCCTGATGGAGAGGCATCTGGCTGCGCAGTAGTGGCGAATTTAAGATGTGCGCAGAGACATTAAAGTGACTAATTGCGCAGCCTGCACATAATATCAGTCCATCGCACGGAATGTCATTCCCACAGAGCGATCGACCTGCGCAGCCCACCACTCGGCGCTAACGTCAGCCCGTGTCCGGCACCACAGACATACAGATCAGTCATTCCTTCACAAACTTTGAGGAAAGCAAAAGAAAATATAAATTTCATAGGAATTTTATTGAACACAAGAGCACACAAGTGCTAGTAAATACACTTAAAAGTAATGTCGTACAAAGCTTAATTACAATGATATTCGTTCCTCGAGTAGAAATAGCAATAAAAATATAAATAAAGACTGTAATACAGATATGATAAACATGAATATAGTGCAACAATATGCAACATAGTAAACAAATTACAGTAGCAGTTCCAGAAAATTAATCACCATAAACTATGAAAAAGCAGGAGATACACTGCCTTCCTTATAGATTTTTTATTTATATAAAAGAACATTTTAATCTTTTCAGAGAAAGAAATGGTTAACACTTTCAGTATCAGTCAAATATCATAGCCTCACTATAACTATACTTAAACTACAATACAAAAGATAGATTTACGTAGCTTTGGTAATATAAACAAAAACATTTTGTATTTCAATACAAAATATTAATTAATATTGTGCATAGATTAATATCCGAAGAGATGTTAGTGCTCGATACATAATATGCCGTAGATAATATAACTTCACGCATATTTGAAACTAAGTAGGTAATAACTAATGACTTATATAGATATTCGAGTACATCAGATGGCATTAGCCGGGTCACATCAAAGGGCTGCATGCAGCTTATATTGGGTCAGCGCACGATTGTAACGCAACAGCTACTTAATATTGTCACTGCCACAAACTAGACACATGCAGAAGGTCGACTCCATATTACGAGCGAAAACTAACACACACAGAAAGAAACGCTTTCACGTGTAGAGAATGCTGGAAAATTTGCTACTTGTTTGTTTGAACTAAAATACTGAATAACGTTAAACAAGCAATTTATGTATAGATTAACAATTTTGATTATCTCAGAAAATTGCTCTTAATAATTGAATAAAACTTTTTGTTAAGATATCATTCGGTTTTTAAGGAAAAGTATGCGTGCTAGTGTGATCATTATACGGTGCCGACTTTCTGTATGTTGTGTTTACAGCCAGTGAGACAGGCGCCACGCGGCGGTCATTGCAGAGGCGGCGACCTATTTCCACAGAACCATTGAACACAAGGCAGCGCCATTACGCGCTATACAAAAAGGCGAACTGCTACATGCAAAGAGACAACAACGAAATTCACGCAGACATCACAAGTCTTGATACGTCGTAACAAGTATACTTGAAATATTACAGGCCATACATACTATTATATTATGTATTTTTATTTTTCTGTTCTTTTTCCTACTGATTAATGAGATTTGGTGATAACAATTTTAAAAAAAACTTCATTTAACTTCACTATTGTAACAGTTATGCTAGGATTTAAATTATTGCTTATTGTTTTCACTCTAGGCACCAAAGACTAAATTTATAAATATAGAATAATAATCACTAACTCCCGCAGGCGAGTGATTTGAAATCGGAACATAAAAAAGTTACGAGATTCAGTGATATGGATTATTCCACTTGTGTACTAGTAATTGTCTTTTAGAATCTGGATTTTTACAAGTTAAAGGTGTTGATCTGCGACCACGCTTTGTATGGAACGGAAGGGTTGAAAACTGAATTTTAAAATATATTAAAGAGAATAATTTATCTTGAATAATATAACCCATTTTTTAACTCTACTTCTCAGGAGAGAAAAGAAGGGTATATCCACGGCATAAGCAACATTTTATATGACTGTAACTAATACTATGAGGACGCAGACCAATACCCTGCGTATTTTGAAATAATTATTAGTAATCAAGCTTACTACATCTTTATAAAAACACTACACAAAATGTGTAAGTAAGGCAAATGAGATATCACACAGTACGCTACATGGAAATAAACTAATTATATAATACAATATTTTTGAGTGTTCATAACATTATTTTTATATTTATTAGAGTGTGTCAGCTACTGATTGATGACTAGGTATCGGTAGGCCGGAACTAAAAATATTTTAGTTCAACACCCGATATTAATATTCTATCTCAATTCAAATACAGTCTCAATCCTTGACTGTTGATGGTTACTTCTGATTGGACATCTTCAAGACTCGGATAGGCAAATTCGGTCATTGATTGGTTACAGACAAAGATCACGATCAATATTATAAATCGAGATAGATTTATTAATTTACAGCGTTATTTATGTTCTTTGCGACATAGTACAAACGTAACAGTTCGCAAAGGTCGGTTTACCAAATTTTACAAACTAGAAACGTTAGAAAAACACAGGAGCAAGTGTATATGTTGAAAAGTACCGATATATTTTTATATTTTTTAATGAGGTACTAGGGTGAATCACAAGAATTTTATTTCACCTGTCTAGCATACGAGACAGAATAATATGTCAAGAGCGAGCGACAGTTCAGGCACAAAAGCTCGCATGTTACATTGACGAACATAAAGGGGCCACAAGCCAACCGACGGAGAAGATTGTAACTTAATGAGATGTGACAACGTTAAATTACTCAAAATATATAAATATTCAGTGCAATACAAGTTTGAAGTTGTTAATGTGAATGATACGTACAAAGTTCATACAATAATTGTATATTCTGTGAATAGAGCTGTATATCTACTTGAAAAAATGTATCAAACTGAACATATTTTGTCTGATACTTTGTGTTTAGAAAGTTTAAAACGTTTTATATTTGATAATAATGGCACAATATCTATGTATTTATATTTATTTATATTAAAGTTATTTCTTGTTTATATGTTCATAATAAAATATTTATTTTTGCTATTGTTAATTCAATAATTTTGTACGTAACTATGTGCTTATTGTGAAAAACTACACACAGAAAGCGTTTTATTTGAACGTTCCATTAAAATACGCACGTTAATATAATATTTAAATATTACTGATATTAATTGTCAAGTTTGCCTAAATTATGTTTCCATTACAGGGTCTACGATCGGGCAAAGTCATCGTTACGAACTAATCTCTACGTTATAGCACCAAGCTAAAAATAAGTTTGAGTGAACGCGATCAAGACGTTAGCACTTTAATAACATTTATGTGTTTGATATTTTTACAATAACCGACAAATCTCTGATCGACTGTACGTAGATCCATTACAATCTAGCAAGTTTCGTAACATTCTTAATACTTATCTCCCTTCATAATTAAAAGTCGTTGTCACTTACGTGGCCGGCTGAGTCTAAAGGCTGCTTCAGCTTTACCGCAAAAATTTGAGCAACACGTACTAGTGAGCACAAGAAACAAATGTTATGTATATTTTAAAAGCGACGCTAAAACATTGTGTCCCCCATTGAAAGCCTGCAGTTTCAACTGATTCTTATTTTATTTCCGCAAATATCAAGTGCAAAATAAAAATCGCCGATGGAAAAGTTTACGCAAAATGGACTAAATTTTTACGTTACTTTTGCGTATTACTTTTGTGCATTTTGTAAAAGCTCTCAATAATTGAGCGATGCGTATCCGAAAAGTTACAAAATTGAGCGCCCGTACTGGCAAGAAATTCTTAGTTTTAATAATTTAAGAGGGATAAGCTAATTGGCAAGTAAATAGCCTCAAGCAATTTCATACGTATTTGTTCATGTAATATAGAATGATTTTTGTAAAATAACTAATTAGCCCTAGAGTATTTGTTTTTAGAGTATAACATATATTTTAAAATGTGTTAGTATCATTATGATTATCTTAATAAAAACCATTTACAAAATGTGGGATAAGCTATCTAGCTACCTAAAACAGCATCATATTTTTTTTAAACATAAATACACGAAATTTTTTACACAAATTATCACTTCATATACTTTATGTAGTTATCCAAAAAAATATTGTAAGTATCATAACATTATATGATATGTTTAATTGTTAAACGAGTTCCATAATAGTTTTAAATTGCTAGTACAATAATTGCATTTTGTTGAATTAATCGCCAGGATTTGATAGTAAAATAACAATATTTTGGCTGCCCGATACTCTTCTAAACTCTCTTATCTGTACAAATCTCTCAAATGCGTAATATATAAAATGTTTTAACAAGTTAAAAAGCACATCAGCTTGGTTTGGCGCTTTTTATTTCTTTCTGCCGGGTAAATACAACGCACTTGTATCGTAAATATAAAGCATTACATTATAATTTCACATAAGTAGTACAAAAGCGTTTAAATCACGTTTCAATTAAATACGTCATCACTGTAAAGCTCCGTATATTAAATCGTTCATTAAGAGAATAAAATGAATTTCAGCTTAATATTTCTGCAATTAAACAGTCACTACCCAATATTCAGTTAAATTGTAAATGCTATTTGGATTTAACACGTGATCATGAAATAAAACCTTTATATTCAAATTTTAAATAAATTTTAACATTGAAATTGAATTTATGAAATTAATCAGTCCCATTCAGGAAGAACTGAAACTGAGCTCATTCCGGACGGACATTAGTTGGACACGTTACTAGCTACGAAAGTACGGAACTCTAGAATGTCTGACAAAAATCAATAGAACAATGATTACACTAAAATGCGTCATATTGAGATGAGTACAAAAAATATCATCGATAGCTCTTAATTATGCACATAGCACACATACTCAAAAGCTTTAACAACTAAAATATAACTTGTTCATAAAGGCGTAGTTACTTACGTAGTACGATAATACGATACTTGAATAATGTGATGGCGAGGTATAGTCACCTAATAGCTTGTGAGTAGTTACATCACTTATTCGAACGACATGAGATTGGCCGGTAAAGGCTTTTTTGTTGTGACGTCTTCAATCACCCTCACCCACATCTTCGCTGCAGACTCTGAAGCGGCCCTAAAACAAAAAGGTTCTCACGTAAAACAAATATTTCTTTCAAGCAGTTTTTAAAACATGTTTAAGAAGGTCGAGGGCGGCCATTTGTCAAATATGCCTTTTTTTTAACGTGGTAAAATCATCAAATGAGTCCTCCCACCCCGTGCAGGGCGGGAGGGACTGTCAGAGTTTTACTGAATAAAATCCACGGTGTCCTTCAATAGCCCTTTATATTCACGGTGATGGAATAAGTCCCGCGACCCACACAACGCGCCGTCGACCCGGGCATGGTCCATGGTCGGGCAGCGAGTTGCCCTATACTCGCTGCCCGCATGCCCGCGCCTACGGTGGCCGGAGATCGTCTGCTGACGTCGTAAAATAAAATGGACGCCTGAGGGAGTACATCAGCATCGCGATCGACCGCGGAAATGATGTGACGATCTGATCATGTTCGCGAAGCGAACATTTTTTTTTAAGATAACCTATCTTTCGCGTTTGACCACTATCAGCACACGTAGCATGGCGATTCTATCTCTATTCTACCAAGAAAAGACAAAGCTCTTTCTATCCCACTTGATATGTCTTCTGCCCGAGCATGGCGCGGCCTGTAGACTCGCGTTTCTATGAAGACAAGACATAAGTTTTCTTTCCATAGCAACGGCGAATGATTGAACTGTGAATGAACTAAAACGTTTAGTTAACCAAAAAAAATGTGTAAAATTTTCAAGTTTTCAATACAATTAAAATGATTTATTAGAATCAGACAGAATTATCCATAATTCTAGTAATATGTAAATTCATTTACAATTACAAAAAACTTTTTGCACATAAATCAAAGAGACAACAAAACGCAAAAAGGTTCCACACCATAGACACACAGTATGGGCACGAGTCTTTCCTAGCCAAATAATTATTATTATTATTATAATCCTTTATTCATTGTTTGTCACATTCTATACATTTTTAAATATTATTACAAAAAAAATAAAAACATTTAAAAATATAAAAAATAGGTGCCCACCAGCATCGGGAACAGGGTCCAAGCCGCCGGTGGTTAGGGCTCCAGAGAGAGGAACCTCCTCACTATGCGTGCCGTGTCCAAGAGAACTGCTTTCTGCATCAAGCCCTTGAGCCAACTGCACAAGGAGAGCCTCTTAAGATGTTGGTCGAGGCTCTTCGCGATTAGTCTTATTATTATTATTATTAGCCTAAATTGTCCCACTGCTGGGCAAAGGCCTCCCTCCATTCCTTCCAATGTTCGCGACTTTGCGCCACCTCTTTCCAATTTTCAAGGAAGACATCCAGCTCGTCCCGCCATCTCCTTCGCGGTCTACCGCGGCCCCGCGTCGCTGTTTCAGGGCACCAGTCCTGAGCTTTGCGTGCCCACAGCTCGTTCGGCATGCGGCAGACATGTCCTGCCCAGTCCCACTTAAGCTGGGCAGCCTTTTGAGCCACGTCAATGATTTGTGTTTTGGAGCGCAGTGTAGTGTTTCGAACATGATCTGTTAATTTAACACCTAGGATACTGCGCTCCATTCCACGTTGGCAAACCTTGAGTTTGGACTTTTGGATGTTTGTCAAAGACCAAGTTTGTGCACCGTAGGTCAAGATGGGGAGAATACACATGTCCATAAGTTTTCTTTTTAGAGACATGGGCAGAGTGCCCTTGAAAACCTCTTTCATGGACCAGTAACTCTTCCAGGCATTTTCAGTCCGTCTTGCAATTTCTCTGTCTTGTCTTGCCTGGAAAGAGATTACTTGGCCCAAGTAGACATATTCTTGGACATATTGTATAATCTCCCCGCCTACGTTTATGCTCCTTTTGGAGCTGTTGGTCATGAGCTTGGTCTTTGACATGTTCATCTTCAGTCCAACCTCAAGGCTTGCATCGCTAAGGTCTTGTAGCATGCGTTCTAGTCCTGTGGCTGTGGGAGAGAAAAGGACAATATCATCAGCAAAACGAAGATTAGTTAATTGCGTTTGATCGACGACAATCCCTTTCTCTGCCCACTTGTCTGTCAGCGTCTGAAAGACTTCTTCCAGGGTACTGGTGAACAATTTTGGAGACAGCGGGTCGCCCTGTTTGACTCCCCTGAGAATTTCGAACTTTGGACCTGATCTCTCCAACTTGATGGCAGCTGTGCTATGGGTGTATATATTACGCAATAGGTGTATATAAGTGGGTTCTATGTCTTGCTTTAGTAGGGCATTAAATATGGCAGAATGTGTGATACTGTCAAAGGCTTTTGAATAATCGACAAATGCAAGATACAAAGGGGTTTTGTATTCCTGGTATTTCTCGACTATTTGGTTGATGGTATGTAAGTGGTCGGTGGTGGATAGTCCTCGACGAAAGCCTGCTTGTTCTGGTGGTTGTTTAAGATCCAATTGGACAGCAATACGTTTTTCAATAACTTTAATGAGGGTTTTGTAAATGTGCGATATAAGACTTATTGGCCTGTAGTTATTAATGTCGGATTTATCGCCTTTCTTATGGAGTAGAATAATATTGGAATGGCAGAAATTTGAAGGAAGGTTACCAGTATGAAGAATGTCGTTGAACAGTCGCGTAAGGTGAAAAAGAAGCGATGGTTCACCCATTCGAAGGGCTTCGGTGCTGACACCATCTTCTCCGCAGGATCTATTAAATTTTAGCGTGCTTAATGCATTGCGGACCTCAACCTCTGTTATAGGTGGTATATTTTCGGAGCATGAATAATTAGATATTTGTTGCACTCGAGTTGTATCGGAGTAAAGATTCCTGTAGAATTCCGTACAGATCTCCAGAATCTTATCCCTATTAAATTGTTTTACACCTCTGCTGTCCTTTAAACACGTGATCCACGATTTATGGTTGGTGATTCCCTGTTTGGCTATTTTTAGTGACCGGTTCCTTTCTAGTGCTGTTTGTATTAATTTTTTATTATAATCTCTGATATCTTTTCTAACGCTGCGTTTGACTTCCTTGTCTTTTAGCCTGTATTGTAAACTGTTTGTTGTGACTAGAGCCTGCCTTTCTTCTATTAGTTTCTGTGTTTCCGCCGATAGTTTTTTAGTTCTGTTTTTATTATGTTTGACAACTTTACTGGCTTTTGCTATGCTATCTAGAATGTATTTATACTGTGTATCCACACTTTTTGCTTCATTTTCATTTAATAGCCAAATATCAAATAATATTAAAATACTTTCTAGAAAGAGAGAAAAACAAGTGTAGAACTTTATATATGTGTTATAGGAGACAGATATTTATTACAAATATCATAAATTATGATTATGGAAATTTTAGGCAGATAATGTTGGGTTCATGCTGCATGTCTATGACTTGACGCGTAGATTCTTGATAAATTAAAACATTTTTGTCTAGTAATAAAACATTGGAAATATTAGCTGTCTGCACTATTTCACTGAATGTTTCTCATTTTATAATTTTTCATGGACCTCGTGTTAAAAAAAGTTTGATGCACTTTCGTAATAAGTTTCATTCAGCCATTTTTTTTCATTCTATAAGGCTTAAAAACTAAAGCGATTGTGTTGAGAGGACCTTACTTGTTTTTAAAACAAATAAAAGTCATTAATCACCAAGAATATTACAAAAAGAATCTTGTCTAGGTCTCATTTGATGTAGACAAGTTTCTCTTGTAGAAATGAAATGTGTCTTCCCCCAAGAGTCAAAAGTAGAGAAAATATTGTCGCCATGCTCGACGTTGTAGACTTCTTTCTATCGTAGAGAAGAAACATTTCTTTCCTACGTGTCAAACATCGCCATGCTTGGGACGATGGAAATCTTTCTTCAATCTGTCAGTTTGTCGATTCTCCCGTCGACAAAACCTCTTTCTACGGCGCCATGCTACGCCTGCTGGTCTGATAGTAAGTAGCGATGGGGACGGCTATGAGCAAAATAGCCACGGCTATGATATCCATGAACACGATAGCTAGCTATCGGCTACTGGTTGGCTAGATAACTGACATAGCTTGTAGCCGAGTAGCGGTTGGCAGCCGCGTAGCCGCTCGTAGCCGCGTAGCCGCCATAGAGTATAGCTAACTGCTACGGTTTGCACTTTGTAGCCGTCCCGGTATTCGGTAGCCGGGTGGCGAGAGTAGCCAAAATAACCGATAGCTGTGTGCGCGCTCACTGCGCTACGTGTGTGCGATCTACATTGGTATCGTCGATGTTTTTTTCTCACAATATTCACAAAATTGATTTGATAAAGAGAGAGCATTATACCCAGTAATTTCGTTCGTTTAATAAACGAACTTATGAAATTCGACAACTAGAAAGGTGGTAAGTTACCGACAGGTTTAAAACAAAAAAAAACATTTGATAGTTAGTATTTTGGTTATTTTTGGCAAAACGAGGATCGAATCCAGATCGGGCAGTTGACGTTTCGTTATTTAAATCCTACCTAGCTACACCCACAGGCGCCGCGTCGCCGCGCCTTTAGTTACTGAACGCTCTTGTTCAATAGCCAAGTAGCCAAATAGCTAGCTAGCTGGCTATTACGCCACAAATAGCCGGCTAGCTAAGCTGTTTACCCACCAAACAGCTAGTTACCCACCTCTAATGGTAAGCAAAGGTGTGGTGGACGGTGAAGCACGCTTGCCTAGAAGTCACATTTTCAATCTTGATTTGAAGACCCCAAGGTTAGAGCTGTCGGGAAATACAGATGCCGCAAGGAATTCCAAATGGCCAGAAATTGCCAAAAATAGAGAGGTTTTGAAAGACCAAGGGGAGACCTAAGCCAAAATATGATACTGTAGCAGGCACTTCAAATTAAGCTAAGGACGAATTTCATAATTTGTTATATCAAATTCAACAAAATAATATACATAAACAGCTGTTTAACAAAATTATCATACCAATATTTCATTTTACGTTTCAAATGACGTGGCCTCGTTAAAATAATTACTATAATTACTTTTATTGTGTCCCAATTTTAATGGAAGCGCCAGCTCGAAACTCATGTTTACATTCAAAATGTAGTTATATTTTACTTGGAATTAAATGTCCGATTATGGGTGAATATTGAAAAACTTTTTAAATTCAAATTCTTGAAAACATTGATTAAACGTTACTTATCTTAAATAGCTCTTAAGTTACTTGCCATCTCTATTCATTGAAACAAAAATGACAAGGACAGGTGATACTTAATTGGTAGCTAAAAACACAAGTTTTTATAAGTAAGGGGGATAGAGATTCAATTTGTTACATTTTGGTCGTCGAACTACAAGACAAGTGTATCCTGCGTCTTTTGGATAGGTCCAGAAGACGCAGGATCGAACCCTGCTCGCAACAGAATTTTTCGTTTCTTTAAAAATAGCTTTGCGAAGACGCGACGCAGGCGTTATTGCGTTTAAAAAATATAACTTTTGTGGGTATACGTACTTAAACTTGTAGAGAGTGCCAGAATGGTGGTTGATAAGCTGGAACCCGTCAGCGCTGTCACCGTCTGCCATCTTGGCGAACCAGCCCGTCAAGCATAGCACCTTGCACTTCTCGTCCCGAAAATCACTCCTGGTTGTCCTGTGGGCAGTTATACTTTAGGGAGCTTACCCACAGCGCGATGCGATGCGAATCGACCGATTGATACAAGTGAAAATCAACCTTACCACTACGACATATGACATAAAACACGTTGATATCTAAGGGTAGATGAAAAACAAAACACGATCGCGACGACGAAGTCAAGTCATTCGAATTGCATCATTATTTGTAAGTAGTGGTAAGGTTGTGTAGTTGGAATAGGTCAAATCGCATCGCGTGATGGGTTACTTATATGGCAAGGAAATACAGCCGAGTGCGAGTCGGACTCGCGTACGAAGGGTTCCATACTATTCTATCTATAAAAACGAAAAAATTGACTGTTGTATGGGAGCTCCCTTTTAAATTGCTTCTGATGTTACAGAGGTGTGCTAAAATACATCATCTGTAAAAATTTCAACAATCTAACTACCGCTCATGAGATACAGGTTGCTGAAAGTCGGGCAAAAAGACAGATAGACTCTACAGTTAGTAATAGAGTTTTACCCTTTGGGTTAGAAGGAGAATATTTGTAGGTTTTAAGACGCTTAATTTAATTCGCAGTTTGAAAGAGCTTTCTAGTGTTATTATTTCTAGCCCCTTTATAAAATTGCTGCAATCTGGTTTGAAGGATATGGATAGTGAGTAGCCGCCCGATCGATGCGACGGTAGCTATTTTCGATTTTGTAATGGTGCTATCACGAAGGAAATGAAACAGACTTCCTACATTTTCTAGACAAAACTCCAACTTATAGTAAGGCCCGGTATCCACCAAAGCGGAGAGGAGAGGAGATGTGTTTGAATGACCAATCAGATGTCCACATCTCCTCTCCGCTTAGCTTCAGTTGACATCTGATTGGTTATTCAAACACATCTCCTCTCCTCTCCCGCTTTGGTGGATACCGGGCCTGAGAGTTGGAGTTTCCTCTCAACACAAAGTTCGTGTCTTCAGCTGCAAACTATACAAATAACTTAAAGTTCGTGAATGTTTAGTTAATGTTCAACTTATGTTACATAATACATTCTGCTGCACCTACTATATATGTATGTGAGTTTATGTGTTTGTAAATATACAAACGACAAACAGATTTCAAAATTATTAGAGTATTCATTTCAGCTGGTCTATGTATTCGTTTAGTTATGTCTCGCTTCATTCCTAAGTAACTTTATAGTCCGAGATCCTGTTATCGTACTTAAACCGGCAGCACTCGCGCCCTCGAAAGTAACATAGACACTCGCGCATAGAGCATTTTGCTCACACTTTATAAGCAGTCATATTGTACTATAGGACAATGATGTGACATATTTTAAGACTTAAATATATTAAAACAATCATATTTTATCAAATGAAATGTTCTTTTATAATTACAAAATGTTTGATATACTTTTAATTTTCAGTAACAAACATAATAGCTAAATTGCCGTTATTTGAACCTACTTTTGATAAAAAATTAATAATATACAGGGTGTCCCAAAACTCAACGTCAAGCCGAAACGGGGTGATAGGATTGATCATAACCATCACGAGAAAAATCTGAAAAAAATTCTATCCCATGCAGTTTGAAAATTATGGGCATTTTAAGGAAAACCTAGAAATTTGATCTAACTGTAGCATTTTTCGGTTATTGTGGTTATTCTTTTTTATTTTTGGTCAATTGAACTTAGGAAACGTAATCCTAAATAACATTTCTAGAATCCCAATAAAAAATAATGACACAATTGCCTCAAGTTTCCGAGAATTAAGACTATTTGTTTAAGTACGAATTTAAAATTTTCAACATCCGTCGACTTTGACAGGCCCTCCTTTAAAAAAAATGTACTAGAGTGCCTTGGCAAGTGGCATCAAAAGTTGGCGCATTTAATCAGAATTCTAAAATGGTACAATACTTGTTAGTTTCATACAATAAAAAAGAGTAAAAAAATTAAAACCTCAAGTAAGCCGATTTTTGCTATCTCAGTTTAAATGTTTTTGATTCGCACAAGCTCTAGATAGGTTCTTAATTTTAAGGCAAAATGATGAGAAAGATGGATAGTGGGTATGTTTGCCATGAGTAAGCGAGATAGATAATGACGCCACTTTAACCAAAGTGAAAAAAGTTAGTATGTAAAATAATGAAAAATCTTGATCTCGTTTAATTTAGGTTTGATGGAATAAAAGTCAGATAGAGAAATAACATTTTATAACAATAAATTCAAATTGTTTACCATTGGCCTCAATACAAGCCCTACATCTTCTTAAAAAAGATCTTCTTATTTGTCGAGCATATCTTCGAGAGTTGATCTCCTCAGCTGCTTGAGAAATGCATTAACGCAGGTCGGCTACGTTTTCAATGGGCTTTGAGATCATTTTGCCTTAAAATTACGAACCTACCTAGAGCTTGTGCGAATCAAAAACATTTTGACTGAGATAGCAAAAATCGGCTTACTTGAGGTTTTAATTTTTTTACTCTTTTTTATTGCATGGAACTAACAAGTATTGTACCATTTTAGAATCCTGATTAAATGCGCCAACTTTTGATGCCACTTGCCAAGGCACTCTAGTACATTTTTTTTAAAGGAGGGCCTGACAATGTCGACGGATGTTGAAAATTTTAAATTCGTACTTAAACTAATAGTCTTAATTCTCGGAAACTTGAGGCAATTGTGTCATTATTTTTTATTGGGATTCTAGAAATGTTATTTAGGATTACGTTTCCTACGTTCAATTGACCAAAAATAAAAAAGAATAACCACAATAACCGAAAAATGCTACAGTTTGATCAAATTTCTAGGTTTTTCTTAAAATGCCCATAATTTTCAAACTGCAGGGGATAGAATTTTTTTCAGATTTTTCTCGTGATGGTTATGATCAATCCTATCACCCCGTTTCGGCTTGACGTTGAGTTTTGGGACACCCTGTATAAATTACACAAAAAAAATCATATGAAAATGGTACGGTATTAATCCTCATCATGTGCATGAGCTTTACGTATATAACATAAAATAAAAACATGTTCGGAACACAAAAAAAAATTTACAGTAAAACATGTCTTTTTGATTTGCGATTTTACAACAAATCGCGCAGATTACATTGGTTTTCTCAGTCCTAGAAACGCAAGGTTCAAAGGAAAATTTGCTGAATGATATGTGACAGGTTGTGCATGGTGGATCATCGTTATTTTTGGGGTTGTGTTAAATGTAGAACTAATTATTTCAAATATTGTCTCCGTGTGCTAATTTTCTCATCAGAACGTGTTGCTGTAGACAAACCATCTGTAAATATTTTAAACTACATTAATTTATTGATTATTGTATTTTTTAATTATTGTTTAATGATATCGGACTACTATTTAATATAAAAATAGCAATAAATGATTATGTAAATATTTATTCTAAGTAAAAATCAAGAAAAAAATACTTACACTGATACTCGCGCGATGAGCAAAACGCCGCGGGACGCGACCCTGCCCATCAAATCCTTTCCCTCTACTAACAGAGGATCACTAAGCTCATGAAACCGGTATACAGGGGACGAGAGAGGACTAAAAGTCAGCTATAGAGTGAATGAGGTACCTTTGCAAATTTTTGACAAAATAACACGCTTTTTAAAGTCAGCGTGAGGGAAATGCTCATAGCGCGAGTGCTCGCGGGTTAAATATGTCATTTTATAGAAGCTGAAACACTATTTCTGCGAATGTACTTTACGATGCTATTATGAAATCTGTCGTGGTGGTTTTGACACACAAATATTAGTGATAAAAGGTGTGCAGAACTGCACAGCTGCCGACAAACTGCTCATTTTGTCAGATGATAAAGTTAAAAAAATACTAATTTTGTAATTAAACAAACAATAAAACATATGCTATACACAAGAGATAATTAATTACTCTACTACCAGACAATTCTTATGGAGACACACTAGACATATTTAGTACATTTTGTTATTACAATTAATGTATAAATTTTAATATTCTTGCTCTTTGGTTGCGTCGTCACTCGATAAGAGGCAGATACTATCTAAAAACAATCGTGTGTTGAACTCTTCTCCATGTGTCTTTGACAGCGCTTTGGTTTCGTTCGCACCAACCAACTGACGACAGACACGTGTCAGCCACACACGATGCCAGTGTGACACAAATTGACGTAGGTAAATGTTGCGGCATAGCGAACTAATACATATTGTTATTTATTTTTTAATGTTATTCTCATTAACACTTACCCTTTGAAAGATTTCGACGCATAGAACACAAGGATATTGCCAGAAAGCTGAAGCCAGTACCGCTGCCACGAAGACAAAGAGATTTTTCTGCCTTCTTTTAAAATCGTCTTCCTCCTTACGAAGCCTTGAAAATCGCACTGAATGACGTCTGCCTTTGATATATCACTAAAACAAACATATTCAGTGTCAAAGCTTTATTACTTGCCGAGATTTGTCCCTATTTCGAGATGGCAATAGAATAATAACTAGGTCGTCGTAGATACAGATATACTGCATCAAGTCAAGAATAAGAATGGAAAACAGTGCAGGGTAGTTACGCATAGTGTCACAAAACTTAGTTTTTTTAAAGTATCTACAACTAGAAATTATTAACGGTACTTCCAAATATATTTTTGCAACTGTTTACTGTTCACCTTGAATTTATATTGTGTCCGAGTGTCGAAGGACAATAATATTAAGATTCAATGTATTCTCATGTAAGTGAAATGTATTTACATTTTCTTTATGAGAATTATATGTCTTTAACCAGAAACAGTATGCTCAATGTTTTCACGTCAGACTATCGATGAAAATATACAATAGACAGTAATAAAAATATTTAAAGATGGATATAAAATTTGATTCTTTGAGCGACTGTTAGGCAAATCTGTGTTCTCAAACCGTGAAAAAAGATATCTCAATGCAGAGCAGTTCTATTAAAGAATACAAAGCTAACTTTGTACAAAGATTTGTTGTGGTTTTGTATTCATAATCGCTGGACCGCAAGCTTACGTAAGCTTATTAACTAAGTCTCCAGAGAGTCCCTGCTAAAATACGGTATTAGTACAGACTTAGTTTCTCCGAGAGGCTTTTCCTCATTATTAAAAGAAAGGAGAACAGATAATAAAAACGAAAAAACATCTTACAATGTTGAAGAAAATGCGGTAATTTTTTTTGCTGAAAATTATACTTTTATACTACATGTGGCACTTATAGTTGTTGACTAAGAAAATATATAGCGTAGCGCGTTTTTACTTTTCTGGTACCAATTCTTGAACAATATGCATGCTGACCAATAAGACGTTCCTTTTATGAATATAAATTAAGATAAGTATCGTGATCATCATCTTCCTGCCCTTGTCTCAGTTTTACTTGTGGTCGGCGCAACACGTTTTTTCTTCCATTCTCCCCTATCAGACGTCATAGTCATTTACAACTTCTTCTTTCATATCATTTCTTAGACAATCCATAATTCTTTTCTTTGGCCTTCCTGTCGCTCTCCATCCAACAACATTCATACTCATCACTCTCTTAGTAACATCAGTTTCATTTCTACTCATCACATGTCCTTAACAAGATAGACGATTCCCTTTCAATTTTTTCTGTAACCGTTGCCACTATTATAATTCACCTTTCAAAGTCATTCCTGACTTTATCCATTTTTGTCATAATAAGTGTGATAAGACAAAATATAACATAAATCTCACCTGTGAGGCAGCGATTGTGACATTTTCCCACCGGATACGGAACTGGGCGACTCCAGCAACGTATCATCGAGCAAGTTTACCGATCCTGCGGGTGTCTTGTTCTCCATTTTGTCATCCGTGTGACTCTTTCCGAATATGCTGAAAGGTATGTGTCAACTTAATACATGCTCAGATAACGAAAGCACAAACTAAAGGCTCAAAGATAAAAAGCATACTTTTATGCAAATTATTTTCAAGCATTGTTATTTCAAGAGGAAACGCGGTAGTCACGTTGGAGAACGCATTGCGTTTTACTTGTTAGTGTACAAACACGACATCTGCTGGCACATTCCACTGTTATTTTTTTCATCAATGTAGTGTGTATTAAGACTTGTTATGGTGGTGCTGTGGGAAAACAAGGAATTAAAGATCGCGAAGAGAACTCAGTGTCATGCCGATTGACGACACCTTAGTAACTAAGGGAGAAATAAGTTGAGGAATTTATAACTGCGCCGACCGAATTTCCTCTTACAATAATAAAAAGCTCGATTTTCATCACGCGAGCGTAAAGCCTTACACTAACGACAGACAGACTTTCAGATGTGTTTTGACTTAAGAAATATCTCAACCACCGCTCGACGTATCAACGGTGTGTTTGAGTCCCTGTGTTGCACATAAAGGGCTTCACACACAGCAGCTATAATGTAAAGATGTACATTTTAGCACGATACATCTCATTACATCTTTCCATAGAAATCGTCAGGAGACCACACACTGAATCTCTATGGAAAGATGTTAGAGATGTATCGCGCTATAATGTACATTATAGCTGCTGTGTGTGAAGCCCTTAAAGTTTGTCATCTGTGTTGCCCTTTAAAGTCACTGCAACATTTTTATAATTATAATTATATAAACAAACATTATGACTTCTTTTGCACATATTAGCAGCATAAACCGTGTCTTAAGTAGGGCTCGTTCGAAAGAAACTATGGCTAATAAAGGGCAATAGTTAACCTGTTTCACAATATCGGATGGGCACTATCTGGTAGATAAATAATAGTCGTAGAGTTATCTACTAGATAAATAAACCCTGAGATGGTGAAACATGCTTTATATGAACTACATAGTGCCTGGAATAGGATCAACATTACCACGAAGCATCACAAATTCGGTAAGCACAATAAAAACGACACAACACTGTTAAACTACAACACGAAAAGACAGTGGAAATGGAAATGTTAAATACAGAATAGCAATGACATGCAAGCTTAAAAATAATTACATAGTTTTTACGCTGGCGTCCAACAGACATAATCATCTTTAAAATATTTTTAAAGTTTATACAAGTACAGCCAGCAGAACTAAGCAAGAGTTTTGCTGATGTGATAAAGCACTGGAATTTAAGAGACAACCACGGAAGCGACGAGAGTTAGTGAGGACTACCCGTTTATACCAAGAATGAACTCATATAAACGCAAAACTTTACTGCCTTGCTATGCTATCTGTACCTTACATTATTTTAAGTTGTTTTTCTGCACTTGAAACTTAATTTTGTTATTAAAATAATAGGTTAATGCTGCCTCCATTTATGTCAGAAACTACAGGGAGACGAACGAAATTGATCGCCGATAATGTCCGATTCATATCTACGTATGTTTAATGTGTCGGTAAAAGTAACTCGAGCGAACAGATCGTCCATTTTAGTGAACCTTACACTAAAATTGGCTAACAGCCCAAATAATTAATTTAACATAGTTGTGTGAATTTTTAATTTGAACCATTATGACATAATTATGAACTTAATTCATATATTATTATTTAAAGAACATAATTACGAATTCAATATATAGACCGGACATAATATGCAATCATGGAGTTACGCAAATATGTACATTGCACATAGCCCGTCCCGTAGGCAATTTACATTTAATCACATCTACTGTTGGAATATCATTACGAATATCAACAAGCATTTGCAACTTTATTTAAACGAATCAGAATTACAGGTTTACCTAGTTAGTAATATGCATATTTTATGGTTATTTTTCTTGTAAAAACTCAATTTCAAACAAAAAGAGCATGTATAATTTATGTACATCATATTATTTCGGTCGCCCAGATCCCAAAGAACGAATGGGATTGATTTTCCCTGCCATTTTTCATTATTAAAACCTCCGATAATAAATATTGCCATAAAATTGTCCTTTACTCGTAACTATCTCTTTGTTACACTAACTAATTGCACTTTACATGGAAGCGCAAAACAAAATAAAAACTTTTTCATTAAACTTTACAGGGGATCTAAGATGGCCACTTTAGCAACGTTGCTATTTTAGACATTTTAGACCCGCACTACAAATTACTTGTTTGTAGACTAAACCTTTGTTAAAATGAAGAAGGCACATTGAAGATTTAAAATGTTATTTCATGAAGGGGTTATGCGAGCTCGGTTATTTGTTGCAAAAAAAAAAATACAGGAAAGTTGTGTTTCTGTTTTGTTTATTCTGATCATCCATCTGCAAACCAATCAGCAAAGTAGTGTTCCAAGATGCCTTCTTATGAAAATGCTAGACACAAAGATCGAAACAACGAGGTGAATGGGTAAAAATGATGTCGATACATGTGAATGTGGAACTTAGGACTTAATCTTGGTTTGTTGGTTTATAAGTCTGCTAGCCCTTACTTTTCTAATACTCCACATTATAAAGTATTACCGCTTGAACCAATTTTTTTTCTAGGTTTGATTACCTAAATAATAATAACATACTATGCAGGCATAAACAATAACTATGAAATGTGCTAACTTCAATTTAATGGACTCCAAAACAGATTGCATCCTATGTACAAACAGGGACTTTATTTGCATCTTTTTATCAGTCCACCCGCCCCCTCTATTTCTTCGATACCCTTTGCCTTTCAGGGCCACGGTATTCTACTTATACAGTCTCGTGAGCTGAGATTGGGTACCTGGGATTTACATTTTGGCACGAAACGAGCTAAAATAAATGTGAGCCTGTTTGGTACCTCTCGCTTACCATCCATTGTTTTAAGTTAAATTAAAATACTAACTTCGTCACGATACCTATACTTCCCGTCGTATTTCGAACTTTGTGCCACGCAAACACAAGAAAGTATAAAAAGAAAACATGCTTATAATTAACTGTTTAGTTCTACAATCTTTCGAATAAAATATACATATCATATACAGTCGTTGTCTACATAACATTACAACGCAAACCTCCGTGTTCATAACTAGGAAAAACTCACCCAATACCAAAATTGACCTTGTGAAAATTTCTTGGCAAGCTCGCGCTACGAAACCTAGGTGCCAATCGCAAGAGGAAAAATACACTGTACATAATTATAATGTATAAATAAAACATGATTATGTCTCAGGGTTTGAATTTCAAAACGCCATAAAATTTTGATTACATTACATAATTCTGTGCCAATTGTGTTCCGGGATATTTCTTCCAACATACCAAAATAAAAACAATGAGTGGAGAGTGAGGGAGGAGGTAGTAAAATTAGACAAATATTAAGAAAAGAAAATATAGTACTGAAAAATTAATACATTTTATGAATTTATACATTATATTACGGTATTATAATTGCCACTAAGAGTCGAATACGGATTAATAATTAAAAGTCTAAATATAAATATTTGGAAAAACCAATAAATAAAGCCAACAAAACCTTTGAGCAACTTAAATAATTATGTAATTTACAGCCCGAATTATAGTAGGTGCATATATCTATTAATTTGCTTTGTTGCAGTTTAATCGATAAACGACTAGCTTTCAATAAGATGCGATGTAACATGCCGCCGCCGCCGCCGACGTGATTATATTTCACTCAGTATAAATGATTCAGCAAAAACTGGTACCATTTCAGATACGCTGGTTCAGCCTAATTCCATTGAATTGTAATTACCGCTGTCAGTCCAGTTGCCAATCAAGTGGACTGACACTGATATTATATTCGATTTCAGCACTTTATTGTGACGCTTATCAAATTGGAACACTATATTTTTACTTTTTATGTTCATAGATTTTATTGAAAACTGACGTTCCTAGACTGGAGAAACGTAAGAAATGCTTGGTTAAAAAATATTTAACGAAAAACAAAAAACCCGACTGCGTTAAAAAAAAAAACTAAAAAGAAAGAAACAAGCCCAGTAGTTAAGAATTCACTCATTCACACTCACAGTCGGGGCCCATTCAAATTATACCAATCAAATCTTCCCAACGGGCCCCGACTGTGAGTGTGAATGAGTGAATTCTTAACTACTGGGCTTGTTTCTTTCTTTTTAGTTTTTTTTAACGCAGTCGGGTTTTTTGTTTTTCGTTAAATATTTTTTTTTATTTCATACTTTTAAGTTACTATTCAGAGAATTATTGTTTAGCTAAACAACTTTAAATCGTTATATATCCTAAACTATTATTTAAAATGAAAAATGATAAAGGGAACCTTAAGTTGATTTTAAAATACCTATTCAACGATACCCCACATGACATAGTTCATCGACATTTTTTTTTTTCATTTTGACAATATGGCGTCTGGTTGTCGCTGTGGTGAATTTTGATTACTGGCATGTCTTTAGTGACACTCGCAAGGTTAAGACGAATCGACTGATGTAAAAATTATCAAAATCGGCCTACGCATTTGGTCTCTAGAACGCCACATAGAAACAAACATACATACATACATACATACATACATAGACTGATAAACACATTACCCTCCTTTGCGTCGCGCAGTCGGGTAAAAAAGTCTCCCAGTGAATTTTGCAACTGGGAGTAGTTGGTTAAATCCGAAACTATAAGGAATATCGAAAAACGTTGAAAGGAGTCTGGACGCCGAATTTGACGAAAACTAAAACTGCATTATTGGATTTTAGAAAAATCTACAATTATGGCCAGGAATCGAACGATTTTGGAAAAAAAATCACACCGTACCTTTTAAATACTTAGTAATTTTCCTTAAATTTGCAGTTAATCATTTCTTCCTAGATTTGATCCTTATTACGGTTTAAGGCATTTATATCTCAAAAAAGAATACAATTCACTTGTTATGAGAAATACAAGCAAACCTAAATCTAGATAAAAGAATCACTTGAAGAACTTCTAGGTAAGCAAACCAACAAGTATTCACATACAAAATAATTTTGTGGGCAAATGGAAAAACTTAGTGAACTACTCGTATTATCTCAAAGGCAAATCCATAGCAATTTCTGATTCTACTTTTCATAAGTTATGTTTTATTATGATTCTAATTAAAATCTGGAAAAATATTTTTAGATAAGATTATTAGGAACATTATCGAATGATCTAATAATACAGGGTGTGATTTTTTTCCCGAAATCTTTACTAGCAAGGATTATTGATTTTCTAAAATCCTCAAAAAAGATTTTCGACAAAATCGGCATCAAACACCTTTCAATATTTTCCAGGTATAAGCATTTTGTTATACAATACATTTCGAAGTCTGATATTACGTCCTTTCCTCTTGCCGTTCACAATAGTGAAGTAAACTAAGCTTCGTTGCAGTTCGTAAAGCGAACTCTCACAACACAATGGCAAGAGGAATATTCCAAGTTTTAAAAGAATAAAGCGCAGATTTAGGTCAAATGCGTCTGCAAAACAGATCGATCCAGATGTGGTATATATTATTATGTCACTAAGTACACTGCATCTTAATTTTTTTTTTATGAGCCCGTAGTCGATTTCCTAAAAGTTGTCAACAGACCCCATAATTAATTGACTGTGTTTAATTAAGTTTAGCGAATAAATAAATACTTTTCACAATATTTTCATAAGATTATTGACTGTTTACGAGTGAAATAATACCTACTTACGAGTATTTGAAGTCTGCATGAAGTCGCAGTATAGCGCCTAGGGCGTCCTATTCTTTGTTGATCGCATAGTCACTATCACTACTGTAGTATAAAAGAAAGTCGCTTCCCGCTGTCTGTCTGTCCCTATGTATGCTTAGATATTTGAAACTAATCGGATTTTAATGCGTTTTTTTAATAGAGTGATTCAAGATGAAGGTTTATAATTTCTTCCAACTAAGCTTTAATTTCATTACAATCAAAGTTTTCATTAGTCGATAGCCCGCATGCGGGGACACAGGTAGGAAAACTTTCATATTTGTTGCCATTGCGGAGTTGCCGACCCGCATGCTGTATATCGCCCGATGACTTCATTGGTCCAAGTTAATAAGCAAGTAGGGAATCACCGCAAACGGTGTAACGAACACGTATCGACTTGTGACTTTCAGTGGTGGTTATCTCGCATGCGAGGACTCCCCGTATGCTGTATACCGAACGAGTTAACGACCAATGAAACTGTGCCATAAGAAAATAATAATATGAATTAAAGCATAAAAACCATGAATACTTAACTCGTCCAATGTATTGATCCTAGAGTCTGGAGAGCTAACAAGTTAATAGCTAGCTAACAACGACTAGCTACGCCTGACCTGGCTTAGCGGGGGTTTCAATTAAAGATACTCGTATTAGTCTTGCTCGTAGTTCAACATCAAATTTGACTGGCCTGTTGGTCTAGTGGTTAGTGACCCTGACTGCTATGCCGGGGATCGAACTAACCACGGTTCGATTCCCACCCGCGCCAAATGTTTGTGTGATGAGCATGATTATTTGTTCTGTGTCTGGGTGTAATTTATCTATAATATGTATGTATTTAGAAATATACAAGTATGTTTATCAGTTGTCTAGTACCCATAACACAAGCTCCGCTTAGCTTGGGACTAGGTGGCGTTGTGTAATACTGTCTTATGGAATATTATTATTATTTATTATTATTATCTTTACAGTAACTTTGGCCAAATTAATTAAAACTATGTTAAAACTTGTAAATATTTGACACCTACTTGCGACGTTGAAAAAATGGCAATCAGAACATTTATGATATCATTTTTACAGTAGAAGGTTCCCAATGTTCCCATTATTTCTACGAAAACAAAAACCGATGTCCAGTGACGTATTATTATTATTTTATTCTAGAATAATTATTTTTAAGCTCAACATAGTGTTATCTATAATAATGAAATTGAGCGAGGTGATTACAACAGGCTTGCGATTTACCGCCCTAATATAAACGGCATGTTTTGTGGATTTAAGCAATACTTCATTGCTAATAGCTACTTTCTATTGGAATTGTCTTAGCATTGATTGACGAGGCAGTTGCTTAAAAATGTATTGTGATATCATAATTATTTTGGCATGTCATTAAAAGCAAATAAGAATCTAACCAAAAGTACAAATTTCTTCCCAATACCGAATATAATGTTTAGATGTTTCAAAAAAATGTACTAAGAAATTAATTTTTCAGCATAATATCCAAGTTAAACAAGGACTCTACAAGGTAGCAATGAGTGTTAATTGGAAATGAAATATTAGACACAAAATTGCTTTTAGTAGTACAAATAAGTTGGAACGTACTTGGAGCCGAGCGACCGGCACTTCCGATGTGTGGGTATGAACTTGCCCTGGTGACTGGAGCCTTGCAGACGAAGGGACCCGGAGCCTAGCTTGTGAGACGGCGATATGTTGGCCGTGTTCGACACTCCCGGTGTTATCACTTCTTTCACAGACTCTTTGGAACCAGCGCAACTGCCCACGGGTGATGGAGGCTCCAACTTTAGCGATAGCCTGTAATGTAATATTTTGTTAATTTATGAAGCACATTAATAAATTAAACGCTTGTTAGCTCAGCTACTAATATATTCTATAATAAGTTATAGTGTCTTATACAAAATGGAATGGGGTCAAGAGTAGACGATAACAAGACCCCCCCCCCCCCCCCCCCCCCCCACCCCCCCCCCCCCCCCCCCCATAATCAATTGCTAAATATATGAATTTGATTTAAATGATCAAAAATAAAATAAGGCTAAATTTACTTTTACTTTCTAACAACGGCAACAGAAGTACAATTAATTCGCATAGTCAGATGTGACATGTGACACACAAACAGAGGATGTATATTATATCAACTACATATTTCGAAATCGCAGGTGCTTTACTTTCTTTTGAAACGATAATCACACAGAAAAACCAGAAGCATTCAGAGTCTCGCGACCAAATGTAAGAAACACGCGTACTTCTCGGGCAGCATGATAAGCCACGACAAGTGAATATGTTTCTGCCTTTATAAGCTAAAGTGGAGGAGAGGTGTGATCAACAGTAATAAGAGATGCAGGAAAAAAGACTTTTGGTGATTGCGCCGACTGAATAAATCTAATATCTTTAAACGAGCAATTCTTGTATATTTATATATAATCAGGATCTCGGGAACGGCTCCAAGGATTTTCATGAAAGTTACAGATTAGGGGTTTTTCGGCTCAAGGAATCGATTTATCAAGGTCCCAGGTTCGAGAAAAGCTCGGTCCACAAGATATAGACAATTTAAAAACCGAGTAAAGCTCGGGCAACCACATATTAAGGATAATGCAAGCAGAGAGAACAGCTTTGCTATGCATCTTTAAGCTGGGTCTAGACGGTGCAGACTTGCGCTGCGCAGACTGTTGCACGGACAAAAGTATGTGCGACTCGTACCGTCCACACGTCCCATTGACACCGACTTAAGTCCGTACAGACACGCTGCGCAGACTAAAGTCTGTGCCGTGTGTAACCAGCTTTATTACCCTTAAACAGACGACTTAACTGTTCTATGATCAAATAGTTAAGTCGTTGGAGGAATTGAGACTGAGATTACAATTAAAATGAGCTAACAGAATTACATTCAATTCTAAAACATAAAGATGCTTGCATTGTACCATTGCAGAGTTAATTGGCGAATATGGCCTGATCTTATGCTCCAAGCTACTTATTGGCTGTATGCAATCTTTATTCTCCCCAGAAAAATGTAGGTACTCCTCGAAGATCAGTCGATACCGAAGGCAAAAATAAATAAATAGTCACTGTGTGCCGCCCTTACATCAGGCATGCTAAAGGATGCACAACATGCTTGCACATTTCGAATCATGAACTTAAAGTTCCACAATGTGGTCCCAAAAATCTTCGGGCTATATCTTGGCATACTCGGCCGAAAGAAGCAGAACGCACTTATCGCCTACTGATAGATCTAGTCACTTAAGATTAGAAAAGCACAAGTTAATACGAGGAATATTTGTATGAAAACCCACGCTAAGCCCACAATCCTTGCCGATTGTGGATTTTAGTCAGTAAGAGTCTGACAGTCCCTTCCGCCCTGCCCGGGGTGGGAGGACTCATTTGATGACATTAACACGTTAAAAAAAAATAAGCCCATAATAATTACTTATACTGATCGTCTTCCAGAAACTTCTGCAGTTCTTCAATGTATCGTACACTGTTCAGGTAGTTGGAGACGTGCGGCAGCGGAGCGATGTCATATTCAGATGTCTGATACTTTTCCAGGGCTTTCAAAACAACTGCCATCTTCGCGACGCGGTGCGGCGAGTCCGGGGGATGTGCGATGTCGATGTAAACGAGATCCGTCAAGAATATACCTGTACAACAGATAAATTTTAATATAATAATATATTCCACAACTATCACACAACGCCATCTAGTCCCAAGCTAAGCAGAGCTTGTGTTATGGGTACTAGACAACTGATAAACATACTTATATATTTCTAAATACATACATATTATAGATAAATTACACCCAGACACAGAACAAAAATGATCATGCTCATCACACAAACATTTGTCCTGGGTGGGAATTGAACACACGACCTCCGGCATAGCAGTCAGGGTCACTAACCACTAGAGCAACAGGCCAGTCATAATATTTTTTTTAATATACAAAACTAACATGAAAGGAGAATATATCGTTCTATTATTTTTCGGGTTACCTAAAATGTCGAGATATTATCCAATCCGCTAAAAAAAGAATGTACCTAATTAAAATAGCTTTAATATTTATTGCTTCCGCTCGCGAATTAAACGCGAAGTTTTTCTGAATAAAAAATTACGTCTATCGAATGACTTGTCCTCCTTAGAATTTTCAGGAAATGTTGCTGATTGTTATAAAATACCCTAGATCAAAGAAATTAGAGCTCATAACAAAACCTTTGCCCAGCAATGGGATAATACAGACGAAGGGCCAGTTATAGATTTCTAATATATATTCATATTGTATCGAGTTGGTTGGCCGATTTGGAACCATAAATAGTTACCTACTGTAACAAATCAATAGATAATAACCAAAGAAACTATATTCACCGTCGTTGTTTCCTCACAATCGTTTTATTATGACTTAATTTTTGTTGTTTTCCTTCATCATTTTAAAAGACGTGGTGCTTAATTTGTAATAATTGAAGAAATATACCTGGCTATGTCCGAAACAGCTAACAAATAAAAAAAGACACCTAATATTGTGAAAACCATACGACTACGCTAGTTATTAATAAAAATACAGTAAGCTATCTATATTGTGTAGCCAAACATAGTATCTTATTTTAATAAAACGATACAAGATATTGTATAACGAGTAGGCAAGCTGTCCAGTAAACGGCATCCATTGTACGTCCATTAAGGGTACTCTATAGCGCATTTATCGTCAAAGCAATGATGAGGCGCGCCAGTTATTTATAGAAATGAGTAAACTACTGCTTTTGTTACGAGAAAAGTTGACACGATAAGACTATATGACCTTCTTGGCCTAATTGATTCAACGAAGTGGGAGCTTGTTGAATTTGAATAACTGTACCTATGCTGGGATTAGAACAGGGCTTTTTATTCAGGGTTCGGAAAATCATCAATTTAATTCTCCAGCTCTGAAGGAACTGTCAGACATCTTTTTTTTAGCGTGCTAAATCATCAAATGAGTCCTCCCACATAGGGCAGGGCAGGAGCGACTGTCAGACTTGTACTGACTAAAATCCACGGTGTCCTTCAATTGCCCTTTACGTTCCGGAGTCGTGGTATTCGTTAGTCCCGCGACCCCGACAGGCTTTGGCCCCGTCACTGTGCTGGCGCTTTTTGTGGCAGCGCGCGTGGTACATAACGCGCCATCACCGTCATCCATGGTCGGACATGATCCATGGTCGGACAGAAAGTAGCCCATCTCGCCGCTCGCGCCCACGGCGGCCGGAGATCGTATTGCAACGTACGACGCCGTGGATATTTACCACTGCAGCTTGGCTGTGAGCGGGACACAGTCCTGTCCCTCACGCGTCTCGCCTCCTCCTTACTAGCATGACTGCTACGCAGGAGGCGACTGCTTCCCACTCCGTCTCACCCGTAACATGGCTACGACCAATGCCGGGCGCGAGGAGTACCCGTCTATCGCCGTCGCGTCGTGAGGACATGGCGGTGCTCTGCCCAAGCGGGGCAGTCCGGGACCGTTTGCTCCACCGTGTCCTCCGAGCGATCTTCGCAATGGCGACTTCACTCAGGCGTATGAAACGCCTTCTTTAAACGAGACAGGTACCTTCCAAAACATCCGTTTCCGGTGTGGACCTACGTCAGGCGGAACTCGCAAGGTCAGGACATCGTGACACCTACCAAGCCACTCCTCAAACAGGGGTCTTACCGCCGCGATTGCGGCGTACCCGAACTATAACAATACCACTGACAAAAAAAATCATAGATATCATGAATCAAATACTGTCAAATCTAGTACAATGTATCGAACATCGCCTATTCTCACGGATAAGTCAATAAACATTATGTAGTCCAACAGAGAATACTTATACATTTATTATGACAGCGGCCTGGCCTTTGCTTCGCATGGGTGCAATCACAACAAGGACATTGCAGTCGACTTTGTTCAATATTGATTTAATGTAACACAAATCTTCAAGTCTGACGTCAATAGAGAGAAGGGCAGAAAGATAATGATGCTGAAATAATTTCAACTAAGTATTATTGGAATATTTCATACGACCATTTTAGTCACAGGTGAAAATTTAGACCCTAAGCCGAGTTTCGATTTGGTCCGTCTACCAAATCCATATTATATCTCGAACTATAGAAGATTGGAGGAGGCCCTTTAAAAATTAGCTTCAACACACGTGTTATAAGTGCTCCTACATTGATGGAAAATGTTTAAACATTTTATAACATCTTGTATTGGCTCGCACCCCCACCGCACCGCACCGCCTATCAAGCCATCACCCTTATAAAATGTTTACAAACAAAAGATAACACATGTTTTATTTTGTTATAATTTGTTTTGTTATAAAATGTTTACTAACATTACTAAACATTTTCTAACATGAAAATTTATTTGTGATTAAATGTTTGCTAACAAAAGTTTACTAACGTTATTTAACATTTTCTAACGGCAATGTGGGAGCACCATAAGGACGAGAAAACCGATCTATTCAAAACATGTATTTTTACAAACCATCGTAATGAAATATCGTCTCGAGATAAGCGATGCGATGCTAAAAATAGTAGAGGAACCAATGAACTTTGCATTAAAATGACGGGTATTCCCGGAATCATTAGCTCGGATATTTCAATGTAGTGAATGGTGATAAGATTACACAAATAAAGTATTTGGTTCTAAAAAGGGGTGGCCTACTGTTTTCCGAGAACAAAGATCGTGTATTTTTGTAGATGTATTTTACAGTAACACACCCAGTGCCCGCGTAGTAAATTGCCGCCTACTACCTTTCATAAAAACAAGATCAGCGGGAACAATATAATTATGCTAACTAAACTCATACATTACTCACCAAGATATGGAATACACGGCAAAGGAATACATCTCAAATATTCCCTCAACGCAGTCCAGTTGTCTTTCTCGCCGAACAATTCCGCGAGTTTATCGAACTGTTGTTTATCCTTTTTAGATAAGCACGCCCATGTTTTTGTGAGCCTGTAATTGAGAGAATACATACCAATAAATGGACACACATATTTTAAAATAATTCTAGTAAAAAACGCATAAGTAGTAAGATGCATTCACAACATTGACGAGTATATAATTCGCTCACCTATATATACTGGCACTGTGCAACGCCGAGATAACAGCAAAAAGTGAGTGTAAATTGTTCAGATCGTGCAACTTTTTCCCTACTTTTATAAAATGCGCCAAAATTTCAGCTCGAGCTTTAGGCGATTGCCCATTCAATATCTCTTGTACAGTCCAAAAACTGACCTGGGAAGGAAACATAATTAATGTTAGGTACATCATTAAAATTGCATTAGTATAGGTACTAGAAAATAAAGTTTCAATGTCATGAATATAGGAAGTTGTACTTTTTATCGCAACTGACTCCGCGCCACAGCATTGATACCGAATAAGTAGGTACCGCTTTGTGGACTAAACTGTAACTCTCTAGTAAAGCCGCACATAGTATACCTAATCGAAATTTGGGGCAATGCACCAAAAACAAACTTAAAAGACCTACAAATTGCACAAAAATAGAAGATCAGTTGTTTATGAGGGAGTGCAACTTTATAACAAATTACCAGACGAGATAAAGGGTGCGAATTCGATAAATATTTTTAAGACAAAACTAAAAAAATATTTGCTTGAAAAAGTAGTATGTATTGTAGTTATGCATAGTGCCACAAAACTTAGTTTTTTTTTAAGTACCTACAGTTACAATTTTTTTTTACTTGGTGATGGTTTAATCGAAAACTATTATTGGATTTGGGTTATAGTATGTATACTCTACCTTGCCACACATAAGTCGTTTTAATCGATTCTGGGTTTTTGCTCCATATATTTTTGTGCATTCCTCTTTCTATAAGAGAATTAAATGTCTTTAACCAGAACTCGAAGAATAAAATAATGCTTTCTACATAACCAACGCACTGGCTGCAGACAGACGCTTATATTATTAATAGATAGTTAAGAGAACAGATCTGTGATAGAGCGAGGTTCATCTGTATCTACTTGTGGACTGATATGCACTTGTAATTCGTAGAAATCTAGATCTTAAGAGCACTGAATCTAGACGAAAGGATGTCAACAATTCAGTACCGGAAAATGCAATCATCACTTACTCCAGAGTAAATTCTTAACAATGTAAGAATACTCCCTGATGAGATCACTCTTAGTTACCACCTACTATGAACTATTACTGATTAATTTAATATTTATGTCAACTACGTCTTATTTTGAAATTTGCGTACTTTTTCAATGAGGCTACTTTATAGAGCACAAATATGCATGTTGCATTGACAACAACAAACCTTATACGCACAGTGAAACGCTTTCGGGGGCAGGCTTAAATGGCAGCCTGTAACCGAGATTGTGCGATCAACGCACTTTTGGCGCCACGAAACACTTTTTTAGTTTGTACTGCCGTCGCAAGAACAAAAACTACTAACCCTGTTAAATCTTTTAGTAAAAGCCACAACGTTGGGCGCCACAGTCAACTTGTTAAGTTTGTTCCACCCGCATGTAGTCAGTTCCTCTGGTCTAATGGATTTGAAGCAAGGCAAGTCAAGCAGAGTCAGCTGATTAGCGATATCTTCTGGAGTGATACGCAGTGCTGAGCACACTATCTCATCCCAAGACTGGTTGATAGATGAAGCTGGAGGTAAACTGCTAGTCTTGTACTGGTATACCGGATCATGCTGCCTTGCATTTCCATTCTCGCCATGGCTGTGCAAAGAAAAAAAGATTTAAGTCATCATCTTCCTGCCCTTATCCCATTTTACGTGGGGTCGGCGCAACACGTTTTTTTCTTCCATTGAAAAAAGATTTAAATAACTCATTTTAATATTGGTCACTAAATCACACTATAAAATGAATTTAAGCTGTCGCAGATTGTAATCAATGTTAGGCAAATTCAAATCCTCAGATGCACTTCTCAACAATTTGTTATAGTTTTGTTCTGATTACTTTAAAACCCATGAGGTTTTGAAAATAAGTATAGCAACCCGCAAAGGTTCATAAAACACAGTACTTAAATAAGGCTACAATGATAGCTCATTGTAAATTAGCAGTGGATACATTCAAACCAGTTTTAGTTAACTCATTTTGTTTGTCGATAGAGCACTCAATATGTATATTACAGCTGTGTACAAAGAATAAATTAGAAAGTCTAACATGTCATGTCTATGAAACTATAGTAGTATAAAACAGGTCACTAACAAACTCATGTTTTGAAAGCATTGAAAGTTCATTCAATTTAAAAACATCAGAATATTCGTTCAAGTTTTCTCAATTAACTTGAACGAATCTTCTGATGTTTTTTGTTCTACAGTATCATAATAGATAACATTATCTCAAATGACCTCTTGTATTGTTATGCTATATACATACATATAACAATCACTTCTTGTTAAAGAACAATGTGTCTCTTATTTATTAACATCCTTCAAGGGTTATCATTAACAATATTATAATTTTCTATTTGATTAAAATGCATAATCACAATTTCAATGATCCTCAGTCAAGATCTGAACTGAAATTCAGTGTTACAAAAAATATCTATATATATAAAAGCAAAAGGTCACTCACTCATAGGACACGAAATCTCGGAAACTACCAGTGCTAGGGGTTTAAAATTTTGCATAGGGGTTCTTTTTAGGACGTAAGTACCCGCTAAGAACGGATTTTGCGATATTACGCCCCTAAGGGGTTGTTTTTGGGGTTGACAGTTTGTATGAAACTTTTTTGCTAGAAGTACTAGGAGTTTCCAATTTTGCATGCGGGTTCTTTGTAGGACGTAGGTGCTACTTTAGAAAACGGTTTTTCGAAATTCGACCCCTAAGGGGTTGTTTTTGGTGTTGAAAGTTTGTTTGAAACATCGTTATTTCACGTGCTAGGAGTCTCAAATTATTCATAGGGGTTGTTTTTAGGACTTAGATGCTCACTATGACGGGGTGATTCGAAATTCGAACCCTAAGGGGTTGTTATTGACGATGATAGATACAGGTTTCAAATCTTGCATGGGAATTCTTTTAGGGACGTAGGTGCTCACTAAGACGGGATTTTGCGAAACTCCACCCCTAAAGGGTTGTTTTTGGGGTTGATAGGTTGTATGAAACTTTGTTACTACAAGTACTAGAAATTAAAAATGTTGCATGGGGTTTATTTTTAGAACTTAGATGCTCAATATGATGGGGTGATTCGAAAATCGGACTCTAAGGGATTGTTTGTGATGTTGATAGATACAGGTTTTAAATTTTGCATGGGTATCTTTTAAGGACGTAGGTGCCCACTAAGACAGGATTTTGCGAAATTTTACCCCTAAAGGGCTGTTTTTGGAGTTGATCTACCTCAGACGAGTTTTGGATAAATCAACCCCTAAAGAGTTTTTTTTTTGGTGTTAGTAGTTTGTATGAAACTTCGTTACGACAAATGCTGCGAGTCTCAATTTTTCAGCGGGAGCTATTTTTAGGATGTAGGTAGATTTGTGAAATTGGACCCCAAAGGAGTTGTTTCTGTTGTTTGAAAGATAGATGCCTCTTTTGGAAGGGGGTTCTTTTAAAGAAGTAGTAACTCACTTAGACGGGATGTGGTGAAATTGACCTCTAAAGGGTTGTTTTCGAGGTTGATAGTTTGTATGAAACTTCATTACTACAAGTACTAGGAGTTTTTAGTGTTTCACCGGAGGGTTCTTTTACGACGTAGGTGCTACTTAAGACGGGATTATGACGGGAAATTCCCCCCCTAAGGGTTACTTTTTAGCTTCAGAGTTTGTATGAAATTTCGTTACTACAAGTGCTACGAGTCTCAAATCATCCCAGGGGTATATCTTTAGGATGTAGGAGCTTATTAAGCTGGGATGTTGCAAAAACCGACTGCGAAAGGGATTTTTGTGGTCGAATGAGAGAGAATAGAATTTTAGTTGCATATTGATTTAGATTTTCTAAAAGTATTGCATAAAGAGGGTGGCTGGAGAAGAAAATCACATAACCAAAGCTCTAAATAAGCGCGGACGAAGTCGCGGGGGAAGTGCTAGTCTAATATAAATAGATACCTATTTCTCATAAGCCCTCATTGGAAATATGCGGAAACTAGAGAGCCACCTGCTACAATCCATCCTACACCTTTTCTTTTGTCATGTTGTATAAATAAATAAACTTAGGCTAAAAAACCTATTAACATGCTTCAAAATAAATATGAACCATACCCATAATTGTAGTAACAAGCACAATCATCCTTTGTTATAGATTTCTGGCTGTTCACAGGAATGTTAGAGGATTTTTTACTGCTCTGCTTACATGATGGCTTGGATTCCAGTGGCCAGTTCTCCTCATCTTCATGCTGAAACATCATTGTCTTATTAGAAAGAGGTTTTGTTTTTTTTTTTTAAAACATTTGTTTCAGGGAACTTGATTATTAAACAGATTAATTCAATGATACAGCCTTCGTATTATGATTGGAAACAAACGATCCTGGTAACTTGAATGTCAGTACAATTTAATTTATTAAAGTTTTCTTATTCAAATTCCCTGACTTATTATAAACTGTTAGTTTAAAGCAAAATAAACCATACTTATGTCAGCAATTTTTTAAAATTTATTTTAATGTAGAAGCTAGCCAGAAAACCGAGTAAATATTATACTGTACTGAGTATATGAGAATGCAAACAAATGATAATAGTCATTAGTTACATAAGTTCTTTATGTAACATTTAATTAAAAGGAAGAGATATCCATTCATGTGTAATATCTATGGAGAGTTGGTACAAAAGTGTTCACTTTTGTAGAACTTTTTTGACAATAAAAGCGAGTCCTTGATATCAATGCCTGCATGCTACATTGGTGCCAATTAAGTCCGCTGGTATATAATATATAATAAAATTGGGACTAAGTATCAATATACAAAACATTTGTTTATAGGTCCTAATTTATTTATCAGGCACAATGTCATTTACATTGTAATAATCGGTTACAAACAGAAACATTAACAAAATTGTAGTACTTTGGGCACATCATTACAATGTTAATAATATAAGCCCTAATAGATGTCATTAGATGATAAGGTACTAAGTCCATCTTATATTATTATGTCACAATTTTATTGTACATGAAATAAATAAATAAGCATTATAGTGCTCACCGCGATTATTCACCTGTAATGTAATGTTACAGATTCAAACATTTCATCAGTGAAGAAAGACAATTGAGCATCACAATACGCACCTTGTATCAAATCTATACTAAATGTAAGCAAATGCTCGTCTCTCAGGGAGGTAGTATTGTAATGCTCAAAGTCGAATCTATAATGTTACATTACATGCAAATGCTCCCGGTGAAGGAGCGCCTTAAAAATAGAGACATGACTGGTAAATCGACTGCAGCTATTTAATGATCAGTCTTTTAAAATTGTTAGCAATACTTAGTCCTGCTATTAAAATGCTTCATAAAATAATAGCTGGAAAGCTGACATGCAATATTATGGGAGGTATGTGCAATCAATGAATTGGAATTATGACCCACCATAAGCTTATTTTCCTACAGACATTCAAATGCAATTAGGTTTATTGTTGTGTAAATGGCTCATGATTCCACTTTGTCGATTGTACATGTGTTTCAGAACACGCTGAACTATTAAATTGCAAGCTGCTACCAATAACACCCCGACAATAGGGCTTTAAGCATGTATTTCAAACCTTTTTTACCCTTAATTACACTTTATTACAAAAAAAATGTAAACAAGGGAGCAAGTGAACCATAAGGTTGCAGGAATAATGATAAATAGGAAATTCTAGGTGTGTGTACTGTTTAGTTTTTCTTTAGCAACATGCAGTAGGTACTTGAATTTATTTTGTAATCTTACATGCACATTCTCTATTGTCAACTATGAGAATCAAGCCCAGAAGCCTTTATTAACAGTCATAATAGCATAATTTAGTTAAAAGCTACTCATAAGTCATTAATATTTCATGTTTACTGTCTTTTTTGGTATGATATTATGTTTTGAATTACCAATTCTTTTCAATAACAATATCTGATGATTGCAAGAAACAAGTTATTGCCATGCAATATTCTTTACTTCAGCATTCAACATCCATTCTATTTAATAAACCTTTAATTGCTTAGTTACAGACAGGTATTTCTAAAATATCACCAAAAAACACAACAATAACTCTGTTATGATGATTTCAGTGATATTTTTTGTATTTTTAAATAAATACAACAATATTTCTAAAATACAGACAGACATGGTGAACAAAATAAAATATTGAAAATTAAAATATACCTCAACTATCCTGAGTACAGCTAAACTATCACTCAAAATATCCCGGGGCATGATGTCCTTACTACAGCATGTACCTACTGTGATAAAAAAATATTGATGACCAAAAGTATAAACACACTAGGTCCACAAAAACTTCCAAGTATTTCCCGACCGATCCGCATTAATATTTATCTCACAATGTAGTCACTTACGATTACAATTCAAATCATCATTATATAAACAGAAGTCAGTTGATAATTTATCAACAAACAAATATTATATTCAACATTGCAAATACCAATATTTACTCGAACACGGAGGCTTGTTACTAGATGCTTTACCAATCTAGAGGACACGTTAATTTTAATTTAGAAAAAACATGGTAAAATGTATTGGTTTGTAAATACAAAAGCAATAATTTTATAAATTAGATTAGCGCCCCTCGAATTGAAGTCTGACCTTTCTAACAATATGATGTCTGTTTCCTTCATGATAAGTAGAAGATTATTTGTCTGAATATTTTCGGGAAAATTACAACTACTTACCATTGCATTAAACGGATTTATAAACATAAATACAAGCTTTTATTTCATTAATTTGCATTTGCAATTTTATTGAAAAAAAGTAAGGTTTCACAAATTTGTTGGGGTTACAAGAAGAAAAATATTGTTTGATAGATTGGAAGATCGGACATGGATTGGATTGGACGAAAGCAGTGCTGCCAACATAGCTGCCAACCACAAAACATGGCCTGCCAAGCACAGACAATGTACATACTGAAGTCAAAACAGATTTTACATCGAATGGGGAAGGCAAGTGTCAAAGTGAAAATGACAGTTTGGTCCCCAAAGAACTGTAAAATCAAAGGAATTTTCAGAAAAAAAAAAACATTTATTGATGGAAAATGACTAGATGTTGTGTAATAAGCTGTAAAAATGATGGAATACACTTTTCAAAATAATATCTACTTTTCTTTTGGAGGTTAAGTACCAGTATTGCATCGCTCGAAAATCGAAGAATTATCACCTGGAACGAGTTTTGTAATAGTTGTGGTGTTAAGAAATTAAATATATTGTGATATTTCTCGAATCTAAATAGAAAAAAAGGTTAAAATTACTGACTTAAAACATTATGATATTTTATCAAAATAGAAAGTCAAAACCAGCATTATATTCTTGATAAAGGAGAGGACAGGTAAAACATACCTAAACTCAAAAATTGAAACCTCAACTACAAGTAATTGTGGATTTATTACGGTAAAATCAAATGTATAACCACTCAATTAAATCACTTTTTTCCTCTTGTAGATGCGCCGCGGCGTCTTAATTCTTCTTTTAGTATATAGTACTTGCATGGACGAATAATTTCCCATATCTGTTTTGTATTTATACTCAATTTTTATAACAAATAATCTTGTTTGTTTTTTTGTACAAGGTAGACGAGGGGACCAACTATCGCAGCGCCATCTACGATTAGCTTTGAGTTGCCATCCCCATTTCATGGACTTATTGGATTTTTATCTTTTTTGTTTACATGAAGCCATTTTGAAGTAGTGTGACCACATTCACAAAATTTCTCGGACTGTTTGTGGGACCTTAGCTAATTTTACGCTTCTTAAATTATTATAAACACATAGGAGATGAATATCTGCATCGTAGGCTTTATGAAGCTTATTTAGTTTCAAGGATTAAATTACTTTATAATAATTATAATAATCTACTGCTACTAATCCAAAAAGAGTAGGGTAATGTGGGTGGAGCCGCGTAACTATTTCTAAACGACGCGAATTTTATTGTAGAAGAAGGAATGTGAATCAGGAAGTGAATCGACTAAATGAATTCGTTGTTCAAAATGTTGTACTGATTTCACAATGTTTTCTTGTGTTCTTAGGATTATACATCTCTGCTGCAAGAAAGGACTTTTTTTCATTTTTACCTACTGGCCGACCCTTGCAACGCTTACATCCCGTACTACACGTTTCTAAAACGTTTTAATTCGCGTAAGCAACGCGACAGTCGGGGTGAGCAGTGAAGATAACGTTCGTGCAAAGACTTTTCTGCATTTGTTAACCGAGGCAAACTTTGTTTTTCTTTTGTAGCAGAGTATAAAATTGAAAAATATTTTGTATATAATATTTCATTTGTTCTGTGTCTGGGTGTAATTTATCTATAATATGCATTTATTTAGAAATATATAAGTATGTTTATCAGTTGTTTAGTACCCATAACACAAGCTCTGCTTAGCTTGGGACGAGATGGCTTCAACAAGTTAACTTGATGGGCCAACTTAGGGGCAAATAACATCGAAAACATATTAATTAATTTGGTAGGCATCACAACATTTTACTCCTTTACTGCAAGAAAAGTTTAACCATCCTGTCACGGACTCAATTTATTGCAATGATTTGCATGAAACTATAATATTAAGAAAATAGCTAATTCACTTTTTAAATGCGAATACGATTACATTTAAAGATTTACCGAAAATGTACTAGGTGATCTACGTGGCAAGAGACAAAAACTTCACTTTAAAATGTTTTTTTAACAGAACATTTTAGTGTTCTGAATACGAACTATTTATAAACATTTGGGGCTACTTCTTCAAAGTTTACAATTATGCTATTCTCTCAAAGAAATCTCATCGCTGGAATCTACAATGTGCTCTTCGATTTATTCGTTAGCGCGAGTGGCTTTCCGAACTTTTGTTACACGGCAGTGTGACTAGTGTGAGCGCTGCGGCCGCGCAGTGAACAGGCTGCTTTATTGAGACTAGCACTGCAGGTCAATAGAATATCTAATTATGTGAATTAACCGTTATTAAACCATTGTGTTTATTTATTATTTAGTGATGTCCTGGGAAAAATGAAATAGGGGTCATCCTATTTAGAAAGAGATAGCAAGACCATAGAGAGCGAGATAGCGAAACGTTTGAGCTTCAAGTAGGTATTCGAAGTCTGGGCTACAGTTATATCTATACTGTGATCTATACCTTCATGAATGTGCCATGACCTTTAGCCACGTCACTTCAGCAGCGTCTGAAGCTGCCTGTTCTTTGATGCGGAGTTCTCCGCTCCGCATCAAAGAACAGGCAGCCTTAGCCGCGACGAGAACATATTAACCAATAGGATTGCATAAAAACTCTACTCCGCTCCGGAGGACGTGGATTTGCGAGCTAGTTTTTAAATATCATAAATTTTTAGAAGCGGCGCGTGCAAGCGGTGCGAGCTAGTGGAGCGCGCTGGCAGAAGGAGCCGGTGGAGCGGGGCGACAGAAGGCGGGGATGGGCATAGTCTATAGTTTTATACCTATTTTTTATTTTTTCTGAACATGAAATCAAATATTATAACATGGACAAAAAATCATAGTCACTTGCTAGTCCACTGTTTGGTTGGTAAAACTGCTTCTTTGCTGAGTACACGAAATGGAAATATACTTTTTTTTCAACAGGATGTGATTTCTGACACAATTTATTTATGTACCAGTTTTTCGTTTTCAATACCAGCTTTCAGCTAGCACGACACAAGGGGTACGGCGAGTCGATACAAAATTAGATTCGGCTGAAACCATGCTGAGTTTAGACGAGATGACAGTGAAGCATTTTGGAAGTGCCTCAGCCGTAGAAAGAGAAAGTCTCAGCCTATGCTACTCAGCATTTGCCATTTTTTTATGTGCTGCTTAGATATTTTAGTTAAACAAATTAAAAAAATATGTTATATTTCATTTAAGTTAAATGTAATTAAAATAATTTATGATTTTGTTTTTTGCCAAAAGGTGGTTGCACTAATAACAAAAAAGTATTGAATTTGGGCGTCATTATCCTCAACGGATAGCTCAACATTCAAGATTGACCCACTTGCTCCATATATATTTATCTCCATGCGGACGCCTCATACGTAGTATCTTTGTAGTCTGTGGACGCCTTCATAGATAATATATTTGTTTTCATTTCTCAGCTTATGCATTCTGTGGTATTACGTCAGTCCATGTCTATGTAGTCTGTGCGTCAGTCAGTATTTTGACATTGACAGCTGAATAACCTCACTCATATCGCGGTTGAAGGTCCTTTGGTTGAAGCTCGAGACGAGAATCTATCGGATTCGAATAATCAAATAATAAACATGGCTAAACCAGTGGATTTGGAACTGAAAAAAGCATTTATTGAACTGCAACTGAAAATGGTGGAAACTAGCGAAAAAATTCAGATCATCGACTCGCAGATAGATGTTTTGAAGCGTGTCATGCAACATGTAGATATTACTCAGCGAGAGATCAGTACATTCCCACCTGATACTAAAACCTATGAATCCGTTGGTAGAATGTTCCTTCTCACAAATCTAAACGATGTGAAGAACAACCTGAAAACACGAGAGACTCAATTAACAGCTCGCACAACAGAATTAGAAAACAATAAACAGTATTTAGAGAAGAATCTAAAAGAGAGTGAAGACAACATCAGAGAAATGGTGCAACAAAGGAAGGAGCAGGGTGATGTTAAATCTAACTAAAAGATTAATAATGAATATTATTATTGAATAGTTGTTTCTTTATATTGTGTATTTTTTACTAATGAGTAACTAATTGTATGATTATTTTGCCTTTGTCGACCCATTCAGATATTCTTAATCTTATGAAATGTATCTTCCTTAATATTATTATATAATAAGTTAATCTATTAATTTAGTTGATCTCTCCGGAGCAATGATGGCCAGATCTCTAACCCAATAACAGTTATTATACTTTGTAAACTCTATTTATTGACACTAAAGGAACTGTGTATCCTATGGTATTATGGAGAGTTTAAGTTAGTAAAGAGAATAATAATCAAAATTCATAAAACAATGTTCACATAGTCAGTTATTTTTGTCTGAAGATGTTTACTGAACCAGCAATTTTGTTATAATTTTTACTTATTTTATTCATATCTTGCAATATTGAGGCATCTCAAATGTAGTACTTTTCAAAAGAATATGAGATAGAAGATAAAGAAATATAGATAATCCATGACTCCTAAATATAATATTATCATGGTCAGAAACAATCTACATGCAAGCAATTGAAGGCCTTTAGACAAGTTTTCAACAGTTTATGTTATAAGTTTATATTTTTGTGGTAAGATGGTGTCTGTGTGATCACGATAAACTTAATCTGCTGTATCGATTTACGTACTATTTCCACCAACAGATAGTGGTTCTTGAGGAAGGTTTCAGTACATCCAAGGCCAGTTGCCAGTTTATATTTTTTTTTTCAAAAGCGGTAACATATAGGGAGACAATCTTCTTAAATAAATAATGAACTCATGTCACAATTAATAATTTGATAAACTAGTTATCTATTAAACCATGTTATGTTGACAGCTTGGGATTGGTTATAAACACCCAAATGGATGTTCAACATTGCGCAGGTTAAATAAATTATCATAATAAAATAATGTCTTGGATGGCCCAATACAAAATTGTACCTTTCAGCAGAATCTTCATAAGAGGAATCATTTATAAAATCCATAATTGCTACTGTAAATTAGATGCACCACATAAACTTATATTATCCCTCATTCTTAGGACACACTTTGCCCTTGCTAGGCTTACATTGATCTAGTATATTTTATTTACTTATTTTTAAGTTTCCTGACTAAGCTTTTGCAGCAGATGCAGATAAAATATAATATCAAATAAAAAACTTCTAACAGTACCTATTATGTATTTTTACTTAACATTAGAACCTACTACTTTAGTACCTATATAATTATCTTGGTTATATTATAGTTATTACTGTTGGTTTGACATCAGTTGTGATTGTTTGATACCAAAAAAATCAAAACAACACAAAGTTCCTGATCTATGCTAATATAAAAAAAATATACATGTCGAATTGAGAACCTCCTCCTTTTTTTTTTCGTCGGTTAATAAAACTGAAGAGTTTGTGTCTTTTTTTTTAATAGCCTGCTCTGTCCCACTCCTGCGCCAAGGCCTCCCTCCACTCACTTCTCGCGAGCTCGTGCGTCCTCCTTCCAATTTGGACAGAACCTGTCCAGTTCGTCCCGCAATCTCCTTCGCGGCCTGCCGCGACCCCGTCTTACTGTATCAGGGCTCCAGTTATGAGCTATTTTGGCCCACAGTTTGTCCGGCATGCGGCAGACATGTCCTGCCCAGTCCCATTTGAGTTGAGCAGCCTTTTGAGCCACGTCTGATATATTTGTTTTGGAGCGCAGTATTGTGTTTCATTACCTATTATAATGATGAAAATCTTGTGTTGGATATTCCGTTTATCGGGGAAAGCTATTGGCCAGGAGTTTCCAAACTGTGCGTCGTAGAGGAGTACAGAGGGGCGTCATGAGACGCGAGGGTCGACCATTCTCCAGATTGATAGGTATTGCGTGGAACCAAGATTCTATATTTATAAAATATCCACCAGAAAGAAAAAGATAATCTCATTGATCTCTTTTGCAGCAACAAACCCAGATTCGCGTGGTCTGATTTCGTGGAGTTCGGCACCATGTTTTATTATTCACCTGGTATCTCCAAGCTAGTGCGTCGCGAAAAAATTCTAATCGCGTGTGTGCGCCGCGGGCTGAAAAGTTTATGGGAATCCACCCAGCAGGGGCTCCCAAACTTCTTCAGCTCGCGGCGCGATAGTCAATTATAGCATCACGCTACAGCCAATAGAAGCCAGGCAGCGAGGTTGAAACTACGGGGAAAAGTTGAAAAAAAAAACATGTTTCAAACTACCTACGTGTCATCGCCCGATCGCGTATTTCCAAAACCTATACTATTTCAGTCACGAGTCGGACTCTACTCGATTAGCTTTTGTTTGTGCATATTTCTCAACAAAACCTAATCTATCTCAGTAAAAAACTTGACTCAAATAGATTAGCTTTTGTTTGTGCATATTTCTCAACAAAACCTAATCTATCTCAGTAAAAAACTTGACTCAAATAGATTAGCTTTTGGTTTTGATATTTTCAAAGAAAATGCACGGACAAAATCTAGTACCATTTTAGTAACGCACGAGTCAAACTCTAAAAAAAGACGATGTTTTGTTTATGCATGTCGCAGTGAAATGAGGAAATCAGGGATTTCACGAAATCCAATTATCAAGAAAAGTATCTAGTGATAATTATGACAAAAATACTAATATAAAGTCAGAGATCATGTCATTTCACTAAACTAAGTAAAATGTTGAAAACGTCGACGGAGCACCGCTTCGCGGTGCTCCTACTTCCGGGTGGTTTAAAAAAAAATAACCACGAAGGGGATGGCGGGGTCTTTCAGACCCCGCCATCCCCTTCTAACCTAACCTGTCCAAGTCGGGGTGCCCACAGTCGTATTTGCGATATTCAAGTACTACAAAATTTAAGAAAAGTTAAATTCCGAGGTAAATCTACTCATATAGCTAGTGAGCCTCTACTCGACAAGGTTTTGCTCGTACGTAATGTTTAAAAATAACTCGCCGAAAGTCTAGCTATTCGAGTGACATGAATTATATAGAACTAGGTTTTGTACGTGCATTTTCTTTGAAAATATCAAAACAAAAAGCTAATCTATTTGAGTCAAGTTTTTTACTGAGATAGATTAGGTTTTGTTGAGAAATATGCACAAACAAAAGCTAATCGAGTAGAGTCCGACTCGTGACTGAAATAGTATAGGCTTTGGAAATAGGCCGCCCGATCTCCAATAAGCCCTAATGGTAGCCATACACCATACTGCCTATTTGTCAATTCGGCATAAAACTGCCAATTTGCTCAAATAGAATTGAACGTGTATGGGGGTGGAATGCCAATTTGATGGCATGACATGCCAATTTTGATAGGTCATCAAATCGTTTTTGACACAACGTCAAATCGGCAGCAGTGATGCCATCTTAGCAACTTCATAGATAGTTAGCTAATTTTATAAAGGTGCTAGAAAAAAAGCTAAAAAGTGTAACTTGTGGCTAAACTTTTTAGCTACTTTTCTACAGGGACGGTTAGGCCACGTTCACACGGCGATTATTTTCCCGTATACCGTACACGAGATTTTATCGAATAGAGTTGACCAGTTTTAGGACAACTTTGCACGGTACACGGTAAAATATTATATTTCTCAAACACGGGATTTTCCCGTATGAACGCCGTTTAAACTATTTTTAAGTTTTCATTTGTGAACTGTTATTACTGCTCTATTCGATAAAATCTTGTATACAGTATACGGGAAAATAATCGCCATGTGAACATGGCCTTACCAGGAAAACTGAGGCTTTTCGCACATGGATCGCATGTACACTCGTAAAAAAAGAGTTATTCATTTTATTTTAAACCAAAATACGATTGAAAACTTGAGAGGTGTCAAGGGACCACGAAAGCAAGTTAAAAAAAGGTTCATGCTATTTTCGACCTTATTGACATTTATGCAAACACCTGATTTTAATGAAGGAGCAATGTTAACGAATGAGAATGTGAGAAAAACAAACTAAATTTTAAATGTCGATAAGGTCGAAAATCGCTTGCACCACTTTTTTTAACTTGCAATCCTTAAGCAAATGTTTTCCGACCTTCAAGCGATTTTCGACCTTATTGACAACGATGCAAACACCGGATTTTAATGAAGAAGCAATGTTAACGAATGAGAATGTGAGAAAAACCAACTAAATTTTTAATGTCGATAAGGTCGAAAATCGCTTGCACCACTTTTTTTAACTTGCTATCCTTAAGCAAGTATTTTCCGACCTTCAAGCGATTTTCGACCTTATTGACAATGATGCAAACACCGGATTTTAATGAAGGAGCAATGTTAACGAATAAGAATGTGAGAAAAAACAAACTAAATTTTTAATGTCGATAAGGTCGAAAATCGCTTGCACCACTTTTTTTAATCTAATTCGATAGTCTCATCATCACAGCCTATTAATGTTCCCACTGCTGGGACACAGGCCTCCTCTCTGTGAGAGGGGGTGGGCCATAATCCACCACGCGGGCCCAGTGCGGATTGGTGGATGTCACATGTCTTCGAATTTTTGGTTCTAGGACATGCCGGTTTCCTCACGATGTTTTCCTTCACCGTTTTGAGAGCAGTGGTGATGAAATAAATTACACAAAGTAAAGCGCCTGCCTGGATTCGAACCCACGACCTACAACTCGTAAGTCGGGGCCGATACCACTGGGCCACCACTGCTCCTATTCGATAGTCTCATGATGAAATGAAAAGGTGCTAGAAATTGTAGCTGTCGTCACCGAATAATAGCCAGATCTAGTTGCTGAGTTGGCATCACTGGTGCAGATTTGAAGTTGTGTCAAATCTATCGTATCGATAGGCAGGATGGTGTATGGTGTATATGGACGAACTGCCGATTTGAAACAATTGCAAGTGTCAAATCTATCGTATCGATAGGCAGGATGGTGTATGCCTACACTAAGACAAGATTAACTAACATAAGAAGCATTTGCTTTTGAAAAATGAGGTATCAAAATCGAGTTCACGAAAAGCGGATGTCAACCTTATTAGAACCGCGAGCGAAGCGAGCGCGAAAATTTTTAGCTTTTTGGAATAGGACAAGGCAATTCTTCATAGAAGAGCGAACGCAGTAAGATCTAAAAGTTTAACGTTTCCGAAGTTCAAGTTTTAATCTAAAAGTGAGATCAAATATTTGAAGTCTTTAGTAGGTACTTAAACCTTATCTTATTCAAGTCATCAACTTTTATTTAATATTTTTTTTTTTTCAATTTTTTTTCTGGGCCCTTGGTTTTGGCGCCCCTAGAGGATGGCGCCCGTGTGCATTGCACACATTGCACATATGGATGCGGGGGCCCTGGCTGTCGTCACCGAATAATAGCCAGATCTAGTTGCTGAGTTGGCATCACTGGTGCAGATTTGAAGTTGTGACAAATCTATCGTATCGATAGGCAGGATGGTGTATGGTGTATATGGACGAACTGCCGATTTGAAACAATTGCAAGCGTCAAATCTATCGTATCGATAGGCAGGATGGTGTATGCCTACTATAATGGCACAATTTTGAGCCACCAAACCCCGACCGATTTTAAACTGTATTTTTGGAAAAATAAGTCTTAAAATCGGTCAGGGTTTGGTGGCAAATTTTTTTTCTCTGGTAGTAAGGTCCCCAGGAAGTAGGCAAAAGTTTACATATCCTTGCCAAGCCTTGGCAAACGTCTTCAAGCCCCAAGTATCCACAAATGACGCTTCGCATTTGAAAGAGAATTTTATAAGCTTGTGAATGCGTCAGACATGTTTGTTTGGATTGTAGATGGAGGAGAATGGTGTGGAACCTTGTGGAGCAGACATTTTGTTGTAACTAAAGCCCATTTAGGTACGCACTTAAATTCATTTACTTAAAAGAATATAATAACATAATTTTTACTTGAAATTACTTAAATTCATAGCAGTTGTGGCTCAGTGGTAAAGGCCCCGAACGGAGTTGTAGGTAGGTAGGTACCTAGTGGGTGGTAGCATGAAATCAAGTAAAATCGAAAAAAAACTTTAAAAAAAATTAACCGACTTCAAAAACAACCACAAAATAGGGTAAAATAACCTACAAAATAACTTCTTTCGGAAGTCGGTGGCTTTATTTTTTTATTTCGTTGTCTTTTTGCCACCGACTTCCGAAAGAAAAGTTATTTTGTAGGTTATTTTACCCTTTTTTGTGGTTGTTTTTGAAGTCGGTTAATTTTTTTTTAAGTTTTTTATTTTACTCTTTTTAGTTTAAATAATACATCATTTCCTTACAAGTGCACTAGAATTTGTAATCCGTGGCACCGGTATTAACATCGCTCATGTACACATGCTAATAAAATTCCCTATCTCAAAAACTGCTGAACAGATTTTGATGAAACTTGCAGTATTCCCTAAGGTGAGCGATCCCTAGTACAACAAAAAAAAAATAATTTTGAAAATAGGTCTACAATTGGCGGAGTAATCGCGTAACAAACACGCAAAAAGTAATGTCATCCAAGTAGCCGAAATCAATAAAAATGCTCACAAAATAAAAAGTACTGAACCAAATTGGATGAAATTTTTATGGGACCACACTGCAAGTATACTGCATCGAACAAAAAAAGAATGACAGTAATCGGACTAGAAACCTCTGAGTAATCGATGTACACTCGACAAAGTGGAATTATGACCCACCATAAGCTTATTTTCCTACCGACTTTCAATTCAAATACAATTAGGTCCACATTCGCGTAAACATACATATCCATGGTAAAGACTTTGATATTTGTCAATTTGACGGATTCAAACGATTTATTGTCAAAATGGGTCATGATTCCACTTTGTCGAGTGTACATACATAAAAAAAAACATACCGACCGAATTGAGAACCTCCTCCTTTTTTTGAAGTCGGTTAAAAAGGATCAAAATGCGGCGCGTACGATACTGTCAATGTGCAATCAACATAAATGAGCATTTATTTGAGTGGAAAGCTTCTGAAAATTAAAAATCTATACTGTCCTATAGATCAGCTCAAACTGTGCTCCGCGGTGCCCTGGGACTCCGCTAAGCCTTTCTGGGGGGGCCGCGAGAATACAAAATATATCGCAATAGAGGCCGAAACCGATTAATGAAAAAAAAAACAGTTTCACACATCCTATTTCTTTTTGTCATTTATTATACACTTTCAGTGTAACCTGTTAGTGAAGAATGCATGTAACACTTTGTTTAATTTTGAGGTACCGTCATAAACTTTGCTTTCCAAAAGAGTTTCGCAACCAAAAAGTTTGAGAACCACTGCTATAGATATTCTTGATGCTGGTTGTATCAGAAATTGAAAAAATAACGAATGATGGTGTTAAAATTACATAAAGCAGGTTGGTTAAAGAATACTAAGGTTATCTTGATCAACACGTCAATTATTTTCAAAATCTTTATTTTTACACAAGAAAAATTGTTTTCAATTATTCTTATATGATTTGTTTTAATACTAGATTCATGATTTTTATTTAAACTAAATTATTTCTTAACGAAAAATACTTAAAAATGCTAAAAAAAACGTTGATCGTAAATAAAATAGTGAAATATTTACACAACAATCTAAATTAAGTAGTATAACGTAAAATTTAAATTTATTTAATAACAAATATTACTTCATGTGACGTTATAAAATGGTAATAATGTTCAGTAAATTAAAGCTAAAAAAGCTTATTAAGCATTGCTATTAATGAATATAATTAAATAATGTTAACATTAAAATATTTATATGAGTATAAAATACCTAGTGATATCGCAAAGACTGCTTCTTTTATAATAATCAATAACCATTTAATATAATAGATGCTTATAAATTTTAACATTTTACTATTCAATAAAATATAATATTTGAGTATATGGAATGGGAAATACAATAGTTGTACTAATAAAGCGTATTCTATTCCATTTAAGGATAACATATAAACCTTTAGGAAATAGCCTACGCAACTACAGGTATTATTACACTGTAATCATTCAACATATGGGAAAGACAATGGGATTCTTCACTATGTGTATACTATCTTGACAGTTTGTAAGAAGCAGTCTCTCACTCAAGTCATCACAGGCTTTGCGAATACTATTTTAAAATAAGTATAATAAAAATAGTTCATTAAAGATTAAACTTGTCATGATATAAAATAAACATTGCCATTACAATAATGTAAATAAGAATTAATCATCTTCACAAAAATGCTACATTAAATCTACAAACAATATAAATTACAATTTCCTATAACAATAGTCACATTTATGATTATTTATTTAGGATTCCACATTATGAAGCTATGCTACTGTCAACTTTTCTAGAGCCATGAAGGTCGGTTGATGTCGTACGGTTGCCTGACGCCGAGGGTAGGCGGGTAGCCGCCGGGGTACAAGCTCATAATCTGTGCTCCTGTTTGCCGCAATAACTCTTCCTGATGGCGCTGAAGGTACTGTTGGTACAGTGGTGACGTTGGATCTGTTCCAACAAAGGGATAACCGGCTCTAACTTGTGAATGACCAATGAAGGGAAAGGTGCTTGCAGCATGAGTTGAGTTTTGATGAGCAGGTTTCACTAACTTATCTGCATTCGCTTCGGCATTATTGCGTTGCTGATGAGCAACAGCTGCAACCATATAGTTGGCTGCCATGAGTTGATTAGCGGTACTGTTGCGGAAATCTTCAATTGAAAAGCTGCCATTATCTCCGTACAAACCACTACTTAAAGCCATATTTGTTGAAGTTCCGAAATTGAATGCATTCCCAGGCATGATGCTCGACTTCACTGATGATAACACATCTGTCCCGCATGAACTAGGATGGTAAGCTTGGCTGATCTGTGCTGTTTGTTTGGCGTCAGATGTTCTCTTCCTTTTATTTTTTGTTTTCGCGTCTATTTGTGAAGCTGCAACACTGGATGTTTTGTAAATACTATTGTCTTTACTCATTGCCATGGATGGCTGAGAATATATGCTAACAGATGTGCTGACTGGGTGTATCTCTGAGGCAATACTCTTGTTAAACATTTGTGCCATTTGAAATGATTTATCATGGTATAATGAAGCAGCTTGGCTACTTGCAAAACTGGACAAATACCTCTCATCATTAGTGTATCTTTCCAGCATTTGAGGAATATTAGGCAAATTACGCAAAGTATCAAGGGGTAGTGACGAAGGATTACTGTATGGTGTTTTATATGGATTTGAATTTACTAGTGGATGATTTTGTACAAGTTTTTCAGTTTTCTGAGATTTGGCAAGTGTGTCTATATTTTTGGCAATTAAATCAGTTTCAGTTATTGACGAGGCAGTAGTCATATGATCATTCTTATGATGACCTCTTGGATTGGGTATTCTTAGCTCACCAGGAAGATTTTGTTGCATCTCCTGAGTTCTCTGTAATGGCGGTCTGGCAACATTATATGAATTGTACTGCTGATGCTGAAGACTTTTATTATATGCAATAGTATTCGCACTTATTGCACTCATTTCATTCTTCAATTTTTCCACATTATTGGCACTGTACGGCGTAGAATAGTCTGAAGGTAACATCTCTTGTTTGCGCATATGACTTGTCATCTTCCAATTGCCATAATCAATTGCAGCTGATGAAGAAGTAGTATTACAAGAATACAGTTTTTTGTTTGCCATATCTATGTCACTTATTGAAAAGTTGCTGACGTTCTGTCCGCTGATACTTTCGTATTGTTGGTTATGATGTGCGTGAATAATATTTTGGTTCATATTCATATCATTGTGAGACTGACTGTGTGCTGGAGGTATATTTCCTGAATTCATGTTAGACTTAGCAATACTTTTTTGCATGTGTTGGTTATTTAATCCTAAATTAATAGCAATAGCATCAACATCATACGCCTTCTGCTGTGAATTTATATTAGATTTAGATATGTCTCGTGGCAAGTAATCAACTTCGTGTGAATGCGTGTCACTACTGCTTCTTCGATCAATCTCGGGATTTAAATATCCCATGTTAACCATGTCAACATTATCTTTTTTAATGATGCCAATGGGCTTATCCAAATCGACGTTGATCGTATTCTTGTTATTCTGTAAAGCTTCATTCATTTCAAACTTTACGTCTCTGTTTTCAGTAGCAAATTCCATGTTTGTCTTTTCCCGTAAGCTGTTAATTTTGGCCAATTCCGATTTCTCACTTAGCGCTAATGCTATGTCATCAACTGAGGTCGCCGTCATTGAATGCAAAGATGTAGAATTTTTCTGGTATTCATTCTTACTAGAAACTGGTGTAACTTCTTTGTTTTCAGCTTTTAAGGCAGAGGGAGGTGGTGCTGGAGAATGCTCCGGTTCATTGTAGGTCCGTTTTTTGACAGGAAACAATGAAGTTTTAAGGTCAGCCATCATTTGTGTAGAATTTGCGGGAGGGACTGGGGTATTTGATGGAGGCGGTTGCGGCGAGTTTTGTACTTGGGAATAATTGACTGAGTTCTGTGGGTATGGTGTATATGCAGGTGAAAAAGGTCCTGTATATTGACTTTGTTGATATGAATCTTGAGGCAGTGGATTGAAATCACCATGGGCATGTGCAGGTTTGTTAGTTGCTGGAGTTTTTGCATTATCAAAATAGGGAGGTGGGTTCTGGGGGTATGCAGGAAGCGGACTCTTGTTGTGGTCTACGAAATAATTCGGCGTCGTCGGCCCCGTGACATTGTTTGAGGCGTAAACATGTTGAGAATAAGGCGAATAAGGGGACTGTGGAGCCTCACGTGGACTGCAGCTTTTCTCTGGACTGCTTTTCATTGATGTGGTGTCTTGATAGAATCCAGCTCTCACGGTTCCGTTTATTATTGGATATGTAATCTTTTGGAAATCTTCAGTTCTCGGAGAAGCGGGCGATCGCAGCAGTGGAGAAGTATGTGACATTTGATGTCTCGGTGAATCAAGATCCTGACTGAAAGATGATCTCTCTGACACAGAACTACCAGTACTAGTTCTTCTTTGTCTCGGTGTTGTGCCCACATTTGGCAATGGACTATCTCCGCCTTCAGGATTCGGAGTATCAGGCCCTGTCGGAGAGTCAGATTTTACGGTATTTTTAGGACTGGTAACCTTTGTGTCAGTGTTGACATTTTCAGGAACTTTTTCTTCAGAATCAGTTTCATCAGGCTTCTTCTTAACAACTGGTGCAGTTGGTGCACCAGTGCTTTTGGGAGCACCGAAGGCTTTAAACCACGCGCTAAGGTTGGGAGTAGCTTTTTCTTGATTTGGTTTAGTTATAATTTGTGGTTCAGTTTCAACTTCAGCATCTTTCTTGTTTGGCTGAACAACAACTTCCTCTGTTTTTTTCTCAACAGGAGCCTCTTCAATTTTTTCTTCTTTCTGAACTTCTGTTAGGTTACTACTCTCAGTTTGATCTTCTGTTTTACTTTCATCATTATTCCCAAAGTTGTGATCATTCCCTAGAGCGAACTCAACAGCTGGTAAAACAGAACCGAGGCTAAGTTTTGGGCTAGATTCTTCTGCTTTTTGAGCATCACGAACTTTATTTTGAGGGCCAACTGGTAGAACTTCCTCTGTTTTTTCTGGATTTATTTTATTACTTAAATTAGTAAGCAAGTTACCTTTACTCTTCCCTGGTTGAAGTCGTTCAATAGTCCTTTGAATTTCCCGTCTTTTAAGCAGCTTGGGCTCACGTGATGAAGGTCTTTTTCTAGAAATTTCTTTTCTAATATGAACAGGTTTTTCTCCTTGAGAAAGTTCATCGTCCAGCCGGCTGTTTTCATGGTCTTCGGTAGAAATAGTTTGAGCTGGACTATCGCATGGAGAACTCACATTAGATCCTTTTGGAGCATCATCAAGCCATTTGCTTATATCTTTCACAGCTTGTTCTAACGCCTCAGAAGCAGACTCGTTCTTAGCTGAATTTTTCTTACTGCCTTTTTTAGGTGCAGACTTGGTCTTTAAGTTTTCTATGGATTCATCTTCTGAGTCAACTTCTTTGACAGTGAAATCGTTTGTGTTGCTTGATTCAGAATTATCTAAATTGCTTTGACTTGAAGAGAACAAAGTATTGAATAGTGAACTATCTTTATACTTTTCATTTTTTGCTTTCAGCTTTTCAATAGTTTCTCTTAGTTTTTGATTCTTCTCTTTTTCAGGTATATGAAGATTTTGCTTTTGTTTATCAACGGTTTTTTGTTTATAGTCAAATAGTGATTCCCATGCATCCTTGGCAGCATGACGTCTTCTTTCTTTAATTTTATCGTATTTATCTTTGACAAAATCTGGATCAGTAAGTTGGTCTGGAGGATCAGTTTGGTCCAGTTCAGTGGGTGAAGGTGACGGTGTGTGAATGGAAGGCAGTGGGCTGGCACTCCTGCTTCTATTGGAACTCTCTAGTGATTCTTGTGAGACACTTCGCTTCAAGACTTCTGGAGGTTCAGGCTCATGATGTTTGCTCTTCTTCTTCTTTTGTTTTGACTTCTTGCCCTCCTTGTCTTTGTTCTTACCATGTTTTTGTTTTTTGCTGTGTCTTGTTTTAGATTCCGAGTGGTCAGACTTATGAGAGTCTTTTCTATGATTTTTGGAATGTTTACCATGATGACGATGGTGCCCTTTGCGCTTCTTTTTGCCTTTACTTTGTTTATTTTTATGAGATTCTTTAATCTTTTTTGTTTCTGATTCAGGTACTTCCTCTTCAGGCTTTTCTTCTTGTATTATGTCTGACGAACTGGATTTAGGTTCACCTGAAAAAAATAATTAAATAAGATCCTAGAAGCTGAGGAATGATCACAACAAAATAGTAAAACACGTATTTACGCAATATCTATACTTATAAATTATAAAGTTAAATAGTTTTTTGGTTGAGCGCGCTTATCTCAGGACTTACTGACTCGAATTGAAAAAAATATTTCTGTGTTGGAGAACCCGTTTATCGAGGAAGGCAATTAAATATCGCGCTACGACCGGAAAGCAGCGGGTAAAACCGCGAGGAAATGCTAGTTTTGGATATAGATTGTCTCGCGTAGTATTATTTTGTTACGTGTCTTCACTTGTATTACTTTGAGTAAGCTGCAGTAAACCTGCTTAATACACTAAAACTTACCTCCTTCAGAATGAGACTTTCTCTTTTTTCTCTTGTGGTGACTTGGAGATTCAATCGTTTTCAGTTTATGTTTTCTTGATGGTGTTGGTAACTGATATTCAACAGCAATTTCTTCATCAGATGATGAAAGTCTATGTATATATTTTTCAGTCAGTCGATCAAATGCAGCTTGTAAATTATCTACCATCACAGTATATTCTGGAAAAAAACGGAAGATTATTTTAAAACACGTAAAAAAATTATACAAGTTTAAAACTAGTAAATATTTTATACAAACCATTATCCTGGCCATTGTATAAACGGCAATTGTTAACAATAAGCTTAAAATCTGCTTTAAACATAGAAAAGTCAGTGTAATAGCCACTGTCAAGACGTTCTTCCATTTTCCGCAAATCCATCGGTCTCCTAATAACAGCATAATAATTGGGCGCATATTCCTCTTCCACAGGGTCCATGAAAGGCCAAGCATCGTCATGAGCAGTCAACTGTTTCAGAACTTTGTACATGTCAGTCTGGATGTCCTCATCGGTTTGACCAAATCTGTAAAACGTCAGGATGGTTAGGCAATTAAAGTAAATAAGCTATTGATATAATTTGAGTGAAATAGGAATCATATTTCAATACATTTGGGACGTCTTGAGTTTCTTCCTTGTACTGCTGACGGGTTCGTCATTGTCAGGTATTACAATCTGTCCTGTAGCCGACGCCAACGAGTTGTTTGTTTTCCTTCCCGTTTTTATGAGCGGCTCTGGTGGAGGTTCGCCTTTGTGGGTTGCAGACGAGTTTTTTGAACGCTTTTCATGGCTTTTTGACGACTTTGCTACTTTCTGAGGCATTTCTTCTTTTGCACTGGATGAACTCTCCGATGAATCCGACGATTCTGATTTAGACCTAAAATAATAAAAAGTTATAAAATGGTAAAGTAAACATTTTTTCTGTAGATACGGATCCCAAAAAATATTTCACGAATGAGACTCTTTATTATTGGTACCGTGCACGACTTAAGCGCCACCTAGCGTCCGCAACTTTGACGGCTGTGACCGTTCTAATGGGGAAGGCAACTGTCAAAGTGACGCTGCATACGATTGTCCCAAAAGAACTGTCACAACAAAGGAATTTTCTGTGAAAAATCGTTTTATCGATATAAATCATGAATAAATGTTGTGTAAAAGACTGCAAAAATGTCGGAAAACATAAATGCATCGTCTCGTGGAAGAATTATCACCATTTATTTGATAAATATTTGTACAATTTGAATAAAGTAGTTGTTCGGCGTCTGGGTGTTTGTGTATGTGCTTTTTGGTTGAAAACAGAAAAAAAAATGAAAGCTGCTCACCCCCGGGCTCATAATGGATAACAATTAGTGTCCGACCGAAACTGATTTTTCAGCCGAAACCGAAACCGAACTTTCGGCCTAGCTCTCAGTTTCGGCCGAAACCGAAACTTATTAACACATTTAAAATTTCGATAATTTTCTAAAATTGTATGTTTTTTTTTAACATTTGTTAACACATAAGAAAAAGTGTATAATTATACAGGAATTACAAGATGACTGAAGACCGATTTTGACGAAAATTATAACTGCATCATTGGATTTTAGAAAAATCAATAATCCTGGCCATGAATCGAAACCGCAGATTTTGGAAAAAAAAATACCACACATTATTACACTATTCGATAGTGTTGCTAATATGGATCAAATTCTGGAAATTAATGGTATACGGCAAACTAATTTTTTTTTTTTTTTTTTTTTTAGCGTGGTAAAATCATCAAATGAGTCCTCCAACCCCGGGCAGGGCGGGAGGGACTGTCAGACTTCTACTGACTAAAATCCACGGTGTCCTTCATAGCCTGTTACGTTCCGGGGTTACGGTTAGGGAATAATCCCGCGACCCCGGCAGGCTTTGGCCCTCTGAGAGGGGGGCCCCGTCATTATGCTGACGCTCTTTGAGGCGCGCGTGGGACACAACGCGCCGTCGACCCGGGCATGGTCCTTGGTCGGGCAGCGAGTTGCCCTTTACTCGCTGCCCGCATGCCCGCGCCTACGGTGGCCGGAGATCATCTTGCGACGTCCGTCGCCGTGGGCGCCTACCACTGCGGCTGGGGCGGAGGGAGGACGCTGTCCTCTCTCGCTCGCGGCCTGCCTCCTCCTTGACGAGCATTACTGCCTCGCAGAAGGAGCTGACCGCTTCCCACTCCGTCTCGCCCCGCAGCATGGCCGCAACCAATGCCGGGCGCGAGAGGTCTCCGCCTATCGCAGCCGTGAGGACACGTCGGTGCTCCGCCCAAGCTGGGCAGTCTTGCACCGTATGCTCCACCGTGTCCTCCGGGCGATCTTCGCAGTGGTGGCACCCAGGCGTCTCCTCCTTTCGCATCAGACACAGGTACCTCCCGAAACTTCCGTGTCCGGTGAGGACCTGCGTCAAGCGGTAGGTCAGGACGCCATGACTTCTCTCCAGCCACTCCTCAAAGAGGGGTCTTACCGCCGCAATTGCGGCGTGCCCGACGGCAAACTAATAGGAGATTTTTAAGAAATTGCTATTTTTTCTATGCTATTTAACTCTACTGAGCCATAAACTATTTAAAATTTTATAAAAATTCATAGATTTCAATTTTTCACTGGATTTGTAGTCTCAACAATCGCCCTTTATTCAGAAATACGAAATTACTGACTTAAAGCAAAAGCATTATTTCAAAGAAGAAACCGTTAACTTTTGTTTCAAAACTTTCAAATACAGTCACGGCCTTGACGATTGATAAGTTTTTTAATCATTAACGTACGTAACAAATATACTTTTCACACCACCTGCTCGAAAATGTCTAATTATATGTCAAGCAACCTTAACCTAAAGTGAGTCATTAGTGGCCGAGGGCACAGCCGGTCAATAATGTTGTACTGGATTTCATTATTACCCGCTGGTCAATAATGTGATTTGAATTTGGAATATGTTTATAAACAACAAACACCCTTTGGTGCCAGAAAGATTTTTTTTTTTTAAATTTTCTTTTCCCTTTTGGGAAGACAAAGGGATCTATCTAGCCCATGCAGACTAGTTTTTTTTTTTTTTTGGTTCTTTTCGTCCCTCTTTGGGGCAGGCAAAGGGAGCTGAGCCCATACAGCCAAGTCTGATTTAGTGTGCCAGAAAGAGGAAAGCTATTCTCGAAACCCTTACTACGCGTGGATGATATTCTCGATTTCCTAAAAAATCATAAAGATTGCTTCTTCATATCGTTGCCATGTTAGTCTATATAACTAGTTCTAAATGTTATTCTTACTGTTTTTTTATTTAATAAATACTTTGTTTTTCGTACTATGGCTATTATTTTCTCACAGTAGGTGTAAAAAGCAGGGACTGAATTACCCAAAAATAAAGGTACCTTTAAATTTCGGTATGACGTCATACCGTTAAATAACGATAACCGATATATAACGGTACCGTTATTTTTTGAAGTAGCCGAATTTTAAGGTACAATATTTATACCGGTATATTTCGGTAGCGGTACCATAACCTTTATAATAATATCGGTACCGTTACCTTAACCTTTTTAAATAAGGGTTTTCTTTGATATACCGCCTCACCACTCTATCTGTCTCTGTCGTTCGCGATTGTTGAATCACGCAATGTACTTACGCGGGCTATCTGCCTCACGGCGCGGGGCGCGGGCGGGGGCTGCGGCGGCAGGCGCGTACTTATTATTTTATACGCATTTATTTAGGATCGATCTAACATTCTAACGTTATGTCCTTTGTTATAATTTTTATAATATTGTTTTACGGTTACCATCTACTATCATTTTTAAATTCGAAAATTGTTTAGACTTGCTCGCTTCTTGTTTTGTATTTATTGGTATGTACTAATTACTTCTATGCGTCTGAAATAAAAATGGAAAATGAGCTGAATGAGCTGCATTATTTTGTTCTGCTTTGTACAAATTAACTCCCAGTTGAGTAATATTTTTATCGTCTATCTTTCTAAGTGCGTTGACGTTGACTCGCGGGCTCGTAAGCGCAATGATGAAATAACAAACATAATAATTATGGCGTAATATCCAAGTGTTCACGTACGAAACGCACGGTAGCGGGCAAGCTAACGTCTGACGTGCGCGGCGCGCTGGCGGCACTACCAAAGGCGCGAGGTGTTTGTGTGTGTCTCTATAACCGCCAGGCGTTTGTGCGAGCGACAAGTTCAGACAGATTAAACTTACCTACCTAACGTCGAGAGTGAATCGCGCACTTCCCGCTTGTTTGACTTGAACACACACAAATATCTCACGTGTTTGATATTGTCGCGCGCGTCAGCGGGGTCTAAGGCCCAACGCTGCGTAAAGCGGATGCCCGCGCGGTTCTATACAAAAGTGCTCCGTCGCGGAGCCACGCACGGGGCCTCGCGCGGGGCCACGCGCGGAGCCACGCGCGGTTCTACGCGCGGTGTCTGCCAGCGGTAACACGCACGGGCTTGTTCAGTCAATAAGGGTGCTTATACACGGTGCATGTAACTGGAGCAAACAGAGAGCAATTTTTTTTTGTATGAAGACTTTCGAATATTTCCTCCGGTGCTGAATGGTGAGAGTAGGTGATACAGATTATAGATGCACAATAATCCAACATTTTTTTAGCCGAGAAGTTCTGTTTTTTTACCAAAACATGAAAATTGCTTATAACTCTCTGCGAAAAATTCCTCAGTCTCAAATTCTTTTTGTAGGTTTTTGTTTAAATGAAATAATAGGAAAAAAAGTATAAGTTAGAATAGAAAAGTATAAACATCCAAAAAATGTTCGATTTCAGTGCCACTCCAAATCAACTTTTTACATATCGCGCTTTAACTTGAAATTGAAATAAAAATCTTCAAATTGAACTAGCGACACTGTGTAAAACGCACAATGTTCCACATGAAGGACTAAGTGCGGAAACCAAAACCTCTAACATAGAACATAGAAAATACACTGCGTAAATCGGTCTCCGCGACGGGGACCGTCGCATATCCACGGAAACCAGCCGCGTATCCGCGCGCGTGTCCCCGTGCGGTACCACAGACGGGGCCACGCGTGGACCCGCGACGGTTGCCCGTCGCGGGCTCCCGTTCAACGCAGCGTCGGGCCTAAGTAGCTTGCCCGCTGCTTAGACCGCACGTGCGTTTTGCAAGTGACCACTTATAGTAGGGGAGCCGAGGATGCTAAATTTGCAGTTACTCGAGCGTCATGGCGCCCTATTGGATTTGAAAGATTATTTTCTAAAAAGAAAAAAAGTTTTTGACAAGTTTTCTATTTAAGTGGGGGGGAGAGCGTGAAAAGAGTTTTAAAACTGTAAAAAAAAACAGTTGTACAGAAGTACTCGAGCGCGTCAAGTATTTATAGTGTAAACGCGCTTTATATTTCTGATAGCCAATACATATTAATATGACGATTAACTTGAGGGGGCTGTCCGTGGCAAGCGGTTGAAAATCAAAAAAAAAAGTTACTCGAGCACGTCAGATATTCAAGTGTATGTAAAGTAAACCCTAAAAAGTGTCGTATTAAAATGTCTGACGATTTGGACGTGGCACAAAGCAAAAATTCATATTTCTATCTGTAAAAAAAACGTAATCTCAAGATACTCGAGCGCGACAGATTTTTATGCAAGAGGTTTAAGTTGATATCAAAGTCCTCCTGAATAATAATCTGACAATTATATGGAGGGATATCGCTACTCTGAGCATCTTAAAGGAAATTTATAAACAATATAACTGCATTCATGTATATTATATTAATTACGAATAGAAACTCATCTACATCATTAAAATCCCATCAGAAACATAAAATGTGTAATGGGAGCCAAGTTCAATGAGAGGTTTTCTTTTTGGAGTTTAAAAAAAAAAGTAGTTTCCAAGGACTCTATAGATGGCGTTGAACTGACGATATTACTCTAGGAAAAAGATGTATGCCTTCATTTTTGCACAAATCCACGAGGCACAGACTTCTCTTCTTTTTCTTTTGGGACATTTTCTTTCTGGCGTGGAAAACTCATAAATTAAAAAGACTGGTAAATGATTTTTTTTTTCTTTTTCCTTATTTTCAAAATGCCATTTGTGTGATGTGATGTGACTGACAATGACATGACATGTACTTTTTGTTTTACAATCTCAAAATTACATCCAAGTGAAAAAAATAAAAAAATGACGTGACTTTCGTTCATTGAAGTAACATATCAAGTTCAGCGCCATCTATCCATTGACTAGGGAAAACATAAAAAGAAAATCCCTCATTACGATTTATGCCTTGGTTGTTGACTTCACGGACAAAATAAGTGAAATCGAAATGGGTGCCAAGGTCAGTGGTCAGTCCTAAAATGTATTTATCTATATACAGGGTGTTTCTTTTAAATTGGCCAAAAGTTGGAAATCCAAATCCATAAGAGATACGGGAAAACTTTCTTAGGAAACTTGAGCTCTTTTATGATGTTGACTAGTGATTTTACGAATATTCGCATTCACAAATATTTGCAAGATTCTTGATATTCGCATTCGCATCCGCATAAATCGATGCGAATGTTTGCGAATATTTTTAAAACACTATTTTTGAATTTACTACTATGATTTGAATATGGAAACTGCATGTTACGGAATAGTCTTAAAGTAGACACCTATATTGAACTATTTCTGTTAGTCCGGTTGTATTAAAATATTAAAAGAATAGCAAAAAAAATGACAAAAATCCTTTTTATCGTGATAAAATCATCAAATGAGTCCTTTCACCCAGTTATGCAACATTATCTACCAAAAATCGGGTTACTTGAGGTTTTAATTTGTTTACTCTTTTTTACTGTATGAAACTAACAAGTATTGTAGGATTTTAGAATTCTGATTAAATGCGCTAACTTTTAATGTCACTTGCCAAGGTACGCTAGTACATTTTTTTTAAAGGAGGGCCTGTCAAAGTCGACAAATCTTGAAAATTTTAAATTCGTAGTTTAACAAATAGTCTCAATTCTCGGAAACTTGAGGCAATTGTGTCATTTTTTATTGGGATTCTCGAAATGTTATTTAGGATTACGTTTCCAAAGTTCAAATGAACAAAAATTAAAAAGAATAACCACAATAACCGAAAAATAGTACAGTTTGATCAAATTTCTAGGTTTTTCTTAAAATGCCCATAATTTTCAAACTGCATGGGTTAATTTTTTTTTCTAATTTTTCTCGTGGTGGTTATGATCAATCCTGTCACCCCGTTTCGGCTTGACGTTGAGTTTTGGGACACCCTGTATACATAATTTTGCATATAGTATGAGAATAAAGAGAAAAACAAAAAAAAATATTTTAATTGTTTTTACAAGTCGTGATATTAATTCAACTATTAAAGACTTGGCCAATGTTCAGTTTAAATTTATTATGTCTGACATGAAAATGTCAAACCTATCTATCATTTTGCGTGCGTTTTATTGAAAAGTCAAAATTGAATATTGGCATTCGCAAATGTCATAAATCAGACATTCGCAACATCACTAATGTTGACTGTTTAAGCATTTTTTATTTTTTCGTCAAGTGTGAGTTGTCCACAGAAATTAGTGAAAATGGCCATTTTTTTTTTTGCCGTTCAACTATGTTTCATGTAAGGATCATTTGATTGTATAGGCAGAAAAAAATCGGGACCGCGGAAGTTGGTCAAATGCAAAATATTTTTTCATACAAATTGTATGAATGACAAAATTACTTATATTTTTATGATGTTATTTGATTTCGTGTTAAGTGAGGATCATTTCATTGTATGGGAAGGAAAATATCTGGACAGAAGAAGTTGGTCAAAAGTACAGTAAAGTTTCTTCTAACAGCATGAAGTTTATTTGTAGTCAGTATTTCATTAGATTTAACATACTTCTGTTGCCCAGACATTTTCCTTCCCATACAATGAAATGATCCTCGCATAACATGAAATCAATGCCACTTTTCGTTGTAATTTTATAACTGAGGAACGGGCTCACCTATCCAAACCAAATGTTTAGGCTTTGTTTGGACACTTTAGTAGATGGTTTATGTGAAGTTTGCACAAAATCAGTAGAGCGGTTCTTCATTTATCACGTTTATTGTAACAAATTAATTCAATAAATGGCGGATCATTTTGACAATGATCGCCATCGAAGATGGCGGACATTAAATCACGACCGATAGTTGCGAACTTACTAGTAGTTCACCTATAATCCACGATTCTACCGTCATCGCCCCATGCAAAACGTGAGATTATTAGTGAGTATGATTTTTACAGTATCACCGTCAATTAAAAAAAAATGAAACGCGCTCGAGTAGATCAGTTCAGTACTCGCTCATTTCCTAATGCCGCGCTCAAATTGTCAGGTTATTGAAATATATACACTCTACTGAACCTAATTAATTTACCTTTTCTTAATCTGACGCGCTCGAGTATTTCTGCGGATCGATTTTTTTTTACTAATCTGACGGGTTCTCCCAAACAAACCCCACCAGATGAAGGGTTGATACTTGATACAGGTACACTAAAGGGTGCAAGGATTCTCGCTTATAATAATCTGACGCGCTGAAGTCACAGCAAAAATCCCTTCCTGGGCTCCCCAACTATTAGATATTAGGCCATAATAATGTTTGATATTTCGTGACAGTTAACTTAGTGTTAGTGCTTCAAGACGACAGTCTTCAACCAATGTGTGTTACTAGTGACGACTTACGGCACCGAAACGTGGTCTTTCACTATCAGCCTCATCGTAAAGCTCAAAGTCGCTCAACGAGCTATGGAGAGGGCTATGCTTGGTGTTGTTCTACGTGATCGAATCCGAAATGAGAAGATCCGTAGACGAACTAAAGTCATCGATATAGCCCATCGAATTAGCAAGCACAAGTGCCAATAAACGCAATTTTCTTTCTTTCTTTCAATGGGCAGGTCATATTGCTCGCAGAGCAGATAGCCGATGGGGTCGAAAAGCACTAGAGGGGAGACCATCACGGACTAGCAAGCGCAGTGTAGCACGTCCACCAACAAGATGGACAGACGACCTTATAAAGGTCGCCGGATGCAGGTCGCTTCCAACTGGTATATGTGGAAATCTAAAGGGGAGGCCTATGTTCAGCAGTGGACGTCCGATGGCTGAGATGATGATGATGGTGATGAAATTAAAGACATAATATGAACATGGTTTGTTTTATTTATTAAAAAAAAGAGCTTTTGTAAGTAATAAAAAAAAGTAACAAGCAATTTTAGTTTTAACAGTAGGTTTGACGTCTGCGTTAACGCATTGTAATACCATCTCGTTCAAAATCACGCAGCGCATCCGAAAACGCGTGCAATAATTGTTTGTTTCCAATTCACTTTGATCGGTCTTACCACAGATGTCGCTAAGTATTAACTTAGTATGAAAGGCATGAGTGCGTGCACCAGGGTTGGAAAAAAACCTTTTTAAAGTTTTAACTAAGCGTTTTTTTGTTATTTTTAGTTTAGGGCATTATTTCAAATTAGTTCGACTATGTTTCTTTTCTAGGCTAGATATTTATAAACTTGCCATAATAAATTAAATATTTACAGAAAAACGATCAATAGATAACATATACAGGGAAATTGAAAAAAGAATTTGTACCTATACAGTGTTTAAACACATCGTACTAACACTACTACACGTACTAATGCGTTACACACCATCGCCCGTCGCGCGTCGTCCTGCCCCGCGCTATCTCGCTCGCACGCATGTATTAAATAAGAATTGTACAGCAAGCAAACACAAGGTCAAGTTGCAACGCGTTAGATACCCCCCGCCCTTGTACCCGCGCCGTGCCGTCTCGCATGATTTCGGTACCGAAATCATTTAAAGGTTAAATAACAATTTATCCTAACCTTTATAAATATGGGTACCGGTATAGCTCAACCTCTATTTTGAATCGGTACCGTTATATTTTTGAGGTATCTTAACCTTTAACCGTAACCGCTTTCAGTCCCTGGTAAAAAGTAGAGTATCCTCCTCTGGGCTAAAGGTGTCTTTGCCTTGGGCTAGCTTGAATCCCTCGCTGCATTCAGGATTCTTGTATTAACTCCCTCGCTTCGCTCGTGAGTTAAACTCTTAACTCCCTCGCTACGCTCGGGAGTTAAATCCCGAATCCTTCATTGCGCTCGAGATTCAATATGACGCCCGTGACATAAGACACAACTTTAGCCCCTCGGTGCATAATCTACTATTATTATTACATGAATATACAAGACTTACTCTTGGCAGTAAACTCAAAAACATAACCTCAACTCACGATTAAATGAACGGTGGCGAACTGCACCGGGCCCCGCCGTCGAGCAAGCATGTCTTGGCTACGAATTTTACCGAACGACGCACGAAAATGCACGAACACTTGAGTTTCGGCAGGTTTCGGTTTCGGCAAAGTTTCGGCTATATCTTGGCCGAAACCGAAACTAAGGCCGAAACTAGATATTTTGGCCGAAACCGAAATTTCTGTCGGTCACTAATAACAATACATGAAAATACGAGCCCGTTAGAAAGATGCTATTAAGTTCGACTAAAAATTTATATTTCGGAATTCATGAGTTTTGTATACATATTCCTAATAGGGACAACTGTATTCATCTTTAGTTTGAACCCTTAATCAAACTTATACCCGTAACTGAGTCATCTTAAGAGATTTTTTCAAGAATAAGTTCTAGCCAGAGGGTATCGAGTACCTTTCAGTGAAACACGATGCCGCCTCTTCGTATACAATCTATACTAAAATACAAATTACAAAGAGGTAAAGTTTGTAAGTTTTGGAACTATTGAACTGATTTGGTTAATTCTTTCACCAGTAGAAAGCTACATTATTCTTGAGTGACTTTAGGCTTTTCGAAAACTAACGTAGACTACTGGCTCTTATAAATCCACTCACTAAGACAACATCTATAATGTATCACAAACGACGTATTTAAAAAAAAAACAGCGTCCACTAGATGGCCCGCCAGTAAAGATGAACTCAAAATTTTGGCCCATCATCAAAATAGGTTGAGCAACCATTTTTTTTGCGTGTTCGATCATCAAATGAGTTCTCCCACCCGAGGCAGGGCAGTCTGACAGTCCCTGTCAGACTTGTACTGGCTATAATCCACGGTGTTCTTCAATAGCCCTTTACGCTCCGGGGTTACAGCAGTTCGTTAGTCCTGTGACCCCGGCATGCTTTGGCCTTCTAAGTGGGCCACGTTATTGTGCTGACAGCTCCTTAAGGCGCGCGTGGAACACGACCCGGGTATGATCCATGATCGGGCAGCGAGACGCCCATTACTCGCCGTTCGATGCCCGTGCCTACGTTTGCCTTAGATCGTCCTGCGAAGTTGAGCAACCTTGTCATAGATTTTTAAAAACTGAAATTGGCTTTATTTATACGTGCCCTAAAATCACCGCACCAGATAATCTGCAATTCGAATCGATATCAAATCGGCCTATCGTAGTCCACCGCTAAACATAGGCTACACAATGCTGCGCCCTAGTTTTCCGTTACTTCACAGGCATTGATAGCTTATTCATGAATACATCCAATGCAGCAATGCTTGCTCCAGCAACTATTTAACTCGGTAAACAGACACAGCCTGCATCTCTTCTATCAAATTTATCTGCAGGCTTATAATTGATGACTCCATTATTTCAAATTCAATTTTAAGCCGGCCAAGATATACATGGTTAATTAGTTACTAGTAAGTCGACATTTTTCTGGCAGAAGCTTGTTTTGAGAGAGAAGAAAGGTCAATAATCGACCATTCTATTTTTTATGGTTTGATATTAGTCCTCCTGCGGGGCTATTACGTATCTATATAAGACCCTTCTTTGAGGAGTGGCTGGATAGGCGCCTAGGCGTCACACGACGTCCTGACCTACCGCCTGGCAAAATTTCCTCACCGGACACGGAATTCGAAGGTACCTGTGTCGAATGGGAATGAGCAAATGCCTGGGTTTCACCACTGCAAGGATCGCTCGGGAGAAACGGTGGAGCATACGATGCAGGACCGTGTCCTCACGACGGCGATCTTTCGCGCCCGGCATTTTCGAGGCCATGCTGCGGGCGAGACGGAGTGAGAAGCTGTCGCCTCTTTCTGCGAAGCAGTCATGCTAGTGAAGGAGGAGGCAGGACGCGAGGGTGAGAGAACAGCGACCACCTTACGACCCAGCCGCAGTGGTAGACGCCCACGGCGACGAAAGTTGCAGGACGATCTCAGGCAACCGCAGGCGCGGACATGCGGGCGTCGACTAATGGGTGACTCGCTGTCGGATCATGGACCATGCCCACGTCAATGTGGATACTCAAATACAGGTTGCAAAGTATGTCCTACACCCTTATATGTACGTGTATATATTTACTCACATAGGCTCTCGTACTGCTGCGTAGCTTAAAAATGTTATTTTTATTATTTTTCCCCTCTCATTCGAACTAAAGCAAAAAAAGGTCAAAAAATGGCTTCCGACAGCAGTGGGAAGCCATTTCAGTAGGAGCAAAGTTTGGAAAAACTCTTAAAAAATTACAAAGCATTATTTGTTTTTATACGAAATTTGAATTACTGTGTTCCAGATGTTTGCAAGTTTTATGGTGGAATTTTCCATATAGGCCTACCGCTTAATTGAGACGGAAAACTGTGGAAGTTTCGTGAAGCAAGAGGAGTCACGTGGCCCGAAAGGCTCTACCACATTTTGTAATTTCACGTGTCACCCGTCACGGGCGATCGCGTGGATACCTTTTCCTACTTTTATTTTACCTACACTTATCTCACGGCACCGTCTTTTATGTTAATCTTCTATCATTATTTTAAACTAGTGTTTGCCCGCGGCTTCGCTTGCGTTATTTTAGAATTTGAGAAACAATACGGATCATGTGGCGCCATCTGGAATATGAACGTAATTGTTTTCTCGGAAACAGCTTCTGTTATTCGGGATGTAAGATACCTTATATCCGTGTCTATACTCCTGACAACGTATATGCTAAATTTTGGGACGATCGATTCAGTAGGTAGTAATGCGTGAAAAGGTAAAAAACAAACATAATTGCATTTTTATTATTAGTGTAGATCAATAATGTTATATCTAGGTGCATAGTTTGCATAGGAAATTTGAGCGATATTAATTTCAAAGAACCGTATTTATTTAAACATTAGACTATCATTTTTGGGTCGATTTACAGTATCGCTGCAAATTGAACGTACATACGATAGCATTGCTCTTCTCCCTTTAGCATACCGCGTGATACCTAAAAAATAACTAATTATCTGACTCGATGAATACAACTTGTCGTTTAAAACAGAATCAATGCACTGGTTTGAGCACCAATTCAAAACATAAATAAACATAAATTATAGAAACCCTGATTTATTTCTAATCTTTAAAATTCCACACCTCGAAACAATTACAATTAAAAAAAATATCCAACTTACTACCTACAATTTAAATCGGTGCAGATTTATATCCTAGAGAAGTATTGAAAAAAAATAGTAATTATTTTAAATCGCGAATAATATTGAAATAAAAGTATGCACATTTTTTTTAATTATTTAAAACTCTCAGGACAAATAAAAAAAACTCAAAAAGAGAAAAAAAAAACTGCGAGATTTGATCCAGAGACCCCTTGCACGAAAGTCAAGCAGGTTACCGACCGGACTGGCTAGTACGTTGACAGTGGTTTTCAAATAGCGGTTCTTGTACAAATGTCAACAATGACTGAAAATCAACATATTATAAAATTGCTAATCCCCAAGGGGAATAGCGTAATTATACATATCCCATTAATAGAACAGCAGTTTAAGGAATATTTGAGGAAAAATTGACTAAATAATATCCAGTGGTTTAGCTTCCAACTAAAAACAAACATCTAAAAACAACAAAATTCAAAATTGCTTATCTCCCAGGAAAAATAGCGTAATAATACATAGCATATAAACAGAAGCATATTATTAGGAATATTTGAGGAAAATTTGATCGACAACTTTACAGTAGTTTCGGAGATAGATCAAATCAAAAAAACATAAAAAATTTCGAAAAAAAATAAAAGTTGATCTGGCATCAGAATCGATCCCTTATCTCGAAAAAAATACAAAAAGAAAAAAATATTCAATGTACAGGAATGACATCTCTACGATTTTATTATATGTAAAGATTTACAACTTTACACGTCAAATTGACATGACGTTATAATACACTTAATTTAGATTATACCTACACTAAAACAGCTTGTTGCCGTAAAAAACTCAGCACTTCGATTCGGTTATTTTTTAATTTTTCCTCGATTTTTCAAGGTATCAAAACTTTGGTTTTATTTTTATACGACTTCAAAAAGGCATTTTCGCACATGGGTAGTAGGCGTAGTTGTCTCTCGCTCGAGACGCGGAGTGTCGTACAAACGAATCGTCGCGTAGACAATGTAGACATATCGTTTTCTAATATCTCAGTTTAAATCGTGGTGTCAAGCGTACCAGAATTTCGAGAATTTATTGATGACTACCTTCTCCTCAGACGAAGAGGATTTCTTGTTATTTGATTTCGTTAGAAGTAGAAAACGACGTACTCATTGGATCCATCCATACATCGCAAGCGCATCGCACGTGAACTGTCAGAAATTGATAATAAATTGCGCAGTTTTTATCAGACGAGGAAGGATACATTTACAGTACTTGAAAATATTTTGGTACGTCATCGCTTCCTTTTTTACGCCAGGACTATCGTATCGTAATGACAATACCTCATACGATACGCTGTTTGAACATGTCCCTGCTCGTATTGCTCTGTACTAAGTGCGCTTTACGACACGACGCCATGCGAAGGGCCTAAAGTTCTCAAGTTCTCGGTTTTTTATGTATGTTCAGTTGTTCATCGATTACTCCGAGATTTCTGATTCGATTTGTGTGTTTATATTATTTGTTCGATGCTAGTATACTTTATTGCCATTTAGTCTCCTATAATTATTTAGTTTGGCTTTAGCTCCGCCAGCAGATGATCTCCGGCCACCGCAGGCGCGGGCAAGCGGGCGGCGAGTAATGGGCGACTCGCTCGCGACGGCGCATTGTGTTCTACGCGCGCCTCAAAGAGTATCAGCATGATGCCCCTCTAGAGGGTCAAAGCCTTCCGGGGTCACAGGACTGTGACAGGTCATTACCTGCATGACCCAGAATCATAAAGGGCAATTGAAAGACACCGTGGATTTTAGTCAGTTCTAATCTGACAGTGCCTCCCGCCCTGCCCCGGGTGGGAGGACTCATTTGGTCGTTTTACCACGTAAAAAAAAGCGTTGCTCCAAACTTGTCAAAATTTCAAGTGGAATAAATAAAACAAGAAAACCTGATTTATAGGTCATATACATATTAGTTCCGTGCGAAAATCGAACCCGCAAAACGCAACCCTAGAGCCAATAATTCAGCGACTTTGCCTTGTCTTTAGTTGGAGAGTGAGGAACTTTACCCATGGCGCGATGCGACGCGATTTGACCGACTACAACTACAAGTGAAAGGAAGTCAATCTTGCTACTAAGAAATAATGATAAAATTCGATTAACTGGACATCGTCGTGGCGATCGTGTTTTGTTTTTCATTTACCCGTAGATAAGAACGCGTTGATCGTGTTTTGTTTTTCATTTACCCGTAGATAGGAACGTGTATTATGTCATTATGTTGTAGTGGTAAGGTTCATTTTTACTAGAAGTTTGGATCGGTCAAATTGCAATCGCGTCGCACCATGGGCAAAGTCCTTTAAGAGCAAACAAGTCAACATTTTTTCCATAGAAACTTCGTTGGGGTTTTACTCCATTAATTGACAAAGTACATCCAAAATTAAACATGGTATCGTTTTGTCTCATTATTAATTTTGTCTGTACGGAAGCAGAATTGTAAAATACGAAGCTATTAAAAAGTTACGAGCTTCCAAAGATTCGTTTTTTTGCTAATTTTAACACAACTTTAGGTGTAAACTAGAAGCTAAAGAAGCATCAAATTTCCAAAACGAAGTCCGTACCGACACAGCAAATTTATCGAAGAATTTAATAAATTTTATTCGAAATTAATTGGTGCAGTGGTTTTTTCATAAAACCCCAACAGCCAAAGGCTTTTTCGTATTTTTTTACGCGCGCCTTTAACTCTGAATGATCGTGCATCTCACTGAATAAGTTTTCCCCTGTTTTCTCCACGGGGGAATGATGCTCGCGCACACATGAACAATATGGCTCGATTTCCGGTGAAATATCATGGTTTTTGACCATGCCTGCCAGTGAGTTCGAGCTCGCGACTAGCGCCGCCTTAAGATGCCGCGACAGGAGACCGCGACGTGAGGTGAGACCGCGACCGAAGATTGCTACCGTCTCTGTCTCCTGTCGTTGTCTCGCTCTCGAACTGCCGTTTATACATTGCCTAATGTTAAGTACTGTCGCGGTCTCCTATGATGTCGCTGTCTCCTGTCGCGGTCTCGCGCGCGAACCAGCACCTTTATTGTAAGCGTCCACAGGTTCGCATCGTACGTATCGGACGAATCGCATCAAACGGATTTTTGAGTCGGCAGCGATCGGATTGCCGACGCGAGTATCAGCAATCGGATTGCCGATGCCACGTTCATCGCTTCCACTGATCGGCATTCCGTATGACGTCATCGGTACGCATCGCATTAAAGCATTGCCGATGAACCGTCCGTACGATGCGGATCAATGGACGCAGTTGTATGAGTTTTCATACAAGGCAAACTAAAATCCGTTACGTACGATACGTCCGATACGTGCGATGCCGACTTGTGGACGCACACCTTTAGAGTACATATTTAAAAGTATGAATACAAACCTCAAGAGATTTCTCCGCTTGGCTCTATTCTCCCGTGCAAGATCAGGTGTTTCCTTTCTTTCCTCTTCTTCTTTAACGTCATGCGAATTCGGTTTTGTTTCCTCTTCCTTCTGTTTTATTTTTTGTAAAACACGACTTGAAGTTCTTCTTGGCGCTAGCTCTAACAACCTTAAACATATACCAAGTTTGAATTAGTATTGCAGAAAATAAGTTCAATATTCGTTTTAATATTGTTGTTAGATGTGATGAAAGCAATAGTATGCACAGTCACGAGCAAAAAAAATTCAAACGCAATTTACTCCTAAAACACTGGTTTCCACTTTGAAACAAGACTTATTTCGTAATAGTATGCCTTCCAAAACAGAAGTCTAATGAAATGGCAAAATTAATCAATATGGCAGCAGAACATTGCTTTTAAATACTGCTTCGTGTATACATACTATTGCTCGTGACTGTACACTCTAACAACGAAACCACAAGTACGCATTTGGGAAAGGAAAAAAGTGGTTTTCAAATAAAATGTTGAAAGGATCTAATAAAACCGAGCTATGGTCGCTGTACTTTCAGTCCAAAAAACGAATTCAATTTTTTTTTTTTGCACCTTTCACACAACGTCATCTAGTCCCAAGTTAAGCACATGTGTTATGGGTACTAGACAACTGATAGACATACTTATATATATATTTCTAAATACATACATATTATAGATAAATTACACCCAGACACAGAACAAATGATCGTGCTCATCACACAAACATATTTTGTCCTGTGTGGGAATCGAACCCACGACCTCCGGCATAGCAGTCAGGGTCACTAAACCACTAGACCGAATCAACTTAATAGAAAATAATTCAATTGAAGTGCATTTCAAAAATACTATAAACCATACAAAACAATAATATAAACCAGTTATAAAATCTAATATTGTACTCTTAACTAAAATTAGTATCAATCATAGTCCTATCAGTTTAACCTTACATAACCCCGTAGACCTAACTATCCGATGTTAGCATGATCTAGGAATTCTAGGAATCTGGATGGGGTCAACTAACTCTACCTTATTTTTTTCATTCTTGGAGACAAAATCTATGGAACTGAATTACCTATAATATAATTATGTCTGTAACGCACCAGGACCCTACGTTTTATCCGATTAACGCTGTAGTAATAGCGTGAGTAGTATTTTGTATCTTCCGACTCGTATACGTAAAAAATAGTACGGTATTATTTAGGTAGGTACTAATATAATACCGCTAAACGGGACTACCTATTTATGATAGGTTTGAAAACTATTTTAAGTAAGATTCGGAAGGTACTAAATACTACGCGCGCAACAGGTAATGTAACCATGAAACTTTTATATTAATTTTAGAATTAGTATATCGTAGATCACTAACTGGTAGACCAAAATTTAACATTTCAATTTTTTAGGTTTGGTAAAATCATCAAATGGATCCTCCCGCCATGTGTGGAGCAGAAGGAACTATCACTGTCTTACTGACTAATAATCGACCCTGTTCCTACTTAGTCTTACAACCACAATTCGCATTCATAGGATACAAAGGAATACACGCAACCGTTCGCAGAGCTTGCAATAAAAAGTACAATAAATCGCTTATTTGTTTTAAGTTACCCCAAACCAGGGTTTTGCTCCCGTACCGCAGTTGCGTGATACAACCAGCCATTGCTGGGCAAAGGCCTCCCAATATCCAGCCTATCAGTTTTGAGCTATCTTTAGGTCATATTAATATTTGTTCCGAAAAAAAAAACGGGAATTGAACCCGCGACGTTTTGCCGCGGTGCGCGGCTGTCACAAAATCACAACTGCTAAGATTCGCAACAGCTAAATAAGTTAGTGTGTTTACATTCTCTATGGAATGGATCCTCCAGGTTACCTTTGGCGGTATCACTCTAACTAAATCAATCGCAAATGCTTTTATCTCGCTTGTTGCGCCATCCTGCAATTTGTAACTTTGGCAGGACCTTATTGAAACTTCGCTAGCTTTGAAACGGCATATTGGACTTGCTTGCAATTTAAAAGCTTAGTATCGAAACTAAATTCTTTGATTTTCATTTTGCGCCAGATCCTCCACTGGTAAACATATACAAAAGCATTATTAAAAGGATTTTCATCCAGCAAGCAAAGAGGCACCGAAGCAAAATTCACATTTCTAAATGGAAACTGTAGATATAATTAACTTATTATGGCCATGCTTACAAGCTGTTCACTGTAGCTTTGGTGTACGAGACATTTCCATAAAATCGATATCATATTCTAAAATTATCTTGTTCCTAGTGTGTCGCGCTCTATTCCAGTCATAATTTATTCAAATTCTATTAGGTTTGAGCAGCCGCGCGATGTGTAGCAGAATGTTGCAAAACAGCTCCAGTTCTGCGTAGCACAGCAATATTTCTATCTTTACTTTTATCTCTTCAAGATTTTAATTCAAAGAATTGTGTTCTCTTAAGATTCAGAATAGATTACCTCCAAAATTGAGTTGATAGGAAAACCTTCCTTATAAATCTAAGGGTGCTTTCATAAAGAAGCAGGTCGTCGGTACAGGCAAAATAGACCAATATTAACTAACGTGTTCGCACATAAAAGAGGTTGAGACTTGGCAGATTCTGCAGTTTCAGTATACTTTTACCTGCATTCTTAGTACCGACCTGTTTGTACTGAAAACCTGCTTCTTTATTAAGGCACCCTAAGGCATAGCACTACACTTTCTTGGCATACAAGCTGATCATAAGCCCATCACCATAATTCGATACCGTAATCGATTCTTATTCCTTAAATTGAGAATATTTAAGGACTTACAATTACCAAAGTGGCAGAGAACTGACTGCATCATCTCAGGGCTGCTGCTAGGCAAAGGCCTCCCCATGATCAAGCTCTCAAGACAAAAGCTACATATCTAACACACAGTCATAATCCTGGGAACATCAAGCAATAGCCAGCTCAGCCTTTCAAGCCAAATTCATTATCTAGCTAACCAGTTCCAGTTTTTACTATGTTGTTCGTAACGCTTGATACAAGTGCACAAACAAGGGTTGAAAAACGACACAATCGTTAGAGACCGATACATAATATATTGACGCTTAATCGGAGCATACTGATCAAAAACAAGATTTATGTGTCAATCTGCATTTAATGCCTTGGCAAGTCACGTGGCCCCAACCGGAACAAATCCAATGAAGTCGTTTTAGTTTTGAGCGTTGCCGACGCGAGTTTTTATCAACTCATACTCTGCGCGTTTACATAGATACAAACGCTCGACCGGATCGACTTATCAATCGATTTATTAAGGTCCCAGGTTCGAGAAAAGCTCGGTTCTCAAAATATAGACATTTTAAAAACCGAGCGAATCTCGGTCAACCAGATATTTATTATAAATATGAGTTCTTGACAAGATGTAGGTATAATTATATTTACACTTGTATTTGTTGTCATCTTTTTATATAAAAATATACATAATCATCATATCATATTCAACCATTCGCATTGCAGGATGGAGCAGTAACTTGCAGATGCATAGGCATACATATAATAATAAAAAAAACAAACTCTAAAGCTTACTTCAGCAGTTCAACCTATAGTATTCTTTTTCATTTTTTACTATGGTGCATGTACTAAACTTAATGGTAATATTATGGGACTCTAACGTGGCGCGATGCGAGCCGATTCGACCGATTCCAACCACAAGTGAAAATCAACCTTGCGACTAAGGAATAATGATGCAATTTGATTGACTTGACGTTTTCGTGGAGAACGGGTTTTGTTTTTCATCTAGCCATAGATAACAACGTGTTTTATATCATATTTCGTAGTGATAAAGTTGATTTTCACTTGTAGTTGGAATTGGCCGAATTGCAATCGCATCGCGTCGCATCGCGCCGTGGGTAAAGCCCCTAAGAGTGTCAAGATTATCTCAAATTCTATAAATAATTTAAGTAGAAACCCTCTGTACAATATTAAATTTTAGTCTATTAAAGAGCATTATTATAAAATACATTCCAAAATAAATACATGTCTCAAATTATGTGGTTACTCAGATTAATCGAGAGACAAGGGCGTCGCCAGCTTATGACTAAAGGGGGGCTGAATTATTCTGAACATTTAAATTATTGCCCCCCCCCCTCCTGCCCCCCCTTGGCGACGCCCTTGGACAGTGATATTTTGTAAATAATATATAGATTCGTTTATATTAATATAAAAATTTCAGTCATTTAAATTATTTTTAAATCATTCCATCAGGTTTGATTGTTGTATGGCACTACACATGCCATGTGGCAACATCGAATGTACATTCGACACTTGACTGTGAATCACGTCAAATCTACCAAATGCAAATAGAGTGTTCTTAATTTGCATTTTGCAGATTCTACCTGGGGGTCTCAAAATCACTTGAGCAAAATGAGAATATGATTTTCAATATAATTGGTATTTTACCAGGTAATTGTTATTGTTAATTTTAGGTTGCAATCAATTCAATATAATAATTTGATATAATGAAATCTGTAATGAAAAATATATGAAATAGTTTATGTTTCTGGTAAAGTGACCTTTTTAAGACCCCTGAAGCAAAACACTCACCAATATTAATAAGTACTTAAAAATCTTTTGGTTGACTTAAATAAAATCTTTGTATCCATAAAGAGGCATCTCTTCTATTTTGTCTTGGAAAGTTTAGGAATTGTTTAATATAAAAAAAGAAAAAAAATTGTTTGTTGAATACTACTACACTAAAGGTATTTGTATGGTGAAACACTCTCTGAGACTAGGGGTTTCAGGGGGTATTTGTAAATACTTTTCGACTTTGCTAAAAGGAGCTGTAACTATGACGCGTCACGTGACAGGGAGTGAAGAAAATCATGGGCGTTTTTTAAGTAAAAAAGCGGCCATGATGAGTACACCTTCACTCCCGCGCTCTGTCGAGGTAAGCATAAAATGTGCGTTTTGCTTAGTAGCAACTATTCTACTAGGCAAATCAACCATTTTATGCATTATAAATGTGTGCTATGTGAAAAGCTTATCGTAATACGATTATTTAACTTTAAAGTATATTTTGTGTTCAATATCTAAGTCATTAAATATCTGTATCCCAAATTTCAACCAAATCTGTACTGGAGATTTTGCATGAATGGATTAAAATTATTTTCATACATTCATTCCTCCAATAAGATCTTTTATAATATCAACAAGTAGTTACAGGACTGCCTGAATGATACAGTAGATACCAATGAAAGTAAATCATGTAAAAATATTATTTAAAAAACAAACAAACATCATGTCATCACACAGGAATTTCAAATTAAAAGTATTATAAATTAATAAAATGCTTTTAGTATTTTTTTTGTAAATAAGATTATTATACAAACAAAACTAATAAAAACAAACCAAAACCAGTTTAAAATTTACGAAATTTCTCTCATTTTTTCCTTTGGTCTGCTGGCAGAAATTTCTAAAGATATAAGCAGTACCTTTGTACTTAAGTATGAATACTTATATTCCTTTGAGTGTACATAAATAGTTATATAAATGTTTGTAAGTTTTTGCCTTCATTTACTACTATAAGACATCTATTGTATCAATGAAGTTATTCTCTGTCATTATTATAATCAGAAAAATGAACTCACCTCTTTCGTTGTAACCGCTCCTTTTCTTGAAAAAGCCTAGGTATTTCAGGTAAAAAGTTTTGTGATAATGAGCGGTACAACTCTTTCTCAACCTTGCTAGTCGCCTTGCTGAATTTCTCTGTCAAGTGGGTCCAGTCTTCTTCAGTAAAACAAACCACTTGCCAGACACGTTCAGTGTCCTCGTCATCAAGCCAATCATCACCATAAAACCAGCCACGTTTTTTGTTTTCTTTATTCTTTTTCTTCTTATTTTTTCCCTTTTGTTTTTTTACTGTATCTTCCCGATATAATCTTGTGCCATAGAAATACCAGTAAGCTGAATAGTTGTCATCCCAGCTGTACACAAAATAGTAAACTTAGTTTAACCATGTAATTCACAGTTTATTTAAATATTTGTCAAAAACTTACCCAAGTGGCTCAACCCTTAAACTTTCAGCTTCAAGGTTTTTAAATAAATCAAAAACATCATCAGCATCCAATCGAAAATCACATAGTGCATACAATATCTCTACCTTGGTACGTAAGGGCAAGAACTGGAAGTCAATGTCTGTGTTAAATGGGTTATATCTCCCTGTATCTGTACATTTTCTTCTAAACAAACGCCTCAAGTACATCTGAAATTAACAAAAACAAGTAGGTATGATTTAACATTTAGATCTATCCAAATAAACAAACCGAATGCTGATGTTTTACCTGATAATTAAAGGCAGAGATGTCATTGTTGCCCAAACAGCCATTCAAAAGACGAACTATCAACTCAGTCAGGAGAGAACTGGCGGATTCCTCCGTGCCATCAGTCAACAGAGCTTCCTCTAGTTCCTGAAACACAAGAAAGGACGTTAAACGCAACTCGATAAATTGCATCAGCAAGTATTCCATCAACCAAATCGTAGCTACTTACTTCAATGTCAAAATCCAAAAGGTTGAATGCAGTTCTGAATAAAGAACAAAAGTACGCGATGCTGGGCACTTCCCACCATGACTGAATATCTAGAAACCGTGAGAAATTCATTCAGACATCACTTTAAGGGATACTGTCTTCGAAAAAATAATGCAATTGATATCCCGTCTCAGTGAACCCACCTAAAATACCAATGAAAGATGGAAACATAACCTAAAAACGATACGCTTTCACTGTTTGCTCTTTTAGGATTACTAAAACTTCATTTTTAAGTTATTAGCATATTTTGACAACGATTACTCATCTGTACAATACTTTAAATGAAACAATATTAAAGAGATACGAATATGCGTTGTGTATATCGAGACACAAACGCCATAACAGTTTACAAGTTGTACATACAAGTGAATCACTCTTAAAATAATTTATTTTTTTAGAAGTTTATATTACTCTTAACAAGATAAATGGACATATTTATTTACCTTGCATTTTCTGTGCTTTTATTAAAGTATATTCATATCATTTTGAAATTATTAAATTAAATAGAAATGAAACGTTCATAAGTTTAACGGAAGTTTGATGTTTTTTTTTCTTTGTGACTTGTCCACAACCGCTGACTAAACAAGACTAAACGACTAAACCGACCGACTTATTTGGAAGACGTCCCGCCCGCAATCAATTTGAACTTGTCTAAATAATAATAATCTAATTATTTACTGCATAAAAGCTAAAATTAATGGTGAAAAGAATATAAATCACTTCTGTTATGAAGTGAAGCTGCATGCGGCACTGGTGAGTCAGGTCAATTCCCTAGACGGACACAGTGTCGGTTCGTGCTCACTCTTTAAGACATAGGGCAGACGCCATTGGCATGAGAGCTTTTTTTTCGAGCGATAAAAAAACGCCGAAATAGATTAAATGCAACCCTATGTATCCGTTCACACGGCGCTTTTAAACTGTGGCGCGATTTTTGCGAACTGTATTTGTCCTTTTGTACTGAGCGGTGACATTTAAAACTCAGCGCTTTTTTAACGCCCAAAAAAAAGCGCTCGTGTTATTGAAGGCTAAATCCAAACAAGAACCAAGCATCAAAACAGCAGCATGCTGTTTGAGTGCTATACCTGTTAAAATATATGATGTTCTGTGTCACTCAACATTATGCTCCATTCATACGAGCGCTTTTTTTTCTGGGAGTTAGAAAAGCACTGTATTTGAACAAACAGGTAAATTGAACTTAAATGTCACTGTCCAGAATTTAAAATCAAAAATAGTTCGGAAAAAAGCTTATACGTGAATTGAAAGGAATGCAATAATTTGTTCTATTTCAGCGCTTTTTCAGCACCCAATAAAAAAGCGCTCGTGTGAATGGGGGCTAATGGACTCCAAAATAAAATTGGGTGCCGAAAGTGGTAATTTTAGGAACAGGCTTCACTGTAAATTATTTGTTAATTTATCATTATTTTGGTAAAATAGGTCAATAAAATTATAATTTATTACATCTATCTAACCATAGACAATTCAAAACCTCTATCATCATCAAAGCGTCGATCATCGACATATTTTTTATCTCACTCGTTTCTCGACTGACTCTTTCTTGCTTGAGTGTCTTGAATGTGACATGGCGTCCATCAAGATATATCACGGCCTTCTGTAAAACTGTTTTTAATGACAGTGGTTTCATTTTGCATTTTATTACTGAGGCCGTAATAAATCGTACATTTGCATTGATGGTAATGCATGCAAGGAAACCTCAGCGAATAAGTGATGGGTATGATATGGTTTTAAATGCTTCGGCTTTACAGTCTGTAGATGGCGGTCGCCGATTTGAGTTTTGCTGTAATTTAGGTGAATGTAATAAATATTTTTGTCTGTTTTCAGGTACTTTGAGAAGCATCAGTCCCATCCGTATCAGGTAAAATCCTTCCTCATGCTGTTAACTGGTGCAGGAACATTTCCAAAGATGATGGTTAAACCTTGCTTGAAATATGTACCTCCACTCTACGTAATAATTGATCCCGAGTATTCTTTTCCTGTTTTTATCAACCACATTTGACCTGTGGAAACTAACATAACATTTACAAGAGTTTCCTAAAGCAAAATATTTCTCTTGAATACTTAATTATTTCTTGATCATGTTTCACATAATCGAATTATAGGTATGTTGTGTTAGGTACTTGTAAAGAGGACAATATTCCATATAATGGACTTTCTCATAAAGAATGCAATAACACAATGTTTTACTTGTTTGGTGTAAGTAACAATGACAATGACACTCCAACATGTAACTGCTTGTTTACTTGGGTAGACTTGCAGCTAAAGGGCTTCATTGGTGTCAATCTGATATTTCACAGTAATTTGGGGATGCTCAGTTTATAAACAAACATTTTTATTTACTGTATATCTAGTAGGCATTATTTTTGTCATTGTTTACCTTTTAGTTGTTTATGTTCACATGAATACCAAAGTAGGTTATAAAAATACTTGAGCAAACATAAGTTTATGGCTTGTACAACATTTTTTTCAGTCAGTTATTGTTAATTATAATGCTAAAAAGTGTTTTCTTTGAACAGAAATACAATTCAAAAAGTGAAAGAAGGACAGCCAATGATTATGTCTCTTCTGAAAACCGATACACTCCTCTTCGATCCCCTAATGGTAATGTGTCAGCACATGGTCACAACACACACTCCAGTCAGTCAGGCCATGGACACCACCACTACAGTCATGTGGCCGATGATAGAGGATATCCATCATCCAGGAATGCTTACCTGCAGAAGGGTTCTGAAAAGGAGAGAGATAGAGACTACAAATCCTCTAGGAATAAGTATACAGGTAAGATATCTTAATCTTGAATGTAATACTTCTGTGCTACATTTACAAAATATTTTCATATTATCCTTTAGAAGGTCCCATATTTAGTAAACTGGTGAACATAATTTTGCAAATAATAATAATTATTTTAAACTCATAATGTAGTTGTAATAATTGTAATTCAAGTACAGTGTACAAGCAAATAGGTACAGCTGATTGCTTTTTCTGTGTTCAATGACTGCTCATAATAGTTAATGACTTAATTTTAAGTTAGACTTGGAAAGTTCAACCTCTTAGACAAAAATTTAACCTTAAGTCCATTTTCAAACTATTTAAATCAATAACACTTAACCATTTTATTTTATTATAATATAAAATATTATTTAATGCTGGCTAAGCTTTACAAGCTGGGCTGTGAATATATTTAAGATTGACCTTCATTTGTTTGAATAAAGAACTACAACAATACAAACAAGTTGATTAGTATGATTGAAAAACATAACTGCACTTTTCACTTTTATAACTGCCAATGAATTATTAAAATCTATAATACTTAATCCAGTAAAAGCTCAATACATAACTCATTTATCTGTAATTCTATTGCACTGCGATTGATTCCATAGAACAAGTATGTGTGATAAAGCGAATGAAAACATATACCTACATGAATACAGTTGTTGTAAAATGATGAAATGATGAAATATATAAACTATTTTTAATGATACTAATCCTGGTTTTATATATGATTTCAGATAGTGTCAGATCACCGAAGGAACGTAGCAAAGACAGTGAAAGAGAAAGAAGTAATCATGAACGAAATGAACATGATAAAAAGAATAGGACTAGTGGCATGAACATTAGTGTTAGTAGGAGTAGTAAATATGACAAGAGAAGTGCGCCTTCAGCTAGCGTTTCATCTGGCCGTGAGTGGTCAGAACATATTAGTTCATCAGGGAAGAAGTATTATTATAACTGTATCAGTGAAGTGTCACAGTGGGAGAAACCTAGAGAATGGGACTCCAGGAGAACGTCATCCAAAGATTCAACATATTCATCCAGAAGCAGTGAGTGTATTCTTTTATTTCTTGTTTGTTTACCTTCTTTATATAGTTTTTTTTTAAGCAAAGTCATCATCACATTGTTTACCATTTCTCTGCCTTTGCTTCCTGCACCATTTTTTTCATTAGGCCTATTTAAATGAATAGTTAAAATTGATTTTTCAATATAAAATTATAAACAGGTCAACAGGAAGTATAGCAGCATCAGAACATTGATCAGTGGCAAGTTAAATTATAAATTATTAAAATACATATTAGTGAGTGAGCAAGCATCAGCAATTAGTATGTCTTCAACCAGCACAAACAAATATTACATTGTGTGGTTATTTATGTCTGGTGTAGGCAGATTTAAACATACCTACCAACTTTTATCACATGATTAATCCTTGAATCCTTTAAAACTCTAGAGAAATACATTATTTTCTCAAATTCTATTTATAACATCTATGGCATCATATAAAAGATGGTATTCTAAATAACATTACTCATATTATATACAGTAATATAAATGCTTCTGAAATAAATAAAAAAACATAGTGGAGAAAAACACAAAATGAGTTGTAATTTAGAGTCCTAAGTTTGACCAAGGTTCCTTTCTCAAAACTCAAAAAGTTTACTAAGTTGAGGGCTACTTTTAACCTTGAATAGATCCAAGCATAATTGTTAGAAGTTGCATCACCAACAGATTTGTATTTATTACAGTTTAGTCACTTCTTTAGAACCCCAAAGGGGTAAATAATGAATTAATGATATCAATTTTACTCAGTTATAGTAAATTCCACAAAGTATATTTCTTATATATCTATTTATTATGAAAATGCAACTGAGTACAAGAACTCTATCGTTATAAATATATTTTTGTGATTGTACTTTAAATCTACAACCAAATGCAGCTGCAATAAATGAATGCACATAGTAGCAGCATTCTATAAAGGAAAAGGAGAATGCACTGCCATTATTCAATAAAGGTTGAAGCTTGTTCGTTTTGATCAATAAACGGGTTGGATGGGGAAGTGTAACTGCAAATTGTATCCGTCTTACTTTTGAATCTGGTCTAAATGGAAAGAAAAGACCTTAGTATTTCCTTTTATATTGACGACGACAAGTGTACCTATAAGTGCCAGAAAAACATTTTTGTGTCTATTCATCACATATTTGCATTATCTAATTACTGTAACTCTTGGGTAGAAATAGGCTAGTTACCTAAAAAAATGTAATTAGTCCGTCTTTTAGATTATTCAAAAATAAAGGACACGTATTTTTTTATTTGTAAATTAGACCAAAAATGACAAAGATATAGCCTATTAAAGTTACGTGTGACGTCACGATGCGTGGCATTTTTCGCGCAGAGTGACGTCACAGGTAACTTAAATAGGCTATTATCTTTGTTCGTTTTTGTTTTATCGAAAAAAGAAAAAATACGTGTCCAATATTTTTTTTATAATCTAAAATACGGACTAAATAGAATGTAATTTTATTTTGACCCTGGAAACTACCCTATTATAATAATAATTAACTTCGAAAGTCATTGGCCTAGCCATTGTCGTTTTGTCTGGTAGAGTAAAATAAGATGTTAAGTGAAAGATCCTTGTGAAAGGACTTCATAAATATAACTGCATTCTTGATCGATATGATAGTAACACTAGGTCTAAGAATTATGGACATATTTTCAAGGCCATGTATTCTAGGATAAATACGATCAGTGTAAGATTCAGCATCATCCTGCCCATACACCAGTTTATTTGAGTTTGGGGCAGTATACCTTCTTAGCAGAAGCTATCATCTGAGGTCAGGCTGACTATTGGCACTTATCTTTTTTCTATCTATATCTATGTATACAGGGTGAATTTTTCAAAGGGGCGTCATCTCCATAGCCATCCAGGCTATATCCGAAACTATGACCAGTAACAAAAAATACTCGAAAGCAGTAGTAGAAGTAGATTTCGGTGAAAACTTATTGTGCATTTATTTTTATTGTCATGTTGATTTTAGAAAAAATAACAAGCGGTGTATATTACACCAGTCGATACTGACTGAAATAGGGATCAAATTCTGTAAACTAATGATATTTATTGCAAACTACAAGAATGCAAATTTTTGTTATATACAAAACAGAAAGCAACCAATTAGTAGTAATCAAACGAAACTCCGAACAAAATCATGATTACCGCCATTCCACATTATGTTCTAATTGAAAAAAAATTCATTTTTACGGTGAAAAGATTATAGAAATGAAAACACAATGTTTTGAAGATGCAGTGTAGTGCGAGTGTCATTAATCAAGGTCACAATTTAAAGCTTGAATCAATTTATAGAAATTATAATTTTCCTAAAGTTTGCTGTACAGTACCTTTTAGGATTTGATTTTTATTATTAACGATACTAAAAATGGCGTTATTTTTCCCAAAATCAGTGTTCTGTATTATTTTTAAAGTCCAATGATGCAGTTTTAATTTTCGTCAAAATTGGCATCGAGACTTCTTTCTGTATTTTCAGATATTCCTCATAGTTTCGGATATAGCCATCCACACCCAGTTGGAAAATTCACCCTGTATATAAAATTCAAGATGGACTGGCTGACTGACTGATCGATTTATGCGCAGCCAAAACTGCTGGGTCTAGAAACTTAAATTTTTTCATATGTATTCCTTATATGACAGAGGAGTGCACTTTGAACGGATTTTGAGAAATTCGAATCTTATGGGTTTCTTTTTGGGGTTGACAGTTTGTATGAAACTTTGTTACTACAAGCGATAGGAGTTTCTAATTGTGCATGGGGTTTCTTTTAAGGTCGTTGAAGCTCACTCACGAAGACATGACCCCCATGGGGTTGTTTTTGAGTTTGATATTTTGTATGAAACTTCGTTGCTTCAAGTGCTAGGAGTCTCAAACGCAAATGGTTCTTTTTGGGATTTAGATGCTACCTAAAACTTTTGCGCAATTGGACCCCTGGGATGTTTTCGGGGTTTATATTTTGTATGTTTCTTTAGTTCAAGTGCTAGGACTCTCAAATAAATACAATTTTCTAAAGGTATCCCATAACGAGTGTGGCAGGGAGTAGAAATTAACAGAGGCAAAGTTCGAAATTCGCGCGGACAAATTCGCAGGCGGAGTGCTAGTTAGACATCAAAATTACATTTTCATCCCACCTATTCGAAAAGGACGACTTGGTTCGCCTTTAAGTGCGCCCAAAACTGGTTTTTTCTATAGGGAACTTTTAGCGGGCAGAAATGAGTTTTTAATCCTCTTTATAAGTGCGCCGCAAAGAACATTGCCGCGCACTTTTTGAATTTGGAACATCTTAGTGCTCGGCACCAAAGAAATCGAACGCAAATAGTGTTTGAATAAAGACTGGCTGGAATGACGGCCCATAGTCACGCCACGTCCCTGGCTGAATAAAAATTGTAGATTGTTTTTTTTTTTTCTGACAGTGGCATGGATGTATTAACTGTAGGTTGTAATTTAAGCCGGAAACACATTATTAACACCCGATGCCACCTGATGAAACGTGATGCGTGTTGGGTCAAATCAAATGTATTGTTTTCTATGACCAGAATCACACTATGAACACCCGACGCGACGACACGCGCTCACTGCACATCGGGTGTCGACACGTCGCGTCGGGTGTTCATAGTGTGTTTGCGGCTTTAATGTTTTCTACGATGCGTTCAGATGTTTTCGCCTCGTTCTCAATGGAATCTTCTATATAATTTTCATTTGCGAAAATGTCTCAAATGTAAATATAAGTTTTTAGTTGTTTTATTATTGGATAATTTCAATTTAATTGTTACTCTATGTTTTATTAACCCGTATAATAATATTACAATAAAATACGAGGCGCTTTTTATTTTCTCATAGTGGGTGATGAAAAGTAGAGTGTATCACTCGGGCGCAAAATATATTTTTGGCTCGGGCGGCGTACTTTGAATCCCTCGCTACGTTCAGGATTCTACAAAAGAATCCCTCGCTACGCTCAGGATTCTACAGTAGAATCCCCTTGTCATCTCCCTTGTCACACAATCTACTATTTCATCCCACCTATTCGAAAAGGACGACTTGGTTCGCCTTTAAGTGCGCCCAAAACTGGTGTTTTCTATAGGGAATTTTTAGCGGGCAGAAATGAGTTTTTAATCCTCTTTATAAGTGCGCCGCAAAGAACATTGCCGCGCACTTTTTGAATTTGGAACATCTTAGTGCTCGGCACCAAAGAAATCGAACGCAAATAGTGTTTGAATAAAGACTGGCTGGAATGACGGCCCATAGTCACGCCACGTCACTGGCTGAATAAAAATTGTAGATTGTTTTTTTTTTCGGACAGTGGCATGGATGTATTAGTGTTAACTGTAGGTTGTAATTTAATGTTTTCCACGATGCGTTCGCATGTTTTTGCCTCGTTCTCAATTAAATCTTCTATATAATTTTCATAATTGCGAAAATGTCTCAAATGTAAATATAAGTTTTTAGTTGTTCTATTATTAGATAATTTCAATTTGACGGCGCGTTGTGTCCCACGCGCGCCTCAAAGATCGTCAGCATAATGACGGGGCCCCCCTCTCAGAGGGCCAAAGCCTGCCGGGGTCGCGGGATTATTTCCTTACCGTGACCCCGGAACAGAAAGGGCTATTGAAGGACACCGTGGATTTTAGTCAGTAGAAGTCTGACAGTCCCTCCCGCCCTGCCCGGGGTGGGAGGACTCATTTGATGATTTTACGAAGCTAAAAAAAAATAAAGATAATTTCAATTTAGTTGTTACTCTATGTTTTATTAACCCGTATAATAATATTAAAATAAAATACGAGGCGCTTTTTATTTTCTCATAGTGGGTGATGAAAAGTAGAGTGTATCACTCGGGCGCAAAATATATTTTTGGCTCGGGCGGCGTACTTTGAATCCCTCACTTCGCTCTGGATTCAAAATAGCGCTCTCGCCGTAAAAATATTACTTTGCTCCCTTGTCATACAATCTACTATTGTTTCCCCAAAGCACCACCTCTCCTCTTCAACGATAAAACTGACGTGTGGTTGTTAACTTTATTTTAGCCTTACGGGTCAAACGACCATGAAGTAGGTATGAAGCGTAAAAAGTAGGAAACTTGCACTTTCAGGAATTTTTCAAAACGTGTATTGTATATGCAAGGCTTGGAATAATTTGGTCTGAATAATTTTCCCCATGTGTATGAGTCTATGATTCGCATGAATACAATCAAGCTTTGTATGTGTTAAAATTATTCTGAAGTGTCACATCTTTGGCATAAAAACGTCCAATTATCGCAACGAGCACAACTTTGATAACATATTTTTTGAGTAACAAAATCAAAGCTGTACTTACTGGTGCCTTAATTTAGATAAAATAATACAATTTAAAAACGGGTTTTGGCTTGCCCCAGGGGGACATTTAAATGTATGCGTAAAATATGGGACTCCCGTGAAATTACCACGAAACAATTGGTAACATTAATGGCAAATCCTGGACTTCGCAATTTGCGAAATGATTTAATGAGGGCCAGTGGCGTAGGGTAAATATTCTTGAAAGTGAACCCGGACCAAAACTTAATGAAAAAACTTACAAACATACTAGTCGCCCCTACGGTTTTTGAAAGTTTCGCTCGATTTCTCTGGTCTTCTATCATCAAACTTTGATTTCATTATCAAGTTTCCACCATTAGAACATCTTCTTTCCAAAAAAAAAAAAATCCACTAAATCGGGTCATAAACGATGAAGTTATGCCGCGAACAAAATTAAATAATAATAAACAAAATAAGCGTTGTATTTTAAGGACGACGAATAAATTGAGTAACCTCCTTAATTTCGAAAAATCATGTTCATAAAACCTTATACTAATCGCCTACACATCTTAACACCGCGATTCAGGATCGTGATGTAATTGCACAACGCCATCTAGTTAAAACTTCGAAACTAACATTACGGTGAACACTGAACACTTACCAAACAATACCATTGAACTGAAGTAACTTTGTTACTAATGCGCTGACTACGCAAAATTTATAAATTTCAACAATAATACCAAATCAAATGCAAATGGGCAGGTGAAAACAATAAATACAAAAAAAAAAATAAGCGCGAACCAAAACTAATGTGAATCTGACATCCAAAGAATATTATCTAAACGAATTACGAAGTCCAGTATCATTCCATCTCGTTCTGGCGTACGCATTTCATATTTCTATCCTTATCATAAGCCGGTATTATTCGGCTTCCAATCGTCCTTAAACTAGCGGTGTTATGTGGCCTCAAGCTCACGATCGCTACAAGAGAAACTTTGAATTTTATGAACTGAATTCCAGATTCGCCTTGCGGCTTAAAAAGTTTGTCTGTTTTGCGTGAGTTGAAATTGCGCGGAAAAAATTGGTAGGCGTTTATTTATTTTATTGATTGTTCTTTTCATATTTTGTCTATGATAAATGAAAATAATAGATACTTGTATTTGCTATATTTCGAAAGGCAAGCCGATAGGAATCGGCTTGTTAGGTGGCTTCGGGCCTGATGAGGGCAAGGAATATTTACCAACGGGCACGCCGCAATCGCGGCGGTAACCCCTTACCTTACCTCGCGGCCCTCTTTGAGGAGTGGTTGGAGAGCGTCACGGCGTCCTCACCTTCCGATTGACCAGGTCCACACATGGATGTTTTGTGAGGTTCCTGTGTCGTACTGGAACAGGAAGAAACGCCTGGATGTCACCACTGCGAGGATCGCCCGGAAGACACGGTGGTGCATTATATGGTGCAGGACTGCCCTGCTTGGGCAGAGCACCGCAGTGTCCTTACGGAGTCGATAGGCGACGACCTCTCGCGCCCAGCACTGGTTGAGGCCATGCTGCGGGGCGAGACGGAATGGGAAGCGGTCGCCTCCTTCTGCGAAGCAGTCATGCTAGCAAAGGAGGAGGTGGGACTAGCAGAGTCAGAGAGAATTCGTGTAATGGTCTGATAATGATGCATTATTCTTAATACCATTTTACAAATTCATCGCAATTCATATTATCCTATAATGATTCTGCTATAGCGGCCCTTTTGAGTCCCCAGTTAACTATTGATTTTCTTTTAGTTCCGTACAAAAAAACTTATGCTGTGGGTGGTAGTGATGTGCCCAGGATTTGTCGATGCTTTCTTTTTAACATCTTCAAGGATGCCAATGCGATATCAGGATGCACAATGGTTACGGGCTGTTTGTCGATAAACACACGCGAACAGCTACTGGGCCCTCGTATCTGACCGCCTTTGATTTAGAATCTAAATAGCATAATTAATAATGTTTAGATTTACAATTAATTACACCATGCAAAAAATATCCTTAAGGGAGCCCCGTCAGATTTCAGACAGCTCTTTGGGAAACGCGAAACACGGCTAACCGTCGACCCGGAATGGCCCGATCGGACGGCGTGTCCCCCATAAATAGCCGTCCGCATCCTTATATCTATGGTGGCAAGAAATCTGCTCGTAACGTCCGACGTCGACGGGTTCTCCTTCACACATTCCGCCTCCTCCTTCGTTAGCATAACTGCTTCGCGTAGGGAAGTTACTGTTTTCCATTCCATCACTTCCCGCAGCATGGCCTCAATTAATCACAGGCGCGAGACGTCGCCGCAGCCTATAGCCTCCGTTTGGGCAGAATACACCTCCACTATGCCCAAATGTTTGAATGCTCCATGTCCCGAAACATCCGTGTCCGGTGAGAACCTGCGTCAGGAGGAAGGTGAGGAGGCCGTGGCGCCACTCCAGCTACTCCTCAAAGAAGGGTCTTACCGCCGCGATTGCGGCGTGCGCGATACATAAGTTGCTCTAGATCCTCGGTTAGCTACATGCCAAAAGAACCATGATGACATACAGGGTGAATGGGGAAGGCAAGTTAAAGCTATTGTAGATGGCGGCACCATAGCTTAGTCCTAATCCGACCAATGACGTAGTACTATTTTAAAGTACCTGTAAGATTTGAACCAATGACGATGCTTGGAACAAGCTATACTAGCGCCATTAGTTCCCCAGTTGCCAACCCCATTAGCCAAGTGGTCTTGAGTGGCTAATTCCAAAGCTAATATAAGCAAAAGCGCAAAATACTCAAAGGAGTCTCAGTAATTTTGATGTCACGGCGTTATTAGTTTGTAGGAGAAATCAATATTTCTAGCCAGGATTCTTGGTCGAACGGTTAGCGCAGTAGGTACGAGTAGCTGAGCGATCAACTGCTGCTCTGCGGGAAAAAATCTTTTCTGGGTTTCACATAGTAGTTGCGGGTTTGGGTTTTTGTGTATGTGAATTTAAATGTTTGTAAACAATCCATGATGCATAAAGAATTCGTAATGTGGCACATACGTTTTTTTTTTTAATAAAACGATGTGACCTTAACGAGGAAGTCCTACTCTACTTTGTTAGGTAATATTTTTCGAAGACGCAGTTTTAATAAAATGCTTGTTTCAAAATAGAAGTTTACTATTATTGAGCAAAGAAATATTTTATCTATTGTCTTAGATTATACAATGAGAATTGTAGCCAAAAACACGGTAGAAAGATTACCGTCGTCGTTCGATTCCTACGTAAAACAACTGCACATCTGCACATCTCCAAGGAAAAGTATTCAAGGTGTGCGTGGCGCTCACTCACACATTTTTAAAAAAGTGGCTTCAAAACATAACATTTTGTTTCGAACAGGACATTCCATAATTTAAGTCTATTGTTTATAAACCATTACGGTGTTGCTTATCCAAATTCGTTTTTAGGGTTCCGTAGCCAATTGGCAAAAAACGGAACCCTGGTAGATTCGTCTTGTCCTTCCGTCCGTATGACACAGCCACTTTTTTCGAAAGGATACACAGGATAGGATCAAAAAACAGAAATTGGGGGTTCCCCGTCTTAGAATTGGAAGTATTGGACTCAAAAAAAAAACCAAACCCATACGTGTTGGGTATCTATGGATAGGTTTTCAAAAGTGATAAATTAAGGTTACTAATATCATTTTTTTCTGAACTGAACATTTTACGCGAGAGCCCAAGTGGTAAAATGTGTCCTCCCCCTGTAACTTCTGAATTATGAGAATGATAAAACTAAAAAAAAATACATGATTTACATTACCATGCAAAGTTCCAGCGAAAATTGATTTGTACGAGATCAAGTAATAGTTTTGTTTTAATAAAAATACGCTATTATTAAAACTTACAAGAACTTTTAAAGTATGATGGTAGTTGCTGCTTCGGATCCTTTCATGGGCGAGTCCGACTCGCACTAGGCCGTTTTTTTTTTAATTAAGAACATTTTTACGAGCATCAGCGGTATAAATTTAAAGCATTTTCGAAATATGGTGCGTAAACCTAACCTGTTCACAAAGTAGGTAGCAATTTTACAGCATTTAAATAACGAATTATTGTGAGTTAATTTCGGATCCCGTATTCTACTAAGAACCCTTATGTTGAGTTGTCACTCAATTTTGAAAGGCTTGGAACTACGAGAGCTGTTTGTGTTATTTTTATAGTTTTATTGATGAAGTCTTTTTTTTAAGTTATTTGTTATCAAATTGTTTTAGCAATGCATTTCTTGTACTAAGCAGTATTTTTTTACCATCCAGTTGACGCGACGAGAGAGCAGTGTGAAGTCCGTACATCGCACGGACGGCATCAGTACGGCGATGTCAATTCAGGCGGCATCTCTGGTGCGGCGGCTGACCGACATCACCCGTCTGAATTGAAAACGCCCTATGACATGCACTTGACCGGTATGTTTTATTCCGTTTATATCCGAATTTAATTCCACCGAAAAATACTAGTCAATTACTAGTCAAGCAATGTCGCAAAGTAACGTTTACAATTTTCCGGGAAACTATCCTCCATTAATCCTTAGCTCCGTAAGGGTTTTTATTATCTCATAAACCTAAGTTGGTTTAATGATAACTGGGTCAATCTTCAATTTTGAGGCATGACGTGTTGAGGATAATGACGCCCGATACTTTTACTACTAGTGCAACCATCCACTGACAAAACAAAAATATAAATTATTAACGTAAATATAAATTATTAACATTTTAAAACAATTTATATTTTTGTAGTAAAAGTATCGGCCGTCATTATCCTCAACATTAAAGATTGACCCGAGCAATGACTAAAACCGGCGACATTTGGTAACCTAAGTAGATGTGGTCACGAAAGTAATGTTTATAACTATCTGTTTGTTGATTTCGGACTGTGTTATTGACAACTTTGGCCGGTTGATGTTAATAATCCCCATGTGATATCCTTATCACATGGGGGTCAGAAAAACTGGCGAAATTGGTATATTACTTGTAAAGTGCTAACTAACCCCTGTGTGTGACTACTGGCAGGAGTTAACTTATGAGATGGTTTAATATTCTGTGACTTCATCTAATTTTTTTTAACGAGAAAGAATCGACCAAATCCAATTTACTTAAACAAAAATGCTTTAATTTCCTTTAGGTCGGGATAAAAGATCAAGTTCCAGATCGGGGAGAAGAGAAGTGGAAAAATCTAGTAAAAGAACGAATAGTGCCTCTGAGAGGTACTGGAATAACAGTAGAGATGAAGAAGTGCATGATCGAACTAGACCAAAACATTCGGCGACGCCACACGACGGGAAAGGTTAATTTATTTTTTTATAGTATTCTTATCATAAAACTAAAAAGCTCCTGGTCAAATAATACGAAACAGCGGGCACAGGTCTATCTTCAAGGTCAAGCTGCGCTTTCTGAGGCTTTTCAGTGGATCGCTAACTATTTATAATAATGTGTTTCCTCCTTTCCTCCGTGCCTCGGAAAGCATGTAAAGTAGTTAGTCCCGAATTGCACGATATCTTTGATGAAATGTAATTAGTCAGAATCTAAAGTGAACCTTTTTTTTATTCTTATCTGCCACTTGTATATTTATGATGGGTATGGCTTTCTTGTGCCACTGCCACTTGCCACAAGAAAGCCATACCCAACATAATTGGGAAAAGACTAGGTAACTTGTTCATACAGCTATGTGTTAACATCTCTTTTTCTGTTTGTAGATGGACAGTCATTACAAGACATGGATATCTCTCCGGATAGGAGTACGCCGCTGTCTGAGAATTCGTATGGAGCAAGAGAAGCCAGTGCAGTCGTACGGAATAACGCAGACAATAATGCAGTTCCGCCTGTTGTTGTACTTGATAATTCTAATCAACCGGTATGTTTTTGCAATAATCAAGTTACTTCGCTAGAGTTCGTTACCGGGCGTAACTGACGTTCGAATGTTACAGAGTGGGTCGTTACTAGCAGCGGCGTTACCGCGGATCGTGGCTGTTCAGCCGCCGGTGACGATACCGCCTGCTAACAACAATGGCGCGACGGCATCGCCCATCTGTGACGGTAACCGCAGCGGCTCGGGCACGCCGCACCGCGATCCGGGACCGCCAACGCCGACGCACTCGGAGAATACAGATCCACATGCACCACCACTGCACCTAGATACAGCGTTACCTAGAAAAAGTAAGTCCCAGAATTCGTTTTTTTTGGCCAGCCAAATAAAAATCAAAACATACAGTTTGTGTCAAATTTATTTTTTAGGCATAAACAATAATTTAAACATGATAAAATGTTGATGAAGCAAATTCGCGTTTCAGTGGAATGCCTAGGAAGTTATTCGCAAGTTGTGGGCGGGACTCTCCACCACGCGCCTCCGATGCTGACGCCGTCGCTGGTCAACTACGTGCGGTCGGACCTGACGTCACACGTCACTGGTTGGCCTGCGGATATCCTAGAGAAACAGGTAACTTGAACATATTCCATGTTAGCTGCCTTGTTCTTTAATTAATTGCCGCCGTAATGCGTTTTTACTATAATTCCTACGGATATTTTACAAATATTGCGCAACAGCAACATCCTGACAATGTCATGCAAGCGCCCAAAGGACTTTGCCGCATTTTAGGTGCACTTCTACTGTTTCCGTTACAGAGATAAAGACATGGAAGTAGCGATACACACCTCACTGAGGCCATAGCCTTTTCGACTGGCTTCAGCAAGTGTTTTTTAATGACGGTGGCGATGGACGAACGTTCTAGTGTATGTAGGGTTCTAAGCACATGACTCAAACGTAAATTTAATTTTGTTCGGCTCACGCACAATGAGTCGCATTTCTCAAAAATACGGGAGACGTTTTTTCCAAAACTGGCCTGGCGCACTCCGTGGTGTAGGTATGAAACTGCAAGTACATGCAGGCGCACCGTTAAGGGGATTATACAGTTGGTTGCCGCGCGCCGCCCGATTTACACGCGCTCCGTCTCTCATTTATTTTTGTTACGTGTGGTTACGTACAAGTAAAAGTAAAGATAATGAAATATGAGCAAAAGCAAAACTGCATAGCTTTTTTTTGTTTAAATAATAACAGTGATAGGAGGCCCATGTTTCCCAACTACCGCGTGACGTCGAATGGTAAGGAAAAAAAGTGAAAATATCGACTACATATTTAATTATTGATCAATTAAAATTATCTACCTAATTGTCATGCTTTTAATGTTTTTCAAGCATTTCCCCCGCTTAACTGATCAGGATTAGATCGGTCACAAGTTTGGAAATGTGTCGAGATAAACGGGGGGGATGAAATCGCAAGCTTCAAGCAAGGAATAGGATAGATGGCGCTGCCGTCACGTGCAGTTCGGCTCCGTGTTTAAAAATGTATAAAAAATAGTTAAATGCTTTATTTCGTTAATTTAATATGTCTAAATAAGACAAATAGAAGCAGTGCATAAGTGAAAGTGAAGTCAACAGTTAATTTCGTCTGAACAGTGAAAACTAACAAGAAAAATATAAAAAGCTACATACGCTAGCATTTTATGCCATTTTAAGTTAATAAGTGGATATAAACAGTAAATAGTTACTAAAACAAACAAACAGCTACAACAGTGATTAAATGACATCAAAACATTCTCTAAATTACAAAACAAAGTGAAGATTTCTGTGATTTTTGCAAAGTTACTAGTGGAAAGTAATAAGAGTATTTCAAATTAGTGCGCGCGCAGGTCAACATTTTTTAAACAATTTTGAATAACAAGCGTCGTAACGAACTTTAGCCTTTTGAAAACTATAGAGAAGACCTAATTCAACTCATGTGTTATTAGTTCCCGTGGCGCTCTCTGCAAATTTTGGACATTACAGTCACAGTGTCGTGAGTTCGCTTCTGCCAAACTGATATACTTTTTGTGAATTATTAATTTTGTTTTAATATTTTTTCTTTTTGAGCAACTATTTTATCTTTTATTAATTTAACGAATGGATATTTGTGCAAACACCATTAGCCAATTTCAAGTGAAATATTGACGAAAGATAACTGAAAATTATTATTTCACTACCACTGACGCCATCTAGTTGCCAGAAAGTGGAGTAATTACCTGACGCCATCTTACGGAAATTTTTCGACCTACAATAACTTCTCATCAGGGGAATATTGAACTTTCACAACTGTAACTCACCATATTACTACGAGATGGCGCTAAATTGTGCTGGATGTCTACAGAATATTGACAACCGTCGATCCCGCTCCCTTACTTGCACTCTATGCAAAGCAAAGTACGATTTAGAATGTGCAAATGTTCCGATTCATAAATTGAACTCCATGACAGGCGAACAGAAAAACTCATGGAACTGCCCGTCCTGCCGCTGTAAAATGCCAAAAAAGGATAACTCTAATACTCCAATACGTACATCTCAGTCTTCCACCGTGTCACAACGAAGCGTGAAACCTATGACTTCGAATAAAAATAACAGCACCGACTGCAATAAAATATCAAACTGCAATAACAACAACAGTGACTTCAACCATAATGATGACTCTAGTTTCTTAGATGACACCCTGAATCCTAGTGACATCGAGAATTCATCCCAATTGCATTCTGCTCCCCAAACTTTAACAAGCAACATAAACTTAGATGTCCTGGAAAAACTTTTGGATAAAAAGTTTGAAAGCAACAAACAAAGCATACTAACTGAAATTAAATCTTTCATAAATGAAGAAATTTCCAAAACGTTCCTGAATCTTACAACAGAGATGACTCACAACATAAAAGCTGTCACTTTAGAGCAAGAAGTCATGACTAAAAACATAAATAACTTAAATAACCGCATCAAAACTATGGAAACTGAAAATGTAAAGCTAAAAAATGAATTAGAAGAAATCAGAAACATGATAAATAATAAAATACCTAACGAAAATACTTCAAAAGAGAGAAGTATACATGCATCCCCTAATAATAAAAAAATTGTTCTCTTTGGCCTCAACGAATATTATCCTGAATCTGAAAATGAACTACATGACCGAATTATAACAGTATTCCAAGAAATTTGTAATACCAACCTTATGGGATATATTGAAGACTTCTCGAGAATTGGCAAAAAGGGATATCGAAGACCCCTAGTTATTGAGCTGCTAAGTAAGAGAATGGCCAAATACATCTTACAAAATTGTCAACTGTTTCGAAACACTGGACTTGCAGTATCAGAATACCTTGACAAAAAAACCATTCTAGAACAAAAACGTATGAAAAAACACCTCATAGAAGCCAGAGAAAATGGACAACATGCAATAATCAGAAACAATAAATTAATAATAAACGGAAAAGAATACAACGAAACACAGCCACAAGATACTACAATTTTATCAACAAGTCTAACTCAAGAGGATAATAATATCCCTGCTGACATAGATCAGCACACAAGAAATAATAATAACTATAGGACCAATTTTAATCAAGCACCCCACAAGGGCTATAAACACTCGCAAGTCGAAAACAGAAAGTTTTTTCGATCTCAACCCACAGAACGGACATTTCGTGAACAATAATATAGAAATCCTATATCAAAACGTATGCAGTATCAAAAATAAATTCCACCTCATTCAATCAATCCTAGAAGAAGAAAAAAATATAAAAGCTTTATGCATCACAGAAACATGGATTTCACAAAAGAAAATTGACCTACTACAGTTAGAAGGATACAACTTAGCATCGTCATACAGCAGACAGAATCATGAAGGTGGCGGAGTGTGTATACTGCTAGAAGAAAACATCGACTACAAAGAACGCAGAGATATTTTAGAAATGAGCATTGAACTAGTTTTTGAAGTATGTGCGATCGAAATTGTTAAATGTAACCTAATTGTAATAGTTTTATACTGGCCACAAAAAAATAGAAACCCTGAAACTTTCTACAATTCACTAGAAAAACTCTTGCAGATGTTATCACTAAAATATAGTAAAAAAGACATAATTATTGGAGGAGACTTTAATACGAACACATTCGAAAAATCAAATAATACACGTTACCTAATAAACCTCATGAAAAGCTTCAATTTTATCCAACACATTAAAGAACCTACTAGAATAACTACTACAAGTGCAACCTGCATAGATCTAATATTTACCAATTTCCAAAGAAATGATTTTAAAACTTCCGTTAACGATTACGGAATTTCAGATCATAAAGGCATATTGGTCACTATGCCAAAACCTTCTCCTAACGAAAGAAACACATGGTATACAAATAAGCGAATATTTAATACAAAAAACACTCAGAAATTCATAGCAGAACTAGGAAAAGTAGATTGGACATCCATAATTACAGACGACCAAAACGTTAATGACAACTATGAAGCTTTCCACAAAACAATCAATAATATTTTGAACATCTCTGTACCAAAAACCCGAATAAAACTAAGAAACAAGCCCAATAATACCTGGCTAACTACTGGACTAAAATCTTCATGCAGACACAAACGCCTATTAAAAACATTCTTATCACAAATGATAATCCAATACTAAAAAACTACTACAAAAAATACGAAAAAATACTAAAAAAAACAGTCACAAAATCAAAAAAACTACAATATATTCAACAAATAAAAAAAAGCGATAATATTTCAAAAACTATGTGGCAAATTATCAAAGAACGTACAAATAAAAATAAAAAAAAGGTCAAGAAAAATTTAAAATTAAACATTGAAAATAATATCACAGAAAATCCAGAAATCATTGCAAATGCATTTAATAATTATTTTATCAAAGTAGGAGGCGAGCCGGGTACACAACAGGGCCGCCCAGTTATTGAACGCGCCGAAAATTCGATATTCATTGAACCGGTTGATCCTCTCGAAGTTTATAACATAATACAAAATCTAAAAAATAAAAATAGCTCCGGTTATGACGAACTACCACCATCTCTTATAAAAAAATGCGCTGCCAACTTAGTGATGCCGCTTACTTTCCTTATAAATCAATCTTTCACAGAGGGAAACGTCCCAACCCTCTTAAAAACGTCAGTGATAAAGCCCGTTTATAAAAAAGGTAATGAAACCGACTGCAGCAACTATCGGCCAATAGCTATTCTTCCCACCTTCTCTAAAATAATAGAAACAGCAATGTCCAGGCGCCTGTACTCATATTGCGAAAAAAATAATATATTTAATGAAAGTCAAAATGGCTTTCGACGAAACAAATCGACCACTTATGCAGTCTACAAATATATACAGCAAGCACTTAATATTATTAATGAAAAAAAATATGCAATAGGTATTCTTCTCGACATGAGCAAAGCATACGATAGAGTCTCATACAAAATATTATTGAACAAATTGGAGGGAATTGGTGTACGAGGTATAGCGCATGATTGGTTCAAATCATACCTTAGCCTCCGCACACAATATGTGGAAATTGAACACCATAATTTTGAAACAGGCGAGATTAGTCATATTAGGTCGGAAAGGGTAGACGTTGGTAACTCAATCCCACAAGGTAGTGTGCTCGGCTGTCTATTATTTTTAATTTACATCAACGACCTACCTAAAGTAATAGATGCCGTAAGTATTTTATTCGCTGACGACATATCAGTAGTATTTTCATATGAAATTAAACAAAATCTCCACAATAACATCAATAGAATATTATCAGAAATAACAGCTTGGCTCGAAGATCACAATCTACAAATCAACTTTACAAAAACTAAACTCATGCAATTTAGACCATATCAAAAACAAGCACTTAACATTAATTTCTCAATCAATAATATACACTTGGAATGTGTCGATTCTTTTAAACTACTGGGGCTAAATATAGATACCAATCTGAACTGGAAATCACACATTCAAACAATTAGTGGAAAACTATCCCGATTTACATACGCGTTATACGAACTAAAAAAATCCACCGATCTTAAATCAGCTACCAATGCCTACTACGCTTACGCTCACTCCTGGCTTCGTTATGGTATTACACTATGGGGTAATAGTACCGACGCAGATATTCTCTTTAAACTGCAAAAAAAATGCGTGAGAATCCTCGCAAATATAGATGGCATGGAAAGTTGCAGACAACATTTTATCAATTACAAAATTCTAACTCTCACCTCTCTATATATTCTGGAAATCTGTCTTTTCGTCAAAAAGCACCACTACCTTTCTCCCTTTTCTCCCTTTCCCAAGACCATCACACCCAACCTCGTAATTTAAGGTATAAAAACAAACTAGCTCTACCCACCTCTAGTTTAACCCTGTTTCATTCTGGGCCCCATGCCATGTGTATTAAAATATATAACAAACTACCAGAACATATTAAAGAAACCAATAGTTTTAACATATTTAAAAACAAACTTTCCCGATATTTAATAGAAAAATGCTTTTATAATCTACAAGAGTTTTTCGAAGACAAAACTAAATTAGTCACAACATAATTTCTAGAGTAAGACATATTTTTTTCTGTATGATCTCTTTTAACTTAGTACCTGTACTCCACTTCTATAACTATTTACCAATCTTATAAATAAGATAAGATATAGTCTGTATTTAAATAATTCCTACTAATATTAGGTACCTACTGATTGTAAATTGTAATAATTAAGTATGAAAACTAACAAATGTTTATGATTGTTATTTTGTATAATTATTCAATACTTGTATTTCTATTATATACTTGTATTTTTCAATACTTGTATTTGCTGTGCCCTTGCAGGGTTCATGACAGGTTCTGGCAAAATTATTTTACATCTTGTAACACCACATGAATGCAATAAATGTTTGAGTTTGAGTTTGAGTTTGAGCTCAGGCCCTCTGGAGTGCAATTTGACGTTATGATATTGATGAGATAATAAAGTCTAACATTTCAAATATTATTAAATATTATTCCTTTTGTTTTTATAAGATGAAACATAATGTTTAATAATGTAATAATTATTGTTTCTAACGTAAGGTGCCGTATAGGTACTATTAACATTCTGTGCTACCAAACGATAAATGTATGTAGTAATAGATGATGAAACCAAAAATATATAGGCAGATGTAAAAAAAATCTTGAGAAACATAATTATTTATATTAATAACTAGCGGCCCGGCCCGGCTTCGCACGGGTGGAAAGTTAAAGAACAAACAAATCTTCCATAAAAACCTGGTCCTGGTGGCTACAAACACAACAAAAAAAGAATTATCTGAATATGTCCAGCCCTTTTCAAGTTTGCGCTTAGCAACACATTTAGCGATCCATTTTTATATTATAGAAGATAGAAGAAGATGTAATTTAACAAATGTTTAAAATTACTCGCAAGTCGCAACCCTACTGAGCGCGCCGATAGTGATCTTCAATAGTCGTTAGCATCAGATAAACCAAAATAAACTCTCACGCGTAGCCATTCAGTATATTTTTGCTTGCGAGCGCGATGTGTCAAAATGTACTTTATTCTCTCGAGCATAGATTTTATATTTGTTTGATTGTTTTTGCGAAGTGACTCTTCTGTACGTAGTACTAATAAGTAGGTTGTCGTGTACCTTAATGTAAGAAAAGCTACACTATTTTATAATGATAACAAAAAAGACAATGAAGGAGTCGAACTCGGAGTTGTTGGCCAACAGATCAGGGAAGACAAAGAGGATGATGATGATCTTTCTTTCTGTTGTGCCAGGCAAATAAGTTTACTGAGGAAGCTTACCAGCTGGGATGCCTGCAGTGCACGCGGGTATCCGCTGAGCTCAAGTGCTCTCGGTCACTTGTACGCCACACAGAAATACGGGCAACGTTACAGGAACAAAAGTAAGTACACACAAATTTCATTTAGACTTGATTAAGGCCCTAATGACGTTTAAAAAATCTTAATCTGGTGTCTAAGCACAATACTGTTGGTATCGCCGCTTCCGAAAGGCACGAAAGCGTTCAAATAAGAGACGCTTACATTACTAAAGAAATAAGCCAAATGTATGCTCGCCGCGACTCAAAGCAATGCAGAAGTGACGGGCTCCACTTCGTGTTGCGCTCGTAGACATAAAGCATGGACTGAACCTTCCCTTAGCAAATGTCAAAATAAATCTGCCATACTCCCTAAAAAGATAGAACAACAATTGTAGGACCGTCTATATCTTTTCTGTATTCTTTTTCTCGCTTTCTAGAGTATGACAATTTCAATTGTCATTTGGTTGACCTCTCGAGCCCCGCGGAAAATGTTTTCCCACAAAATACTGACCGATTTTAAGACTTATTTTTCCAAAAATAAGGCTTTATATCGGTCGGGGTTTGGTGGCACAAAAACGTGCCATTGGGGAGCATTGGGGATCGGGCGGGGAAGACTCATTCCATGCTATAGCTGCATGCTATATATATGCAGGTCTATCACTATCCGACGTCTCGCTACACTATAGTGCTATTCTCTCTAACTTTATACTTTTGCGCATAAAGTTGAAAATCCACTAAACATTGTATCTTCAACTATGAGGCGGAGTTGACTTTTATGGAGAATGTTCCCTTTAATACCTACCTATAAATAAAGTGTAGCTCTACAAAGCTGCAAACTAGAAATGCTCGTGTTGTAGTCCGCAGTCTGCTCGTGTGTACAACACATCATTCTTATTGACAAGATTTATAAAATGCCCACAGAATAATGTACCTGCGGCAGCAGATCTCACGGCTAGAGGAACTCAAGTCGCAGAACTCGTTCATGTCGGAGGACTAGGACACGTGGCGGGGACGCCGCGCCCCCCCGCCGCTCTCCTCGCGCCCCTCGCGCTGCCGCCTCGCCCGCGCGCTGCATTTCCCGCCCTTCCAGGGGAACTTTCACATGTCAACGCTAAACATTGTTCATTCCGTTCACTTTCTATGTAATTTAGATCGAATGATTACTCTTGTGTTGTGTGATTTGATGTTGTTAAACTTTAAGCAATGACTTGAGATTCGCCAAGATTTTTCAATTTTATGGATTTCATATAATTCTGATATTTCAAGCGAAGTTCAAAATTCTTCGGCTTCAATTTAATTTGTATCGAGATGTTGGTTAATCTAATTATGTAATTGTAATACAAAAGAAGCATGTTTTGATGAAACTATTGTTTATGTAGATAGGTTAAGTAGGTACGACTGGACAAAAGACGCAGCGCGCGTCCACAAGCTGAGATCACACTTATTTTTCAAAAATATTTAACTTCTTTGATCCTCAAGTTATCCATCATTAATGAAAATCTTAAAACAAATAAAATAATTAATAGTGTATTATTGTATTATCCGTTGATTCATTCTTAGATTATAATAATAATTTGTCAATGTAAGGGTACTACAGTCTTTTGTAATGTGTTTATTGTAAAAATTAAATTATTGAATAATGTATTTGGTAGACAATGATTTCAATAGTTCATACGCATCGTCGTTACATAGGAAGTCGCAGTTAGTGGCCATTTCGCGGAACAGAAGCGGTTTGTTTGCGCACGCGACGCATGATCGATCCGCTGCTGCTGTTCAGTTCTGACCAACAAACGATAAAGAACCAAGTATTTTTAGTAATATTACCAAAATGATTTTTAAGCCGTAATGTTAATTGACTTAATTGGAAAATCTTTCAAATTTTAATAATTTTAACTGTTTAGTAAAAATGTAACATTACAAGCTTTGAATTTGAAAGTGCAACACAGCTAAGTGAATGGATAAATATTTATTCACTTGTATGAGTAACATAGTGAATCGTTATTTAGGTAAAACAAACTCCGGTCTAGGTCTTTTTATTTTTCTAATATTTTAGGGCTAATATATTATGTTTGGACTGCTGAAATTAAAACACCAATACATGCATGTAATAAAAATCAAAGGAAATACTACTGTGATATTCATTATTTCACATGTATTAATAGAAGTTGTCATTTATGTAGAAAAGGCCTGTGTGGAGCTGTAATTAGGTGCACTCTGTTTATAAATCACTTAATTTATAATTTTAGGGCTTCTGAAATCAGGTCTCTGACAAATTCTAATAGAAACCAGAAGCGTCGTACTTCAGCCGTCGTCTTTTTACTGTATTTTAGTGTTAACTGGGGACCTGTCGAATCGCCCGCCGTAAACTTAGGATAGTAATATTTGAAGTTAATATATTATGCGACTTTGGAACGTCGCCTCCACGCAGGACTTCTTATTTAGAAAAAATAAATCTTTCCACATTCTGTCAAAGCTTGCGCAGGCAGCAGGCAGTCAATCGTCCCGCGTTCATAGTACCCTGTGTTAGGAAGTTCGGAACGCAGAACGCTTGACAGTGCAGTCTATGCGAGCCCTATTAACATTGTGACATTTTTTTCACATAGAAGTATGACAATTAAACCGGAATAAATAAATCAGTTTCTGATAACTATGTGTTTATTACTTTCGATAGATCAATCCCTAAGCAGTTGCATTTATTCCCATTTGTCCGCACTGGCTTTGTTACAACAGGCGACAACCATCTCCTCTATGCAGAAAATGGGAAAGTTCCATATCTAGCTTCTAAATTTATATAGCTGACTGATCGATCAACGCACAGCCGAGACGCTGGACCTAGAAGCATGTGCATTATGCGTTCCTTTTAAGGCGTAGGCGAGAACTAGGAACGGATTTTCCGAAATTCGGCCCCCAAGGGGTTTTTGGGGTTAATAGTTTGTATGAATCTTCGTTATACCACAAGTGTTAGGAGTTTCAAATTTTGCATGGGGATTCTTTCTGAGAAGTTGCTCACAGAGGCGTGACTTTGCGAAATTCGAACCCTAAGGGGTTGCTTTTGGGATTGGTAGTTTGTATGAAACTGGTACTACAAGTGCTTAGTGTCGTATTATTGGATTTGACTTAGAAATTCGCGCTGATGAAGTCGCGGGCGGAGTGCTAGTTATTATAAGTTGCAATCGCTATTTATAATAGTGCTACGATAAACATCTATCTGGTGTTGTTGCTTTTGGTGCTTCAACTGCTTCAAGGTAGTGGGGGACAAATGAGAATAGAAAGAAATCTGAAGTGCCCAAATTAAATGGACTTATTATTACTGAAATATTTTAAAACACAAGACGAATATGATCCTTTCATTTGTTTTCTGCGTGCAACGTGGTTTTTTCATTCAACCGTGTGAAGATTCCATCACTTGACGACGGATTATCTTGTGCTCTGATTATTATTATTATTATCCTGAACTGTCCCACTGCTGGGCAAAGGCCTCCCTCCATTCCTTTAATGTTCGCGACTTTGCGCTACCTCTTTCCAAGTTTCCAATAATAATTATTTTGCTTTGATAGAATCCTAATAAAACAATGTATAACGTGTACAGTCATATGCTTGTAATTATCTATAAAAACACGTACACATCACAACTTACCCTATTTTTCCCTTGTGCCACCAACCAACGGTGTGTCCCTGACACTGGATTAGGTTTTTAATTTTTTTAATATTAATTTTGATGTTAACTTTCGACGACAAATTAGCTACCTACTAAATCTGAGAGATCTCAAATCTTCGCTAGATGCCCTGGTTTTTGATATTCACTAGGAAAAACTGACCACCGCTACTCATGAATTTTAAATCAAGAATATTATACAAAAAAAAAAAAATTGAACTTTTTACGCCCGCGCCGGCGCGCCAACAAACTGTCTTTTTTTTACTATTTATTGATTTGTAAAGGTTTTTATTTTGGATTGTAGAAATTCTTGGCGGCTTATGTTTCCCCCCGCGTTCCGGACAAAGCACTATATTACCGGACATGACCGGAAAATTCCGGACTTATGGCAACCCTAGTTAATGTGACTTTATGATATCATTATCAAAATTAAAATCTATGAAAGGCTAACCCAGTGTCAGGGACATGAAAACCATGATTAACAAGTGATACAACAATACGTAATAAGTAGTCAAATAATAATTAAATAACAAAAACAAATAAGTATGCAATGCAATACCTACTCTAAGGCGATTCTCACACTGCCCCGCATGATGCAGCGTAGCGCGTGGATGCGTGTTCTTCCGTTGCTTGTAAGTACCGCATCCGCATGAACGCGCGTGGGTGCATTTTCTGTCTGTTATACTGTGAGTGTTTTCCACGCGCTACGCTGCATCATGCGAATCGCCTAATACTTGCATATTGAACCTCAAATAACATAATTATTATATTATACATACATTAAAACCTTTCAACTAAAATAATTAATTAACAATGTCTATTCTATGTCGAAATACACTCCATGCTTCATGTGGTGTGCATGGTTGGTCCTAAGGTGAAATCTATATTAGATAATTTTTAATCAGTAATCTGTGTGAGTAGAGCTGTTCCTCGTATGATCCAATAACTTTGTGATTGATTGGATGGCAATAGTACGGGCAGGACAAAGTTGGTGCTGTGTCCAGTTGTGGACAGTGTTCCCGCTCGTTCAGACGTCTTGTATAACGGTGCTTCATACCGAGGGTCAGGTTTTGGCAGTGTCAACACAGGCTGGAACCATACCACCGGCAATGGAGGATTCATTTGACCTGTCACACAAACACTTGCTTTGGGTATTCGTAAATCGTAATATCATGAATAGAACTCGCCCAGTGGTTGGGAAGACTTGTCCGGTGGGTGTACTTTATCGTTTTATAAGGTAATTTAATGTGATGTTGCGGAGGTGTCTATAACTCAAGTGCAAGCAAAACAGACGTGCTCTATTTTGATCTATTTTCATGTATCTTTTAAGCCAGTTAATTATCTATTGAATTTTGGATAATTTATAAATAATACTAAATAGGGCAGGACGCAGACGTTACAACTTGTAACCCACAAAACTATTTAAAGTTTTAAATTTTAATTTTTTCATGATTCGGTAATGTCAGTGCAATATTTCTAAACGAGGTTTTCTGAAAGCAAGGTTACTGACCTGGTAAAGCATCTACAAGTAGCATTTTCTTCATATCCCAGCGTCCGGCGTCAATAAATAAACCGTGAATGTTTATACCGTCTTCTGGTCGTTGTAAGGAAAGGTACACATTCTTGTCCCCCTCCTCAACCTGTCGATAAAAGTTAGAGGGCACTTGTCAGTTGTTGCGGCTCTGTAAAACCAGCAATGCTATTCTATACAACGTGTAACTTAGCGCAAAACCACGCAGCCAATGTGAGTGAACAATGTTCGTTCCAAGAATTTTGGAAATTAGCAGAATAAAGGACCTTGCGTCATTTTGGGCCATCGCTCAACAGCGATGAAACCTATGCCAAATGAAAGCTTTGAGGATGTTAAGCATTTCTTATTATGGCAGCTAAGTCGAATTCGAACGCCAACAAGGTGATTTCAAGCATCGAAAAAAAATTCCATTATCTAACCTAACCTGTGGCAATATTCTCCAAGGGATTTGAAACAGGTGTCATTCGAAGCGTGAGGTAGACACGATATACTTTTACTATGGCGACATTCTTCAAATATGGAAGGTTCACCTGGAATATCTGAAAATGTCATCCTAACCTAACCTGTGGCAATATTCTCCAAATAGTTTGAAACAGGTGTCATTCGAAGCGTGTGGTAGACACGATATACTTTTACTATGGCGACATTCTTCAAATATGGAAAGTTCACCTGGAATATCTGAAAATGTCATCCTAACCTAACCTGTGGCAATATTCTCCAAATAGTTTGAAACAGGTGTCATTCGAAGCGTGTGGTAGACACGATATACTTTTACTATGGCGACATTCTTCAAATATGTAAGGTTCACCTGGAATATCTGAAAATGTCATCCTAACCTAACCTGTGGCAATATTCTCCAAAGAATTTGAAACAGGTGTCATTCGAAGCGTGTGGTAGACACGATATACTTTTACTATGGCGACATTCTTCAGATGTGTAAGGTTTACCTGGAATATCTGAAAATGTCAACCTAACCTAACCTGTGGCAATATTCTACAAGGGATTTGAAACAGGTGTCGTACATAAAAGTTATGCGTATTATTGCAATGGTCAATCAACAAGTTCTAATAGTAGCTACCCAGATGTCCTAGGCAAACTCTTGCACTTAATCGTCATGTAAGTTTATGTTTAAGCAGTTCTATCTCTGCTCTTCTCAATCTGATATCTCACCTCAGAATACTTTGGTTTTGATTTTTAATTCATCGCATAAAGTTGAAAATCTAGTAAATACTAGTAGAAAAACGAAAACGATTATTACTATATCTTTGATAGATTTTCAACTTTATGCAATCTATGGGGATAAAGTAATAAATTATTCCCATCGAAATAGACTCAAGACGGCGGCGCGTCTTGTATCAACTGTTTCAAGTACGTTTCTGTCCAACAAAATGGGGTGCTCTAAACCCAGGTTCGGACCTGCAGTTGAACGGGTTAACGGTTGTCCTCTAACTCAGTGAAGAATGTCGCCATAGTAAAAGTATATAGTGTCTACCACACGCTTCGAATGACACCTGTTTCAAATCTGTTGGAGAATATTGCCACAGGTTAGGTTAGGTTGACATTTTCAGATATTCCAGGTAAACCTTAGACATTTGAAGAATGTCGCTTTAGTAAAAAGTATATCGTGTCTACCACACGCTTCGAATGACACCTGTTTCAAATCCCTTGGAGAATATTGCCACAGGTTAGGTTAGGTTGACATTTTCAGATATTCCAGGTAAACCTTAGACATTTGAAGAATGTCGCCATAGTAAAAGTATATCGTGTCTACCACACGCTTCGAATGACACCTGTTTCAAATCTGTTGGAGAATATTGCCACAGGTTAGGTTAAGTTGACATTTTAAGACATTCCAGGTAAACCTTAGACATTTGAAGAATGTCGCCATAGTAAAAGTATATCGTGTCTACCACACGCTTCGAATGACACCTGTTTCAAATCTGTTGGAGAATATTGCCACAGGTTAGGTTAAGTTGACATTTTAAGACATTCCAGGTAAACGTTAGACATTTGAAGAATGTCGCCATAGTAAAAGTATATCGTGTCTACCACACGCTTCGAATGACACCTGTTTCAAATCCCTTGGAGAATATTGCCACAGGTTAGGTTAGGTTGACATTTTCAGATATTCCAGGTAAACCTTAGACATTTGAAGAATGTCGCCTTAGTAAAAGTATATCGTGTCTACCACACGCTTCGAATAACACCTGTTTTAAATCCTTTGGAGAATATTGCCACAGGTTAGGTTAGGTTGATATTTTCAGATATTCCAGGTAAACCTTAAACATTTGAAGAATGTCGCCATAGTAAAAATAATTATATCATGTCTACCACACGCTTCGAATGACACCTGTTTTAAATCCTTTGGGGAATATTGCCACAGGTTAGGTTAGGTTGACATTTTCAAACATTCCAGGTAAACCTTAGACATTTGAAGAATGTCGCCATAGTAAAAGTAGTATATCGTGTCTACCACGCGCTTCGAATGACACCTGTTTTTAATCCTTTGGAGAATAATGCCACAGGTTAGGTTAGGTTGACATTTTCAGATATTCCAGGTAAACCTTAGACATTTGAAGAATGTTGCCTTAGTAAAAGTATATCGTATCTACCACACGCTTCGAATGACACCTGTTTCAAATCTCTTGGAGAATATAGCCACAGGTTAGGTTAAGTAATGGAAAAAATTTTCGATGCTCGAAATCACCTTGTTGGCGCTCGAATTCGACTTAGCTGCCATAATAAGAAATGCATAACATCCTCAAAGCTTTCATTTGGGATAGGTTTCATCGCTGTTGAGCGATGGTGCAGCCTCCATACATTTTTGCCCGTGGTCCTTTTGCTTTTTCATAAAAAAATGAGAAATTGATCGGACCCATCAGTATCATCAGTAAATTTTGTTTTTGCGAATTACCAAAAGTCTTAGAATAAACATTGTTCAGTAACATGGGCTGAATTACCCCATGAGACATTTTGCGCTATTAAAGTTACACGTTGTATAAACATTCTAGGCTTCTGACAGCGACACTGGCGCTCACCTTTCGCGTCACGGTCTGAAGATCTCAAAGCCGCCTCGTCGAAGAGCATAAAATATATCGTACAGTCCAGCGATGATATTTTTTACAGAGTATAATAGCATAACTGGAGTGCTATTCTATTCGTCGCGACGACTAGGTACAGTTTGTCTTTATTTTCAACTTTACTGTCTCGGTAGACTGTAGATCAAGACTTCAAGAGCAAAACAAACTAGTTTTGTCGAACTAAAAGAAAAGTTTAGCTGCCCGCATAACTACCACTAACTTTTATCTGAGGAATAAAAATGGCGGTTTGACAGCTTATCTATGGAAAATATGTCATACCGTTATTTTTATTCCTCAGATAACGGTTATCTGACTATTGAAAAACATTAATAACTATTGTGAATTAAAGATTAACCAGTGGTCTTAAAACAAAATAATATGCCTCCAGTACAAACCTTCTTCTTACTATTTTGCTTGTAAACGTCTTCCTGCGCCAGAAACATCGGTATGGGATGAAAGTCAAACATGAGTGCGTCGATAGGTACGCGGTAGCGGCGCGCGAACGACTGCAGCGACCCAGTCAGCAGGCCTTGTGGGAAGAACAGTCCCGACACCCAACTGCTCGGCTGGAGACCTTCCACCAGCCATTTCTAGGACAAGGTAAACAGGTAGGTAATTAAAGGATACAATTTCTTTTAGTTAGGCTTTAGCAGTCTCTCTTTTTTTTATCGTGGTAAAATCATCAAATGAGTCCTCCCATCCAGGGCACTGTCTCCTTATATAGCCCTATACGTCCCGGGGTCACAGGTCAGGTCATTGGCTCCCCTGCCCTATACCTTCAAAACTACTCGTACATAAACATAAGTATTAATTACCTCCATGAAATCAATTCTCAAAATAAGATCGTTTATCCAACTGCCGAGTGATTTCAACGAATTGTAGCCTTTTCGATGCCACATATTGGGAACTCTATTGTTCATGAAAGCTACGAAAACTTCTTCAAAAGCTTCTGACATTACAACAACGCCCTGAAACAGACGAACACATGTTTTAACTACCGTTTGATAATTAAGTTTATACCTCGATACCTACCCTCTGATTCATCTATTTATCTCAGGGCTGATTTTTCAATAGTCAGGTACACTGGTACAATGGTCGGCACGTAAGTTGGCAAGAGTCGTTAGATGCGCAGAAGTCGTTTTGTAGATCTCTCTGGTGGTCATGCGGGTCGCGGGGTATGAGGTAGTGCCGATCCGAGCACGTGATTTTTGCGTCACTCGTCTTTACCCCTTGCTCCCAATATACGCGCTCTCGCTTACACTTGTGTGCCGATAAATGCGATGCGCAAACTTGGGGTAAGTTTACACCATAATCTTGCCAACTTACGTGCCGGTTACTGTACCTAAATTTTATCTGAGGAATTAAAATAACGGTTTGACATATTTTCCATAGATAAACTGTCAAACCGCCATTTTTATTTCTCAGATAAAAGTTATCTAACTATTGAAAAATCAGCCCACTGCCATCAGATTTTAGTCGATCGATAAAATAATACATAGGTACGAGTGATGTTGACAGCATGTTTTGCGCAATGGTTGATCGATTGGACTGCCGCGCTGCGAGTTGAGGCTTATATTCCCGCTCGGAGCAATTATTTGTATGATCTACAAATAATAGTGTGAGTCCATGTCTGCTGGGCTATTGCATACCTCGGTGTCTATGTGTTGATCATCAAATAGCTTTCAAAAGGTAAATTTCGTATTGGCTTTTGCATTTGCAATGAAACTGATAATGTAAATGTTCCCTCTACAATCAACTTCTAACGCTCTTGAGACAGTCGTCCACTCTTCAACTTAGCGTCATAACAGGTATCAAGCCATCCAAGTTCAGTGGACAACCGCTGGTCAGTGACTATCAAGTTAGCCAATAGGCCTGCTGGGTTTATAAGTGTGTGTGAGTTAAAACGCACCTACGCTATACAGAAATTCCTGGGGTAGGGCATTCTTACCGTGAAACAGTACTTACTTTGATTGCTTTCTGAAGTTCATTGAGTGAAGAGTGCAGCAGTCCTAACAGCGTGTTGAACCTGTCAGTTTCATGTATCAATACAGTTGTTAGCGAATGGAGCTGCCCCATATCGTCTGGTATCATTAGTTCAGGGTTAATCAGGGTTTTGTCAATTTTCTTCGCGATCTTGGCTCGCGTCTGGTCACAGATTCGCCACACGATCTGGTCGGGCGTGTCGCCGCCGCCTCCACCTCCAGCTCGTGGCTGCACGTCCACTATTGTTTGGATTAAAGTAACCGTTTCTTTGTTCTGTTGAAAAAGAGGGTTGGGTTTAACCAACAAATCTACGTACGGCGGTTTTCTGGTAGCAAGTAGGCGGGTAGGTGGGTACAGACAAGGACTAAAATGGCCAAGTATGAGTCGGACTTGTGAACGAAGGGTTCCGTATATGTCTATCTCCTATAAAAACGGCCAAAAATGATGTCTGTTGTATAGGAGATCTCTAAAATATTTATTACGGCAACTGAACTAGTACACCATCTGTGAAAATATCAACTGTTTATCAAAGTTCATGAGATACAGTCTGGTGACAAACGGACTGCGGAATATTAGTAATAAGATCCCGCTTTATTTTTTAGGTACGGAACCGAAAAAGTAGCATGAAATACCTCAAATGCTATATTAGCGTTCTCGTGCATCCCAAACACTTCAGGTTTCTCAACACTTGGCAATGATTCAACATATTCACGGTAGTCCTCTAACTTATCAGATCTGGGACAATAGTAAGTGCCAGACTCTGAGTAAGTGTAGCCTTCCTCAAGAGTAGGTGGCGAGAAGAAGAGTTTTAAAATAGTGGTCAAGCAACGTTGATCCCACATGTCTGTGACGCGACCACCATACGTTATTAGACCTGTAACAAACACATCATTTTTATAAATAGACCCACCGATAAGTACCTTTCGAGTCGAATATTTTGACTTCCAAGAACTAACTTTTAACTGCATTAGTAATAAGAGTTCTTAAAGCATAATAAATGATTTGAATGAATGTGCAAGATCTTACTGGTTATATATTCCAAAGCGTCCCATGGCATATACCCATCCTCACAAAACATCTGTAAGTTCATCATGGCGCATTCACGATCGCTATTATTGAACTCGTAAGTAATGTTCCATCCAAGTGGACCAAACTTTTTGCGCTCCTGAATTATAGCATGAAACATACAAATGCCAAATAACATTGTGCGCCAATCTTGACCCAACACTGAAAATAGGAAGATAGTAAATTAAAGACCGTCGACCCATAACGAATTTATCTAGATATTTAAATGTTAAGGATCACGGGATTCTTCAAGCAGCTAATTAGATCTAATAACATACCATGGTTTTCGAAGAAATCTTCTTCCATTTCTATAAGAGCCCTTTTCACATTTGCTTTCAAACCTTTCGGCGGTTCATTTGTTACTTTAACAGAATTCTGCAACACGGAAACCGGAAATTTGGGAGTGGGCATTGAGCTTAGGAAGAGTCGGAACTCCGGTGCAGGCCAGCCGGACTCAGTTGTTAAGTTAGCTACTATTATTTCTAGACTCAGCATCCACGAAGCAGCTAAGTGGCAATTCTGAAAATAATAAACAGTTGAATAGCACCTAGGCACAGAGGTTGTTAATTATCTAGGAATCTAACAAATTTTCTCTTTTAACTGTAAAATTTTTAACCGTACTTGTAAGAAAATCCAATCGCCTTTGGGTTTAGCGGCAGTTATCATCTTCTCAGCCACAGGTCCTTGTCCCTGACCAAGTGATATGGAGTGCACACGTTCACGCATTCCCATCTCTGTTGCAAACTTTTGGAAAGCTCCGAAAGGATCCGAACCGGTGCTTAATACAAACACTAGCGGGATTGTTTCTGTTGTATCCGCATACCTAAAACAATGTTGTGAAATATACAGAATGCCGCTGGAAGCTGGAAGTATGCAATTTTGTTTTTATTCATCTACAGCCCTCACCATGAAAGGCGTCTCCGATAGTAATTAGGTCTACATTAACAATTCTAGTCTCATATTGTAGCAAATGAAGTAGGTATACTTTAAAATCTAGAAAAGATACTTACTAGCTATAAGAAGGCAGTAAAATCGAGAAAGAGGGAAGCTCTTGTTTCAATGAGGATTTTGTATGCTTTTTGCTGGAATAGGACATGACATCTGATGCTTTTCCTCTTCCATATTTATTGCAAAGAAAACCACTCGATTCAGGCGACAAAGCTACCGTACCTACATACTATGAGCGCCAACGACGATATAATACTAGACTCGTAATAACAGGCGACCGATGTCTGTCAACACATTAGGCAAAAAAGTCTTATATTCGTCTCATTTCGACCAATCCTGTGAGCCGTAAACATACGTTGAGACAGCACAGACCTTGAGTTAGCCAATAACAACGCAGTACCTCGTCCCCCTCGCTTACGTAGTACCTCAGCAACTTGGCAGAATAGTTTGTGTTCTTTAGATCGTGCATGCCGAGTCTAGTATTATATCGTCGTTGATGAGCGCACAATAAAAGTCATGTCATCTTGTCACACCACAAAAGTCCAGAAACCGTATCAGAAAATTTAAAGTGTCAAGTGTCTCTTGTCGTGTCTCCTCTGTATTGTTTACGTGCATGATGCATGCGGCTTGCGTCTAACTCCATTCATCAGTCAATTCTTTGCACGAAAATCTATATATATAAAAGAACAGGGGTTTTTCTTTTGACACGACTACAGCCGAAACCGCTTAACGCAGAAACTTGAATTTTGGACAGCATTTGCAGTCTACCATGTAGATTGGCAATAAGACGGGATTTTGCGAAAATCCTCCTCTAAGGGGGTGAAAAGGGGTGAAAACTTTTGTATGAAAAATCTTATTCCTTGGGTTTATAAACTTGAAACTTACCACGAATAAGAACATTAGTAAATAAATAGGATTGGCACCACTATTTTTTTAAAACTACCCTCCATTGGTATTCTAGGGGTTGTTAAAGTTTGTATGGGAAAATCATAACGCGTGAGCCGATGAATTTGAAAAACAGTATTTATATACTAGATAAGAATTAATCAAACACGTGTTTTTGGATTTTTCAAAAATCATCCCCCAAGTTGGTGAAAAGGGGTATTCAAGTTTTAAAGGGAGGATATTAAACCACTAAACGTAGAACTCTGAATTTTTGATGGTAGTTGCAATTTATTATATAGGTGAGCATTAAGAAAGGATTTTGCGAAAATCTACCTCTAAGGGGGTGAAAAGGGGTGAAAACCTACGAATGTAAAATCTTATTCCTTGGGTTTATAAACTTGAAACTTGATACGAATATGAGTATAAGTAAACAAAAAAGATGAGCATTATTACTTTTTTTAAAACTACCCTCCATTTTTAGGTTTTCCGAAAATCACTCCGTAAATTGGTGAAAAGGGATGATAAAGTTTTAAGGGAAGGATTTTACTGCTTGCTTCGAGAAACTCAAAACTTGACATATTAATTATCTCTCAACCGATTATAGGATGCGTATTTTTATTTATATTTCATAAATCAACCCTTAACGGGGTGAAAATCGGAAAATCAGTTTGTCTACTACGATTGATTGTTTGTTTGCATTGAGTTTTTAGATTTTCTTATAGGGAAGCGGGAATTAAATTCACTGAGTTCGAAATTAGAAACACGCGCAGACGAAGTCGCGGGCAAAGTGCTAGTATAAAAATAAATGAAATCATTAAAGGTACAGTATACGTACAGGGTGTTCAGTTGAACGGTTGGGCTTTCAATAAACACAGATCCCAGACTGGTGGACACATATTCCCCAATTGCAAACACAAGTTTCTCCTCTTTAAGGCACTTTAACAGCATTAATTTTTCAAATGATGTCAGCTTGCTGTCCCATTCTTTTTTCGGGGGTGCCAAATTTTTGATGTCCACATGGGCTTCCTGGAAAATAGCTTGTGTAATGTCATATAAAGTAAAGACTTCATTATAAATTACGAGTCTATAGGTACAATTAATAGCAAACATATTTAAGAGCAAGCATTGATTTTATTGAGTTCCACCACGACAAATTAAGCCTTTAGTGTTGGACAGTAGGGACAGGGTTGTAGGTACAGTAGGTACTCCCACTACACTCTTTATTGACTTTATCTGCTCAACTTCCTAATATAGATGTTGCATAATATATCGCATGCGCATCCCTATATATTCACAGATTTTTAGACATTCACATTAGCATCCGCAATTATATTCATGCGAATACGAACGAAATACGAATGAAAAAATATTAAAATATTCTTATCTTTCGTCCTCCTTTCCATTCATATTTTGTTCAGCCATCCTTTATCTCGCCATTCATCACTTCAAATCAATCACACACATCAAACAAAAAAAATACCATCCTAAGATAAACGAGGGAAAAAAACGTTATAAATTATAATAATCAAAATTTGATCATTTAAAAGTGTTCTTATCAAACGTGATTGATTTTAAACTGAATATTCGCATTCGCGAATGTTGGAATTGAATATTCGCCTCCGCATTCGCGAATGTCAAAAATAGGACATTCGTAACCTCACTACCTATATTAAAAAGAAACACTTACCAAACTGAAATTTCCAAGTGTGATAGGAATTTTCTTCATGCAATCTTCAACAATCCCTTCGAAGTGAGGATCCGTTTCATTAAGGTGATTAATGGCCAGCCACATTTGGTCAGTCATCGCTTCAATTGGAGGTTTCTTAGGTGGCACCTGAGATTTAATTAACATACAGAGGTTTTAGTACAAGACTTTCGTATTTCACGTACAGTCATGAACAATAGTATGTATACACTAAGCAGTATTCAAAACTCATTTTGTGCTACCATATTGATTAAACTTTTGCCTTTTCATTAGACTTCTATTTTGGAAGCCATAGGTACTGTTACGAAATAGGTCTTAATTCAAGGTGGAAACCAGTATTTCACGAGTTATTTGCGTTTGAATTTTATTAAGTTTATACATGTTATTGCTCGTGACTGTACAGTGTACTTGAAGTAGGTATTTATGGCGTTTATTGTAAGGAAAATGAATGAGCGGTTCTAGTAGGTATGCGTACGGCCGAGGAACTTATTTTTTCCATCCAATAAACTTCAAAGTTACCGTCCACCTTACGTCACAAAAACGTGAAAACTCGTGCTAGAGTCTCAGAATAGATTTTTGAGACAGGGTAGTATAAAATCAGATTAAATGTCATGTTCAGGTATATGAGATTTCAAAGTCGCTCGAATCACCTCTAACCCAAAACCAATAAGCAAACCCTACTACGATAATTTAAAAAAGAACCAGGTGAAAAAGGGGTGTAAAAAGCACCAAACAAGAAAAAGAATTTAAAAAGAAATGCATAGCTACAAAACTTGTCTAGTAGTGTAGGCACCTGTTAGGAATCTATTTTAATCCATTCATTAAAATCTGTTTAGCAGTTAAGGCGGTGCGGTAGAACATACAAACATACAAAGGTTGTCAAAATTATTTTTCTTATTTTTGCCGTAGTTTGGTAAAAACATAGGTTTATTTTGTACTTACCACCGATGAACCGGATGCTCCTCGTAGAATAAAATTCCACTGTTCTGGTGTAACGATTCCGGCATCCATAAATACTGCCATGTTTAGAAGGAAACTGAAGACAAGCTTGTGCCGTTCAAATAGTCCCCTGGATACGTTCCGGTATATAGACAAAGTGATTTCGCGACGTAGAATATCCAAGCGAGTTTCCAGAATGTCACATTTTTCGCTCTTTTCTATGACTAGATTGAAGACCTGCAAAGATAAGTCGGTGATAAGAGTAGCTACCACATATAGCTGAACATAGTTTCCTACGTACCTATGGATGTGTATGGTATAATTTCGATAACTATCGTTTTCTCTCTCCCATAAACAAGAAGTATCTACTTGTATTGTGAGAAATCTGTTCTTTTACTCTTTGTAGTCGTCGTACTCGTCTGTTACTAACATAGTGTTAGCGAGTGGGCCACAATCCACCACGCGGGTCAATTGCAGGTTGGTAGATGTCAGATGTCTTCGAAATGTTGGTTCTGGGTTACTCACCGTTTTGAGTATCTTGTATTGCTATTCTCTGAAAACTCGACTGTTGTAATTAAGAAAAAATCTATTAAACTGTATCGGTCCTCGTCGTAGAGATAGTTTATCTTTTATGGACTTTTAAACATTATGGACGATCCTTTCGTAGAATATTTTGGAGAATAATAAAGCTGTATTTATTAGTGTCCGTTGTGCAATTAAATAGCCATGTAAAATACTAACAGTCTTACTATAGAATGATAATCATCTGTTGAACACTTTGATTTATGGGTCATTTAAATTTGCAGTTACACTTTATTTAGACAATCGTTCAACAGATCTTTATCTTTTTGTTGTAAGGCGATAATATAGTCAACTGTATCAGATTCGACTGGAAGTCGATCCCAACACTAGGTTGGTGTAGACTTTCAGTGGAAAAGACTAAGCAGATGATAATGATGATGTTTTTTTTTCGTGGTTGAACATTGTCTCAAAACAAGCTCTAGCTTAGATTGAAAATCCGTAGTAGCATCATAAACTTCATTAGGCGAATTTAAATAGTCATCAGATCTTTCTAATTCCGCTGATTTAATTTAACTTTTATCTATACCTAAACGCATATAATACTGTAAACAAGCCAAACCGCACAACTCCTGGCGACACAGTTCCGTCAATGTAGAATTGTTATTTGTTACTCATTAGCCTGACCTGGTCAGCAGGGGTGACATACATACCACGATAACAATAATTAAATGATGAGGTGTACAACTGACCTGGTTAAAGTACTTCAGTGAGAACTGGTACATGGGGTCGATGTCTGCAAGTTGCGCCACGGCGAAGTAAAGTACTGCTCCGCGAGTCGCCACTGTACGGTATTTTTCACGGGCTGCCGATATGCTTATCTCTGTAGCTTCAGTTTCTTCCAAACGAGCGTTTATTATTTCAGCTGTTTCCTACAGGTTTAGTTATCTTTTTATTTCTAAATTGGGTTTAACGGGATAATTATTCAAGTTAGTTAAGCTTGTGAGTTGTGCCTGTCTTTCTTCTGTAGTTTTTATTTAGAAGCTCCCCATTGGTGTCAATGCAAGTAAAACACCCATGGGGAAATGTATTTAGACTAAAGCGCCATTTAGACGGGGCAAGAACTCGTATGCGAGTTTCACTACATTGCGGCATTTGTTTCATTAACTGAATTTGTTCTACCTATAAATTCGGCAATGTAACGCAACTCGCATTCGAGTTCTTGCATCGTCTAAATGAGGCTTAATAGATAATGTGTAGGTAATACTAACTTTACTCTCGTTAAGGGTTTCTATGAGTTCCTCATCATCCAGAATGTTCCCAGTTGATGCGTACAGTAGTCTAAGAATCTTATCTTCAATCTCGAGCAGTGTTGCCTTGTCGGCGTTGATACGAACTATGAGCTCAGTTCGTTGAATCTCCAGGTCTGGCCGTTCCAATCTCACTACGTCGCTATTAACAGAAAATGTGGGTAATTGATGGATTGATCAGAATAGAAGACCGGACGATTGTCCGGTCTTCTATTAGCAAAGTTAGATAAATACATTTTTGAATACAAAAAGAAAGAGCCAGAAAAATTAAGAAGTCACATGGTATCGTGATATGCAGCTCTATTTATCACTTAGATATTTAGGGTGCTTGTACACGGCGCATGTAACCCGCGCAAGTGCCTCAACATGCTCAAGCTATTTGCGCCGTGTACAATCACCCTTTGTGTCTATGAAGTCTGCGGGTAGGCCATAAAATTACAATTCTGCAACTGTTTTAGTTTAGGGGGGCACACAGAAATTCGGTTTGGTTAGCAGACTAAAAAAATAAAAGTAAAACTAACGCAAGTAACTGATCCTCAAGCCCAGATAGTGTGACGGTGAAGTTGACCAGGGTCACTTGGATGCAGATCTCCGGCAAATAGTGAGGGTTCGCCAACTTCGTAGTGAGGTACAGGCGGAAGTTAGTGTCGTATTCTATATCGCTGTCTCCCAAGTGAATGAGCAGTCTACCAGCCTGTTGAATTATTATTTTATTAACCGTTTTTCCAACTGATGTTTCGCTACAATTTATCAAAAGAGGCATCTAGCAAAATGCTTTTCAATAAAACGGTTAACAAGGAATGCTTGCTCGTGTTCTTGTTATAGTACTAAGGGCTGATATTTCAATAGCCAGTTAACCTCTAACTGAGGTATAAAAATGGCGGTTTGACAGCTTATCTATAGAAAATAATATGTCAAACCTTTATTTTAATTCCTCGGTTATTGAAAAATCAGCCTTAAGAAACGTATTAACACTTTCACTGTCCGCGCAGCAGACACAATAGCTAAACAATGGTCGTGAGTCACATGTGATTCATCGGACAGGGAAGTGGTTAAATTACTACCTCAGTGTACCTACACTACCTACCTTCTTTGTTGCGGGACTGTCTGTGAACAGTGACCAGGGAACGTAAAGGGCTTATGAAGGGAAACCGTGGATTTTAGTCAGTATGAGTCTAACAGTCGCTCAAAATTCTCTAAAATACAGCCTTAATTATGACGACGTTGCCGCAGCGCTTATCCCTACACTGAAACTAAGTTTGCCATTCACTATGCTACTGCCAGCGATCTCAAAGCCGGTCTCGTCGAAGAGCACATCGTAAAGTCCAGTGTTGAGATTTCCTATAGAGAATCGCATAGCTGGGCGGGACGCCTCATTTGATGTTTTAGACCACGACAAAAAAAGCGTAACCTCCTTTTATTTGACATCTCGTCAGGCTACCTGAAGGTTAAAGTTACCTGTAGAAAAGTTTGCTTTAGAAGAACAGGCGCTAGCGTGGCCTCCAGCGTCTCTCCGAGATCCTCTATTAACATCGGCCAACCAAGTCGGATGCAGTTCTCAAGGATCCGCAGGTAGTTTACATCGATCAATTTAGTTATCTGGAGACCATTTTCTTTCTCCATATTTCGTATCCATCTGTTAGCCTGCGTAAATATTCACAAGATTAAGGCCCGGATTCCACAAAGGAGGGGAGATGTGTTTGAATAACCAATCAGATGTCCACATCTCCTCTCCGCTTAGCTTCAGTGGACATCTGATTGGTTGTTCAAACACATCTCCTCTCGTCTCCGCTTTGATGGAGTCGGGGCCTAAGTATCCCAAAACAGATACATGTGCCTATTAACTTCTAAAGCTACTATCTTATACATCGGTTAGCTTCTGCCCGAGGTTTCACTCGCGTCATATTAAGCGGTCCTATTGAGACCTCGTCAGTTTCCTTGGGGTGCGTATGGAACAAGACACGCTGTCGATTCGGGCCATGTCCTTGGTCGGACGGCGACCTATCCATTACTCGCCTTCTGCAAGCGAGTGCCTATACGGTTGCCAGAATTTTACCCCGCTTTGTCTTATACCCCTTAACCCCCTTCTATCATCGCACATTTAGATGCACGGCAAATTACCATCCTCACCTTATTGCTATACCATCAATTCGCACTTAGCGTTTCCAAACATCTTTTATAATGCGGTCAGCGAAGTAGTGGAACCTTTTTTAATATATCTATGAGTGGAACTCTCTGCCTGCGTCTGTTTCCGAACGCATACACCCTAATCTCTTCAAAGTAAGAGTGAACAGGCTTCTTCTGGGTAAGCTCGCTCCACTGCTGTCGACCTTGTCTTAGTAATTCCTGACCTAGACTAAGGTCAAGAGCAACCCTATCTCACATAAAAAAATACCCTGGGCGTCTTCGGCGGTGGCTGGGGAGAGTACGTTCTAGAGCATGTTCGTGAGGTAGAGCATTTTCTTTCCCTCACATATTCGGACTGCTCTACATTCCCCTCGATTGCCGCGGAATCCCTGAGGTATCTCTCGAAACAACCGTGGTCCAGATGAGGACTTGCGTCAGTCGGAAAGTTAGGACGCCGTGGCGCCTTTTCAACCACTTCTCAAAGAAAAATGTTACCGCAGCATGCCCAGCCCATCATTATTTTGATTGATTTTAAATTTGAAAAAAATAGAGCGAACTCCTACGCCGAAACGATAAATTAATGCTCGCATCATTTTAGTTCATCTAGTTACACCTACGTAGGTATCATTTAGCATAATATTCGACAGCCGGGGATGTCAAACAAATCTGATTTGTTTTTGTTTTTCTGTAATTACCTAGATCTACAATGTTATAAAAGTTTCGGACGTGTCAGAGCAGGAAGTGCATATTATTCGCTCTCTTTAACACTGTGCAGTCATACACGATAAAAAGGGTTATGAGTGTTTCACCTGTTCTTGCGGATCGATAGTGAGGGGCCACCGCCCAGCCCGAGTCACCAGAATGCCATTCTCCGTAGATATAGCATCACGAGGCAGCCCTTGTGAATTCCATGTCCGAATCGTAAAAGAATCCGCCATTACTTCGATCAAACTGATGACAAAAGATTTGAATTTTAAATTAGGACGTAAAAAACATGGGATATAGGTACCTAAACAACTTTGGCCTTCCACACCGCATGAATTTGCCCTGTAGGTATTTGTATTGGTTTGCAGAAAAATAATCTGGAATAATATACCTATTCAGACATTGCAAAAATACAAACAAAAATCTGATAACGCCCCATTTTTTTTTTTTAATAAACCCCTTAAAACGGTGAAAGGATCCAAGAGAGTGTAGGTTATTCTAGAATGATCTCAATCCTCGCAATATTTTAATATTTTTATTTTTACTCCAATATCTGTTTCTAATCTTGTTTGTCTTTTTAGTGCGCTTTCAAATAGTCTTTTTTATTTTTCAAATTATTTAATTGTTGATAGAGTTTTTAGTGATAATGTTCTGGGCCATCTGGGAATCAAGTCTGAAGACAATTGAAACGTTAACACTGAGGATGAGAATGCATAATTATAATACTCACTCAAAAGTTGCAGAAGCTGGTATCTCCAGAACCTTGCATTGGTCTATCCATTTGTTGACCAGCTCACGTCTGAAGACGCTGGGGAAGGCTCCGAAGTACGCCAAACATCCGGCAGCTATAATGATGTCTCCCGTCGTACAATACAATGCATGGGACGCGGCCTGTGGATTGGACACTCTGATAAATAATAGTTAACAGTAAATCAAAAAATTCAGAGAGTAAAAGTAAAAGCGAGAAGATATGCGCAGATACGTGTCAATCGTGTAGTCAGCCATATAAAGATATTATACACCCGTTGAACGCTTGTTGTCTAAAAAGAGTATAACTGCAAAACGACCCTTATATCAAAGTGAAATGTCGTTTTGACATTGACAACTTTTTTAGACAAGTGTTCTACAGATGTTTATATTTCTTGTGGTAAGGCGGAAAATGTCCCATTGCAAGCCCTAACCCCCGAATGCCGTCGGTTTTTTTTTCTAAAAAAAGTTGTGTTGTTGTGCTCGATATGATGAAGTATGCAATACTTACTCTTTATAAACTGTGACCTGTGTGTGACTGTGTGATTACCTTGACGGTGTCTTCCCAGCGAGTCTGCTCATCGGCCAGCGCTTGAGTAAGTCTGCCGGCCCGGGACAGGCGCGCCGCAGCCAAGTCTACATCGGCTTGTAACTTGATACGTTCTTCTTCGACAACCTAGTATGTATTAGAAAACATATTTTAAACGAGTAGTAGTATGTATTAGACTAGTATGTATTAGAAAACATATTTTAAACGTGTAAGAAGCAAGGAACAATTAATTATACCAGTGGCTTAGTATCATTCTAATTGAGATCTAGGGCCATCACATCTTTAAGTCGCCTAATGTTTTCCATTTCCAGGTTGGTTAACCCATTCGTTGCGGCAGACGCCTATCGGCGTCTTTTTATTTCATATTCAGGTGCGGAGGACGCCTACCCAAGTAGCAAACTAGTCATATAATATGAAATATATATAACTAACAGACTTATTATGGTTTTATAACAATTTTCTACTAACCAAACAGTTGTAAAGTAATATTCAATAAGATGCTTTAGTTATATATACTTTAAATCATATAAGTGTGTCCTATAAACGTCATCTCAATGAATTTAAATAACGACATAAAACCGTCTCTGCTGCGACGTCCACACGACAAGGATTTCAGTCCAGTTAACGTTTCAGTCCGGTAATAGTCATGAACCGCTATTTTCCTATAATTTCAAAAACTTTTATATAACAAATATATAATGAACTGTTTTATAGTGTTAGTTTTATGAACTACTATAAAACATTCGTATATCATTCCAATATCAAATCTTTATACAACTTTAGGCACAGAATATATAATAGTACCTAAAGGCACAGAAAGATAACTCCCAAAAAGAAAACAAACAAATGTAAAATCTATGCACGAAAGAATAGAGTCCATTTTTACTTGCACCCGCATCACCCACCTACTTTTATAATAGCCTAAACTTCCCGTGCGCAAGCAAAAATGAACTGAATAGTGACGCGCGAGAGTTCATTTTAGTTTATCTGACGCCAACGACATTAAAAGGTTACTGTCGGTCAAGCTCAATAGGGTTGCGACTCGCGAGTTCGGGCACAGTTAGGTAGGAATACGTATTTTATCCATTGTTTAATTACATATATATTTATGTTAATTAATATTAACTTAAATATATGTCACTCCTCATTACCTCCTTAAGTCCCTCAAGGAATTTTGTTTTTATCATCAGCCTATATCTTTTTCTGTTTCGTCATCGATTACTTCATATTCATATCGATTGGTAGCACAGAATGTTAACAGTAGGTACCTACGGCACCTTACGTGAGGAATAATATATACACCGTGACTTTTTAGTCGCCTTACAACGGCAGCCCAGTTTATGTATCTAATGACTAAAACACGTTTATAATATAGAGAGGCATAAAACTGTAGAAAACCGGAAGTCGCCACTGTCTTCGCGCTACCAGCACATTTACAGCTTGACATAAAAATGTAGAAAACCGGAAGTCGCCACTGTCTTCGCACTACCAGCACTTTGAATGATTTTATTTTATTTATTTTTTCACTAATTACGTTAGTTTTATGGCACAATAATAAATCTAACAAACCTGCGGTCTTTGTTTACATCAAATATCAAAGATTTTAAAACGCTGTCAGAAATAAAAATTTTAGTTCCGTTTCAACCCGTTCTGGCCAAGCTGTAATGAATTTTTTTATTTTATTTTTTTTCTCTTAATAAGTTAGTTTTGTGGCACAATAATAAATCTAACAAACAGCTGCGGTCTTTGTTTACATCAAATATCAAAAATTTTAAAACGTTGTCAGAAACAAAAAGATTAGTTCCGTTTCAATTCGTACTGGCCAAGCTGTAGTCATAACTTTAAAGATCGATTGTTATCGTTTACGGCAAAATAGGTAACTAGTCCTTATCATTTTCATTTCATTGTCACAGGCCCCGTGTTGCGTGTCTTTGTAGGTAAGTAGGTAAAAAAGTCGCGAAGAGAATTACGATCGCTGACCTTGAATGCGTAGTGTAGCCATTTTCTGAGTTTGAACGTGTCTAAACAATAACGTAAACATCTTCCTACTTTCTACCGATCATAATTCGACCTACCTACGTACAAGGGCGGATCCAGCTTTTATATCAGGGGGGGGTCACCATGTCGCAAACAGCTTATCTAAGTAGTTTAGTTCGGATAGATTTGAAAGAAAGACATTCCGAATACCGTGACCCTGGAACGTAAAAGGCTATTGAAGGACACCGTGGATTTTAGTCAATACAAGTCTGACAGTCCCTTCTGCCCTGCTCTGGGAGGACTCATTTGAACATTTTACTGTTACCACGCTAAAAAAGAAAATAAGGGGGTGGCCAACGGGTCGATCACGTCTTAGTCCAGTCGTCGTGGCAAGGCAAAACATATAAATAATAGTATGGGACCTATACCAAACCTATACAGGATTTTTCTTTTAAATTGATCAAAAGGGAGAATTCTACTTCCATAAGAGATACTGGAAAACTTTCTTAGGAAGCTTTAGCTATTTTTTGATGTTGATAATTTTGGCGTTGTTTTTTTGTGCAAATCTGAGTGGTCCACAAAAATTAGTGACGTTGGGCAATTTTTTTTAGTGCCATTCGACTTTGTTTCATGAAAAAAATTGGGACGACAGAAGTTGGTCTAATGAAAAATATTGTTTCATACAAATTGTATGACGAAAAAATTACATGTATAGTATGTTCCTTCTAACAGCGTAAAGTCGTATTATAGAACTTACTTATATTTCATTAGTTGTGACCACAGATTTGACCCATTTCTGTTGACCAGACATTTTCCTTCCGATACCATGAAATGGTCCTAAATCAAATCATAAAAAATCGGCCAAGTGCGTGTCGGGCCACGCACAGTGTAGGGTTCCGTAGTTGCCCATCAAAATACTTATGCGAACTAACTAAACTGATTCGCTGAATTTAATTTTAAAAAGAAGAATTTTCAAAATCGGTCCAGGAGTCTTTGAGAAATCAGGGAAAGTAAAAAAGAAAAAAGGTTACGATGAATTTAAAACCTCCTCCTTTTTTTGAAGTTAGTTAAAAATTGTTGACGATAAAAACCTACCTATCCCCAAAAAACATATCTACCGTAAAAACATACCTATTAAAGCTGTAAAAATAAAGTTGACAAACTTACATTTGCAGTTGAAGAGCATGTTCTCCGATACATTTTGTTTAAGAAAACAAATTATCCAAGTACATTTTATAAGTTGGTTAACTATTACTCGTAAAGTTGTAAAGCCTACTTAGTCATGATAATTTTCTTTTAAACTTCGTTATATACAACTACTATTGTAAATTTTTTCACACCCCCAAACATAACCGTTTAGCTGGTAGAGGGGGGGGACACTCGAATCGAGCAAAATTTAGCACTTTATTTAATGATACCCCGATGATAAAAAAAAAACCTCACTTTACGTGTTAGTAGAGGGAGGTACCCTAAAAAAAATATTTTACAAGATTTTATTTTACCACTTTTTCGGCACAACAATTCGTATATTTACACCAAATTACAGCTCTCTAGTACTGTGCGTCTCTGAGCTAAACTGCGGACAGACGGACGGACGGACGGACGGACGGACGGGCGGACGGGCGGACGGACGGACATGGCGAAACTATAAGGGTTCCTTGTTGACTACGGAACCCTAAAAATGAGTAACTTTTTCGTTTACCTATAATACAATTTGTATGAAAAATATTTAGCTGAAGACCAATTCCGCCGTCCCGATTTTTTTCTTTGAATACAATGAAATGATTTTGAGGCGAATTAGTGGCACAAAAAAAATGCCCAATTCACTCATTTTTGTGGGAAACTCACACTTGACCAAAAAAATAAAAAGGTCAAAATTGTAAACACCAAAAAAAGAGCTAATGTTCCTAAGAAAAATTTTCCGTACCTCCTAGGAATTCAGATTTCTCCCTTTTGGCCAATCCCTATACGAGTATGTTGATTAAACATCACCAACTCAGACTTCCAATCCAAAGTATTTAAGTAAATAGGAAACAATCTCACATGTGATATGAAAAGAAACTCTTAAGACCGGTCAATAAAAATTACTACATGATTATGTGTACTAAACTATGCTGTTTCATGTTTTTAAGACTTCAAGAAGTATGTAATTGGTAGATCGCACAGGGTTTCGTTAGCAAACAGTTATAGATCTTATGTCTAATCAAGTTGGTCACCCCTGCTATATTAGGTACCTATAACCAATAACAGCACAGCATTGCATTATTATGATTATGTGCCCCTTTCGTTTATAATTTGTTTAAGTTTATAATAAACCTAGATAAAATTTCAGTGGCCGCCTATGACCCACCCTGTCGCCCAGGGGGGGGGTCATGACCCCCATGACCCCCCCCTTGTATCCGCCGTTGCCTACGTATTCAGCTTAGGTGAGTGAGAGTGATGTCAGGTTTGATAATCGTCTATTTTATTTATCTTGGTCATCTTGTAGGCCAAATTTGTAAGCTACCTAATCATGCTTAACTGATCATGATTACTAGCCGGTACTTGAATGACATTAATAAGCACGCCACAAGCAGGTAGATAGTTTTTTGATCATTATTAAATATTTACTACATAGATAAATATTCACTTTTTTTCTTACCTTTCGAAATCACGCGGTAGTGTGTGAAACGTGAGGCTCCTATCACTGTCATTATTTAAACAACCAAACGTTATGCAGTATTTTTTTTCTTCATCATATATATATTTTTTAAACTCATGCGTAAATTCAACCAAACACCAAACTTAAATATTATATAAGTAAGCGCGTGCGTAGTGGACGGCACGCGGCAACCGACTAAATGTCCACTCCGAAGTGGTCCCCGCCAATGCTTGCAGTTTTATACCTACACTGCGGAGTGAGCCAGGCCTGCTTTAGGCCAAAACTTTATTCTAATATGACTTACATAAGTCACTTGATTATTGAAACGATATGAAAATAACTTTAATATAACTCAGCCGCCATTTTTCACTACATTTCTACTATGGATCCCGGAAAGTGGAAAAGAATTAAACGAAGTGGTGGTTTTAGAAGAAAAGTAAATAAAAGTGTTCAACTGTTAAAGTTAGCAAACATATCAAAATTTCATCAGGAATATGCCAGGCCCAGCCAAGAAGAAAATGGCAAAAATGACAGTGGTTCCGTATACATTACAACAGTTAATTTGGCAAAGACCGAGCTCGATGTGAATTCTGCAGAACAAAGTGGTTCCACTCATCTTCTTATATCAGGAGGTACAATAGATAGAAATACAAAGGGTCAAAAAAAAATTGTTTATAAAACATCAGTTTTATGTTTACCCTAAAGCGGTCAGTTGTGGTAAAACTTAAGTAGGTAGTTTTAATCCGCTTAAGGGGTCATTGTACTCATAATAACGAACAACTTTTAAGCCGGATTTACATTACGAAACTAGTTGCATGAAAGTACTTTCATGACACTACTTTCACCATTAATTTCACGTGTAAACGTTCAGTTTTACAATGCATGCATTACTTTCGTGACACTGAATTAATTTCGTGCTATGCGCATATTTTTTGTGAAACTAGTTTCATGCAACTACTTTCATCATGTAAATACGACGCGAAAGTACTGTCGCGACAGCACCTGCGCTGAGAGGACGTGTGGTATTTGAAATTAAAATGATTTTTACCCATTCGAAAGTAAAACGCCGATATATCGGCGTTTTTTTACAATTGTTTATATCTTGGCAAAAACCAGCCTAAAAAGTAAAATTTTGCAAAAGGTGCTATTTTTTTTTTTGAATGCACAAAGTAGTGCTCACAGTTTCCGGATTTTTAACTATAAAAAAAATTGCGAAATCCTTTCTAGGTGCTGAAGACGCCTATGGGCGTTTTCCAGGATTTAACAACCTTGGATTCTAAATATATTTTGTGAATTATTACTTTTCTATAATAAAGGTATTTTTAGCGAACACTTACATCGCATAATTTTTATTTCCTATTTTGCATTGGTTTTACGAGTTAGGTATGACTTTTAATGACATACAATTGTGTAGGGTATATTTACATAAGTATAAATTCAATAAAACTTAATAAAACTTTACCGATAACAACACTGACAGTCTTGCGGATGTGGAATTTAGTTCCAATTTTTCTCTTAGCTAATCCCGAACCGGTCAGTACACAGATTAAAGTTAACCTTTATAATTTGAAGTTAAGGTTCACTTTCGTTTGAAAAGTAGGTAGTTTGCACTAAATGACGGTTAATATTTTTTTAATACAGTTGCCTAAAAAAGTGGCGTATTGCAGGGACGTATAGCGTGCGGGATGTGAATACACACCACTGCTTTTTTAGGGTTCCGTAGTCAACAAGGAACCCTTATAGTTTCGCCATGTCCGTCCGTCCGTCAGTTTAGCTCAGAGACGCACAGTACTAGAGAGCTGTAATTTGGTGTAAATATACGGATTTGTTGTGCCGAAAAAGTGGTAAAATAAAATCTCGAAAAATTTTTTTTTTTAGGGTACCTCCAGTACTTACACGTAAAGTGAGGATTTTTTTTTTCTCGCGTACCCCTTAGTGTGGGGTATCATTAAATAGGCCTTTAAAAATAATGATAGTTTCCATTAACAATTTTTTGATAAAAAAATTCGTTTGTGAAATATTAAGCTTTAAAGTGCTAAATTTTGCTCGATTCGAGTGTCCCCCCCCTCTACCAGCTAAACGGTTATTTTTGGGGGTGTGAAAAAATTCACAATAGTAGTATATACAACATGTAACGTAATTAACGCACACCCTCAAACACCCCAATTAGATTATTATGTTATAATCATAATACGTTCACTGAATTTTTAATTTAGCATGTATATGCATTGTTATTAATTAAATTAGTTGTACCAATTCTTGGAGAATTTTATGGTCATACTACTACGCACGCAACGCACACAGTCGCACAAGCAGTTGTCGCGCGGCGCCGCTCGACACACAAACGAAACAAAACCTGTGACGAAACTACAGAAAAAGCCGACGATACACGATTGTTTACGTTGAAGAAATATTATGACACATTAACCGACGACGTCCGATAAAGAATTGTTTATTACGACCTATGTCTAGTAAACATTATGATTGCAACTTTCCATCACACTTTTCAGGCTTTGGACTGTCGACTCCGAATAATTTCATTGATTGAATATGATTGAATGCCAATCAGTAATGAACTGCTGAAAATAAGAGGCGATACGACAACATTATTCAGAAACGACGTGTTTATAAGATTGAATCAAAATATTTACAGTAATTTAAAAAAACAAATAACTTACACGCTGATCGCCTAAACACTATTACGACGTTGTCTATTTAACACACTTTCGAAATGTCCACCACCTTGTTCAATACATTTTAATGCCCGTTTTCTTAATTGATGTTTTAATTTAGAAAGCACTTCAGTGTCATTTTTCACTAGCTGAAAAGCGTTCATTATCCTAGTTTTCAGGTCCTCGGCACTTGTCGTGTCACTAAAATACACTAACGATTTAATTCGTCCCCACAAAAAAAAGTCAAGAGGCGTCAAATCAGCTGATCTGGGGGGCCACTGGACAGGGCCGCCACGACCGATCCAGCGCTCTCCAAACTCTTCATCTAGGTGCTGCCGAACACTTCTAGTGAAATGGGCAGGGGCACCATCATGTTGGAAGAATACCTCGTGTAAATCACGAATAGGAATGTCTTCCAGCAGTGTAGGCAGTGTTTCACGTAGAAACAGTAAATATGAGTCTCCTGTTAGTCTTTGTAAGAAGACTGGTCCCAGTATGTGTCTTCCAATTACACCGGCCCAGACGTTAACTGAGAAGCGGTGTTGGAAGGAATCCACTCTGCATGCGTGAGGATTTTCGTGCATCCACAAATGTGTGTTGTGTTGATTGAACATCCCCACGCGTGTGAATGTACTTTCGTCTGTCCAAATGATGTTCCGCTGCCAATTTTCTAATAACCACCGGCTGAACTGCAAACGTGGTTCGTAATCACTTGAAGTCAACTCCTGGCATCTTCTGAGGTGGAATGCATGTTGATTATCACCACGAAGTGTTCTCCACACATGCATGTGGCTACATCCAAAGTGTGGGGCTGCTTCTCGGGTACTGGCATGGGGATTCTCATCGAAATAATCTAATATTTCATTTTGAAGACGAGTACGTGTACGCACGTTGGCTCCCCTATCGATGGCTGTATTTGGACGGAACGTTCCGTGGTCGCGAAGCCGCTGAGTAGCAGCTAACATTGTCCTGCGGTCCACTCTTGTACCAAACCTTTCGTTAAATGTTCTGCAAGCTAGAGCCACATTATCACCACACATTGCCAAAGTCCTGACCATTTCAGTATACTGAATATTAGTGTATTGGAAAGACATTGCGAATTTTGCAAAATAATTATTTGACAACATTTGACAGTACGAACTTCTTATAAAATATTGCCTGCGCGTGCGTGACTGATGTCAATGTTTACATTTTAAAATGTTAGCTTTCATCTAGCCGTGCAAGTGGTGGTGGACATCTCGCTCTATCCTGGGCTTTTAGTTTGCAGGAGAAAGGGAACAAAAATAAGTAGGTGGTTTTTCGGTGTTCTTTGTCCAGTTGCTGTTAGTGTGTGCATCCGATCAAATCGCTAAGTATAAAATGCACTTGTAAAGACCTTAACGTTCTTGGAATAAGGCTTATTTTTCTTAATTTTGTATTGAATGATTAAATTTGTTTGAATACAAGTAAAACTGCGATTTTAAAAGTCTTATTACTTTGACATACGGTCTATTTCAGTTTGTTTCGACTGTACAAGGTTATATGACAATAATTTCCGTAGTTTTAATTATTTTTGGGATAAAAAAAAACCTATATTAAAAATTATATAAATCGATTCAGTAAACGATTCTGAACAAACTAATTTCAGGATGTGCGTTAATTATGTTACATGTTGTATAACGAAGTTTAAAAGAAAATTATTATGACTAAGTAGGCTTTACAACTTTACGAGTACCTAATAGTCGACCAACTTATAAAATGTACTTGAATATCATATTTTCTTAAACAAAATGTATCGGAGGCAACTGTAAATGTAAGTTTGTCAACTTTATTTTTACAGCTTTTATAGGTATGTTTTTTGGGGATAGGTAGGTTTTTATCGTCAACTATTTTTAACTAACTTCAAAAAAGGAGGAGGTTCTAAATTCGTCGTAATCTTTTTTTTATGTATTGTCCCCGATTTCTCAAAGACTCCTGGACCGATTTTGAAAATTCTTCTTTTTAAAATTAAATTCAGCGAATCAGTTTAGTTAGTTCGCATAAGTATTTTGATGGGCAACTACGGAACCCTACACTGTGCGTGGCCCGACACGCACTTGGCCGGTTTTTACCATTACCGAACTCGTGCGTTCTCTTTCCCAACTTTCAAAATAATGTTTTATTATTATAGTTGTGGAATATATTAATGTCTATTAAAAATAAAAACCAACCATGAAGTTTTTGTGATTCATACAAATAAGTATATTTCTAAAAAGAAGCTATTAATTTATTTCAATATCAGATTTAATGATTTAGTTGAATGAATTAGATTAGGTTTCATTTCATTTCATCTCATTCCATTTCATTTTCATTTCATATCAATAAAAAAAAATCTACTGAAGACTAAGCTGTATGCAGTTCCCTTTGCCTACCAAAATGGGTGAAGAAAAAAAAACTAATAAATAGTGGTATTGTAAAAGTAAGAAAAGGTTTACCACCTCTGATATTAACCATTTATCGCCATATTCTTATATTTTTCACGATCCAACTATTACAAAACCAAAATTCTAATCGATGTTAATTTATTTTTTAACACTAACTAAGTTCGTTATCGTACCACCAATTTCGCGCATTTGAGGCTTGTTAAACATTTTAACGTAAGAATTATTAATAATTTTGAACAGTGCTGAAAACGCCCATCGGCGTTTTATATTATCCATTTGAGGTGCTGAGGACGCCCATCGGCGTCATAGACGAAAACCACCCCGCACCTGAAATATAAAGTTATTTTTCTCTGCCGCAATGAATGGGTTAAGTATTATTGGAGTTTTCCAACACAGATTCCTTTGTAGGCACGGAGGCCGGATTTGTGTTCAATTGATGACAATACAATAGTCTATTATCCTAGGGACTGTGGCCCGAAAAAGCGCCCCTAGCGCCAGTTTGCGGGGTCATTTTGGGGGGACAAATGCAATTTCGGCGCGTCTGATTAAAACGACGATATCTCCGAAATTCCGTTAGTTAGCCCGCTGGCAGTTATATCAATGGAATCTTCATTAAATTAGCTAACCAGTTATGTATGGTTTAGTATGGTTTTGCCTTGTAATGTATTAGTAATGTAACGTGTGTTCAGTTATTCATCCATTATAATTATTATGGAATTTAAAAATTATTAGCAAAATGGTGGTTAACTTGCCGATAATTTATTTACTTATTTATTTATTTCATTAACACATAATATCGGTAAACTACTGCCTAACCATTCAGAAAGATGTGATGTTGCGTAATTACACCAAAGGTGTACGTACTCGCAGTTCTTCGAACATCTTAGCGAGCTGCGCTTCGATGGCTTCTACCTCCTTCTGTTTGGCCCTCAGTACTGCCATTACATTTTTCAGTATACTTGCTGCCTCCTTATGCCTGTTTAATAAAATATTTCACATGTTAGTCACCGATGGAACTTAGTACAACAAAAAACTATAGATGTCTGATAAAAATATCAATTTAACTTATTATTATAAGATACTGAAAATGCCTACTTTGTGAAATAGGAATAATGTAAGTATAGTATAAACTTACGCAATTATCTTAGGCTCTACGACTTTAAATACTTTGGCGTACATATCGATGGCCTGCACCCACAGCACCATGGAGCGGCATACCTGAGGACATGTAATATTATCATTATTACTATACAATATTCTTACTTACCTTAGGTAATGGCTTGAATTGGTTACAAACCTCGAGGCCGATTTTGATGAAAACTAAAACGTACCTATTTAAAAATAATCCGTTGATGTAAAAATCACCCGAGACTACTTTTCAGTGTTTTTCATTATTCCTTACAGTTTCGGGTCTAACCATCCACGCCCTTTTAGAAAATTCACTCTGTATGTTCATGTACAATTCTAGGTAAGCGTGTTATAGTTACCTTAGATACTTTAACAACGGTGTCTGGGTTAAAGTCCTTATGAGTGAGGTATACTTTCAACTTCTTAAGAGTGGCCTCTGGTATATGATCTTTGTCGTAATCAGCTAGTTTGCCAATGAAATTTACGTCAGCCAGAAGTTTCTTCGTAGAATCCCAGTCAGGCCTAAAACAATTAGAAAAAGTATAAAGACCGATGGCACACAGCGTATTTTTAACGGGCCTAATCTTTTCCCAACTATATTGGGGTCAGCTTCCAGTCGAACCAGATGCAGCTGAATATCAGTAGGTATTTTACATGCCTATCGTACCTCCACAACCCAGTAACTGGGCAATACGATACAGCATGGTAAGACTAAGATTGGTTGTCAGATTTATGAGCTTTGGCAAAGTACGGCTACCCAAGCAGGGGCGCCGACTCCTTGGGTGTTCGGGTGTTTCAGTACCCACGAGAGGTAAATAGTGGGTTCTGAGCACCCACTATTTACCTCTCAAAAATACGAGTACTCGCACATATAAGTAGCTAGGTATGTCATTAAAAAAGCTAGAGCACCCACGGGAATTTTAAAAACTCGGCGCCCCTTACCCAAGAATACTACTAATATCAGAGCTCTGGTTGTAGCTCTTGCTGTGTCTTCGCCGTCTTTGGGAAATGGCAGATAAAACAGCCACTAGATTACTAAATGTTAAAATTAAATTGAACAGTGATGAAACAACTAAATAAAAGCTTTCTCAAATGTTTTGTGATGACTGCGTCTTAGTCAATCTCAAGCATTAATACATAAGTAGATTCAAGCCATTTGATTGGTTAGAACGTTGTAAGTAACGCTTTAGTTTTGAGTGACGTTCTGTAATGAGGATCCTATGTTGATGAAGTTTCGCTGAAAAAAAATGTTTTCTATTTAATCTTCGGATACTTACTTTGCACCAAGTAAAATGCAGACAGGCTCCATGACGAATCGTACAAGAGTAGGAGGTTTCTGAAAGGCTTTCAGTTCATTGATGTCTGCTTTGTTGAGCGCTTTCAAGGCTGCCTGCGCGGCATCCATAGCGGGCATCGCCAGTTGTAAGTCTGCTTTCGCTTCATCTGCTATTTGCCTTACTTCCTCTGCTTTTATCTACGAATAATGTGGCCATTGGTACCATTGTTATTATTATTTTGTTACTTAAATCTACTTAATCTTACTCTCGTCTCGTCGTACCTTTGCTGCAGCTTCATCTTTAAGCACCGCGGCTTTTACTTGGTCGGCGGCTTTCTGTTCCACTTTCAGCCTGGTAACAAGAGCCATGCCTTCTTCTGCTTTCTTCGCTAGAACAGGCTCCATTTCACGAACTTGTTGTTCCATTACTCCTACGACTTCGTATGTTTCGTATAGTTTCTGTGTGTGTTGAAAAGTATTAAGTGTATTAATACTTAGTATTTTCAAAAATCGCAGAAATATAACTCGTATGTCTTGGCATATTTTTTCTTTAAGTATTATCAATTATTCTTTTTTATTGAATATAGTCATCGAAGATAAATATGATACTTCGAAATGTTTGTAACATTTTGAAGTATCATATTTAACTCATTTGAGTGAGATAAAATATAATCACAGTCTAATTTCTATCATCACCATCATCATCATCTCAGCCATAGGACGTCCACTGCTGAACATAGGCCTCCCTTTTTGATTTCCACAGATACCGGTTGGAAGCGACCTGCATCCAGCGTCTTCTATACTGTGATATAATTCTTAATAAGTTAATCAAAATAATCCCATAATTTGAGGTAGATACCAAATAACTGCTTCTGGCGGGAACTTTATTAAATAATCTTACTTACACTCAATCCACAAGATATTCTGTCCCTGGCGCGGATAATTTGCTGCTGCTTCTTATCTAGCAGCAACATGTACAGTTTCAGCAAGTCTAAGTAACTGCTGGGCGTTGTATAGAAGTAACGCCTCATCTCTTGGTACAATCGGTCTGTCATAATATCCACGTCCTGTGCATATAGTAACGTAGGTAATAACACCCTTTCGTAAGAATTCGAGTAGGCTACACTTGAATTTTTTGGAAAGGGTTTTTTTCTAAGTACGAAACTCTATGAAAATTAATGAAATTCTTAGGGCGAATTTATTGTTTGAAAATTAGACACATCATTGGTCAAACCATTTTGTCAAAATCCCATACATTTTTCAACTAAATATTATTTAAAATGTATGGGAAAAAAAAGACTTCAGAGCGTTTACGTTTATTGCTTTCCGTGTGTTTGTAGGGCCTGATAAACGCTCCCCGGCGCTGCTTTGCTAATAAGTAACATCTTCATTAACATTATTATAACAACTACAATTTTGGCCGTGGTTGGAAGCATTATGAATCTTAGTTGAGGAATTATTGTTTCAAGCCTTGATTCTAAAACTGGTATGGACTAGTGTATGACCAAATGAATGATGAATGGCGTTTAAGATTATAAGACTAGAAAACAGGTGCCTACTGATAATAATGCTGCGCCAGCGCAACTTTGCCGTAGCTGGCGCATTGGCTGATCGATCAACTACTGCGCTACGTGTTACGGGTATGATTACCATTCGAAAGAAATATTTGTATCATCATCATCATCATCAGCCTATAATGTTCCCACTGCTGGGACATAGGTCTCCTTTCTGTATATGAACTACACATAATTGATCCAGTTTTGATTGGTGTGGGTAACGGCATCCACAATAAAAGGGGTACTTCATAATGAGGAGCATGTTTTTAAAGTATTAAGTATAGTGTGTGCTGCTGTTTCATTAAGTTGCTGTTACCTGATGCATGGTGACACAAATTGTTGAAATCTGGTCGACAATTGTCTGGTTTCCGAGCGGCTGTAGACATTGCTTGGCTACGGAGAGCAAAGCCTCCGGCGGCCATTTTGTGAACCAATCAATGGTGCAACAATTTACCAGAGACGGGAACATGCGGCATCGACGCCTATGAAGAGTAAAAGATATTTTAAACAAGCCTTCTCTTTTATGAATAATTTAATTATTTAAAATGATGATCGTGTCACTATGCTTGTAGTTGCACTTCCTTAGTTTGTCTACCCAGCGAAATGGGCATACTTAGGTCAGAATATATTTATAAATGTCGCCAAATCGACATTTTTGGTGAATATACACATAATTTAAATGGTACGAGTATCGTATACCTAATGGACCATTTATTATAAATATTTAGTTCTCCTATGGAAAGACACTCGACGAGAAGATTCTTAAATTTCGTTTTAGGTGCGGTTCGTTTATCGAGTGCCTTTTTAATCCAAGGTACGTATTTCACGTAACAAACATTTCTGCTTGTAGCAATACAATAAGAATTTAGGATTAAGAATGGACTTCGGGAAATGGGAAATAAATTTCCATAAAGCACTTCCTTTGTTCGGTTTAAGTAACCAAAAATGATTTTTGCTGTGAACAGTACAGGGTCTTCATTGCACCAAACTTAAAAAAAAAAACAATAACCTCAGCCTGCATTAGCGGCTGCAGGACGGGCAAGGGAAGCGTTGCATGGCGCAGCCGTCAGCCCCGCGCACCCCTGGCCTCAATCAACAATTATTGATCCATCGAATAAACAAGGGTGCACTTCTACAGGCACTAATTTATTTTAAGCATCTGAATTTTGCAAATATTTTGGTACTAAGTATTTGACATTCTCTCTTCACTTTCATATCCGGGATGTCGCCTCCGGCGACACTAGGCAACGTTCCAAGGCGCTTCAGTTGGGTGAAAGCGCATGGTCAAGTTTTCGACACTGTCGGCTTTATTACAAAACGTGGTTTAACTTAGACCAAGCTTTAAATCAAAAATGAATTTTTGATTTCGAACTTTATTTCTATTGTCGTAAAGTTATTAATACAAAAACCGAGTTTAGATCCCGATCTAAGTTGTCAATGTGCATTTTAGAATTTTATAACAGTTGGAATAATGTTCGAAATTCAAAAAAATATTTTTGATTTAACCTCTCGAGCCCCCGAGGAAAATGTTTTTCCATTAAATACTAATCGATTTTATGACTTATTTTTCCAAAAAAAAGGATTAATATCGGTTTTTGTTTTGGTGGCACAAAATAGCCGTGTAAGAAAGAAAGAAAAAATATTTATTTGGCGCAAAAAGACCATGACACACACATTTAAAATAAAATAACAATAAACATAATAATAAGTGTAGGTTTTGTTCTATCTTATGCGTATCGAACAATTCTATTCGTATAAATCTACCTACTCGTAGTTTATTTTTCTGTCTTCAGTGCGTGTTGAAGACACACACTTGGTGGTATACTCAATCTTGATTAGATGCACTTTGGTACCAGAGAAATATAATAAGAAGTAAAGCTTCATGGACCCATTCCCGGCACTCATTTGCATATTATGTTCTTCAAATCTACTATGACTACCATTATACCGAGATTTTTCGGGATAGTAGAAGGTCTTGTGTGGAAAAGTTTATGTAATAAAAGTCTAAGTAGAAGGACTACGTACTTTTACTTGAGCAGTTAGCTCATGCCAAGATGGTCAGGCACTGATGGTCAAGCTGGTCAAATGCCATTAAAAAGAGAGGCAGACTGTATCGATTACTCAGACATTGCAGAAAACCGCATAACTTGAAGACGCGTTGTATGGTGATCACGTTCCTAAGCATTGAGGAAATGACGAAAATCTGTGTTTACCTGAAAGCCTCTCCTACAGGACTCATGCATATACAAAGGTGAAGCTTCCCTCGGACCCTCTTGATGAAGAAGTAGTAAACGGCATCTCTGTCAGCAGGGTTGATGCCGAACTTTGCAGCTTCGTTACGGCAGGCGGTCTGCATTTGCTCGTAGCTATCACCTTCGAACAGGTTCGGTACCTCACCTAGGTGAGAGGTATATTTATATTTTAAATGGCTTTCAATGCTAAAAAATCTGAAGCCATGATGACAGCGTCAACCTATTTGATACCCCAGTTAACACGTTCGGTGCGGTATCGGGTCGATTATATCCGATGCTCATCTTGCCACTGGTGCGGGGTAAAAAATGTTGTCCCAACCGCTGGTGCGGGACAGATATATTTGGTTTCCCTATGAATATGAATGAGACAGTTAGTGTTTTGGAATTACCTCTTTAAATAAATAATAAAGGAATAAAAAAAATGCATCGGGTCTAAAGGACCCGATGCCGACTGGAGCACAGAATATATAATAGTACCTAAAGGCACAGAAGGATAACTTCCAAAAAGAAAACAAACAAATGTAAAATCTATGCACGAAAGAATAGAGTCCATTTTTACTTGCACCCACATCACCCACCTACTTTTATAATAGCCTAAACTTCCCGTGCGCAAGCAAAAATGAACTGAATAGTGACGCGCGAGAGTTCATTTTAGTTTATCTGACGCCAACGACATTAAAAGGTTACTGTCGGTCAAGCTCAATAGGGTTGCGACTCGCGAGTTTGGGCACAGTTAGGTAGGAATACGTATTTTATGCATTGTTTAATTACATATATATTTATGTTAATTAATATTAACATAAATATATATCACTCCTCATTACCTCCTTAAGTCCCTCAAGGAATTTTGTTTTTATCATCAGCCTATATCTTTTTCTGTTTCGTCATCGATTACTTCATATTCATATCGATTGCCCAAGTAACACAGAAGTCTGAATAAGAGCTGATTATGTGCAATCATTAAGATTATATTCTGAATAAAGAACTGAGTAACGTCTGAATAAACACCTATTCAGACTTTATTCAAGCAAAACAGGCCCCAAATTCAAATGCATAAAGCTTAATAACTTCTGAGTAACATCTGAGCAGGAGCTTTATAATGGTGAAATCATCTTAATAACTTCTGATTAACAGCTGATATCGCTTTTATTAAGCTCTTACTCATACAATATTCAGTTTATGTCAATTTCGTTACTGGATTCAGAATTTATTCAGCATTATTTTATTGTTGACAATAATACAGATTTTATTCATACAAATTGTGAAATTAGATAGAAATTTTTAATGTCTTTGATGGAGTCATTGCATGACAATAAATGGCGAATTTATTAAAACGGTAAGCTAAAGTTTTATTAATTAAGTTATAGGTTTGATAAGTGTTAATTCTTTGTGCGAAAATTATTTTATCGTAAATAGTTTATGATTTTTCCGATTATTTTTAACGCGCCGCTTGAATAATCAATTTAAGTGATTGTAAATATTATTTTCATAAATGCATGCTCGGTCTGACTAAAATACTTATGCCGAAATTTCTAATTTTAGCAATTCCAATGGAACATATGACAAATCGGATTGAAAATTTTGTAGTTGTAACATTCAGTATTCAAGTGATCTTGGTGAATTTCTTGTAATTATAATAACTCACAAAACAAAAAATGGCGATCGCTTCATTGCTGAATAAAAGTGAACAAGAATCTAGTTACTCAGATCTCACTTGAATAGACTCATTTCAAAACGCTTACTTCTGAATAACACTTGAATAGTTGACCACATTTCTACATTAATTCGCGTTTTTAGGGTTCTACATTCAGTGGAATAATCGTTACAAAATAATATAATATTTTTTTGTTGCAGATCGATCCTGAGGCGAACTTTATAGTAGCCCCTATAAAATGAAAATATCATTCTTAACCAGTAAAATATCTAATCATGTAATTGCCAATGATGAGGTTTAAGCATGCCATAGTCTCAGAAGGAACCTTAAGTCAAATTTAAAATGTAGCCACACTACAGTCAATGGGTGCTGATGTACATCAGATAGAAATCCATGATATTTATGCGAAACGACAACTTATTGACTTCTCCCTCGCACCGTGCGCGCGGCAACAAGTATTCTTATGTGCTCGTCTAATTAATTTCGTAAATAGTGTTAAAGTGGATATCTTATCACTAAAACATATATCAACGTGTAGACAAGTGCTTAAGCTTCATAGTGCATTAATTAGCTTGTAAATCCACCATACGGTTATTAAGTAAACACAGTATTCAAATCTAATTTACGAGTAAAAAATAATTAAGTCAGCTGTTGGCAAGTTGAACGAAGACGTGCCGGGGTCATCGACCGGCCTCCATTCGTCATTCATCGGAAGCTCGAAGACACACGAACAGAGGGATCGGACACGCTCGGTTAAGTTCGGACGGCGATTGGACTACGATTACAAGTGATAACAACACCTACGTCCCGTCGCTTGCTCCTGCGCACTACAAACAAGTTAGTAACTTATTCAAAGACGTGTAATTGCTTATGCGATGTCGCTAAAGAAAACGCCGCCGTCTTCACCTTGCCACTCTGCTTCAATGCAAACAATCAACGACACCAGCCAAAAGGTAGTCTTAAATGCTTTGGACACATCAAATAAATCACCACTTCACCACTGTGACTCTGCACCCGACCTCCAGTCACTTACTGCAAATATTACGGGACGTAAAAAACGGAAACTTGCAAATAGTGACATTAACATATCAGCAACAATAAAGGAACTTTTTTCTCAATTTTCTGAAGACCAGGACAAACGTTTCCACGAACTTCAAACGACAATCATTAAGCTTAATCAACAAAATGATGAATTACAAAAGTCTGTTAATTTAATATCTCATAAATATGATGAATTTCTAAGGCGTATTTCTTGTCTGGAGTCGGAGAAACAAGAAGATAGGAAAACTATTAGACAACTGGAAGACAAACTTGAATTATTTGAACGGAAATCAAGAATGTCGGGTATTGAAATTCGGAATATACCAAAAGAAAGCAATGAAACCAAAGAAAGTCTATGTAACATATTGTTGAAACTGGGAGAAACCATAAATGTTGAAGTAAACCACCCCAGTATCAGGGATATTTACCGTCTAAATACTAAGGACGGATCAAATCCTGTAATTGTTGACTTCACAACAGTACTCGCCAAAGAAAGGGTGATTAAGGGGGTGAAGAGTTTTAATAAAACCAAAAATAAGGGTGAGAAACTCAATACCACCCACCTTAACTCGCAAAACCAACTCAAGCCATTATATGTGACTGAAACAATAACACAAAAGGCACATAAAATATACTACTTGGCCCGACAGTTTCAAAAAAATTATGGTTATGCTTTTTGCTGGACTTCGAACGGAATCGTATATTTAAAGAAAAATGCAGACACTTCCCAAATACGCATAAACTCTGAGATGGACCTAGATAAGCTAAGAATTTCTCTATGACTATGTACACCTATGCTAAAATATTGTTTTATGTTTAAAATCTCTAAATACCTAATGCATGTTCGTCATCTTATTCCTACATTGTGTAAATGCCACTGGAATTTCAAAAATATCATAAAAATACACAACACCAAAAATAAGTTAATACTTATATCTACTCATATCAGTTTATTTCCAAAATATAATTACAACAAACTACTGCACAAGATCATCACACACAACAAACAAGGTAAAAAACTCAATTTAAAGGTACAAAAAGTATATATTGTTAATTCATCCATAATAACATATATAAACATTAACTCACTTGCATACATACAGCACACCACTAACTGTGATTCACTAAAAAACCTAATTAATATTTTATGCTTATGTTATTTATTAACACTAAAATGCAAACTTCTCCAAATATCGTCTGCTTTAATTCTACCCAGCAACATCTTTGCTATTGTAATCTCACCAGGCACTGAAACTGACTTTGTTTTTCCTTTTATTAATTCAATTATGATTTGTGTAGCTTCGAAATCGACCGAGGTTAAAATACTACTCGACAATTATATTGAAAACTCAACTAACATTCGGTAACTTACATGATCTAACAGAAAACATCGATAGTGTAACAGTATCCGAATCTCTTTACGCTGACATTGAGGACTGTCACAAAATATTTAGACCATCTTCTGAGAGTTTTTTAGTTATGACTCAGAATATACGTAGCATAAACTGCAATATTGATGGATTCCAATTATTACTATCTAGACTGAAACTACAATGTGATGTACTTGTTTTAACAGAGAGCTGGCTTCTCTGCACAAACAACATACCTAATTTACAGGGATATCGTTCGTGTGCAACAAAAAACAATTTAAAGCAAAACGATGGCGTTGTCATATATTATAAAGAAAGCCTCTGTCTCAAAGTTGAAGAACCTAACTTTTGCGAAGGCAACTGTCTAATTGCAACTTATAAAAACGAGATTGCAATAATTGCAATATACCGGTCACCATCTTACTCAAACTTAGATTCATTCCTTACATCACTAAATGATATCTTAACATCTTATTCTACCTTCAAAAATATTATTGTTATGGGAGACATCAATATTGCAATAAATTCACATAAAATTGACCTTCAAGGTGAACGTTACCTAAATTTGGCCGCTAGTCATGGCTTGCTACCATCACATCAATTAATTACAAGACCAGAAAGCAAAACATGCATTGACCACATACTCCTAAAGACAACAAGTACATGTAAAACTATAGTACCAGAAACAACTTTGACCGATCATTATCCTGTCTTACTATGCATGAACTTTAAAAAAATTCATCAATTTGCATTTACAACCATAAAGCAAATTGACGAGGAGGCTCTGAAAGAGGACATATCTAAAATTGACTTCACTGTTGTATACGAGTCCCATGACGATCCGAACCTGTCTCTGAGTCATATTACTCACTGCCTTAAGACAGCAATTGAAAAAAACACCAAAATCATTACGCTATCGCGTCAAAGAAAGATTATTAAACCATGGATCACACAAGGATTGCTGCGCTGTATGAGAAACAGGGATAAGCTACACCATAAATCAAAACAATCACCAGATAATCATACTTTAAAATTAACATACAAACGCTACAGAAATTACTGCAATAGTATTATAAAAAAAGTAAAAAGAACCTATGAAAAAAACCTTATCCATTCGGTACAAAGTGATAATAAAAAGCTGTGGAAAATAATAAAAGACGTCACAAACACTAACAAAAACACACACAACTCTGATGAGCTACTATCACTAGCTAAATGTCCTCAACAGTCACTTAACAAAGTAAATCGTTCCTTTGTGGATGTGGGTAGATTATTGGCAGATAATATTACGCAAAATAATAATTCGTTCCCAACAGACACTGAAGCTAATACCTCTCCACCTGGGCCAACAGAAATCAACTCTTTTGTACTAGAGGATACGGATGAATGTGAAGTGAACCGACTCATTATCAGCCTAAAGGCAGATAGCAGTACAGGCTACGACGGGATTAGTAACAAATTCTTAAAAGAATACAGAAGTATTCTGGTCCCTCCACTAACTTTTATTTTTAACTCCTGCCTTCAAAACGGAATATTCCCAGAATGCTTAAAGAAGTCCGTAATATGTCCAATATATAAGGGGGGAAACAAAGATTGTATCACGAACTACAGACCAATTTCTATACTTCCATCTCTATCAAAAATCTTAGAGAGAATAATCAATATAAGACTCATGAAGTACCTGGAAAGTAAAAATCTGCTCTCTCCAAATCAGTTTGGTTTTCGGAATGGAAAATCAACGGAACAAGCTGTGAACTCAATTATAAGTCACATTAGTGATAGCTTGGATAAAAAGAAAAAATGCCTTACCATCTTTCTGGATCTTGCTAAGGCCTTTGATACAATCTCTGTTTCCTCGCTCTTGGCCAAGCTCGAAAGACTGGGAATTAGAGGCACACAATTGAAACTTTTTAGGAGTTATCTTACCCAACGTCGTCAGTGTGTTCGTGTAGGTAAGTTTACTAGCTCTGACCTGCCAATCACGCATGGAGTACCACAGGGTAGCATTTTGGGACCAACCTTGTTCCTCGTATATATAAACGACCTCACCAACTTAAAACTAAATCACGGAGAAATTATCTCCTTTGCAGATGACACAGCTCTCTTTTTCTCCGCCGAAAACTGGAATGAAGTCTTTGATGCTGCCCGGTCTGGATTTAATACCGTTAGAAAGTGGCTAAATGAAAATATGTTGACGTTAAATATTGACAAAACAAAATACATCTGTTTTAGTATTCGACCAGGCATGCACACTAATCACTCCAATACTATTATTCCCCACGAATGTACATCACCTGATGCCTGCTTTTGTGCTGAAATTGAGCAGGTTGACCAAATCAAATACTTGGGCGTTACCATAGATCAAAACCTAAACTTTAAAGAGCACGTAAAAATTCTAACAGGAAGAATTCGAAAGCTAATATATATTTTTAAGAATATAAGACACATTGCTGATCCATCTATCTTGAAACGGATATATTTCGCCCTCTGCCAGTCACTCATAACATATTGTTTATCAGCTTGGGGAGGTGCACCAAAATCTTCAATAAAACCTGTTGAGGTGGCTCAACGTGCAATACTTAAGGTATGCACCTTTAAACCGATTCTTTTCTCTACTACATTACTTTACCAATTGTGTGGAGTGCTAACGGTACGACAACTATTTATACTGAAAATAATTGTAATACAACACTCAAAAATAAATTATAACTCCCAAATTAAAAATAAAAGAAGAAAAGACATTGTCTGTACACAACATAGGTTTTATAACACCAAATTTAGTTCAAGATTCATCAAATCTCTCGGCCCCTATATTTACAACCGAATTAACAAAATATTAGACATATATCCGCTCCCCTCAGTTAGTTGTAAGAAAAAAGTGTCTGAATATCTACAAAGCCTGACCTACGATGAGACTGAAGACTTGCTTAAAGTAGTAGCATGATTGCACAATGATTGGTGTTGGTGTTTAACGATGGAACATGCATGGTTGCGATGAATGAATTAATGGAAAAATATAGTTATAATAATATTCAATAAAAATAAAGAAATTATAATTTTTTAAAAAAAAAACTTAATTATACCAGCATACAGTAATATTATACACAATAATTTATAATTATACATATATATATACCTATGCATTTTATATACATCTACACTCAAAATCATCTCTACTTGAATCATAAAATCACACAGACACACACATACACCCACATATACACACACACATACACTCAACAATTAGGTACACCCTCTCACATTCACTCACTCACCTTGACATACTACACAAAGAGAGGATCATTAGACAAATAAAAAAAAAAAAAAAAAAAAAAAAAAAAAAAAAAAATCTTTAACACTCAATGTACTTTTGTAAAATGCTAGCATTTAAGTAACTTCATTGTATGTAATTCGAGGGGGTTGGCACTGTAAGCCGAAATACAGGTCCCACCTAGTTCGGCTGCAGAAGCTAAAACTTTTGTATACATAATTTAATTTATCATAGCATTATAAGTCTAAATGTAAATGTATACTGTGAATGTTTTTTTTGTGAAAATAAATATTTTATTATTATTATTATTATTATTGACAATGTTTTTTGAGTGATGTTGTGGAAAAGTGTAAAATATTAATCTAAAACTTTGCAGTAATCTTTTAAATCCTATGAATGAATTGTATTTTATACCTTTCATGCACACAGTAACTATACATAGGTTAAAGTTCCAAATGAAAACAAAGTAAATTGAAGTAAAAAAAAAATCTTTTATTTTCATTTCGCAGACACCGCTATTCGAATCTAGAAATCAAGATCTGTTATAATAGTATGAAAAAAATTGCGGAGTACCAGCCAGCATGAGTTGCTGTCGTGCAATGAAGGGGATTCCGTACATCAAATAAATCAAACAGATTATTTTATACGAATGTTGAAGTGACTGCTGTGGCTGAAGAGCGCAAAAAACGTGGCCGCTGCCTATGACGCGCGCTTCAGCCACAGCACTCACTTCAACGTATAAAATAATCTGTTTGATTTATTTGATGTACGGAATCCCCTTCATTGCGGGGTGCTATGACAGGAAACCTCCACGTGCGCCCGTGGACTGGAGTTCCCTCTCGGATACGTCCAGGGGGAAGACCAGTTTTTCGGGCCGGTGCACCCTGGGATGCGGGCAAAAACTCTTCCTTGGGCACTGTGTGCCCAAGTGGTCTCTTTGCCCGTATGCAAATAGCCTGTCGTGTGGATGCTCCAACGCGTGTCCCTCTGATCAGCAGAGGGCACAGCGGCGGAGCGGGCTTGCGGACGGTGAGTGATGGGTAGCTCGCCGTCCGACCAAGGACCAAGCCCGGGTCGGTGGCGCGTCGTGTTTCGCGCCAAATGCCTGCTGGGGTCGCGGGTTTTTTCTTAACCCAGGATACCGTGGCCCCGGAACATAAAGGGCATAGGAAGGAACACGGGTGGATTTTAGTCAGTAAGAGTCTGACAGTCCCTTCCGCCCCACCCAGGGCGGGAGGACTCATTTGATGATTTTACCACCTAAAAAAAAAAAAAAAAAAAAAAAAATCCCCTTCATTGCACGACAGCAACTCATGCTGGCTGGTACTCCGCAATTTTTTTCATACTATTATAACAGATCTTGAACGTTTCCTACAATTGATTCTCAAATATTCTTTTGTTTTCTTTTAATGTTGCCGTTTCTTTTAAGTTGTTTCCAAGATTTTTGCCCCATCTTGATGTAAACAACATGAAAAATATAGCTTACAAATGATTTTAATAAACCTGATATTAAGCTATTTGCTGATATAACGTAACTGTGTTTCTTTAATTTGAATAAGAGCCTTAATAATTATTTCAACGTACAATTATTCAGTATCAAGCTGTACGACAGCATTATCTAATAGATTTATTCAGATTGTAATACATTAGTCAGCAATCAGCTGAATCAAATGCTACTAGCTTATTAATGATTGAATATTAGCAAATCTGATAAGATTATTCAGGTACATGCTTCCGTAGGGACTAATAAAGTTCACTTTACAATTATTCAGTATCAAGCTGTAAAACAGCAGTATCTTATACCTTTATTCAGATTGTTATAAATTATGCAGCAAACAGCTGAAACAAACGCTACTAGCTTGGTAATGATTGAATAATAGCAATACTGATTATGATTATTCAGATAAATGCTTCCATAGGGACTTTTTTTCAGCTTACCAATACATAGAACGCGTAATACTTAATAATGTTTGTATAATTGTCTAATACATCTTAATTATTAAGTTTAAAGAAATAAAGTACAATATACAGAACCTATTAAGCATTAAGAATTTTACGAGTCCAAACTCAACCTAATACAACATTTAGCGATTTCTAAGGCTTTTATACAAAGGATATTCATTTTTAAACCGTATAGTTTTACACATGTGTACTAATATACCGCTTGTGTGTTACTTGGGTGGTAACACAGAATGTTAACAGTAGGTACCTACGGCACCTTACGTGAGGAATAATATATACACCGTGACTTTTTAGTCGCCTTACAACGGCAGCCCAGTTTATGTATCCAATGACTAAAACACGTTTATATTTCAAAATTTAAAAATAAAATTTTAATTCGTTATTATGACGCAGTCAGGTCGCAAGTCGGGTTTATAATAATTATTATCTTTTCTACGTATTATTTTTATATTTTTAACCATAATATCATCTTATGAACAATATTTAAAAATATTTGAAATGTTGAACTTTATTACCTCATCCGTGACATTCGCCACCCAAGTCGTGCGGTGCCTCCGCCGCGCGCCACAACCCGCGCCGCGCGCCGCCCCCGCTCCACGCCGTCAACGCTCTTATGTTTAATAGTACAGGAGCAGTGACCCGATTTGGTCGTAGAAATTAATTCATACTAGAGTTTACAGGAAAGAAATGTAGGATGTAGGTAAAGTTGTATTAGATCGTCAATTCTATTGTAATGTTATTAGTAAATTTGACAGCTCTACACTACAACTCACTGTTTTGACTTTCTGAATTTTGATAGTCTCAGATGAAAAGTTATTTTTTCAATTACATGCGCAACAGACACTCTTACCAGTACTGCTACTTCCATGCATATTTCAGCGGGCTGGTTGGTGTAAAAAATATGAAATAAAAGCAAACATAATACTGATCCGGTTTTATTTTACTTATAAAAAAAATAACGTATTTATTGAAACAAAGTATTAGGTACACTAATACTAGGAACTCGAATCAAACTACTAATTAACAATGTTGTATGAGTACTATCATTATATAAAAACCAAGTGTACGTGTACATTTTTTCATGTATTTACTTCTTACTCCTCCAAAACGCCCGGTCGGATTTGAACAAAATTAGACATTTTTTTACCACCGTCCAAATTTTTTCTAAAAAATCGATACGTTAAATTTTCATATTAAATTATAGTCTCATTAGAGTTATCCGCTCTGCGTGGTCACCAAACGATGGCTTGAAACGTTCAGAGCCCACCCCGCTTACCATGTTATAAATGGCTAACTTTTAGGTAGGTATCCATTTTTTATGATCTAATGTTGAAAAAATATTTGAAAGGTTAAACCAAAAAACAACAAAGTGGTTTTGTGTGAGAACACATTTTTTTATTCATAATACGTCCTAAATAAGAAAGTTCTTTAATTTTATGGGCTCGTTCGCCCACTGAAATATGTATAATTGTATATCGAACATTTTTACACCATATGTAGTTCGATGTTCTTTTTTGACCATGGCTCTTGGTCTATAATTTTATTTACAGCTTGACATAAAACTGTAGAAAACCGGAAGTCGCCACTGTCTTCGCGCTACCAGCACATTTACAGCTTGACATAAAAATGTAGAAAACCGGAAGTCGCCACTGTCTTCGCACTACCAGCACTTTGAATGATTTTATTTTATTTATTTTTTCACTTATTGCGTTAGTTTTGTGGCACAATAATAAATCTAACAAACCTGCGGTCTTTGTTTACATCAAATATCAAAAATTTTAAAACGTTGTCAGAAACAAAAAGATTAGTTCCGTTTCAATCCGTTCTGACCAAGCTGTAGTCATAACTTTAAAGATCGCTTGTTATCGTTTACGGCAAAATAGGTAACTAGTCCTTATCATTTTCATTTCATTCATTTCATTGTCACAGGCCCCGTGTTGCGTGTCTTTGTAGGTAAGTAGGTAAAAAAGTCGCGAAGAGAATTACGATCGCTGACCTTGAATGCGTAGTGTAGCTATTTTCTGAGTTTGAACGTGTCTAAACAATAACGTAAACATCTTCCTACTTTCTACCGATCATAATTCGACCTACCTACTTTTCGTAATCGATAATCGTCTATTTTATTTATCTTGGTCGTCTTGTAGGCCAAATTTGTAACCTACCTAATCATGCTTAACTGATCATGATTACCTACTAGCCGGTACTTGAATGACATTAATAAGCACGCCACAAGCAGGTAGATAGTTTTTTGATCATTATTAAATATGTACTACATAGATAAATATTCACTTTTTTTCTTACCTTTCGAAATCACGCGGTAGTGTGTGAAACGTGAGGCTCCTATCACTGTCATTATTTAAACAACTAAACGTTATGCAGTATTTTTTTTTTCTTCATCATTATATATATTTTTTAAACTCATGCGTAAATTCAACCAAACACCAAACTTAAATATTATGTAAGTAAGCGCGTGCGTAGTGGGCGGCACGCGGCAACCGACTAAATGTCCACTCCGAAGTGGTCGCCGCCAATGCTTGCAGTTTTATACCTACACTGCAGAGTGAGCCAGGCCTGACTGGAGCAAAATTTTTTACGTCTAGTGCGTTTATCGGATCTAAACGACCCGATACCCGATGACCCCATAGCCGCACTAGATTACATGTGAGTAGAGCTAGTGAGGTACTTCTGGTTCGATGATTTTTTATCCAAATGAGAAGAGAAAGTGTATGAAACATAAAACGATGTAGCAGTCATGAAACGATCTAGAAAACCATACTACTAAATATGATTGTATAATTTCTTTTTATTTGTATTAAATACTTTTTTTAACTATCACAGTTTGCTTCTAAACTTAAAATGTCACTTACGGGATATCTTCTTATAAAGTCATCAAATTTGACTAACGCAGTGAACGTGTTAATCGGAGGGTATCGAGGGAAATTCTTGGAAGTTTGGAACACAATTTTTCTTCGTAACTTTGCACTAGTTAGGAGGTGAACAGATCAAAAGTCGGCCCCTAGCCTTTGAGTTCTTGGTGGGACAGGAATTTTGCCAATTTTAGCAAAAAATAAATACATAATTTTATATGATTATCCATATAATTGGCTTATCAAATTCTCTCAGTCATTTTGTCTTACTGTTTTTACAATTCCAGTTGGACCGCTATCTCGCCTGTGATGCAAGCGAAGTTATAGGACTTACCAGAGTTGAGCATATTATTAATGTCTTCGAGGAACTCTTCTTTAGTGATCTGTGTATCAGTGAAGAGGAACACGGTATCTTCATTATTGGCTCCAGCCCTCATGTACATCTTCCGAAGATCGTCGTGAAATTCTGGCGTATCGTAGTTCCTTTTGATTTCCATTCCCATACACCTGTGTTTGACGAGCATATGTTTACTATTCTTTCAAGCATACCTTAGGAAAGCTTCTGTTGTGGCGTACCTATCTAAAATTAGGTTATAGGTACGCCCCCAATGTCCACTTATATTTAGATCCCTTAGAATTGACCTATTATCTTTAACTAGATCGAAATCCAGCATGCTAGCAGTTATTATCTTTCGCCAAAATCCTCACAATATTCAGCAGATTGCAGAAAAGAATTATGTTAACTTAAGTGCACAACGTGATTGTTTTGTGGAGTAAGGAAGTTTTTGAATGTTGTATGTTAGTTGTATGTTAAAGAATATTAATAAAGACGAAGGCATTTTGTATACCAAGATGTACTAAAATTATTATTTTATGGTCATCACGTGCTAGTGACATTGTGATGATTGACGCGATGCTCGTTGTTCCGTTGGCTCCTTGGTCGCGGGGCTGTCTTAAAAGGGCCAAAAAGCCCTGATACGAAATAGGCAACTGACTTGCACTCGTTGATATGTCCGGCGAGTGTGGCGACGCTCCTGCGGCCGGAGCCACCCGGGCCCACCATGAGGCTGTGCCCTCGCTCAGCGCGCAGCACTCGTGCCGTCCTCACTATATGCTCTATAGCGTCTTTGAACAGTACCAGATGCATCTCTGCCCGAGCCGTCGAATTGTACTCCTCCAAATATTCCTGAGAAATCTCATTTTATTAATGTGAATCGCCCTGTCAATGATTTAACAAGTTTTGTCACAAATAAGCGATGTTACTTGATCATAACATAGTTACTTATGACTTTATGAGTATAATGGATAGTCGGAGAGATGAGGAGAATTATGTGTACTAAACTAATTAGTTTATAACTTGGATTAACACATAGGATAGTTTTCATCCCGATTTTATGTTCCGACGGGACGATTTTCGATTCGTAGCAGAAGAAACCGCTGGCAACAGCTAATTGTTTACAATTTTGCAATTATTGCAAGCGGAACTTTATTTCTTCTATAAAACGATATAAATTCTATATCGAATCGTATGACAGCTGGTTCAAATTTCGGAAAACAAGTAAGCACGGAAATTCATGTCATTAAATATTATGCAAATGATTACATTTTGATATCGCGAAAGCGATCAAGGTTTAAGTGGCGATGCAGAGCCAGCTTCCCGCTCGCAAACGTTTGTCTAAGAAGGATACAAAGTTCTCCATGCACCGAAACCTCTTCTTGATTCGTCTTTCATCTCTATTCACGAGCATGGAGATGTTGACTCTACTTTTGGGCCCCATCGGTCGATGAGCAAGAGAAAACCATCACATCCTCAAATAGCTTGTAGAAGAATTTGTCACTTACAGTGCTATAGCTATAGATAAAAACGTACAAATTATAATCAATCACTTGCCTTCATAACCACCATAAGCTTTGCCAAGTCAGATATTTCAGCATAGTTTCTATTTTCTTTTGGAATAGCGGAATTTATGAAATCCCCGAACAACAAAAGAGGTGGCTGTAAAATGATTGGTTCATCAGGGATTTCTAAAATGGGATTTTGGAAGGCCCGCTCACAGACCGTGTTCATTAAATGGTAGAAGTAGCTCTTATCTTCAATGTTGATCAGACGATCGTGGAACACACGAAGGCACTCGTGATAAAATAATCTGAAATGTGTCAATTACTTTTACTTTGTAATGTGGAAAAAATAAAAATTACACACACTACCGTTTGGCACTACAATAGGAATGTAAAAAGTCGCGCTGAAGACAAAATTCGATCATAGAGGTACTTTTTACAATAAAACCTCAATAAAGTTCAAACTTAAAATGAATTATTGTCGATTTTGTGGGCGTTGTGTGCGAGCAGTACCTATTGAGGGTCTGTATATACCTGAGCATTCCCTGTGGAGCTCTCATATACGCGGCATCTGCTTGCAAGACTCCCTGCATGCACTTGGACAAATCTCTTAGATTGAACACATAGTGCGACTTGGCAGGCGTTGGCAGTAGCTCGGCACAAATCTTCGTATACACATCTACGGCGGCTTCCACTATGGGACCTCCAAGAACTGAGACTTCAGTCACAAAGTCTTCCATGTGGCCTTCCAGGATTGCCTGATTGATATTATAATATCATAACTTGATGAGGGCCAAGGCCGATCAACAACTAAAGTAAACTAATTTCATGCACTGCTGTTGGTCAATATTAACTCCAACAGCGATAAGCAAAATTTGAGCCTTAGGCCCGGTATCCACCAAAGCGGGGAGTGATGAGATGTGTTTGAATAACCAATCGGATGTCCACATCTCCTCTCCGCTTAGCTTCAGTTGCTGTCTGATTGGTTGCTTCAGTTGCTCTCCGCTTTGGTGGATACCGGGCCTCACGCCCCATTCACGACTTTGGTCTAAGCGGAGGGACGGGCGGCGAGATTAAGACACTAATTACTTTAAAAGTACCTACGCAAATTCATAACTGGCGTCGCCTCGTGGCAGTCGTGGCGTGTGTCAAACGTTTATACATACATTTGATTTTACCGCTCGCCGCCCCGCGCTAAGTCACAGTTCACAGCGGCAAGGTAGTGAACGGACCGTAAGAGAGACTATAAACAAAGTTCTGATTCGGGTATTAAACAAATTAAATCTACAGAAAGAATACTAGTTACTAACCTTAAATATAGTCTTCATAGCCCCAGCATTCGGTGCAGAAATATAGAACATCGCAAAATGTCTGACAAAACGTCCGGTGAGAGGGTTGCGGCCGCCACCGGGAGGTGCGCACGCGCAAGCCAGCACCACATCTAGGATATCTTTCCAGTACAACTTGTCACGGTCGTACAGACCGCCAAAATCAAGGTATTGCCTGTTTGATAGACCGAAAGATTTATTAATCTGATGCACTTGTCCCAGCGCACTAATAGCCAATGATAAACAAGTAGCAACTTACTAAGTTGGTGTTTTACTTAACACTAACCGTAAAATACGATTACCTAATCGTGTTTTATCCACGCCACGTGATCTACAATTTTTGCTACATAGGGCTGATTTTTCAAAAGTCAGATAACTTTTGTCTGAGGAATTAAAATAACGGTTTGACATATTTTCCAAAGATAAGCTGTCAAACCGTCATTTTTATTCCTCAGATAAAAGTTATCTGACTATTAAAAAATCAGGTCATAAGTAATAAGGTCACAATTACATACGTCGTTAACTTATCCATCCTTTGCAGTCAGAAGAACAAGTCTTAAAATCAACGTAAGTCAAGAGGCTTTAAACGAAAACTTTACCTCAACAGTTCTATAGTTGGTTGTGCGCCATAAATATCGAGGCGAGGCATATTGACATCATCTATGAATATGATCACTTTCTTCCCTAAGGGAGCTCCGATGGCTTTGCGTGGTCTCTTCTCTAATCGTAACTCTAACACTGCCTAAAAATAGGAATTATGGATATCAATTCTAGGTTAGTTTTTAATTACTCAGTTATGTTTAAAGAAGTTAAGGAGAGTGTAGTGAGTAGTAACGGCCCTACTTATGTGTAAGTCGGTCACCAAAACGGATTGTGCACTACACGAGAAACTTATATGAGTATCATGGTAGCTGGTAGCACTCAGAAATTAGGAAACTTCTGAGTGCTGCCAACATCAGATTAGTATTATTTTCCATTCTGTCCGCATTTTTATAAAACGAAAAATAATGTACAGACCTGTGTTCGGCCACTGCTGGTTTGAGCCGAAAAATTCAATATGAACGGTATATAATAACCGCCTAGAGCCATTTTGTTTAACATTCCTACGGCAATTACCGTTTTACCAACACCTGAAAGTATGATAAACAGGTACACAACTACACAATTGAAATAAATGAAATTAATCATTACAATAGGTAAAATTATTTCCATAACATTCCGTGTCTCTAAAACTTAACAACGTCTTGATCGATGGTTGAATTATACTCGTACGTAATCGCTCAACCACTACGCCAATCATTCCGTTAAAAATTAATTTGAATTTGATTATATTTGGTTTAGGATTTCAACTTATTTTTAATTTTGACCACCGCACTATATTCCCAAACGGCAACTCATAAAAGCCAGAATTAACAGTGGCAGCAACTAGAAAAGCGCCGAGATAGTGAAGCATGTCTCCCGGAACGAAATTAATCAGAAAAGAATGATGGAGGGGTATGAAAATGCGTAGTTTCCACGTAATATCAAGCAGAATATAGAAAAAACCAGGCCAATAGGCACAAAAGAGCAATTATTATAACTGCGCCAAGTTGCCTAGCTCCACCGAAAAAAATCTACTAATATTTAAAGAGATACTGATACAGAGTAAATATTTACCTGTACTTCCAGTAAACATGACAGGTTTGCCACAACCCAGAAGTTTTTCAAACAAATATCCGTATCGAACCGTGTCTATAGTGGGTACTAGAGTCTCAAAGAACGGCAGTGCGGAGTCGTACACAAATTGAGGAATTATTTCGCCCCACACTTTTAATCTCCGCATTTTCGTATCCATGAACATATCGAAGAACATGAAGCCTTGCGGCATACTAATAAAAAATAAATGGAAAAATTACTCACACATAATTTAGGTACAGACTAGATATTTTTATTGCAAAGAATGGCTGTCAGTCATTCAACAGCCAATAGAATGACAGTATTTCATGATGAATAATTATTTAAACAATGGCTAATTTAAAATGTGAATGCATGAACAACTAACAATTCAGCTTCCTCATATTGTTCAAACTGTCTCTTAATGACTTCTTCAAAGAGTTTTCGTCCTTCTTCGAGAATGTTTCCACCGATGCACCACACGTAGCAGAATATGAAACAGTGAGCTATGTACACCTTGATGAATGCCTTGTCCGGGAATCGGTCGCCAGGCTCCGCCAACAACGCGCCCAGGAGGTAGCACAACGCAGACACTTTGCTTATGTCCACCTACACGTGAACAAGAAAAACATCCCATTTATTCTCCATAGTTACATGAAAACGTTTGAATATAGACGTTATGTCACTTTTAATCTTGATAATGTTTCACGGAATGATCAGTTAGGACAGTTAGATATTTTGTCCTAAAGGTAAGGCGAGTAAATGAAAACAACTTACTTTACGAATTAAACATTTAGCTAATAAGTTTTTAGAAGGTTGGTGAATCGTATTAATCCCAACGGTCTTTTCATGGTATGTTGATCATGATCAATCTTCGTTCAAAAACTTACCTGACTAATTCCAAAGCGGCATTTGGTATTCACATGCTGGATTCCAACATCCAACATTAGAAAGAGTTCATGAACGAATTCACCATTTTCCGCAGTGAAGAGGTTTTTCTCAGTAGATTCATCTATCCAGGAGCGCACCATTGGCATGTAGCCCATCTCGTTTGGATCAACGTACACCATGCCACAACGAGACACCGTGGCTGGTGAAGCTTGTGCTAAATCTGCCACCTGTAAGAGCCATTCTAAGGATGCTTGTACACGGCGCATGTAACCCGCGCAAGTAAACGTGCGGGTTACCCGCGTGGTGCTTATACACGGCGCATGCTACTCGCGCAAATAATGGTGCGGGGTCTGCGGTTTACCCGCGCGAGTAACATGCGCAAGCTACTTGATCAAGTTACCCGCAGGGTGAGTTTACACGGCGCATGTAGCTTGAGCATGTTGAGGCACTTGCGCGGGTTACAAGCGCCGTGTACAAGCACCCTAAGGAAGTATTCAGTATTTGCTCTGCTTAAACCAACATCCTCGAGGTTGATTTCCCACATGTACCTACAGTAGTAGGTATTTTACATTTAGGTGTATTATATCTATCTGACCTTCACAATACAAGTAGGGTATCACGATAGCCTTTGGTTAGACTGGTTTGATCATTCAGACCTTTGACAACTGCCTAAGATCTTCAAATTACGGACGGGTCAGCTTCAGCGGTTTTTTTCCCTCTCATTACCACTCTTAGTCTCGAAGTAAAAATGGTTATAGTTCGCAATTCTTAGATTTCATAGTTTGAAAGTTACCTCAAACAGCATGTGCACGTAAGGTGTAAGTTTGATTCTCTCCGAGTTTGACAGACACAGCATCTTGTTGTCATCCAGTACGGTGTTCATGTTCTCAATCCACACGGCGTCCACGGGACCGTCGCAGATCAACCATTGGTGGTCCGGAGTTTCACACTATATAAAACATTGTATTGAATTATTGCAAACGAACACCAGATCCCCGGTGTCTTACTGGGGATCTATGCTCGTTTACTTATAGTGTTATTTATTAATCGGCGTTTTATTAGACCAGAAAAAAGAGTTGTTGGCAATTTGGTAACAACTTATGAACAATTTTAAAATGTTTCACTTACATCCAAATTTTTTTTAACGTTATCTGCATTAAACCCTACGTCGCGTCGCGAACTGTAAAGTTTTTCTGTGGAAAGAATTTAAAACGCGAATTACGACGACGTTTGTGGGCAAGCCCGTGGTAGCGCGGTTAGTTCGAACGTAGGTACAATATCCGACGCTGCACGTATTGAATACGGAGTTCGCAGGTAGGTACAAATTTTGCTCACTGTCGAATTTTTCTTTCTACAGAAAAACTTCCCGATTACTTATCAGGACAGCAGTCGTTCTTAAACGAACTATGGAACAACCAGCCCGCGAAATTCAAATTTTCTTACGTTTTTTGCAATTTTCAGGCCAGCGACATGTTGTAACTTTATCATGTTAAAATCTCCGAAATCAAACTTCGATGCACCTTTTCTATGTGAGAGCTGAGGGAGCGATTTATTTGATATTTTTTATATTTAAAATTATACTTGTTATTACCGCAATTCATATTTTGATAAAGTTACATGTCACTGGCCTGCAAATTGCAAAAAACGTAAAAAAATTGAATTTCTCGGGCTACATCGAAGCAATCACCTTAAACGTAAATGTTTTGTGATATTACACTTACTTGCACAGCCGTACGTAAACTGAGAGGAAGAATTCCATCGTGCCATTCAAGCGTTGCCAGATTGACTTCACCATACAACTCTCCGATTGTTAGACTCTTTGGGTTCATTATGTACTTTTGCACTGGTTGATTTTGTGGACCTGGCACTTCCATCTCATAAAGTTTTTCATAAGTATCCCCCAATATCTTTAAATAATAAATGTGAATTATCTAACTATGAATAATACAAGTGTCTAGATTGTTAGGCATAGGTGTAAAACATCGCATGTAGGTGAACGATTATCATTTAGGGAAAAAGCTAGACCAAAATTATTAGCAGTTCTATAATAACATCAAACCAACATCACTTAGCGGCACCCGTGCGAAATCTGGTGACTAGTCTACGGCCATTCTCCAGTTGCAAGTTTTTATTTGTCCGCGCTTACTTAATCCGTAACATGATCATATTCAAGCGTGGTTTTTTTTTATATGTTAGATTACGACCGTATCTAGCCGTACACAAAATATTGGGTTCTGTTTTTAACTAGTAAGGCTAAATTAATTGAATCTCTGTTCGAAAAAGCTCTTTTTAGGGTTCCGTAGTCAACAAGGAACCCTTATAGTTTCGCCATGTCCGTCCGTCCGTCCGTCCGTCCGTCCGTCCGTCCGTCCGTCTGTCCGCAGTTAAGCTCAGAGACGCACAGTACTAGAGAGCTGTAATTTGGCATAAATATACGGATTTGTTGTGCCGAAAAAGTGGTAAAATAAAATCTCGAAAAATATTTTTTTTTAGGGTACCTCCTGTACATGTAAAGTGGGGATGTTATTTTTTTTTCTCACGTACCCCTTAGTGTGGGGTATCATTAAATAGGTCTTTAAAAAATATTGATAGTTTCCATTAACATTTTTTTGATAAAAAAATTAGTTTGTGAAATATTAAGCTTTAAAGTGTTAAATTTTGCTCGACTCGAGTGTCCCCCCCCTCTACCAGCTAAACGGTTATGTTTAGGGGTGTGAAAAAATTCACAATAGTAGTATATATAACGAAGTTTAAAAGAAAATTGTCATGACTAAGTAGGCTTTACAACTTTACGAGTAATAGTCGACCAACTTATAAAATGTACTTGGGTTACATATTTTCTTAAACAAAATGTATCGGATTCAACTGCAAATGTAAGTTTGTCAACTTTATTTTTACAGCTTTAATAGGTATGTTTTTACGGTATGTTTTTTGGGGAATAGGTAGGTTTTATCGTCAACTATTTTTAACTAATTTCAAAAAAAGGAGGAGGTTCTAAATTCGTATTTTCCCCGATTACTCAAAGACTCCTGGACCGATTTTGAAAATTCTTCTTTTTAAAATTAAATTCAGCGAATCAGTTTAGTTAGTTCGCATAAGTATTTTGATGGGCAGCTACGGAACCCTACACTGTGCGTGGCCCGACACGCACTTGGCCGGTTTTTTCTAATTACCGAGGCCTGTCCGCACTCCAACTTGATGTTAAAACTTGCTTGTAATTTCTCAAACCTGCAGATTTACTTTGATCCATTCAACGTTTTAAACAATACGACGCAACGTGTATCACCTACTAAAATATGGACTCAATACAACCAGCCTATAAATAATAATAATTAAATAACCGCGTGTCCGATAGAAAGTTATAATTACCGTGACATTATCTGTTCTCGGGTGCACATGCCTAACTATCGGTATTTGGCACATCAGTACCGCACGTGTCGAATGTCCTTAGGGTGTGCTGCAGCCCATTAGCAGTCCTACGTCTCAAACTTTACTGTAGCGCCAAAGAAGCACTTGAGTATATAATTTCCGTAGCCCTTGGTTCAAAACTTTTCTAATTACCGTTATACTTATTTAAATACTTGATTTTTGAAGTTAGACCCTAATTGATAATGTAAATGAAACAGAACTTTGGCTTACGTATGTTATGATAAACCAGTATTTGCAAACTATGTTGGTTTTCGAAATTTTGAAGAAAGTCTATCGTTTTCTAATTACCGTATACTAATTACCATGTGTTAATAATTACCGTTGTATGAAAAACTATACCGAAAAAACCAGACTAGAGAGTAATAAAAGACAAAAGGAAAAGGGAAACTTGGAAAGAATCGAGGAAGAAGTAGTCTAGTAGTACCTAGACGTAGTAGTAGTAGTATCTAGACGTACTTGATAACAGCATATCAGATCCTTTTGAAACTCTGTCAAGACCATTTATCATCTCAGCCTATTGCAGTCCACTGCTGGACATAGTCTCTCTCAGGGAGCGCCCCAGAGCACGATCTCCTGCTTTTTATGCAACCACTGCCAGCCACCTTCTTCAGGTCATCGGTCCATCTTGCCGGGGGACGTCCCACCCTATGCTTACCTACACGCGGTCTCCATTCAAGAACCATCCTACTCCACCTATCGTCGGTTCAGAGGCAGACGTGACCAGCCCACTGCCACTTCAGCTTGCTATAGATTTGGAAAATATCTATAACTTTGGTCTTGTGCCATACCTCATTCCGGATTGTATCCCTTAGTGAGACCCCAAGCATAGACCTTTCCATAGCACGCTGAGTGCCATGAAGTCGGTGGGCCAGCTTGACTGACATGTTCCACGTTTAGGCTCCGTAGGTTAGGACTGGAAGGACGCACTAATTGAACACTCGGCTTTTCAGACACTGTGACAGTGGTGACGTGAGGATATGACGCATTTTCCCAAATGCCAAGCTGCACTCTTCTGGCGATTTATCTCTACTTAGCTGTAATACCTGCCCGAGGCAGATGTATTCTTGGACAACTTCGAGTGTTATACCTTCGACGGAAATTGGTTCTGGGATGACATGGTCATTGAACACGACCTTGCCCTTGTTTCATCCCAAGACCCACACGTCTCGAGGCAGCATGAGACTGTTCAGCATTTGTTGCAGGTCTTGCAGCGATTTCGCCATAATAACTATGTCATCGGCAAAACGTAGGTGCATTAGGTATTCACCGTTGACATTGATACCCAGTCCGTTCCAGTCCAGCTTCTTGAACAACAGTTTAGTTAGGGGATATTACAACTCCCTGTCTCACACCTCTTAGCAGCTGGATGGTGGTTTTGTACTTGGACCGACATCGACGCCATGCTTTAATATAGTTTCCTTAGCACCTTTATGTACCGCCAATTGACTTGGCATCGCTGCAAGGATTCCAGTACAGCCCAGGTTTCGACGGAATCGAAGGCTTTTTTGTAGTCTACAAAGGCTAGACATAGCGCGAGCGGTTATACTGCTCTGTCTTCTGTATAACCTGCCGCACTGTATGTATGTGGTCTAAGGTGCTATAGCCTTTGCGAAACCCAGCCTGCTCCGGTGGCTAGAAAACTTCAAATCTAGCGGAAAGACGATCTGTGACGACCCTTCGAAAACAGCTTGTAGACGTAACACAGGAACGGGATTGGTCTGTATAGTTTTAGAGGAGATTTTTGTCTCCTTTCTTGAAAAACAATGTCACCACGCCCCTGCTCCACGCCTCCGGGGTAATCCCACTGGCTATGACGAAGTTGAACAGCCTCATAAGCTCGCCCACCACAGGTTGGCCCACAGTTTTTAAGAGTTCGGAGGTGATGCCAACACTTCCATACCTACCTTAATAACATCAACTCCGCGTCCAACTAGTGCTCTCTCATCTTCTTCTACTAGTTCTTTGTCATTATTAAGCAATATTGAGCAATTGAAAGAAAATAAAGATACAAGTATGGAGATACAAAATATTTTCTAATTGCCGTAGCATCAAATATTCAACTTATCTAATTACCATACCCAACTTTTTTTTAAATCTCATTATCTAGAAAACCATCAGTAATAGTAAAATGCCAAAATAACTTTTGAATTCCTGTCTTTGATGTGTTTCATATTCTAATGTGTTTAACTTCATATCAGCGAAATTCAAAAAGGGCACGGTAATTAGGCAAATAACACCTATCTGGAGAATGGCCGTCTACTATACATAAATAAGTCGGGTTTTCCTTCCTGACGCTATAACTCCAGTACGCACGAACCGATTTCCACGGTTTTGCGTTCGTTGGAAAGGTCTCGGGCTCCGTGAGGTTTATAGCGAAGACTGGTGGCGAAACGGAGTTCGCCGGGTTTGCTAGTAGTGAATAAATAATCGTGTCTTACATTTAAGACAACTGTCTTGCCGCCCCCAGTCGGCCCCACCAACATGACACCCCATCGCACAATCATAGTCTCATGCAACTGAATCACTTTACGTATCTGACATTCTTCCACTTGAAGTTTCCTTTCAAGAATCATATCTCCTGAAAAAAGAAACTCATTTTCTCGTTAAACCATCAACGTATTCGGGTTATTTTTAGTAAATCGTGCTTTGTCAGTTTTTTTTTGTAAAGATGAAGCCGTATTTTACCCCCAAAGTCAAGGGAGAAAACTAAATATGAATCAATTTATACTTACTGATGACCTGATCCATCACGCCATAGTCTCTGAAGGGGAGTTCGACGCCAGGGAACAGATCCGACAATATGCCAGCGAATAGGATTGCATCCGCAGCCAAGAACTTTGGCAAGTTACTGTCGTTGAGGGCACACAAGAGAGTCATCTCTTCGCGCTGGTCCGGACTTGCACGTTTCAAGGCACCAGCCATTACCTAACATACACAGTGTGAATCTATACTATATTGTAAAGCGGAAGAGTTTGTTTCGTTGAACGCGCTTATCTCAGGAACTACTGGTTCCAATTATAAAAATAATTTTGGGTTGGCTAGTCCATTTATCGAAAAAGGCTTTATAACATGTTACGACCAATAAAAACTTGGCAGCGGGTGAAGTCACCATGGAAAGCTAGTATTTCATATTCGATTTTTTTATACTGTTACAAAAATGACAATAAATAGGGTATCTAGCGGAAGTCAAATGATACCTGCTTATTAAATATTAAAGTTCACGTCCGAAACCCAAAAGGCAAAAAAGATAAGAAATATGTCAGCTAGGTTTCAAAGGTACACAAGAACAGGGTACAGCACATGACAAAGTTACAAAAATAATATTACCAGTACACTCTTGACAGCTCTCATGCCGAAATCGTAATGATCTTGTTTTGATAGCTGTTCGCTGGACAACTTGTACATTTGCACCATCTTTTTAGCTAAACCTTTTGAAGATTCGAAGCCTTCGGAGTACAGGATTACTTCAGCAATCAACGCTTTAACACATACATTAAGTAAATTAATAACTTTACTCGTAACTGAACCAGAAAATAAACAGGGGCATGCCATTCTTAGAAGTATTAATTTTACAAGTAGTATTTTTACTTCAATGTGACAAAGTGATGGAGCAAGACTTTTACAACAAAGTGATATGAATGCTATACTGTAATATCCTTCGTACACAACGCGAAGAAAGTCTCCGATACATTACGACGGGTTTGACGCAGATTGTGCACTTCGCAAATTGTGGTGATTCATTTTGAGGAAGTGCACAATTTGTGAAGTGCACATTTTGCAAATTATTATTTTGAGAAGTGCACAATTTGCGAATTGCAAAATTTGCGAAGTGTTCATTTTGCGCCAAGTGCACAATCTCTATCAAACCCCAGTTTGGCATCCATTGACGCGTGGCTGTATACGAAACTCTATATTATTTTCGTATGGCGATAGTCGTCTGGATAGCATTGTCGTAAGGTCTCGAGACTTGCGTCTCCCTGAAGATTAAGTGACCTGCTCTTACCATAATCTGGTACCATCATTGATATTGGACGGAATAAAGCTTTCAAATTATCAGGCAGTTCGGTTCGACCAGCGTAACCTGGATTCATAGTTATAAAAGCAGCACAACTGCGCACTAGTTTGATCTCGCGTCCTTCAAACATGAATCTGTTGAAGAGAAAATATGTATCAATAAAACATTATCCGTCTTACCACAACAAAAATTAAACACCTGTTGAACACTTGTCTTAAAAAATTGTCAACGTCAAAACGACATTTTCTCCTTGATGTAAGGGTCGTTTTGCAGTTACACTTTTTTGAGACGAGCGTTCAACGACGGGTGTTTCTTTTTTTTGTGGTAAGGCGGTATTTATTGCTTTTTTAATCGTGGTAAAATCATCAGATGCGTCCTCCCACCCAAGGCAGAGCGGGAGGAACTGTCCGACTCGAACTAACTAAAATCCGCGGTGTCCTTGCCCTTCACTTTCCGAGGTCTGGTAACTCATAAATCCCGCGACCCCGGCAGGCTTTGGCCCTCTAGAGGGGAGCCCCATAATTTTGCTGACACACTATGAGGCGCGCGTAAAACACAACGCGCCATCGACCCATTATACTGTAGCTATAAAGAAGGAGTTTTGAAGAATCTGTCGAATGTTTGATTTTTGACAAACAGTCCGTCAGATTTTCGTTCAAGCTCTGTACCCGTAAGTCAAATTCATTAACCCCAGTGTTCCATATGGTGCAACCCTCAAAACAGAGAGAAGGCTTTCTATCTGTTTGAAAGGGTTTGCATAGACAGCAGCGGGGATTATGTTTATCCATGCTATACACTGATGTGTATGACATGATGTGTACAAAATCCCTGATTTAATATTCTAAAAATCTTAGTATAAATACTTAAGAATGCAAGTTACCTGGTCTGCCTTGCGACCTTCGCATTTCTGATAGTGATGAGTTGTTGTGCGATTACAGATAATACTTCGATATCGATTCGATTGAACTCGTCGAAACAACACCACGCTCCAGACGTCGCGAGGCCAGAGAAGAAACGTCCCATCATCTTGTAGTCAAGCCCTGATGTGATCAACTAATTTAAATCCTATTATAATTTATTAATGAAGAGGTTAGTCTGTAGTGAAACGTCTTATAACTAAACATCTTACGGTTGTCATGATAAAAACATAAACGGTAAAAATACTCGAAAACGTGTACCTACTACAGTACTTAATTATGTTTTTTTTTAAAAGGGGATTTCCTCGAGTCGCCTCAATCATATCTTTAACTTTAATTTTATCAACCATGATTTTTTAGGGTTCCGTTGTCGACAAGAATCCCATAAGTTTCGCCATGTCCGTCCGTATGTCTGTCTGCAGCTTATCTCTGAGACGCCAGTTACAAGAAAGCTGTAATCTGGCTGCCGATAAAGTGGTAAAATTAAATCTATTTTATTATTCTCTTTGTTCGTTTCGAAACGCACTTGTCTTGAATAAAACCTCACATATAAGCTTGTTTAATTGTGTATATTCCTGTCACATTGAGGAGTTTGTAAAGTGTTTACCTTCAGAACAGTTGAACACGACGCACTGTATAGCCAAAGCCTTCGCCATGTCCTTGGTTGTCTCCGTTTTACCAGTGCCCGCTGGTCCAGCCGGCGCTCCTCCCAGGTCCAGCTGCAAGGCTCCCATGAGGCACAGGTAGCAACGATCCGTCAGAGGAGTTATTACCAGTACACCTTGAATTTAGATTTTAAATCAATTGCTTCCTACGACGGTAAAGGTGTAAAGCCAGCGAAAATTAATGTTCCAACAACTTTCTTCCAGCAACTTGGTTTTGTAGATCAAATCAATTTATGGAACTAACACTAGGTATGAGGTACCGTTTTGATTCACAGGCTGGGCAGTGTTAATAGCATCTAAATCGGTTAAGCCGTGTTTAAGATTATGGCATATACCTAAACGCAACATTTCTGAAGAATACCCACGAAGAGAGATAGCTGATTATGACAAAAAAACATTATATTTGTGATTCGAACACATAGGTTGACATCTAATCACACTTCATGCGTCGCGTCGGTATACTGAGAGTAACTATAATTTATTACATTAGTTTTTATACTGAAGTAGAAGTTACTGTTAGGAAGTTGAAACAAACGTCCAATTAACTTAGATTTGATTACTAATTTCGGCCGCTTTGGACTAAAAATGATAAACACACGTTTTTAAAAATGTCCTAAAAATAAGGAAATAACTCTACGGGGCTGAGAGAGAGGCCACTCAAAACGTGGGGGCGTATATTATTTAAGGGATTATTCATGGGATATATTTACATGACGTGTACAGATCGTGTAACTTGCAAAGATATCAACTCGCACTTGACCAAAAATAAAAAACGCCAAAAATGTCAACATCAAAAAAGAGCTAAAGGTTCTTAAGAAAGTTTTCCTGTAGATCTCTTAGTATGGATTCGGATTTCTCCCTTTTGGCCAATTTAAAAGATACCCTGTATAGTGTTTACATACCTCCTGCACCCAAATATTCATGACCATAAACGTACAAAGCACTTGACATTCTCGCTATACAGTTGTCGATGTCTTCCTCCCAATAATACCGAATCATCTTCAACCATTCGAAATCTGTTCTGCAGAAGTAATAGAATCATGAGAGTGTTTCAGTTACGGTAGAAAATCATAAGGCAAGCTGAAGGAAACGTTAAAGAATTCTAAGTATCTAGTTCAGTAAATATGCTTGGCTGGCCACGCTCTCGCGTGTCCAGATGCAATGGGTGTCAATATTCAACTATAATCTTGCACCAGCTTGTGGCCCTGCTCGTGACCACTCGAGAAAACGAACGCGAAAAAAGAACCCAGTTATTGTTTAGTTAGATTACATAAGAAAATGAGTCGTCCGAAAACTGACACCTCTCATCAATGAAGAACAGGATTCCAATTTTTTTTAGAGACCTTAATTTTTCAAATATTTCCAAAGTGGCACCACCACATGGGTAGATAGCATCCACCACAACCCCTTAAGATTACTAACAATTTGAGTACTTACGCTTTCTGAACATGTTTTTCCACCATTTGTGTAATAGTATCTCTTGCATGGACATCTATTGTGATAAGAGCGCAGAGAACTTTCCTGAACAATGAACTAATATCTGCGCGAGTGAGAGCCGCCAAGTCGTTCAGGTCCGATATGCATTTCTTCTCATAATCCATCAGTCCGGTGTCAATGCGAAGAGCTATTCCGTAGTCGAATATTTCGTGCACGCCTTTGGCCCACATTATTTGGGATACTGACAGGATGATCTGTTACCGGTACAATATTTTTAATCAATTTTTGCAGAGAGCATAATGGTAAGGGTAGCCCAGTGTTAAATAGCTTTAAGTTAATTAGTCGTAGGTTTGGACACGGATTGCCACTTTAGTTTGTATAACAGGATAAAAACAGGGAGGAATTTTTTTTGGGAACTAGAAATTGCAATTATGTAAGTAATATTTTTTGTAATATTTAACGGAGAGGAGGTTGTGTGCCAGATTACGTTTATAGGTTGATTTCGTGTATGGAAGGTTAACTAAAGAAGCGAAATTATTTATACCTGGTTAGGGTGCAACTGAACCCATTCCACTCGTGGGCGCATTGCGAAATCTTTTAACGCAAATTTCATGCATCTCTTTACAGATGCGAACATCGCTTCCTCCACTTTGCCAAGCCAATCTTCTACGTTGCCACGTGCTTTCAGACCCTGGAGTGTTCAAAACATTAGTTCTTGGTTATGGTACACAGTGGCTGAGCGATTGGACTGCTGTGCAGCGTGTCGAGGGTTCGATCCCCGGACGGAACAAATATTTGTTAGTACAAGTAATTGTTCCGAGTCTGGGTGTTTGTGTATTTCTATAATTGAGGGGTATAGAAGCAAAGGCGACCATCTCCACTTTTACAGATTTTAAGAAAAACGTGAAAAACTTGTATCATAAAAGTTACATATGTTTTTGAAGTTTTTATGGTTTGTCTGTAATAGTGTAGTGTTAGGAAAACATTTCAAGCAAGTTTGGGCTAGATTCACGCAGTGGTTACAGAATAAATGAGGTTACAAATTTGGAGATTGTTATGTTTGTTTCTCCCAAGTAGACATTGCTATTTTTGTTGTAATCATATATGGATTTTGTTCACTTTGCTTTAATCTGTAATGGATATTGGTGATTCTGTTTCAATAAAAGGCATTATTAGAAATGTTATATTTTGAATATTGTTATATTTTGTTGTTTTATACTCATAAGCTTTGCTATTATGATCACAAGCTAGCTTTGGTTGTTGTTTTGGTGAGTATCTGCAAACAAAACAATAAAATTTTGAATGTATTGAAAGTGAAAAATAGCATTGCAAAGTAACAGACAACAAAGTTTAAAAAATAGTACATAAATATACTTTTCTGTCTTCTGGATTGTTCTTTTCCACTTTCTAGGGTCTCTTAACTTTTTTCTAGCTTGGTTTGGAGGCACTTCACAAGCACTCAGCTCCATTTTATTATTGTTTTTCACTTTTGCACGCAAACCGAAAACTTTTAACTGATTGACTTGTGAAAATTTGAATCTGTCAAAACAAAAGCGGCAATCTCCAGAGGAATAGTCAAGTTTGTTTCATTCACTAGTTTTTAACCATAAATTTCTATTGGATAAAGACGTATTTGAAAGTGAGAATTAGACAGATCGACGGCTTTGAATCCCAACAACTAGATGGCGCTATTAGTTATAATTCGAGAAAACATGGAGATTGTCACCTTTGCTTCTATACCCCTCAATTATTAACGCACCCACGATACAAGAGAAATTCCTAGTGTAGGGCATCGTTTCAAAAAAATAAGAAAAATGCTTTAGTACGTCTACCAAGTTTGTTAATCAGTCAGGATACAAAGTCGCATAAGTTAAATCTGTGCCAAGCGGCCTAACATAATTCAGTGATGGTGAATCGTGGATGAGTTTTTTCAATATGTCGACTGTAATACGGAGTTTCATATTCTAAAAGGAAGGTATCAAAATAACGTTTACCTTTCCTAAGTTCACCCTCTCTCCTTCGGGTGATAACATGGCAACGATGTCAGTCGTCAAGTCCTCGGGTTTCGCTGTCTTAGCCAGTTTTGCTTGTAGCATATCCCTAGTTTGGAAAGACATCTCTTTTTCCACTAGATTACCTTCTTCAGTTACTTCTAATTCAGATTCGGGGAATTTTACGCCAAATTCTAACTTAGCAATGGCGTCGAAACATTTGCGCAAATGTGGCTGTACAGCGTGAGGGTTTCTTGTCTGTATACATAATTTAAATAAATTATCATGTATGAACTACCTACAGTCATGAGGCAACAAAAAAAATAAAAATAAGGCTCTTACTCACAATACGATAATGGATGACACGACAACCGCAACCACAAAACAGCGACACAACGTGGTCGAGGGTGTATAAATATACACCTTTGACCACGCTGTGTCGCTGTTTTGTGATACGAGTATATACCTACAATATACACATTATATACACTGTGTATTGTATATTGAAAATAATACTTTAATTCACACGGAAGACATTTTCGTGATTATCTGGTTCATATCCATAATTTAAAGTGCCTTAATTTGTTTTATCCTAATCATAATTTGCCTGAATGATAACATGTCCGAACTAAATGTCATATTTAAGTAATATCACATTCTATAACATTTGCCATCTGTCTAGCATCTTCCCAAATAGGTTAAGGTCGTTTTCCAGGGTAACTGTAGGCTACAGAATACCAGTTTCTACACGGAGTGGCTACCTGATGACCTCTACAAATCAAACAACCCACTTTGCACTGAGCATACGACGCAATATGGAACCTCTTTTTGTCTGTTGTCAGTCTTTTACCGACTTCATGTAACAAACGTAAGTGATCCACAAATGACAGATAGGATAAACAGCTTGACGTACCTAACTTTCCGAGTCACGGAGGAATCTCGGCATGATAAGTATGATCCATCGTTAAACACACATCAAAGCGTAAACGACAAACTCTTAAATAACTCTATTCATTATATTATAGAGCCTTCTTAACTAATGCAGTATTGATTAAAATATTATACAATTATAATATACCTGGGCCAAAATCTCCAAAAGTTCATCATTGGACAAAAAGAAGAATCTAGGAAATGCAACCCTTTTTGTTTCCAGATAAGCCTCTAAACACTTCATGATTTGATCGAGCATTTCATTGTTTCTCACAAATTCTTCGTAAAGCTTAGGCTGAGTCGCCGCTGGCATCGCCAAGGGTACCTTAGCAGAAGCGATTTAAAATAAATAAATATCAACTTTCCTCCTTTTTATGACCACTAAAAGAACTGTACAAAACAACAGTATATAAATCATTTAAGCAAGTTGAAGCTTTAATGTCTATATTTCTGAGTTTACAAACATCAGTTATATAGTGGGGCTTTTCCAGTGAACGAAGAAAACATAGAAGCATTCCTAGCGCCCGATAATGACCCAACGCAGATCGTGCCTCGGTAGGCGGGGCTTATCAATCGTGTCTCGGAGGAGTTATGCCCGATGGACTAAGTAAATTAATGTTGAATGTTTGAAGTAAATATGTTTGTTTTCTTTATGCTACATTACAAAACACTCTGCTCCTTTGACAGATTTCCACAAGATCCAAATCTCAAAAAATGGACGAGATCAGTTCGCTTGGAGAGACAGGAAAACGACTGGTCCCTAAGCAAAACAACATTATTTTGTTCAGTCCATTTTAAGATGACGATTTTTATATGACGAAAAAACGACCAGAATCTATAAACGATCCGGGCTCTTTTTAAATATATTATCCAACATTTTTGACATTTTGGTAAAGCAAGCTATGTTAGCCATATCTGTTATTCATTTTTAAACAAAAGACAATAAGACTTTCTTGTTAATATCTCTTAGGAGGCCGTAGCTCACAGTAGGTGCCAGTTATATATGTTTTCATTCTTTCTTTTTTTTATTTCTTTGTATATGCATACAATCATAGTCGTATGAGCCATTTTATGTAAATATAAACGTGAACTTTTTGTTGTTATGTATCTACTCAGATCAAAGAAATAGGCAGACTGAGCGTTCTGCTCAGAACACGCGAGTGTCTCCACCAAAGTTTATACAAAATTAAATAGAATTACATTCCATAATGTTTTCTTTGTTTTTGAGAACAACTTTTACGATGGTAAAAGACATAAGACGGCATATTTTGGCAAAAAACAACAACGACGGCAGCTTGGTATGACGCGTAACTTGGTACTGTCGCGACTTTGTATTCGATTTTGATTTTGTATTAACTTTGGTGGATCCACTCGCGTGTTCTGAGCGCTCTATCTGCCTATTTCTTTGATCTGAGTGTATCTACATCAAATGCAAAAGAAATAAAAATACATACCTCATAAAATATATTCAAATCTTTCATTGCTACTTTTTATTTAACTCGTCCACTTTGACAATTTTTGCAGCCCGTCAAATTAATGTCATGTGTTCATTTATGTGCATCTGGACTGAGAGCCCGTTTTTTTTTTATTGTTGGATCAACTTGAAACTTACAGGGGTTTTAGTTAAAAATAGTAAAAATTCGATGCCGCAAAGCATAAATTTCTTAAACGTGAAACAAAGCTGTTATAGGCAAATATCTATGGCCCTCAGTTCAGACGCTCGCTAAAAACGGCTTAACATAAATCTCAGAAAGTACTACCTCTGTGATAATAATTTTTATTTTATATTTTACTAAAGAATTTCTTAAAGATTTTAAGAAAAATTCAAATTCCTAGAATATGGCATTACTGATTTATAGCAGTTTTACTTAGGGCTCTCAGTCCAGACGTTTATGAACTGAGAGCCCCACTGAAACATAGCTTTAAATGAAGAAATACATACATTTGCTGCTTTTACCATAAAGTTAAACACCCCAATGAATTTCTTAAAAAGAAATAACGACATAGGAAGTAACTGTTGAAAGGTAAATTACAATTGAATTTTCGGTTAACATCTGAACTGAGAGCCCTTATATTTTCGGTTTTATCGGCTATTTGCGGGCTCCGAGTTTAAAATAAATTAGCTGAAAAGTTTTAAGAAATTTTTAAGTAAAACTTAACATACGGCTTTTTTTTCTAAATGCTATACTTACCGAGAAAAACCATTTTTTAATTTTTCATTCGAACAAGTTTTGTAAGGTAACCATGATTCAAAAATCTCAAACGTCAGTTAGTTTCAAAGATGGCAGCACATGTAGGGTTGCGTTCGGAAATTTAATCTTCATAAAATTATGTGTGACGTCTTAAGCGCTATATTCACGATCCAGCACGGCTGTACGTCAGCTCAAGGTCGCGTTGCTGGACGTAGCAAAAGCGCTATATTCACGATCCAGCACGGCTGTACGTCAGCTCAAGGTCGCGTTGCTGGACGTAGCAAAAGCGCTATATTCACGATCCAGCACGGCTGTACGTCAGCTCAAGGTCGTGTTGCTGGACGTAGCAAAAGCGCTATTCACGGTGTTTTTGCTACGTCCAGCAACGCGACCTTGAGCTGACGTACAGCCGTGCTGGATCGTGAATATAGCGCTTTAGTGCTCAGACTGCGAGCCTAACGGTCAGTTCACACCAAGACGCGACGCGAAGCGACGTGACGCAACGATACCTCAAATTTGTATCTTTTCTTGTAGTAAACAAAGTCAAATTTTGAATTGCATCGCTACGTCGTCGCGCTGCGTTGCAAAAGGTGTATCTTTTGTTTTTTAATATAGAGTTACATTTTGAATAACTCTATTGAAATGTGCGCGCAGCGTCACGTCTCGATCTGAGCTGACCCTAAGGCGGTGGCGGCGGCGGGCGCGATAATATTGAATGTATGAAATCGCCGCTCGTGGCCACACTGAAGTGACTAAGGCTTCTTTACCACCAGAGATGCGCTATGTAGCTGTGCTACGAAGATGTGAAAGCTGAGCTACGAAACTGTGTGACCTTTTCCACCGATGCTACGCTATGTAGCTGTGCGAGTAAGATGTGCTATAGAGATGGGTAGCTGCGCTACGAAGATGCGCTGTCACAGGGTAGCTACGCTACAAAGATGCGCCGCCACAAGGCAGCGTGAGAAAAACAAACAAAATTTTAAATGTCGATAAGGTCGATAATTGCTTGCACCTGTTTTTTTATCTCGCCATCGTTAAGCAAATGTTTTTCGACCTTCAAGCGATTTTCGACCTTATTGACATTTATGCGAACACCTGATTTTAATGAAGGAGCAATGTTGGCTAACGAGAATGTGAGAAAAACAAACTAAATTTTAAATGTCGATAAGGTCGAAAATTGCTTGCACCTGTTTTTTTATCTCGCTATTGATAAGCAAATGTTTTTCGACCTTCAAGCGATTTTCGACCTTATTGAAATTTATGCAAACACCTGATTTTTATGAAGGAGCAGTGCTGGCGAACGAGAATGTGAGAAAAACAAACTAAATTTTAAATGTCAATAAGGTCGAAAATAGCTTTTAGTGGTTTGACAAATCCCTTAATTGGTTCAGTGAGATGACAAAGATTACTTATCTGTGGTATTTTACAACTAAATTTAATTTATTAAATGTTAGAAAACGTCGACGGACCGTAGCACGCATCCATAGCACGCATCCTTAGCACGCAGCCATAGCACGCAGCCATAGCACACAGCCACAGCACGCAGCCATATTAGCACGCATCCTTACATATAAAAAACATATCTTAGTTGTATCCGTTTCCACCAGTGCTGTGCTATGTAAACAAATGAATGTGATTGGTGGATAACAAACGTATCCGTAGCAACGTAGCATAGCGCATCTCTGGTGGAAAAGCAGCCTAAGGCGGGCCTAGCGCGATGGCTACAAGCGATTTTGCAAGCCTAGGCGTTGCTAGGCAACAACCAATACAACGGGCGGGTGGCAGGAGTATCAAACGGAATGGTTTGATACTCCTACCACCCGCCCGTTGTTGTCTTAGTTAAAATTAATAAATGTATTATTTTTTGAAAGTTTTTATTTATTTTTCAAAGTAGGCTGATAGGCCTTTCAAACTGCCCAATATTCGCCACTTATTTACAGTACAAATACGTAGTTGCTCTGCTGCTGCAGAGCAAACTTCCCAGGAACACATTAGTCTGTTTTTGGTTAGAAAAACCTGAATTTATACAGCGCCGTGAATTAGAGCGATCCCTCGCTTCCAGTGCTTTCTATTCAAAAATAAAGGAATGTCTCCTTTGAGTAAAATTTTCTATCTGCAGTATTAAGGGTACTTTCCCTCCAGGTGGCATTACGAAATTCCACCCTGTAGATATATAAGTACATTTATAACACCGGTCTGAAATAGATAATTAATAATAATAAAAGCCTGCCGGAGTCGCGGGACTGTCTTATCAGGTAACCGTGGACCCGGAACGTAAAGGGCTATTGAAGGACACCGTGGATTTTTGCCAGTACAAGTCTGAAACAGACTTTTGAGATTTTTAAATCATGGCTACCCTACAAAACTTGTTCGCATGAAAAACTAAAAAATGGTTTTTCTCGTAAAGTACAGCATTTTGAAGAAAAAACCGTATGTTAAGTTTTACTTAAAAATTTCTTAAAACTTTTCAGCTAATTTATTTTAAACTTGGAGCCCGCAAATAGCCGATAAAACCAAAAATATAAGGGCTCTCAGTTCAGACGTTAACCGAAAATTCAATTGTAATTTACCTTTCAACAGTTACTTCCTATGTCGTTATTTCTTTTTAAGAAATTCATTGGGGTGTTTAACTTTATGGTAAAAGCAGCAAATGTATGTATTTCTTCATTTAAAGCTATGTTTCAGTGGGGCTCTCAGTTCATAAACGTCTGGACTGAGAGCCCTAAGTAAAACTGCTATAAATCAGTAATGCCATATTCTAGGAATTTGAATTTTTCTTAAAATCTTTAAGAAATTCTTTAGTAAAATATAAAATAAAAATTATTATCACAGAGGTAGTACTTTCTGAGATTTATGTTAAGCCGTTTTTAGCGAGCGTCTGAACTGAGGGCCATAGATATTTGCCTATAACAGCTTTGTTTCACGTTTAAGAAATTTATGCTTTGCGGCATCGAATTTTTACTATTTTTAACTAAAACCCCTGTAAGTTTCAATTGGAACCAACAATAAAAAAAAAACGGGCTCTCAGTCCAGATGCACATGTTCATTTCTAGCGCCAATGATGTCATTGTTACTATGCGTTGCTTAGCCAATTAGAGACGAGCGTTGACAACCTACCCAATCATAATTTCGTGATGTTAATAGAGAACAAACTAGCTGTTTTAAGAAAACAAACGTCGTGGCCCGTCTATCAAACAGATTTTGTTTGAAGTTACTCTTCCATGTTTTCTTCGTTCACTGGGCTTTTCTATCAAAAAGTGTTGTAATGAAATACATTTTTTTATTTGCAAAAATGGTAATCACACAATGTTTACTGATAAATCATGAATTCTGATGAAGGAAAGAAAGAAAGCAATTTTTTGTGATAGTTATTTTAACATAGAATTCCAAGAAATGATAATTATTATAGTCGACACAAGGTTACGACGAGTGCGCTACGCCCATTCATACAAAACGAGTATTATTCAATAAAAGAATAAAAGATAAATTAACACATCAAATAAAAAAATTCATTATTTTCCAACATTAGTTTAAATGTGTATGAAACATGTAAAGTACATAATTATTAGGGAAGTCTTTATTTTATTGGTAAAAATATCGTCTACGGCGTCGTAGCGCTTTCGTAGAGCTTCGTAGCACTTTCGTAGCACTATTGGTGGTAGTAGCAACAGAGAACGCTTATCTTGCTTTATATGTAGTTTAAAATCTACAAGGGTAGAAATTTGTTTTATGGTAGCAAAAAGAAGACGAAGTAGATATTGGCAGCATTGCGATATAAGCAATACAATATCGAGGTAAAATATTAAAGAGACCATACTATACCTTAGCTAGTTTGCGCATGATATCCTTCCAGGACTTGTCCACAATAGTGAACAGTCTCGTTTCATTGGGCAGCTGTCTTTGAATATCTGGAGCACTGAAGATGACCTCCAAATAGATCCAAGTTTGTTGGCAAGCTTGCCACTCTTCCTGTAAAAAATATATTGGCAGTCTCAGTTACTTTTGCAAAGTGGTCTAAGCAACTTGAAAATTAAAATCGCTATATTATTCGCAGAAATAGCTTTCTACAAACAAAGTTAACAAACTTTACTGTGTATTAGAAACATTAAAAACAGAGACTGTTAGTATATATAAACGATTTAATTAACGGAAACAAACCAATGAAATAATTTTAAATTTTCACTTATTATTCAAAGTGAACATTGTTTACGATCTGTTCGAAAATCTTGTAAATGATAATTATATGACATATAGTCATATAATTGCTTTCAGAACATAATAATATAATGAATAATATACCCCCTTACTTATAAAAACTTATGTTGCTTAGCTACCGGTTAAATATCACCTGTCCTTGTCATTTCTATTTCAATGAATAGAGATGGCAAGTAACTTAAGAGCTATTTAAGATATGTAACGTATAATCAATGTTTATAACTTATGGGGATAACTTTACCAAAGTTTTAGAGAACAGTTCCAGGTTCTTCGCCCATTCCTCAACTCTTCCCTTGATTGGTCCACAGTTTCTGGAGCTGAGTATCGTGCTGATGTGAATGTTACCCTCATCGACACACAGTTGGATTTCTTCCAATCCACCCAGCACATACACATCTTTGGCATCTTTATGCAATATCACAGGGAACTCTAAAGCTGCCCACATTTCTTCAACCTATGAAAGAGATTTAATGTTTAGACTTTTATTTTTTGCAATTTGCATTAAGTCAGTCTATCGCAGTTCACTGCAGGACATAGGACTCTACCATGTTGCTCAATTTCACCTTGTCCTCAACCTTTTATATCTAGCCTGTTCCAACCATCTTCTTAAGGCCGTTGGTCCATCCAGCTAGGGGGCGTCGACTCCCCTCCAGAGCTCGTTTGCTCCAGCGCTGCTGTTTTGGGATCCACTCTGTTAATTTTATTTTACCTTCTTCAGTAGCGCTTCCAGTCCAGCTTCTGAACTAGCTTGTCCCGCCACTTCCATTAGTTCTTCAGCATGTTGGAAGGCATTCAGATCCTCAAATGTTTTAAGCGTTATTACATGATCAGGTACAAAGCGAGTTTTCAAAATTTCTTCAATTTTTATCCAGTGTCGTGGTTTCAAAGCTGGATTTCGTAGATATGTTATTACAGGTAACTGAAATAACACGACAGATTAGATTTTATGAACTTTCTCCAAAATCTTTGACTTCATTTCTTTTGACTTATGTACCTAGTACCTAACTTTAATGAAATTATGCCAACCTTGTCTTTGATGACACCTATAGTTGCTTTACATTTTGGCACAATTTTGTTCGGAGGAAGACCTTTGTCAAGTTGATTGAATATCTTGCCAAAATTAATAGTTGTTGCCTGTAAGTCATCGATGTCTATCGTGTTGAATGGAGAGTCATACCTGAAGAACAACAACACTTTAGTAAAAAGTGTTTTAATAACTTTCTTATTCTTACATTTTGATAGTGCTTACCAGGATTGGTATGTGTCCATCCAATCTTTAGCAGATTTCCAAAGTAACTGTCTGAGTCTAACGTCGTTTATCGCTTCGTCTAATTGTTCTAACCGTGCCGGTGGAATCTGTAATATTTTTGGCCCGACTTCAACTTTAAAGTTTTAATTCGATTGTATGTTTACTCGATTTCTCTAAGAGGCCTGAAGATTTGAAAATTTTATTTTTCAAAGATATTCTGCCAGCTAATCCCCTTGAAAAAATCGAGTCAACACTTCGTAAAGCAGAAATAATCAAGTCGCGGGAGTTGTTCTAGTTATAATATACGCCGACGAAATATTTTTTTCAAGATAACATAATTACCTTAAATATCTTCTGCCACTCCCTTATTTGCTTGTCCCTTTGTGAACATGCAGCAAGTTTATCCTGCAGGTCCTGCAGGGTCTCCATTACCTTCTCCATGTCAGATTTCTCATCGTACAACCACGGTTGCTAAAGTGTGATAAACATTGAAAGATTCAAATTTAAAAAAATAGTAGGTATGACTCCTATAATATAGCTTTAAATATTGATTTTTCTTTACTGAACTTTAACCGTAGGTATGTGCTATTAGGTATAAATAAGTTGTAGAATATTTTAGAAAATAGCAGAACGTGAGCTATCAAAAGTAAAATAAACGGTTGGTCTGGGTAAAGTAATATTTCCAGAAACAACAAAGGGCTCAATGAAAAAGAACATAATAGAGTGCAAAATGCTCCATTGGGTTTGGTTTAACCAAGTTATTTCATATAATTTAGTTAGTTACCGCAACTTCATCCCTCAGTTTGTTGACATCGAGCATAAGTTCCATAATATCCTTGCCGATCTGGCTTGCAAACAATCCTGCTAATTTGCTGCGAGTCTCAAGTCGTGCGTCCACATTGGTTCGCAGAGTTCCCAAAGCCACACTCAAACCTAACATTATAAATTATTGGCTGATGAATGGCAGAAAATATAGTCATAAATAAGACGTAGAATAGGCTAGTTGGCAGTATCAGTAATTTGCCATCTATTTGAGGCGTCACCGGTTAGAGCAGATTTGAAAATTATTGAATTAAAAAATAATTTTATTTTTTAAATCAATCAACTTGTATCAAGTCAAATATAAAAAGCATCAAGACTCGAACGAACAAAGACGAATCAAAAGTGAGGGCTCATTCATGATGAGATAACGCAAAAAAGGTGCTTTGAAATGACAAATGTTCATTCTATATTAAGGCTAGCTCGTTTTTACCAAAATTTCAATTCACGAAATACAGAAATTCATGGCAGATCGAGATTAATTTACATTTAAATTAAACTGCGAATACGCGACGGAAGTACAGAAACTGTTTTTGCTTCCACCGGCTTAACATATTGTAATATTGTAAAAAATCTAATTATTCAAAAATCAGTCGTTACAATTAAACTGGAGGGTTAGCGAATTTTACTTACTATCCTGATATTTTTGTGAATTGGTCAATTATCCGATCTACAAGCACGCAACATAGGATTATTATCATAGAGTAACAGCCCGTTCACACGGCAGTCCAGTTTTTTGCAGGATCCCCGTCGATTTGTCGACGGGGATCAGCATTTTGCAGGATCCTGCATGCGGTTTGCTCGTGTGAACACTAGCGTATAATCTCTTTTGCGATCAAACGGCCAAAAAATGTTGCGTGCCTGTAAATCGGATAGGTAACTTATTTTCTTACTAATGAAATAATTTACAGAATGGATGATAGCATTCACTGTCAATACGTACCTAAGAAGTCAGTCATATCATCGGGTGAAATCGGTATGTTGAATTCTCCCATCAGATCATAAAGTTCCCGAAGATATTCCAGTCTTTCTTCTAAGAATGCCACTCGCGGTTCGAGCCCGTCTAACATAAAGTTAAAAGCTACCAGTTCCGCAGCTGTCTCAGGTTCCTTTATTATATCGTCGTTAATTATTTCTATTCCACTGACAATTTCTTCAATGACCGCATGACCGATTCTACAGATAATGGAAATAAATAAATTATTATGACTCTTTCTAACAATAAAACCTCCAAAAACTGTTTCTTTTACTATCCCAAGTTAACGAGTTATTTATTTTAGCACTCATAAAAAGTAATTACAATAATGATCTTACCCGGGTGTGACATTTGCCACAACATCAAACAACTTTCTCGGCATCGGTCTGAACAGCTCTTGGAATGGGAGGAGACACAAAAATAGCATGCCTAGAGGTTGGTAGCTTACTATTTCTTCTATAGTTTCCATTTGTTTGATAAACTTGTCACATAACAGTCTGAACTGAAGTACATCTCTCTCATTCTTAATTAAATCTATATCCATTGCACAAGATTCACGAAAGTTATCTCTGAAGAATTGGAAACGTTTCAAGAATTTCCACACGGTTTCATATCCGAATTTAATGGAATAGGGAATGAATGCTATATCTTCCAATAATTTTATATCCTGGTTCATCAGGAAATACAAATTGGGTGACTGTCCTGCGGACCATTCAACTTGTTTGCCCATTATTGTGGGCTGCACAAATATTTGTAACGATTCATCGTGTAGGAAATTGTGAAATGTGCGCACGTACTGCTCCCAGTATGCTGTAATTTTTTCCAAGTGCGTTGATAATACTTCCTCACTCGGATTTAGTATCATTTCACCAGACTCTAATATATACGCATCGACCTGGAATAAGGCCCACTGCAAAACGCGAACAGAATAACGTATTAATCACTGCTACTACTTGTAAAATAAGTTATAATTGATTTAAAAAAACAATAAGCTGAGGGATGCCTTTAAATCATCATCATTATCATCAGCCTATTAATGTTCTCACTGCTAGAACACAGGCCTCCTCTCTGTGAGAGGGAGTGGGCCATAATCCACCACGCGGGCTCAGTGCGGATCGGTGGATGTCACATGTCTTCAAATTTTTGGTTTTAGGATATGCCGGTTTCCTCACGATGTTTTCCTTCACCTTTTTGAGAGCAGTGGTGATGAAATAAATTACACAAAGTAATGCGCCTGCCTTGATTCGAACCCACAACCTACAATTCGTAAGTCGGAGCCGATACCACTGGGCCACCGCTACTCTAAATAGAAGTCAGCCTTTAAATAGAAGACTGAAACTCCTGCCTAACTCCTGCTTTCTTTCAAAGTGTTAACTGACGGTCCTTCCACCGAGATACAGTCATTATAGTAAGTTGACATTGTAAGTTGATGAAATAGTAAGTTGATATAACTATGTTTATTTTTTTAACCTGTAAGATGTCACCAGTTTTTTTACGGGTTGAACTAGTATTCTGAATGGTTCAGTACCTTGCATTTTTCGGTATCACGAGGCAAGGTTTCCACAACGGTTTCCACATCGGTACCATTCAATACATCGTCAGGAGGAGTAAATCCAACATGAGTACGGAGCATATTGGCCATCATCATATTTGACTTTTTAGTCAGTCGATGCAACATATAGTTGGTCATATAATCGGCCAACTTTATAAAACTGCAAGCATTATATTATTTTAATTCATTTTATTAAGTGGAATATTATTTTGTTTGACTTAAGTAAAAAAAAATATACCATGCTAATCTTTCGCAATACTTTCTCTTGTTCGCTTTCTCTGTGTAGGACATGCCCCCAGTAGGTTTGCCTCTTATAAGTTGGAACGGCGGAATATTTCTGTCGTCATACACAAACCCCTGCTGGTATAGCGCTGTGTGGCATGATTGGGTGAGCACCTCCATTACAACGGTGCGGAATTCTAGCAATTTATCTCTTACGTATTCTATACGTTTCATCTGTAATTTAATTTATTAATTTAAAACCTTTTCAAAAAATTTATGAAAAGAATCGTCATTAAGGGTACATCCTGTTTCAGTTTTGCGGTGTAAAAGCAGAATTCCAATTTCAAAACTTTCATAATAATCTTTAGATATCAGGACGCCATAATATCACGTGCAAAACCGTCCCGCCCGACTGTAGGAAAGCGTTTGTTGTACCTAATGGTCTACTTAGAACTAAAAACATCAAGACCATATTTATATCCTGTTCACCTGATCTTCAATGAAGTAGAAAAATGCAGTATCCATGTCTCTGCTCACATCAGCAAATGTTTTCATATACATTTCACAGCACATTGCTTGTATACTTAACAACGCCTTGCCTAAAATTGGCGTCAAAATAAATAGGTTCTTTGCCAATTTGTTACGAATTTTTGAATATTTTCTGAACATTATAGATTTCTTCCACACATAAAACGCTTTCCAATATCTGTATAACTTGAAGAACTTGATCTGTGGAAACGTAAGCAATTTTAAGACTCTGTATATAAGCTAATGTGCATAAACAGTATTAATAATTATAATTATCCAATATTCTTACATCTGTAAGTTTAACAAATATGTTATACTCCTGTTCCCAAGATGGAAGTTTTGTGAAGACCATCTCTTTAGAATAGTGTGTCACTCCACATTGGCTTATTGTGAAAAAATTACTTTTGTCGATGTGCTCATACGGTACCACCCTGGAAAACCGACATACTTAGTGTTTATGATTTTCACTATTTGCTATTTTTGGAAGAAAGTGATGGTCCAATTTTATTTATCGAACTCGGTGTCCCGATACATCAGTTGTACCTACGATGTTTTAAACACTGTTTTAAGCTTTCACGGTTTGTCTCAAAATTTAAAATGTCACTTACGGGATATCTTCCGTGATTATTTATTTGTTTGAGTTCCCGATATTTCGACGCTGTTGCAAGCGCCATGATCGCGGGTTGACTGGAGATTGCGGGTGGATGAAAATAAATTGTTAGGAGCAGACAAATCTGTCTACCCTCTTTCTTTGTCTCTTGTTACGCGCACTACTGGAACTCGACACTAAGTCACGGCAAAACACACTCACAGTATCAACAAGTTTTTTGGAGTCTTTATAACGATGCCGGCTGCCATTTATGAGCATGTTCACAACTGGATTCCACGTACTCGACAATTTGAAGCCATCCTCTCGATTGAAATTCTTGTGTTTTCTTATTTCAATTGCTTCTCTTGTCAGTCTCGGAATGTAATGTTTGTCCGTGGACAAAATACTAGGCTTGTGAAATTCTATCCAGTGATTGGGCCCTGACTGTAGCAGATGTTCAGCTATGGCAGATTTTTGCTCATCGTTATTTTTGACAGCCTTTATGTGCTCTTTGATGCGGCATGAGACAGTTCGCTTCGTCTGACCTATGTATGAGCTGCCACAGCTGCAATCGATTTTATAAACCCCAGGGTGTTCATATGGGATTTTATCCTTAGGTGAACGCAGACTTTGTGCAATTTTCCTATGAGGAGTAAACACAGTCTTTATCGAGTATTTACTCAATAAACGACCTATCTTGTCCGTTACTCCTCTCAGATATGGCAAGAAAGTTGTTTGGCGTTCCACTGTAGGCCTGGCGGCTCGCTTCTTTTCTGGTCTTACTGCATTATCATTTGTTTTGTAGCCATTCATGAGTAACACTTTCTGCACATGGGTCAATTCACTAGTAAGGTGTTCAGTATCACAAAGATCGAATGCGCGACTTGTAAGTGAGGTGACTACAGAATTGAGGTGATAGGGGTGATGATGTGAGGTGGCGTGTAAGTATCGGTCCGTGTGAGTTGGCTTCCTGTAAACTGAATGGCTTAGGGTCCCGTCACTCCTTGCAATGACCTTGACGTCAAGAAAAGCTAAAGAGCGATCCCTTTCCAATTCCACTGTGAAACGCATGGCCGTATGGATGTTATTCAAATGGTTCAAACATCTCTCAACTTCTGGTATTCCACCTCTGAGGATGCAGAATACATCATCCACATACCGCTTCCACACCTTGATAGGCACAGGACAAGTAGAAATAGCCAAGTCTTCAATGTGTTCCATCCACAGGTTAGCAACCACAGGTGCCACTGGACTACCCATGGCAACGCCATCAATTTGCTGATAAACTGGCCTTTATACAAGAAGAAATTGGTGGACAAACAGTGCTCCAGCAACTTTGCATACTCCATGGGGATATATTTTTCTGGAAGCTTTCTTCTTATAATCTCTATACATTCCAGTACGGGGACATTGGTGAAAAGGGATTCGACGTCAAAACTAACCATAATCTCATCATTCTCGACCCTGGTTTGCTTCAACAAACTCACAAAATGACGGGAGTCTTTGACAAAAGATGTTGTGTGGCCCACCAGTTTTTGTAGCGTGTCTGAAACATGTCTCGCTAAGTCACAAGATGGAGAGTCAATCTGACTAACTATAGGGCGCAATGGGACATCCTGCTTATGAATTTTAGGTAACCCATAAATCTTTGGTGGTTGCGCTACCTTGGGCCTAAGGAGCCTGTTTAAAACATCATCAGGGAAGACATTATGGCACTCTTTAATCACCTGTATAGTACGTCGTGAGACCCTAGCCGTAGGGTTGTAATGTACAGCGTCGAAATATCGGGAACTCAAACAAATAAATAATCACGGAAGATATCCCGTAAGTGACATTTTAAATTTTGAGACAAACCGTGAAAGCTTAAAACAGTGTTTAAAAAACCGGTACGGGCCGGAAATATGCAAAAAAGTTCAACATCTTGAACGTTTACGGAAGAAGTGTGAGTGTTTACGGGAATCGTTGATATTTCTAGTTAAATGTCGCGATAATGACTTGTTACCCGTGTGTGTGCGTATAAAACCTCGACCAGACATTCCCGGTTCTGCGTACGTTCTACGGAAAGCGAGTGAAAAGTTGTTACGTAAACTTATCCGCACAAACCGGTATAATTTAGACAAATATCAGTGTGAGTTGTATCAATTACATCTATGGTGCGTCTCGGTGCTAGATAAAGATGATTTCGATCAATGTGATCGGATCACATACTTGCAAGCACAACGATCTCGTGAACTGAGTGCCATAAAACAACAAAGAAAGTTTGAAGCCCTACTACGGAATAATAACTCGAAGACTGTTGTAGTTAATAATTCTGAGGTACAAACAGTGATAAACAGATCGACTAAAGAACTTAGTGAGACTGCACTCAGCGCACTGAAGAAAGGGTTGAACTTTGCGCCCACTCCGTTGCGTGTGCCTTTCGAAGATGTCATAGGCAGGATAGAGGAAACTATTAGCAAAAATAAGTTACCACCCTATGACGCAGACGCCCTCAGACAAGACGTTGCCGTAGTGTTACGACATGCTAAACCGCCTAGAAGTAACATGACACCTGATGAACGCTCTGCATTACGTGATCTCCGTGCAGATATGGACATCCTCGTCTTGAAAGCGGATAAAGGTAACGCGACGGTTGTGTTGAATGTTTCTGAGTATGACGAAAAGTTGGGTTCTCTGCTCAGTGACAATAAGACTTACAAACCTATTAATTACAACCCTACGGCTAGGGTCTCACGACGTACTATACAGGTGATTAAAGAGTGCCATAATGTCTTCCCTGATGATGTTTTAAACAGGCTCCTTAGGCCCAAGGTAGCGCAACCACCAAAGATTTATGGGTTACCTAAAATTCATAAGCAGGATGTCCCATTGCGCCCTATAGTTAGTCAGATTGACTCTCCATCTTGTGACTTAGCGAGACATGTTTCAGACACGCTACAAAAACTGGTGGGCCACACAACATCTTTTGTCAAAGACTCCCGTCATTTTGTGAGTTTGTTGAAGCAAACCAGGGTCGAGAATGATGAGATTATGGTTAGTTTTGACGTCGAATCCCTTTTCACCAATGTCCCCGTACTGGAATGTATAGAGATTATAAGAAGAAAGCTTCCAGAAAAATATATCCCCATGGAGTATGCAAAGTTGCTGGAGCACTGTTTGTCCACCAATTTCTTCTTGTATAAAGGCCAGTTTTATCAGCAAATTGATGGCGTTGCCATGGGTAGTCCAGTGGCACCTGTGGTTGCTAACCTGTGGATGGAACACATTGAAGACTTGGCTATTTCTACTTGTCCTGTGCCTATCAAGGTGTGGAAGCGGTATGTGGATGATGTATTCTGCATCCTCAGAGGTGGAATACCAGAAGTTGAGAGATGTTTGAACCATTTGAATAACATCCATACGGCCATGCGTTTCACAGTGGAATTGGAAAGGGATCGCTCTTTAGCTTTTCTTGACGTCAAGGTCATTGCAAGGAGTGACGGGACCCTAAGCCATTCAGTTTACAGGAAGCCAACTCACACGGACCGATACTTACACGCCACCTCACATCATCACCCCTATCACCTCAATTCTGTAGTCACCTCACTTACAAGTCGCGCATTCGATCTTTGTGATACTGAACACCTTACTAGTGAATTGACCCATGTGCAGAAAGTGTTACTCATGAATGGCTACAAAACAAATGATAATGCAGTAAGACCAGAAAAGAAGCGAGCCGCCAGGCCTACAGTGGAACGCCAAACAACTTTCTTGCCATATCTGAGAGGAGTAACGGACAAGATAGGTCGTTTATTGAGTAAATACTCGATAAAGACTGTGTTTACTCCTCATAGGAAAATTGCACAAAGTCTGCGTTCACCTAAGGATAAAATCCCATATGAACACCCTGGGGTTTATAAAATCGATTGCAGCTGTGGCAGCTCATACATAGGTCAGACGAAGCGAACTGTCTCATGCCGCATCAAAGAGCACATAAAGGCTGTCAAAAATAACGATGAGCAAAAATCTGCCATAGCTGAACATCTGCTACAGTCAGGGCCCAATCACTGGATAGAATTTCACAAGCCTAGTATTTTGTCCACGGACAAACATTACATTCCGAGACTGACAAGAGAAGCAATTGAAATAAGAAAACACAAGAATTTCAATCGAGAGGATGGCTTCAAATTGTCGAGTACGTGGAATCCAGTTGTGAACATGCTCATAAATGGCAGCCGGCATCGTTATAAAGACTCCAAAAAACTTGTTGATACTGTGAGTGTGTTTTGCCGTGACTTAGTGTCGAGTTCCAGTAGTGCGCGTAACAAGAGACAAAGAAAGAGGGTAGACAGATTTGTCTGCTCCTAACAATTTATTTTCATCCACCCGCAATCTCCAGTCAACCCGCGATCATGGCGCTTGCAACAGCGTCGAAATATCGGGAACTCAAACAAATAAATAATCACGGAAGATATCCCGTAAGTGACATTTTAAATTTTTTACTACGATGTTTTGTTCGATCGATACTTTATTGACGCGAAAAACGCTACAGTAAACGATCATTAGTTCGAAACGTCTACTACTACTGCTAGAAACGTGTATATATTTATCTAGAAATACTATAGGCTATTATAACATCATGCTATGACCTATAAGAGTCGGGTAGCTGGGCTGAAACCACGGGAAACAGCTAGTTAAAATTATAAAAGTACACGGATTGTGGTTATGGTATTACAAAAGTACACAACATTCGCATGAATCAAACAATCAAGTAAGTATAATCACGTTCATCATCAGAATATAAATGTTCCCACAGCTGGGACACAGGCCTCATCTCTGTGAGTGGGAGTGGGCCATAATCCACCACGCGGGCCCAATGCGTGGTGATAGATGTCACAATGTCTTCGAATTTTTGGTTCTAGGACATGCCGGTTTCCTCACGATGTTTTCTTTCACCGTTTTGAGAGCAGTGGTGATGAAATAAATTACACGGAGTAATGCGCCCGGCTGAGTTCGAACCCACGACCTACAACTCGTTAGTCGAGACCGATACCACTGGGCCACCACTGTAACACAATCATGTTAGGTAAACGTAATAAAATTATAATTAATAAACATTTGTGACACGTAAATGTCTGTTCAAATGGAAATGCAACAAGCTTTTGAAATTCTATATCACTAAGTCAGGCAGCTTCGAGTTGAGTTTCCTAAAAATATAGGTCCCAACCAACCCAACTTCTGTAGGTAGGATTGCAGTTGAAAGAGTTTAAAAATTGGCGGTCTAGGAACATTGTATAGGTCTGACAACAAGTCGAGGATGACTGACGTGAGCCTCGAACAACATCTCAGGAGGCTGCCGTTAGGCAGTTGGATCAAGAGCTTTTGCTTGAAAAAGCAGTACCTACTTCTTGAGACGTCGCAGGAGGAAATCTGAGTTCATTGCTTAGTAGTGCGAGAGGCCTTTGCCTAGTAGTGCGATGATGTTGGCTAGCATAGTATCACTTACCTAGTACCTACTATCATCAAGAGTAGGTATCGAGACTGTTGTCATTCCCACGTAAGATCTTGTTCTTCTGAACACTGAAAATTTTTTCTAGTAGATCCTGATGAACCGAGGCGACGCAGGCGCAGTTATGGTGGTTACAATATCTACCCGTCTGAGATATCCGTACGCAGTATGGATATCGAATAGCTACTGTGCGTTATACCAGACTATACCTAATCTATCTCCGAGCTAACATCAAGATTCATTAAATGACAATAGTAGTTTAAAAAAACCAGAGGCCTTACCACTAGCTCTTAATGCGATCCAGTTTAGGCTGTGGGAAAGAGACAGAGCTATACAAGTCGTCGAGCGCCATCTCTTTCCCACAGCCTAAAGACTTACGATTTAAGAGTTCATGGTAGGCCACCAAGTGCATAACTATAAAGTAATCTATCTAAAAAGATAGGCACCATTATACTCACTTGAGGTAGTAAGGGGTAAAATAAACATTCTGTGGATGGACGGCATAAATCATGTATAGGAAGCCGACTGATGGGTTAGTTTTCACGTGGTTGATCACGTCTGTTTGGGACGCCACTGGAGGTTTCACTTTTAGTGGGTCTGTGGTTTGATACTGTTCAAGTAAGCTATCTTGGGATTCCCTAATAACAAGCTTCCTTTTCTTTTTAACAACTAGAATAAAAAATATCTTAAAATTAATGAGTTAAAATCATAAGTTCTTGACTTGGCTCATGAAATTTCGACATGTGGGATGTGGACTCTAGTCGAGTAAGCCATTGAGTTAATGGCCAAGAGCATGGAACAGCACGTGACGAGGCTCTCATCAGGATAAAAAAAAAACAAAGTGTTAATTTTTGGCACGGCTCTCATTGTTAGATCAAACCGGTACCTTCTCTGAAGCCATGAATTCCTCTATGCGGGTAGCTTGTACTTGGCTTAGAATCTTAGATAATATAATTGCAAATGTTAAATTCATAAATGTTTAAGAAAACAAATAAAGAACAAAGTGATTGTTATATCTACTGAGCTAGCTAGGACGTCAAAAGGAACATTTCATAACATTGACATGTATCATTGTTATCATCTAGGTGCCACTTACCTGGTTCTTCAATAGGTGCTAAAGTTCCTGGTTTTCTTTCGTTTTTGAATCTTTCCTCTTGCACGGCTGTGAGCCCCGTCTGTTGAAAATAAGCTTAAGTACCTATTATCGACCCTCAAACATGACTATAATATCTAATTTTACATTATCCATGCAAAATATACCTACATATTAAGAATTGAAGTAATTCAACACGTTTTATAAGGGTTTGAAATTTCGACTGCTATTCAATATAACCAACTTTTTGTCGTGAAGACTTTTTGCTTCCCCGTCGAGTGTGCTATGACGAAATTTTACGTGCGGTCGGTGCTTTCGACTGGAGAACAAAAAGTTAGCACGACAAAAAGTTTCCAGTAAACAGCAGCACTAAAGATAAAATCTTCTAAAGCGACGCGTTGTTTGTTTTTATTAGCTGTGGGTAGGTAATAGGTATTGTCAAAGAATAGTAGCTAGTACCTATGTAGCAACAATAAAATATTATCTTGGCACAAGTTAAATATAATACCAGCTAGGTAATAATGAAATATACAGTTTTACGCCAAGCAGCTATTTTGAATCTAAAATGTCGGTAGTTTCTAAGTAGGTATAACCATACAAATTGCGTATACTGTGCGATTTTAAATCTTACAACCCCTTTCAAAAATACAATAATTATTGAAATATGCATAGATAGTTTACCAGAGGCTCCGGCTCCTTTTTCACATATTCAATTTTTTCCAGTAACTTTTTGTGTGGTATATGAAACGGAATCTCTCTTGGTTTTCTGAAATTGATTAATTACAGCTGTTTATTAGTAAGAAAGTCGCAAATAGATAAAAGTGATTCGAGCTGTAGGGCATGCGCTCCACCTGCATCCGCGTGGTCGGGAGGCATCCCCGTGGTCGGAAGGAGTACCTACACGTGTCTTAGCCATCAATGGATATAACATACCTACAAGTAATATTTTGTTGTGAAATTCTCTTTACCCCGTTCGACAGTGAGCGGTGTTGTTAGAAATTCGCTTGGCAGGACCGATAGCTCACGTCTCGAGCATAGCAGACCCATGTCAGGTCTGCTATGCTCGACGTGGACAACATACCTAAACAATGATATTTATAATAGGTTTTAGATACATATAATGTAAAACCTATTATAAGTATCACTGTATATGATGTCCTTATTAATTAAAGAATTATAATTTTAGTTATTATTTACCTTTCGTAGTATGTAGGCACTGTCTTGATATTTCTCTGCAATATCTCTATTGCCGGCAATGTAGTAGAAATCGTTCTGCGACACAAGCGTTTCTCCATATTTAACGAAAATGTTTAAATATTAAAAAAACATTTCGAACACAAATATTTAAACAATGCTCTCTACAATCACAACTATTGAGATCGTTTGAGTTAGTTTGTCATTTTATGAAGCCAATCGATGGTGAAAGTCGTAAACAACTCCACATTTTGTTTATTCCCATGGAAACCAGAATAAGTACTAACAGAGAAAAAAATACAAGGGTAGCATAGATGGACGACAGTCATATTCTCAAGTTTTAATAATCAAACTCATTAGACAATCATAATTAGTTGACTGTTTAATAAAACATAACATAAAAGTATGTCACGCATTGTAGCGACAGTAAACAAAAGATAAGATAGGTACCTAATAATTCTATGTCCAACCAAAGATTTATCGTGTTAAAAATATACACAAAAAAAAAAAACAAAGATATCGTGTTGAAATCGTGAAAAAAAACTTAAAGTTAGCCAAAATTTCAATAACTTCAGTTGGTAGCAACCACAGAGCAACTGGCCATTCCGTCATAGAATTTGAAGTTCCCGCTGAAAATAACGGTTATGTTGGTAATAAAAAACCCTTCACACTACTGCTTTATTTACGGGCGTTACGAACAAAAAGGTGAATTAACCACTCAGCACTTATTTATTGTAAAATCAAATACAGAACACTGACAGTGACAATGCATTAATTGTTGTTCTATTTGGGTGATATATTTTTTTTAAGTACAAACCATAGATCATTTATGTTTGTAGGCTGAGAAATGTTATACCTCAGCGCACAAAAACCACATCCCAATTTTAAAAAAACAATAATTGTCTATGATTTGATTGTGATTGTGTGATTGGCGCTATTTTGCGTTTTTATTTTAGATTATCAAATTATAACAGTATTTATTGTGTTATGTATGAATTATTCGTTAGTACTAGTTTCCGTATGTGTACATAAATCAATATTAAAGCTTCTTACAAGGTACGTAGCCAAACAATTGTAACATTTAGAAAGCAACTTTCTCCTTTCGCTGCTGTCAATTTTGTCGATAGGTTTCAGTAAGGACAAAAAGACAAATTATTTTAATATTTATATATTAATTCTGACTACAGTAATACATTTTCAAATAGTATTTTGCATCAGTTATAATCAAATATTATTTTCCTTTAAAATCCCATTAGAATTTAGAAAGGACTAACATAAAATAATATACCGAAGCCTTGCCTTGATTACAAGACGCAGGTTTTGGGTACAAGTACAGGTACCAAATCTCTACTATTCTACGCGATGTTATGCCAATTTTTTGGAATATTTGTGTTTATTTAAATCATTAACCCTGTAAATTGGTCTATAAAATTACGACCTGTACACTTTCATTCAGTACATTTTTTTTAATACAATGTTTTGAAATATATTATCACAAATATGCAGAACCAAACAAATTTTATGACAACACCTAAATTATTATTCTTAACTTTAATTTTTCTTAACAAATATTTAATAAATTATTATTATGTTAAATCAATTAAAATTCAAAAGTATAGGTAGGTACTGTTTGAATTGTTGTACATAAATAAAATTGAATAGGTATTTGAAATCAGATTACAATTTAAAATTATTAAAATAAATAATCCCTAAAAGGTATTGACAACTATGAACAAAGAAATCTTTAGATTCATAAATGGCTCTCAATAATCCATTGTTAGAATCAAGTACACAGCCCATAAAAGAGGCCCTCAATTTAGATAATACAGCTTATAAATCATTTTCTCTGTTCTCTGCAAAAATGCTGGCATCATTACACCACTGCATTAGCCACCAAATATGCACCTACATGTATTGTTTTACTGCACAACTAAAGATGTAAACAGCACTTAATTACTTAAATATATAATACAGAATAATAACAATGTAATATTCCCTATATTGGTGGTTCTTAACCGGTCGCTGTACCATTGGTTGTGCCTGAAAGCATCCTAAGTAGTCAGCAAAGCTATCTTTTATTTTATTACATTAATTGGTCAATTTTGCTGAGATTAAAGCTGAAATACAGAAGCTCATTATACTCCATTTGAAAAGACTTGAAAGATAATTCAAAAACCATATTTTTCTGGGTGCAAGGACAGAAGTAAATCAGAAGCAAAGAAGGAGGTGGAACATTTGGTTTTGCCACTATGGCCACTCGAGATGTCCAGTGCATTAGCCATCCTGTGGCGGCTGGGGCGTGAGGTAGAGGATGTCCTCTCCTTCATGTGTCCGGGTCGATGAACAAGCATATCTATACTAATATTACAAAGCTGAAGATATTGTTTGTTTGTTTTGACACACTCGAGAACTACTGGTTCGAATTGAATTTTTTTTGTGTTGGATATTCCATTTATCGTAGCAGGATTTAGGCTAATATAATATCACGCTGCGTCCAATAGAAGCCGAGCCGGAGGGGGGGAACCATGAGAAAGGGCTAGTAAATAGCAATCACATAAATCTCATAAAAAGCTGTATTGTGAAGTAATTTGTTCATAAAAAAATACCACCTTATAATAATAATTACACTTCGAATAATTTAAGGCATGTTACCAATAAATCAACTACGTGGTTGACGCAAGACATAAACATTGTCAAGTTTCCATCATAATTAAAAAGTTTTGAATAACTGCTCTTTATAGGTTGTGATCGTCCAAATCAGATGGAAAGACTGTGCAAAAACTAGATTGAACAATACTGAAAATATGCCATAACATTAAACTCACATACAGAGAAAGCATGAGTACCACACTTGCTCTAGGGTATTACACAATAAACCTTATCAATCATGAACACCATGTTTTCTTGCAATAATGAGAAATTGATAATCTGTAACAAGTTTTATTTTTTTAATTGTTGGATCTTTAGTTTTATTTAAGAAATTTATAACTCCGTAAGTGTAAACCTTGTAAAATGTAAACTGAAAGGGAACTGTCTCCTGAGATACAGGCTAACAACCTAGTTCAGGAGGCAGCGCTTAATAAATCTGTGTACTTACGTTGTTCAATAAAGCAATAATTATTATTATTTAATTGTTACTTTCTAACACTAAACCTAACGTTCCTTATAACTTCACAGATTGTTCAATGGGTTCCTTAACATAAAACCTGCCAGCAGCTTCATTTGAAGCCTCTAGTGTTAGTTGTCATTGAGGAATTGAATGGCTATGTATTATTACGCAAGTAAATTGAATGAAGCCTCATGTAGTGGGTGCAATATGAAAGTACCCCCTGCCCCCTCAGAGCCGGCCCCTGTGCCTCCACCACCCACCGGTCTTGCTCCACTACCTCCAGACCCATCTCTCTTGCACGGCACAGGCCTCTCTTATTATGATGTAAGTTTATTTCAAAAAATGTTAATCCTTTTTTTTTATTGTTTTGCATGAGTAATTAGTTCTTTATGTTAGAAATGTAACTGGTCAGTTTTTCTTTCAATACAAATCTTATTGTTTGTTCCGTTTTTGCATGATATGATTGTTGGAATCTTTGTATGGAAAAGTCATTCCAAGCCCTAACAGCGATTGATGCTAACTAGCCATGGCACCAACTGTGTAACCTAAATTCTTTTAGTTTTTTTTTCACAAAAACAAACTATATCATGGTGATTTTCTTAGGAAAGGAAAAATTCGATCCGCGGGCAGGATTCGAACCCACGACCTTCGGATTCAGTACATCCGACGCTCATTTCCAACCGAGCCACCGAGGATCTTACCTGCCGCGGCGAATTCTTCCTTCCATTTCTAACGTCTCATGGTGACGGTTGGAAATGAGCGTCGGATGTACTGAATCCGAAGGTCGTGGGTTCGAATCCTGCCCGCGGATCGAATTTTTCCTTTCCTAAGAAAATCTTGAAAATTCGCTAGGCATGCGTTAATGCGTTTAATATTTAAAAAATTATATCATGGTGCCTAACCCTTTTCAGAATGATGATTACTACTCAATGGTAAGGGGAAACAAATTCATGTCAGAAACTTCATGCAAACATATTGTGATGAATGGAGGAATTAACTTTGTTTCATCCCAGAAAGTGGAAACACCACAGGTATATTTATTTATGATTCCATTATTATAAGGTATAGTCTAAACAAGTGGGAAAAAATTTAGGCACAGATTTTTGATGCAATGCACTGTAATAGAATATGACATATTCTAATAACACATTGTGTTGACACAGTATAGTGCCCGCAGCCAACAAGCACTTGGGTTTCTGGGTTTTGACTGCACCTTTATGCAAATTATTGCAAATGTCTTTATTTCAACAATACATTTTGTTTACTTATTTTAGTTATCATCTGTGCTACCTTCTGGGGTAAAGTCAATAACATCTCTGTCATATGGGAACTGCTCAGGTGACAAGTCAGAAGTTGAGTACAGAGATGGTCAGATAGTGAGTGCAACTCTAGAAGCCCTGGTGGACATGCTTCGACCTGGAGCCAGCAAAGCATTTACATTTACATTTTTATTATGTTCACGGCTATTTGTCAAACCGCATGAACTACTCAACAAGCTTTGCAAACGCTACTTCAAGAGCTATGAAAAAATAGTAAGTAATAAAATTAATAATAATAATTCTGAGCCAAATATTAAGTGTAGAGTAGATATAGATAAAGTCTCCCTATATGATGTCATAATTATATCTTAATTGTAGGGAAAAACAGAAGTGAAGGAGCTAGTAGAAAAAGAACTCAGTGATATGATTTCCCTAGTGAGGGTTTTAAGTCAATGGACCAGTATGTTTCCATACGACTTTCGTGACGACAGGGTCATGGCTCTTGTCCGCAGTATAACTCAGAGGTAAACATTCTTTTCCTTCTTAAGTTTGAATTCTTGCACCTTTTGTATGTATTCACAATAAGTTTGTAGTTATCAATTAAGAGATATTGAATGCAATGCAAATGATAAAAATACCTTCCATAGATGTGCAGCAGATCATATGGCTTCAGTGAGAGTGGAAATGTCAACTACATTAGAAAAACTTCTTGATAAACTAACAGCACTTGAACAGTATGAAGAGACATTAACAGAGCCTCACCTAGTGGCATCTGTGGACCAGCTGACACAGGTATCACATTACATAATTCTTGCACTGCATATGCTTCTTTCGAATCCATTTTCCTCTTTTCTTCAGGAATTTTAGTACTGCATTAAGTCTGCATATTGCTGCTCATGTTATGAATATTGAATTATCCTAATTTCCTATTTAAAACATTATTGTGGCAGTCAGATTGATTTCATTTGTTTTTCGATTCCCAAATAATTTATAAGAGAAGAGCTCGTGGTTAAATAATTACAGCCGCACAGGCCGATCTTCCAGGTTAAGCCGTGCTTGCCGAGGTTGGTCTGTTGATGGGTGACTGTCTGTCATAGCGAGTTTCCTCCGTGCCTCAGAAAGCACGTAAAGCCGTTGTCCCGGCTGTTATTTGTAAATCTTTGACAGTTGTTACTGTTAGTCAGAACCTGTAAAGTCTGACAACCAATCCTACCATGGGGTATCGTATTGCCCAGTTACTGGGCTGTGGAGGTCCGACAGGCAGTCGCTCCATGTAAAATACTGATATTCAGCTGCAGCTGCTTCAATTGGAAGCCGACCCCAATATAGTTGGGAAAAGGCTAGGCAGATAATGAAATAATTTATAATCATTTCAAAAAGGTTGACACGTGTTTCTTCTTTTTAGGGTGACATTCTAACACTTGGCTTAACACCAGTTGAGTTGGCGAATCAATTGACCATTGTAGAGCTACATAGGCTATCATTTGTTGGCCCAGAGGAGTTTGTGCAAACATTTGCACCAACACAACCGCAATCTACATCATCGAGTGGCAAGGCGTCCATCAGCTTACACCACATAGAAACTAAAAGCACTCGGAATTTGGAAGCATATGCTGATTGGTTTAACCGACTCAGTTACTTAGTGGCAACCGACATCCTGAAGGTAATAAATAGACTGCTTTACTATGACTGTCTTATGGTGAACGCACACCTAGCCGCACCGCAGTCTCCGCAGTCCGTTTTCTTACCGATTCTGCGGCTACTGCGATGCGGGTAAGTGTGCGAGGTTTCATAGAACTTCATACAAAGAATTCGTAATGCGGGGACTGCGGAGACTGCGGTGCGCCTAGGTGTGCGTTCACCATTAATGGTCATTTTTGTTGAATATGTTTTCTCATGAATCATCCGTTACAGGCCGCTAAAAGCAAATACCGTGCGCGAGTCATTGAACAATGGGTGATGACGGCCAGAGAATGCTTCAATCTCGGAAACTTCAATTCGCTCATGGCCATTATAAGTGCTTTGAACATGTCGCCAGTGTCACGACTGAAAAAGACGGTAGTGTTTTTTTTCTTATCACATGTGAATGAAGATTAATATGTAGGATGTTGTAAATAAAGTTAAAATTGTTGATGTTTTAGTGGAGCCGGACATCAGCTGTATGTGGTCAACAGTTGCGACAGCTGGAACTTTGCGTTGAACCTAGTGGAAATCACGCCAGGTAAATACTACAGCTTCAAGCCATCTTGCCCGATATAATGTAAAAGTATAGTGCATTAGCATAGCAGCATTAACAGCCAATTATGTTTCTACTGCCACTACACACTAAGGAGTGTAGGGGCACTTTGTATGAAAATAGGCCATAAGCAACCACACCCACTGCTGATAGATAAATGTCCCATGTTGTCGAAGATACTTAAATAAATATATTTTCAGATACCGTGCAGCATTGGCTGCTGCTCCTACTGAGACGGCGGTACCATTGCTGTCTGTTACTTGCAGGGATCTACACTTTGCCAATCAAGGTTCACCTTCCAAGTAAGTTTCCTACTTACAACATAATTTTTATACCTCTCATAATTATGTCATAAAACTTGTCTTGAGCATTGATATGTATTATGTACTGTGAAACGTTAAATGTGATCTGTGCTAGTATTGATTGGTTGCAATGTCTGTACGTCATTAGGTGCGTCCACACAGAGCGAGTAGCCTCGCGAGGCATGTGCCGCGCGAAGCTCGGTTAGTGTGGAAGTGCCTCGGCCTAGGCAAGCTCGCGGGCTGCTGCGACCGAGCGACCGAGCCATCCAGTGTCGGCCTTTTGTTTTGCTCGCGTATATTGTTTCGTGTCTCGGTCAAGAAACAGCCTCGCGAGGCATTTGCCGTGCGATGAAACTGCCTCGCGATGCTGCATGCCCTGTGTGGAAGCACCAATTACCCAGCATTAGTCGTCGAACGCGTAAATTAAATATTTGTTATTTTTCAGGCTTCCAGGTAATCGTGTGAATTTCGAGAAATGTACCCTGTTGGGTCGTCATGTCAGTAATCAGCTAGCCAGTCGAAGGCTCACGAGCGAAGAAAGCCCTGTGACGTCACACCCAACCCCTCACCTGTCGGTGTGGCGGTTCCTCAATGATAGACCTACGCTCACTGAAATCGGCAAGTATATCATCATTTGACAGCTCTTCGCGACATTTGTCTGAGCAGTGCGATGGGCAGCGTGCGCATTCGCCACTGGCGGCGCCTCGTGGCGTGCCGTAAACTTTTCAATACATTAAAATTTGATCTTACCACTTGCCGCTCCGCGCTAAGCCACCGCTCACAACGGCAAGAAGAGGCGTGAACGGGCCGTAAATAATTCAGCGTCTTACTTCAACATTCTCCTGCTTTTATGGAAAGTCTTTTGACCAACAGTTTAATTGTAGGGTTTAATTAAAATATTTGTTTGATAAAATTTGAATTTTATAGTTGTACAATGGATGGTTTCTGTCCATTTCTACTAGCTAGAGTAATGAATAAACGTAGTCGTCGGTCAGATCTCTCAAGATCGACGTGAAGGTACTTACATTGTATTATTTATATTTTCAGCGTTGGAAATGATATCATTCGAACGCGAGCCGCCAGTGGATCATCAAGAAAAGGAGCGCTTGAAGCGCTTACGAGGCGCAAGTTAAACTGATTACGATGGCTCGTCTTCACAGTCGGAATTCCGATACTCTCAGCCCTAAGGTGGGTGAACGTCCGCCAGGCGTTATAATGTGTTCCAATTTTAATCTCATTACTACATCATCTTGTAATAACCTCTTTTCTTAGAGGAAGATGTACTTATGTACTTCATTTTCATTATAGTCACGTTATATTTATTTTAATGATAAGTAAAATGCAAACGCTGACCATTTATTTTTCAAGTGGGTTTCATGATCTTTCCGAATAAAAATAAGTGAAAAATACACAAAACGATTTATGTTTGTGTGGAGGATTGGATACATGGATCTACTACAAATACATATTTCATAGAAGGGCTTCGACATCAAACGTTATATTAAAGCTTTATTTCATTCCATGAGTGACCGACCAACGATAGTCATATCAAAAAACTGCTCAGTAAGATTCAAGGACATTTTACTTTTTATACATTTTGCCGGCACTGAATTTTCTGGGGACTTTTGAATATTTTTTTCATGTTTATAGAGTATAATACGATAATGAGAGTTCGGATAAATTAAATATCGTAATTCATAATATTACATACCTACTTAAATAAAACAGCCGGGAGACCGGATAGAAGAAAATATAATGTAACTATGGAATTTACTACATTGACTTTAAAATTGAAATACGTGTGATTATAAAATTGTTTCCATGACTTATTTGATCTTCATTTATGAGGCCATTTAAATCCAAGTTCCTTACCCATCAGTATTTAGCTACCTGTTAAATCTCGCCATTATGATGAATCTCGTAATGTAAGTACTTAATATTTATTTTAACTTTTGCATTCTGAAAATTGATCTCATTTGTTATTGAATTGATATTTTTGTGTATTTTGTGTTGAGGTGTTAATCGTGTTTTCGAATGTGTATATGTGTGACGGATAATATGAATATTATGGTGTAGTATTATGCATTTATTGTGCATACAATATTTTTTGCACTCGTTCCTTTTTGTCCTTTGATGGATCGATACCGAAGGTAGCTATTTTATGGTTTTCTATTTAGATGACTTCACTATTATTTAGAGAAATAGGCATTCATATTTTATAATTAACATAAGACTAAAGGCAAAACGTTGTGGTGTTTAACTGTGCGTAAGATATTTATTTGGCCGTTAATAAATTAAATAAATGTCTACTTAAAGTCTTACCCAAGTTAACTGAATTATACTGTCAGCATGGGGAATAGATAATAACAATAAAAAATATTTGAAACAAAAAGATTCTTATATTATTATGTGTTATGTAAGTAGTGACTATGTACCTATTTAAAATCTATGTGTCATATCACATATATAGCATTAGTATTTACGACGCGATAATCGTTCTTTTTAACTATATTTTACGTAAAAGATGTGTTCACGATTATACTTTTAAGTAACATTTGTACTTAATTCTTTATGTACTTAATACTCATACTTTATAAGATCGCAAGCAATTTCAATAGTTTTATGTGTACAAATATAAGTTGCCATGTTAGAGTTAGACTAAACTTTTGATTAATTTATATTATGGCCCTTTTTCCTTTGTTTCTATAATCTGTTTCAACCTCATGTGTAGTTATTTATTACATAAATAAAATACATGTCCCCATTTCAGAATATTTGTTTATATTGTACTTAAGTAACTTGATTTGTATCTTTGTTACCTCTCATTACATTCCATTGCATTCATTCACCCTAACCCAGTGTACTGAAGGCAATAAAAACAGTATTGGTTTTGCTTTAAATAAGTTATGTGATCAAATAATTCGGTGATTTCAAAAGATATATTTGCAACCACTGGCAAGACAAAATAAATATCAAGAAGATTAGAATTATGTTATATTAAGTGTGTTAGTTTAAACAAGGAACGTATTTAAATTCATAAGTATTTAATCGTAAACTATGCAGAAAAAAACTGATAAACAAAGAAAAAAAAAATGAAATGTCCAGTGAAATCGTAACGTGTGTTCATAATATATGAGGTAAAAATCTTATCAATCGTTCATTAGCGCTGTTTAATAACTTACGTATGATCTATTTTCCTGAATATATATTTTAAACTGTTTTAGTACAAAGTACCTAGCTGCCCACTAAGATTATTCAAAAATTAGGTAGTAACTTAATATTATTGTTCGTTTATTACATTTCTTTATAATAAAGCAGCTTTCATACAGTCTAATTAGATTTACCGAACGTTCTTGCAGCATTTCAAGCTCTAAAACAGCATGTATACTGCTTATTATAAAAATAAAACTGCGTGCACAGGATTCGCCATCTGTGAATTCACCTAAGAATAGGCAAAATAAAGGACAAAGTAAGAGAAAGATAAAACGCTGCAAGCAGAAATAGTCATAACTGGATTTGCAGTCACAGGACTCAAAATAACTTCACAGTTTGTTCATTTTCTCGATTTACCTTTATCCTCTAGGATCACGTGACCATAATTTTTAATATATTTAGTTAATTTTATTTTTCTGATAACTAGGTCTTACGACTTTGTCCATCACCAATTATGGCTTGACGTTGTTTTTTGGGAAAACCTATACACAAATTTTGATTTTCCTTATGAAACAATCAGTAATCAACAATTTCTTAATTAATTTTGGATAATAAAATGTGGTTTATTTTTATTAATCTTTGAATGGGGCCTATGTCTGTAAATGACCATATTTTTATGATTCAATGGCATTCACAGTACGGGACAGTTCCCGAATTGATTACACCACATTATGTGGATATTGAAAAATTCGTACTTGAAATACGGGACATCATGGTCACCCCAATGAATCTTTACGTATGTAAATCATTATTTTATTTATAGGATAATTACGGCAAAACTAAGTTTTTTTTTTTTACACTTGGACGAGTGTCGAATACCTAATGAAGACTCCTTCAATACGTCTCTTGTTTAACCTAACACACTGTATTATATTAACCACTGTCGATCGTAAAACCGACATTACAAATAAGACAATGCTCTGGTCCTTAATTACTTGTTTCAAAACCTATTGTGTATAATCCCGTTGGCAATTCGATTACAAAAACGCTTTTTTTTCTATGAAACTGCAAAATCTTATTGCCTTCTAAATATCTATTTTTTATATTGGGACTGAACATTAGTAAAATACATTTATCCTGTGATATGTGGTCGATCGAACCTGTATTTTACATTCCTTTTATTATATCCAGCGTAACTCACTCATTTGTAATCTTCTCATACATTTATTACTAAATATCTACATGTATGGGTAGGTTATGGTGTGGATAATTACTAAATAATAGAAAATGTATGTAGTTTTCAAGTTATCTGTTTAAAAATTACTTGTTACTATCATAAATTATCTAAATGTCACAAATTCTAAAATTATAAATTAAATCTTAAGACAAAAATATTTATGAAATAAAATGTCATCATTGTAAACAAATATTGTGTTTAATTTTGCCCTGTCAACCTGCATAACATTAAAAGGTATTCAGAAATAACAACCTATATTAATATGAATGTAGCCTTTATTACTTTAACAAGATACTATAAATAATCACAAACAAGTTTTTATTGGAAAATTATGTATTTAAAAGGCACACACAGGCATATACAGCAGGTTGGTCTTAAAAATAACTTGAAACATGTATTATGGTATCTTTTTAAACAGACTAGGACTATGAGTTATTATTCATAGTACTTACTTATATTAATCTATCAAATTATTTATCAACAATACTATGATGATTATGTTTTAATTTTCTAATTATTGTTTTACTTATCTAAATCACTAGCACCAATTTCACTTAACACACGAAATTCTCTGTACAATTTTAATTAGTATTTAAATAGTAAATTATGTGTAAGTTCTATGAAATAGCTAACTAACACCTCATGGGTGTTCCGTCAGGGTTTGTTGGCATTTTGGGTTTGCAAACCTTTTTTCTTCCCTCAGCACTGCTGACTATCGTACACGTAAATGTGAAATAGCCGCACGACGACGATTTAGTGTAGTAAGTATGAGAGTATTGTTGACGAACATTGTTGTCACCATCAAAGTCGCGTGTGACTGACTTAGAGACTGAGACATACCTGTTGCTGTCATCAGGTTTTGGATTATCCAAAGATCTTAGATTTTTGGAATTGACGTTTCTTGGGATAGGTGGGTACTTGTATTTCAATCTGCCGCTTCCCGGAGTAAGTGAGACTGTTTGAGCTTGTGAAGGAGATTCTTTTGAACCCACCACGTAAGTTTTTTCTTTGGACGCTACGGACTTTACACTACCTGTGAACCCGATGGGTATAGTGTAGCCACCAGTGCCAGGTACACGCTCTCCAGGTTGGTAAATTCTACTCTCATCAGGGCGTTCCGAATTTCTCTGTGTAATTTCTGCATCGTGGTTCGATAAGGAGCCTAATAAAATATGTTGTGTATTGCCGCCTGTCGTCTGTCTGACTTCTACACCTTTTCTTTTAGGGCTATGAAGAGATTGGTGTGTGGTTTCTGGATCTTGGGAGAATTCATTAGAAATTGTATTAATGTACCCTTGTTCGTTGTCAGCAGGATCAGCTCCTTCAGGCTCATACAGATCGTCATACTCCTCTGGTTGGGTATCATCTTTGTCAGGGGAAAACTCGCCATAGTCTCCCTCATTATTATACGGAGGTTGGAATGAACGCCTACTTTCTACGGGTGGTGACCGAGTAGGCGCCAATGATGGATCGTCTGATGTGTGATGATCTTCATGTCTATGATTCATGTAATCGTCACCGGGTTGGTTAAGTGGTTCTTCTTGATTCGAATCTGTTACGACCTCTGCCTCATACATTTCCGTTGTTGACTGATCTATTTGGGGCAAGGCAGTTGTATATTCTATTGTTTCTGTAATGTTATAACTTTCTTCATTAAGGTTAACATCTACATTCTTATTGTTTTCATCATTAACATCAATTTTTTCAAATGGTAGTCTATTTGGAAAAACTGCATCTTTATCTAAGCTAGATCCTGCCTGTGCTGCTCCATTGTAAGATATTCCATATTTGAAGGTGCCATGAAGTTGTGACTGTGACATGCCAGTTCTACCACTAGATTGAGCCGAAGATACTCCTCCTCCGACAAATGGCGTTTTCTGTGAATCATGTGACTTATCTCCTTCTTTATAAGGTGTAAATCCTATTTGAGCTTGCGAAGACGTGCTTCCGGGCCCCCGTGCTTGCGCGTCCGCCATGCCTCCTTTTATGCTGCCTTGAACTTGTGAATTGGATGAGTGAAGTATGCCCTCACTTTGTGATCCAGTTACTACTGAACCAGTCTCTAAACCGAGTTCAACATTAGCTTGTGATTTGTTATTTTTTCCACTTCCCTGCGCTGTGCTAGAAGCGCTTTTTTTGTTTCCTGTTACTTGACTGTTGGCCGCTTTATTTTCGCCAGTAATTTCAGCTTGAGCCGAAAAAGATCCACTGCCTGTGTATGTACCATGCACATGAGTTTGAGCTCGACCTTTATCATTGCCTCCTTTAGAAGATGCAGATGCCACGGTGCCATTAGCCGCTTGGTTCACACTTGCTTGAGCTTCTGAGTCATCTCCATCGGCAATCGAATTGGGATCGACGAAGTTTTGTGGAGGACCTAAAAATTAAAATAATTATTGGTTATTTTTTTAATCACTCATGTTTAAATCCTATTTTCATTCCTGAGGCCCTATCATGACTATTCCCGTTTTTGTGATGTAAAGTAAACTGGAACTTTGACGTTAATTTCAAGGAAAAAAATAACTTTTTGTTTGTACACTAGAGGCGCTCTTTCAATTTTCCAAACAATAAACGCAGTTAATACTTAACTTAACCGTTATACCGAAATCCTGTGTTATGGCTTCTGGTTAAATCGCGTTTACACATATTTTTAATATTATTGAATATTATTTATCTAATCCTATTTATTTACATTTTTGAATATTTTCTACCGTATAGGTAGAAAATATTCAAAAATGTATTTAGTATATACCTAGTAAGTCTTCAAAAAAGTAGGAACTTGGCCATGGTCCGATTTAATTGTGAACGATAGAAAAGAAACTCCAAACATACATCAGGAAAAATAAGTACCTATATAAAGTTCACTATAAGAACCTATCGTAAAAAATATGCACTTATAATTATGTATTAGGTACTATAAAAAATAACTTACCAATCTCATTACCGCCCAAACCCTGAAAACAAAAACACAAAATGAATAATTGAAAAAGAAAACCGCGCTTCGTCGTCTAGCGCTGGGTTGCAGATTCATCTGACTTTTTACTGGGCACATCATGCAGTGCCCACGCATCTCGATTTTTCTAATTCTGAGATCGACTTGCAACTTAGTGCGTCTATTGGTATAGAAAAACCTCTTGTAAAACACAGAAAAAGCAATGCGCCGTGGGAGTCTTCAAAAGCACTATACTACTGCAATTTACTTACACACACTCTTATTTATAGTTATTTGTGTGTTGTAAGGAAAGTGTACACAAAGTTTATTTTATTTGTCAATCCTCGTCCGTGTGTCACTGGGGCGGGTGCCAACTAAAAACCAGCGCTGGGTGCCTCACCCAGCAAATGCTGAGTTTGTCTTATAAATGTGTTATAATTTTATTTTCTTTTATTTCTGTGTGCGTCCAATATCAATAATTATTTTTCTAATTTATTCATTTTTTCAGATAGCAGAGCGTTGCTCGTTGAAAGTTTATTATACATAAATAACTTTCACCCACACTGGGAATTGCTTTAACGTAGGTGCGTTTTTACAAATATAATTAAGCCCCCTTACACAAACGCTCAGGCCCGGAACGTATCTACCTAAATATAGATCATACAAATATTTACTCCGTGTGGGAATCGAACCTACACGCAACGCAGCAGTCCAACCGTGCAGCTACGAAGCCAACCGTGCCCTCAAGAAAGTTATGAATGTTAGTCATACCTTTAAAATAGGTTGATAAAAGTTCAGGTGTTTTAACTTACCCCTTGAGTACCTCCTGTGCCACCCGGACCGTATTGCCCTCCGCTTCCACCGCCAGTGCCTCCTGGCCCATATTGCCCGCCTGTGCCGCCCGGACCATATTGACCGCCAGTACCCCCTCCCGTGCCAGGGCCACCGGGACCATATTGTCCGACTGTACCACCTCCTGTGCCAGGACCAAATTGCCCGCCAGTACCACCACCAGTGCCAGGGCCACCGGGACCATATTGACCGCCCGTACCGCCGCCAGTGCCAGGGCCACCGGGACCATATTGACCACCCGTACCACCGCCAGTGCCAGGGCCACCGGGACCATATTGTCCGCCTGTAGCTCCTCCTGTGCCACCCGGACCAAATTGACCGCCAGTACCCCCTCCTGTGCCAGGACCACCGGGACCATATTGTCCGCCTGTACCACCTCCTGTGCCAGGACCAAATTGCCCACTAGTGCCAGGGCCACCGGGACCATATTGACCGCCTGTACCACCGCCAGTGCCAGGGCCATCGGGACCATATTGTCCGCCTGTACCTCCTCCTGTGCCACCTGGACCATATTGCCCGCCAGTGCCACCTCCTGTGCCAGGGCCACCGGGACCATATTGCCCGCCAGTGCTACCACCAGTGCCAGGGCCCCCGGGACCATACTGTCCGCCAGTACCACCGCCAGTGCCAGGACCAAATTGTCCGCCAGTGCCACCACCAGAGCCAGGACCGCCGGGACCATATTGTCCGCCTGTACCACCTCCTGTGCCAGGGCCACCAGGACCATATTGACCGCCTGTACCACCGCCAGTACCCGTGCCACCGGGCCCATATTGCCCACCAGTACCACCGCCAGTGCCAGGGCCACCGGGACCATATTGCCCACCAGTGCCAGAACCACCGGGACCATATTGTCCACTCGTACCACCTCCAGTTCCGCCTGGACCATATTGGCCTCCTGTGCCACCACCAGTGCCAGCGCCACCAGGTCCATATTGTCCGCCTGTGCCACCTGGACCGTATTGTCCACCACCGCCACCCGGACCGTATTGCCCGCCGGTTCCTCCTCCCGTTCCGCCTGGGCCGTATTGCCCGCCAGTGCCTCCGCCTGCACCAGGACCATATTGGCCGCCAGAGCCACCTGGGCCATATTGTCCGCCAGTACCACCTCCGGCGCCACCTGGACCAAATTGCCCGCCCGTCCCAGGGCCACCCGGACCATATTGCCCGCCAGTACCACCGCCAGTGCCAGGGCCACCCGGGCCATATTGCCCACCAGTACCACCTCCTGTGCTTCCAGGACCATATTGTCCGCCAGTGCCACCTCCTGTGCTTCCAGGACCATATTGTCCGCCAGTACCACCTCCTGTGCTTCCAGGACCATATTGTCCGCCAGTGCCACCACCAGTGCCAGGGCCCCCGGGACCATACTGTCCGCCAGTACCACCGCCAGTGCCAGGACCAAATTGTCCGCCAGTGCCACCACCAGAGCCAGGGCCACCGGGACCATATTGCCCGCCAGTGCCAGGTCCACTGGGACCATATTGCCCGCCTGTACCACCGCCAGTACCACCAGGACCATACTGTCCTCCTGTACCACCTCCAGTGCCACCAGGACCATATTGTCCACCAGCACCTCCTCCTGTGCCAGGGCCATATTGTCCGCCAGTGCCTGTACCACCGGGGCCATACTGTCCTGTCCCACCTCCAGTGCCTCCTGGACCATATTGGCCGCTAGTACCTCCTCCTGTACCAGGACCACCGGGACCATACTGACCACCTGTTCCACCACCAATTCCGCCTGGACCATATGGTCCGCCAGTACCTCCTCCTGTACCAGAGCCACCGGGACCATATTGCCCGCCCGTGCCAGCTCCGGTGCCAGGTCCTCCTGGCCCGTATTGTCCAGCTGTTCCACCCCCTGTGCCAGGGCCATATTGAGTGCCGGTACCACCTCCAGGTCCATATTGTCCATTGGGCCCTTGTCCTCCACCGGTACCTGGCCCCTGGCCTCCGGTTGAACCCGGTCCACCGATTCCCTGCCCTACCACACCGCAGCAATAATAAGGAACACCATCAGCACCTAGGATTGGCCCTGGTAATAATGGCCCATTAGAACCACCAGGAAGTCGGCCCGATAGTCCAGGATACCCGTTTTGGGTGTCTGTTGGATATAAACCGGTAAAACCGGGTCTGCCGATTTGATTAGGACCATAACTTCCAACTCCATTTTGAGGATGAGTCAATGACCCTGGTGGCATACTACCACCACCTCCCGTAGGTCCATTGCCAAGAATACCAGATCCAGTGCCAGGACCAGTTGGGCCATATTGTCCACCGACACCTCCTCCAGTACCACCCGGACCGTATTGTCCACCAGTGCCACCTCCCGTACCAGGACCGCCTGGTCCATATTGCGCTCCATTACCACCTGCTGTTCCAGGGACATAGGGCCCGCCGGCACCCCCTCCTGTGTTTCCAGGACCATATTTGCCGCCGGTTACTCCTCCAGTGCCACCTGGACCATATTGTCCAGCGAGTCCTCCTCCTGTGCCACCTGGCCCGTATTGCCCACCGGTGCCACCGGGACCATATTGCCCACCGTTTCCTCCCCCCGTGCCTGTTGGTCCATAATGCCCGCCAGTCCCTCTTGGACCATATTGTCCACTGGTACCACCTCCGGTACCTCCTGGTCCATACTGCCCACCTGTTCCGCCGGGACCAAATTGCCCACCAGTGCCTACCGGACCATATTGTCCACTGGTACCTCCTCCAGTGCCACCTGGTCCGTATTGGCCACCACTTCCTCCCGGTCCATATTGTCCACCAATACCCGGACCATATTTCCCGTTAGTGCCCGGGCCATATTTCCCACCTGTACCATTTGGTCCATATTTTCCACCGGTACCTCCTCCCGCGCTACCTGGTTCATATTGCCCGCCGGTACCACTCCCAGTGCCACCTGGTACATATTGCCCACCAGTACCTCCTCCAGCACCACCTGGTCCATAGTGTCCGCCTGTACCTCCTCCAGTACCACCTGGTCCATACTGTGCGCCTGTACCACCTCCAGTGCCTGGTCCGTATTGTCCGCCAGTACCACCGCTTGAGCCTGGTCCATATTGCCCACCAGTACCACTTCCAGTGCCACCTGGCCCATAATGTCCACCAGATCCTCCGCCAGCGCCTCCCGGTCCATATTGCCCACCGGAACCACGTCCGTTGCCACCTGGTCCATATTGACCACCAGAACCACCGCCAGTGCCTGGTCCATATTGCCCACCGGAACCTCCTCCATTGACTCCCGGGCCACCCAAAGTGCCAGTGGTCCCTGGCAGGTTGCCCCCTTGACCGCCATTCATAATTGGTGGCCGTATTCCAAATGGCGAGCCATCTGGATTTGTCCCAAAACCTGGTGCTCCGCCTTGGTTACCTCCATAGCCACCAGTGCCTCCTGGCGAACCACTGAAATGAGTATACAATGAATGTTATCTGTGTATCAAGTTTTTTTTTTATTTACCTTTTATAGCGGGTACAAACGTTATAATATTGTGTGATTGAGTAAACAGTGCTTGGATATGCGATAGCATCTTATATCATGCAGCAATCGCGATTAATTTGCTATTATTTTTGAACATTTCCATCGATTAATCCACGACCCCATCATCAGATCCTGAGCTGATTAACATGGGGCTACCTAATGGAGTATATCCATAAAAAAACTACGTATAAGGATGACGAATGAGAACCTCCCCCTTTTTACCCGACTGCGCGACGCAAAGGAGGGTAATGTGTTTATCAGTCTATGTATGTATGTATGTATGTAAGTATGTTTATGTGTATTTTTATTATTTATATGTCTGTGTGTGTGTCCATTATCGAATAAATGGTTTCTATTCTATTCTATTCTATTCTATGTATGTATGTATGTATGTTTGTTTCTATGTGGTATTCTAGAGACCAAACGCGTGGGCCGATTTTGATAATTCTTACGTCAATCGATTCGTCTTAACCTTGCGAGTGTCACTAAAGACATGACAGTAATCAATATTCACCACAGCGACAACCAGACGCCATATTGTCAAAATGAAAAAAAAAAAAGCCGATCAACTATGTCATGCGGGGTATCGTTGAATAGGTATTTTAAAATCATCTTTAGGTTCCCTTTATCGTTTTTCATTTTAAATAATAGTTTAGGATATATGACGATTTAAAGTTGTTTAAGAAAAAAATAATTTTCGCTCATGTTCTTACTTATTGGTTTAAGTTTTTATTTCTAATACTCGTCTATAAACGGTTTACAAACATAAAGAAACTGAATTAGCATGACGAACAAATATTTTTGGTAAAATAATCTACACAAGCTCCAAGGAACTACTTTAGACCGAGCTGTGGTTGACTTAAGTTCACGCATTTTTGCTAAAGGTCATATCAAGCATGTAGCTTTGAGCCAAGTTAGGACTCTAGAGAGACTAATTCACACTAATATTATAAACTAAAAAGTATGAAATAAAAAAATTAATTTAACGAATAACAAAAAACCCGACTGCGTTAAAAATACACTCAAAAGAAAGAAACAAGCCCAGTAGTTTAGAATTCACTCATTCACACTCACAGTCGGGGCCCATTCAAATTATACCAATCAAATCTTCCTAAGGGGCTCCGACTGTGAGTGTGAATGAGTGAATTCTAAACTACTGGGCTTGTTTCTTTCTTTTGAGTGTATTTTTAAAGCAGTCGGGTTTTTTTTAAAAATTCGGTTAAGATTCATAATAGCTTTTCATGCTAGTCCCACTTAGAGTACCTAAATATATTATTTTTGTAAGAAGAAAATATGTAATAAACTCATGAATAAGTGATACGTCGAGTATACCAAAACGATTTCGGAAAACACTTACATTTCACCTGGGCGACGCTTTAGACTTTCTGCTCCTAAGTCAGTTCGACCCAGACAATCCTCGCAGCTAGGATCATACATTGATTGACTCTGAGCTTGACCCATACCACTGTTCCCAACTGAAATAGGATTACAGCATTTCATTTTTATTTCTTTCATCAGAATTACACGGTGGGTACCATTTTTTAAATGGGTTTACGCGCATCTTAAAAGCATTAATATTACACGATACTTACTAACAGTTGCCCTGGATGAATCAGCGGCTGAGTGAGCCTCGGCTTTTCCTTCATCTTTGCCACTTCCACGGTCTATGGCCAGATATTGCGACTGAGTCTGGCCTCTGAATCTTCCTCGAGGCGAATAGGATGCCTCGCGACGATCCCTTTGGAATCCTTCCAATACTTTTTCATAAGTGCTCCTATCCAACACGCCCACAACTAAGGCCTTACAGAACAAACGTCTTGTTGATCCGTTACCGAAAGGTTTGACCTGATTAAAAAACAAAATACTCATGTATCATACACTGAGTGAGTTAGATCGCCTTGACATAATAATCGTTTTCTTTGTTCCATTTACGATAGTGTAATTGTGAAACATAGGCCAAGGAAACACGGTCAACCTTGACAAAAAAGAAGTTATCTCCTAATACATGCGTGATAAATAAAAATACCTACGTTAGAAGTGAAGCTCGGTCATCACAATAAATATCAAGAGGATATAAAATTTTACGATCATATACATATACGATATAACTTTGGAATTGTAGTATCACAATAGTTTTTCATGCATTCTGGTTACAGACTGGAAGTCCAGATAATCCAGTAACGTCATTAGCGTCAATTGGAATATTGTTAAGTGGCCGTTTTAGAACCTCAGGTAATTTTTGCTAAAGTATAGAGGTAGTTCATCGATGAAATAAGTCATCCCTGCCTGGTGGATCGAAACGCATGTACTGAATCCATTGTAAAATATTGTGTCTGCTGTAATTCTACCGTTTATCTACATCGGTCCGTTATTTTTAACTTCAGAGAGTCATTTGTTCGACTAATGGTCGACTAAAAGATTCATCGAATAGGTCGTTATTAATCTATGGACTGTTCTTTCGAATAAGTTTAGTTTTAATTATTTTTATTCTACACAAAATAGTCAAGAAGCATAAGAAGAACGTCGACGGAGCCCCGGCAACCGAGGGTTTTTTTTAAACAATTCAGAAGCAGGAGCTTCTGAATTGTTTAAAAAAAACCACGATGGAAACACGGAAACATTGTATCATAAAATAGCTTTTATTTTTATGAAAACCATTCATTGACCGTTTAGCATTAGGCAATTTTTGAGTAAATACTTTTAAACATTACCTACAATTTTTTTTTTAAATTTATTATCTTAATGTTTTTTAAAACGCATTTTACTATTTTCCGGAATTGACAGAGGAATATCGAGCACACTCACATTTTCGGCAGTTATAATAAGTTCCAGTAACAGAGTGTTAGCATATTTCCAACAGCCAGGGTAAAATTCTGCTGGAAGCTTTTGAAGTGATATGCAATCATCTAATTTAGAACTTCTTTTACTATCGTCCCTTTTAATTTGCTAACCTATATTTATATTATTTATCATCTGATAAGTTCCATAAGAAGTGATTTTCGCGAGAAACAAAACCGTTACGTTTAAAACAGAATGAATTGATAAGCTTGTCTTCCTACATCGTGTTAAGTGGGTCACGAGCTAGTCCACTAGTCGTCGCCTGACTCAGGGCATCTGATATAATTTGTTATTATTTACGACTTCGTTATTGTTAGATTTATTGGTGGCATAAATTATCTCAAATAATATTGCATGCAGGAATATTATAGCATCTTCATAATTTATGTGGAGCGCAAAGAACAATAAAATGTCGCAAAGCTTTGGGGGTTTTTACCGCCTTATTCTAACGCTTAATGAAGTATTCAGTTGTTCGCAAAGCAATCATAAATAACAAATTCATCGAATAAAATAGTAAAACTGTCAAAATTACCGTTATAGTCTGCCTTAATCCTGGATGAGGTTTCGTGTCGCTGATATAGCAGTTATCGGGTAGTTTAATTTCTGAGTAGAAATCCCTCACTGTAGCCACTTCATGTTTCAGTTCAGTTTGGAATGTTAAACACCGGTGTGATTTAAAGTCTTTGCACACAATATATTGCTGAAAATAAATGGGCATTTAAAATCACGCTTGTTGTATTGTAAATTACAGTGAAACATTTTAATCTCACGGTTATGATTAAGTTATCACACATCACTCTTCTGTCTAGGAACAAAATACAATTAAAATTCTTACTTGCGAGGCTGTGGTAGAAGTAGAGGGCAATAGCAGCAGAAAAGCGGCAAGGAGGGAGAAGGTGCTCAAGGGCCGCGGCCGTGCGAGCTGCGCGTCTGGTCGCATGCCTGCGGTGGTGCGCGCCGACGACGCTCTGCCGCTCTGCCGCCGGCGCAGGCGCACTGCCCGCCATCTGACCCTTGCCCTAACTCGCAACTCGCTCTAGATATAAGTTCACCCACCTAATTTCGGCGATAGCACGCGAATTTGCCACAGTTTAGTTTTAAGATTACGGAAGTATGACTCTTGAAGAAAAGATATAGTTATAACCTAATTTTTGTTCTTTGCTACGTAATTGCACAATCAATTTTTATAATCTGGGCTTAGTATCATCGGCTTCTAATGTCATCTTCAGTAATTCATTCCACACGTTAATGTATTTGTTACTAGTTTTGCAGACTTGTGTACCTATTAATTTTGTTACTTCACTCTCCCGTTTTCATTCTCCCTTAGCACCTTTATGTACCGCCAATTGACTTGGCATCGCCGCAAGGATTCCAGAACAGCCCAGGTTTCGACAGAATCGAAGGCTTTTTCGTAGTCCACAAAGGCTAGACACAGCGGCTGGTTATACTCCTCTGTCTTCTTTATAACCTGCCGCACTGTGTGTATCTGGTCTACGGCCTTTGCGAAACCCAGCCTGCTCCGGCGGTTGGAAAGAATCAAATCTAGCGGAAAGCCGATTTGTGACGACTCTCGAAAACAGCTGGTAGACCTGACTGTAATTTTTGAGGAGATTTTTGTCTCCTTTCTTGAAAAACAGGGTCACCACGCCCCTGCTCCACGCCTACAGGCAGGGTAGTCCCACTGGCTATGACGGAGTTGAACAGCCTCCTAAGCTCTCCGAGCACAGGTTGGATTGTCATACAAACTGAATTTTCCAATTTTCACCCTGCTAGGTATGTATTTTTGAAAAATAGAAAAATACGCAATCTTTACTTAATTGAGAGATTATTTTATGCCAAGTTTTAAGTTTATATAAGCAAACTGTAACATTCCCTTAAAACTTGGTTTTTATCCCTTTCCACCAATTTGGGGGATGATTTGCGAAATAAACTTTACTGGATTTTTATTTTTGATCTTATTTTAATATACGGAGTTTTAAGTTCATTGGTAATTATTGTACCCATACAAACATAAACATCTGCCCAACCGATCGGGGATTACAGGCGTAATTTTATGTTAAAAGTATGAAGCATGAATGATCTCCTTTCAGTATATATCGGGTTGTTACATTCATAGATAAAATAACTAGATGGTTCTACTGTTGTACAAGTGTGTTAGAAATGGGAACTCGAAAAGATTTTCATTATTTTAAGAACTTTATTCAGAATTTAAATTAAAAAAATAAAAGTAGTCCTAATTACAAAACTACTAATTAGACCGCTAACATTATCAAACGGTAGCCGATTCGGTTTATAATATTTGGGTTCGGTTGACGCAACAATACCTAAGTTTTATTGTTATTCATAAAACTGATAATAATATACATAAATAATACATAAGAATATTGTATCTGCCTTTCAGTTTCAGTGAGTCTGTAAGTAGGTGCTTTGAACCCAGACATCAACCATCATCAACCTTGAAATTAATAAGTAATTAATTTACCTATTTTGTTTCGTGAAAGTGTTGTTTAAATAAAAATCGAGGAATTGGTTGATATTAATTTATTATTAAAAAAAACTATTAATCAGTAGGTAAAAAGCGGTTAATGGCGGACTTGGTAAAATTACAGTTAACATCTACGATAAAATGACAAAGTGGCTCTAAGTTATGTTCACAGGCTTCGTTGAGCAGTGATGGTTATGTACTATAGGTAAAGATTATTGCCTTTTAAATCTCACTCATTTTATAGTCTTGTTATTTCTGAGCTTATGTTGGGGTCCTTCTTTTTGTAGGAGTGCGTCGGGTAGATGAAGTGTTGCGTATAGTAAGCGGCTGAGTGCTGCTCCGCGGGGCTCTTGCTGCTGCTCACTCGCCGGTAGTAGTCGATGGACTCGACGCACTCACACGCCAGCCTACTCTCGGACCCGCTGCTCTCCAACTGATACTTGGGCACCATGATGAGGCTCTCCGTGGACTTGGTCGGAGGGCAGTGGCTGTGGCTCCTCGTGTACACTGTGCAGTGGTGCGGGGCACTCTGTCGATGAGAGTGTTTCTCTTGGGAATGATGTTGATACTCATGGTGACTCTGCGTGCTGCGGCTGCTGTGGTTACGTCCGTGGCTCTTTGATCGATTTGGTTGCTTCGTTGTTGTATCCAAATAGCCATATCCAAATCCATAACCTCCAAATGCCTTTGTGGTTAAATTATCCCATGACTTCGGTTTCACGTGCTGATGACTGCTCTGGTATTGGATTTTGGGCGATGACTTATTCTCCGTCCTATCATTGTCCCAAAAGAGTGTATCGCTACTTAATGAAGTACTATAACTGGAAGCTGAGTTATCACACGGTACGGTAGCATTGCTCGTTGCATACGACTGCAGGCTACACTGGCTCGTCTGTGTGGACTCCGTTGTTAAATACCGATAGCGATTAGAACAGTGTCCGGATTGACAAACTTTCTTATTCCGTACATGAGAACCGCTGTCAGGCTTCTGAGTGGATTTATCAACTTGTTGGCATTTCTCTTTCCTCTTGTGTTCTTTAGAGCATTCTCTCTTTCTTCGCATTTTCTTCCTAGTGTTGGGCACGCAATGAGGATCGCAGCAGGGACTGGCGAGATCGTAAGCCTCGAGACTGTTAGCATCTTGATTGTTGTAGGTGGGCATGCATGGAGCGCATCCGTGGCTGTGACTGCTTCTGTGGACTTTGTTATGTTTCCCGCTACTTGTTTTATAGTTCTCCGAGGCTCTGTGACAATCCTGGCCCGGTGTTTTTACAACATAGTGGTGGCATTCTCGCCTATTCCTCGGGGAGCCCACAGTAATGACAAAGCTCCCGGTGCGGAGGTTAGGTTGTATGAGGCATGCTCCGTAGCGCGGGTCGAGGTACTGGTACATGAAGACGTTGGGCTGCGGTGGCTTAGCGGCCGTCACGTTCTCGCTAGAAAGCGTCGGCCTGCAATATGCGTTGTTTATATTTTCTCCAACGTTATTTTCCTCATTGTCTGAATTCATATCGGATGGGGAAGTTTTCTTTTTTTGCGAAGGCAAACTGTGCGTCTTCCAGTTACAATCAAACATTTGTCTTTCACGAACGGAAAGTTGTTCTAGTTCCCTCATTTTAGATTGTAAAGTTCGTTGTAGGTTGATGTATTTCAGATGTAGCTCAACTTTTCTCACACAATCCTCGAAGATAACGACCATACGCATTCTGGAGTCGCAACTGTTGATGGCGTCGACGATGGCGGCGTGGTCGGCACGTTCCACATCCGTGCCGTTGATGGACAGTATGACGTCCCCCTCCCGCATGCCCGCCGCTGCTGCTGGACCATCCGCCTCCACGTGGTCCACGTAGGTAATCACTTCAATTTCTTGTTCCTGTAGAAAAACAGATACATCATTACATAATTATGGTCAAACCGCACAGCCAGCACAGCATTAGCGCAAAAGCTTTGTCATTAAGATATCCTGACAGAAAATCTTAAAACTATGTGGTAAGTATTTAATTCGCAGTGAAAACTTGCTAAATGATTGGATATATTATGTTAATGTCTAAAGTATAAGAAGGCATACTATCATTAAAAAAAAAAAAACAAAAAAGTTAAATGTATCCCTTTGTGTAGGACTGTAGGTATACCTTTTTGTAATGGATCCCATAGCTCTGTAGTGTGAATCCATAGCTGCCATTTTTCTTTTCGATGATAATGGTGCGCCTTCGCCAGTCCTCTTCGTTTTTCCCTGGTCTTTCAGATTTTATTGATTCTCTTATCTGAAAATCATCAATTGTATTTTCTGTTTACTGGTACTTACAACTTAGACCTTTAACTTGGTCTTAGAATTTAAAACTACCTAGGAATACTGTACATATATTCCTTCTTCTTCATACGATGTAGTAGTATAAATATGTCATCAGTGGTATCTTATATTTTGTCTCTCGTTAAGATAGGTCTTAAAATAACAAGCTGATAATGTTTATATTGTAATGCATAATGTAACTGTATACTTCTGTACCCAATTAAATGATTTTAAGTTGCTCTAGGTCAGACAAGGTTCATTCACCCTATTGATGCTACATCAAAAATATACATTTCCACTTGAACTTTAAATTTTTATTAATAAGGCACAGTGTAACTCAGACTGTAAACTCAATATGAAATAAGTGTATTATAAAGGTACTCGTATACTCACAGAATTGTCCAAGGAGTCCTCCTTCGAGTCGTTGGTGAGAATTTTTTTTCCATTGCTCATTGTACTGGGGCATCGTTCATTGAGTTTGGGTGAGCTCATCTCGCCACCAACACGTTGTCCCGGCTGCGGAGCCTGGCGAGTTGTTGCTGTTATAACGGCGTCAACTGAAGCGGCATGGTTGCCTTGTGGTGTTAACTTTAACGTTACCTAGCTACTGGGAGGGACGACGGCCGAGGTGCGACAAATCATTAAAATACGACTGCGCATGTGCGAGCTTGGCGCCTGCGTACTGCAAAACAACACCTGCCACTCTCTGTGTGTTGCTTAGAAAACTTTCAATACTTTTATGTCTTTTCTAGTATGTATCATAAACAGATTGCTCAGGTACCTACCTACTTATATGCAGTTTTTTCAGTGTTAATTATTTTATTGGTTTGTTTCTAATTATTATGATCGTTACTCTTGATCTTTTAAAAGTGTTGTAGATAAGTACAGATTGTTTTGAAGTTAAACACTTCCGAAATTTGAAATTGGCGATATGAAGATTATTATAATCAATTATTTTTCTATATAAAACGAACTTACATAATTATACTCGTACATAGATAAAGTTCAACTTATTCGTAGAATTTTAAAACAGGTAATATGTAAAGTTTAGGAATTTAAAGGTTTAGTGACGAGGGTGTTAATCTTCGAGTAATGTACGACTGAAGTGTTGGGTATAGGCACTGGAATGTCAGACATGTTGTTGTTAAGGGTAAGTAGAGGTGGTATGCCAATGGACTGAACCCCGGCCGACTGTGGGATGACCGCTGCGCCGCTGCGTATAGCCACCGGCGTCTTGCCTTCAGTCACGTCCCTCTTAAATAAACTCCTGTAGAATTCAATAAAAGGCGTATCTTTATCATCGTCTGAATCCATTATGTCAATGCTTCTAGTTGATCTTTTCGAAGTTTTCGGTGGTTCTGGAGCTGAAATAGAAAAGGGAGTTATTTCAGGCTGTAATTTTAGCTCAGCCATGGCTCAGCCTCTAGGCCTTTGCAGAGGGCATACCTGTAGTTTACTTCTTCTTATTTCTAAGGTCATCAAAATCAATAGTTGTGGTTTGTCCTTTTTAACATGTTTTTGGTAAGAGCAAAACGTAGATTAATACACACACAGTTATGCACATCGTAAATGTGATTACTAAAGAAGAATCGTGTTTTAATTAAAGTCTTAAATTATAAGCATATTTTAAGAGACCCCTTTTAACTTACCAGCAATCTGTTGTTGTTGACGTAGGAACATAATTATTATGTCATGTCGAAAAATAATCGTAACAAATATGTAGTTTGTGTGTGTTATAATTTATTTGTCAAAATTAATTTCACAGCTATTTTCATGCCCTCATTCATCACTCATTGATATCGAAATAGGGAAAAAAGTTTTCGTTAACTTTCGTCGTAACCGACGTCAGAAGGTTTTTCGTAATGTTTTCTATTACCTACCATAAATATATTCGTACGGTGTTTTTAGTTGATGTCACGTTTTATTTCACTCTTAGATTTCGAAATAGGGAAAGAAGTTTTCTTTTTTTATTTTATCCGCAATTGACGTCAAAAGAAGCATTTCTATTTCGAAATCTATTTATGGAACTTCCTATTGAAGTCACTATAAAGTTTTATTTTATGTTTAGTGCGTATTTATAACCCGCAGGTCGAGAAAATTCTTTACGTTCAGGCTCTGGTCACCGCCTGACGCAGGTCCTCACCGGACACGGAAGTTTCGGGAGTTGCTTTGTCGAATGAGGAAGGAGGAAACGCCTGGGTTTAACCACTTCGAGGATCGCCCGGAGGACACGGTGGAGCATTCGGTGCAGGACTGCCCCGCTTGGGCAGAGCACCGAAGGACACCGTGGATTTTAGTCAGTACAAGTCTGATAGTAAGGGGTGGGAGGACTCATTTGATGATTTTACCAAAATAAAATAAAAAATGTCATGTCACAGTAAAATGGTACAAAGATCCTGGCATCAATTTAATATTTAATAAACTGTTAATACATAGAACATTTATTGATGCGAAAATACATAAAGCAATCAAGATCAATTTATTATTTCTAAAAATCATTTGCAAAAGAACACAAACGTGTCAGGATACTCTATGATCTTATGTAGGTACCGTTATCGTTTGTGTATGTGAGTTTCTATGTTTATAAACGCACCCACGTAATAGGAGAAATTCCAGAGGCAACAATTTTACAAAAAGAAGGACTTTTCACATTTCTGTTTCATATATTTACCTGCTAAAGCAGAAGGCGGCGAAATATTAGTTAAATGGTTCAGCGTGCTCCAAGGTAACTGGTTCGAAGGATTCTCCTGGTTGACGGGCATTGGCGCTACGCCCACCATACTTTGGGCTGTTACATTGGTGAGGAGAGGGGCCGGGATCTTACTCAAGTCCAGACCTTGAGAGCCATTGGAGTGGAAGAATGTCACTGCTTCTTGGTTGCCACTATAAAAACAAGTTTCAATGTTTGATAAATTCGTTTGTTTTTCCTGTTAGCATAGCATGGCACTGTAGAAAGTCTAGTCGAGGGAAGAAAAGACAAAATGACAGAACGCAGAATGATTTTTAGCGTTTTAAGCATGGTACTAATCTGCCGGGGTCGCGGGATTATTCCCTTACCGTAACCCCGAAACTTAACAGGCTATAAAGGACACCGTGGATTTTAGTCAGTAGAAGTCTGTCAGTCCCTCCCGCCCTGCCCGGGGTTGGAGGACTCATTTGATGACATTACCACGCTAAAAAAAAAAAGGCATGGTATCTACAAATAAATGTAGAAAGAAGTGATTGTTCAATGGTGTACGAATTGTGTCATACTCTTGTAAAAAAACAGTCGAATTGTATAGGAATAACGATAATTTTGTATATTCTTGGTAGCATAGAGATAAAAAATGTTCATGCTGCAGAAAAGTTTAATTTTCTTGTAAAAACATAAAGGAAGTAAGTGTTAGTCAATTGCTCATCAGTTCGTAGGTAATTTGGAGTTGGGACAAAACATAAAATGTAGACAGTGACGTAACCATGATCTTGTAGCACAACTCTTCTGCTTTTGAAATCATCATTACCTACCTATGGCACAGTATGGTAACCAATAGGTGTCGTTTTACTACCACATGATACATCTTGAATACGATCATCATTTCAACTTAGCATTAAACACTCAATTGTTTCTGTCACCTATGTGGTACTTATGTGGCTTCAACCATTGTGGAACTGCTTCGTCGGCTGGTCTATTTATGTTTAAGTTAGCTTACGACCTGCGATCGATACAGATTTATATTTAGACGTTGCCTAGCATGGTCTTTGTTGCCACAGGAAAATCAGCTTTATCCCTATGGCTTCCATCTATTTTAAGAGAACGATCTACGAGATGGGACGTTCTTTTAATGTTTCCCTTTATCTCACACACAGTAATTTAGGTACCTATTTCTTATTTTCATATTATAACTTGTGTTAAACTAAGTCATGTCACAGTAAACTGTTACAAAGATCCTGGCGCAATTTAATATTTAACATCCTGTTAAACATAGATAGAACTTATTATTGATGCAAAAATACATAATCCATGAAGCAATCAAGATCATTTTTTTATTTCTAAAAATCATTAGCAACAGAAAAAACGTGACAGCCGGCAGAATATTTTATGATCTTAGGTGCGGGGCAAATTTGGCCAGATATCGGACTAGATAGAGGCAATTTCAAAGATAAGGGTTCCCTTGTTTTCTTCATTATATATAAGGTACTTACGCCCTGCAGTGCGACGCAAGATAGAAAAGCACTTACGTGGCGTTCATATTGGCTGTTTCATTGTCCGTCTTGTTGGTGACGATGCCCACTTGATACACCATGGCGTGAATTACGTACCTGGAAAACGTCATAATTTACTCCTCTAAGCCTGGCCGCATACATCAGTTTTCCTGATCAGGAAACTGTTTTTTTTCCGTGCACAGTGAATTCATACAAATGTGTATGCATGTCACACACATTTGTAGGTAGGTATAACGTCCCGTGCAAATTTCGAAAAACGGATCAGAAATCCTAATCCGTCTTTTTTTCGAAATTTGTACGGGAAGTTATCCAATGTGAACAACACATATACATACACATTTTTATGCATTCACTGCTTTCGGATGGAAAAAGAATCAGGATTCCTGATCAGGAAAACTGATGTATGCGGCCGGCCTAAGGCATAAAGTCCTCCTAACCGATTTCGGTCACGGCGGCCGTCCATTCTATCCGCATGGGACATATTTATAGTGCACTAGTGTGCGCGCAGGCACAGGTGCACTCCCTATAAGAGAATAGTCCGCTGGGACGGCAATCCGATTATCCGACACCTAACAGTTTCATTCAGCCACCAGAATTTTTTTTTGTTAGGTATGTACCTTGTACCTACCTACCTAGAATCGACAAAGTTGAATCATGACCCATTTTGACGATAAATCGTTTGAATCCGTCAAATTGATAAAGATCAAAGTCGTTACCATGGATAATGTATGTTAACGCGAACGAATGTGGACCGAATTGTATTTGAAAGTCTGTAAGAAAATAAGCTTATACTTCATTACTTAGGCTCATAATTCATACTTTATCTATTGTACTGTTCCACCCAACCCAATCTTGGAAAGCACGATAAAAAAAAAGGTTTTAATGTGAGGACATTAAAACCTTCTTTTTTAAAACTACAAATAAATTGTGAAGAACAGGCTGGCCATGTAACAAAATATGCCTAGCAGCCATAATATGTGTCATAGAAAAAAAAGAAATGGAAAAATAAAATTCTAATGGCATCTTCTAAATTATTTTATGCAAAAAATGCCAGTTCTACAACAGAAATTAAAAATGAATTCTAAAGAGGTTTCCTAAACTACAAACATAAAACAAAAATAGTCTACGAAATTGATTAGGATAATAATTAATAACACACAAAAACATACTGCACGTAATCCATAAGGGGCTGTTACACCTTCCTAAATTCAAGATCCGATATTTAGGACACCATTTAGGATAAGAAATGTAGTCGCCGAAGCTCGCGATTACACGTATCTGGGTTCTAAATCGTGTTCTATTTAGGATATGCTACTCATGCAATTAGGATGAGTAGCATCCTAAATAGAAAACGATTTATATTACACTTTCCTGACTTCAGGACGTGCTAAATATCGGATCCTGAATTTAGGAAGGTGTAATACCCTTTATAGATCCAACGATCTAAAAAAAGGTTTTACAGCCCTCGCCCTCGATAATATCAATATTGTAAGAAAACAGGCTGATCTTGTAAAAAAAATTATGTCTGGCAGCCAATTTCACCAAAACAAAAAAAATAAATACAACTTTAATGGCATCCGCTACATTATTTTATGCAAAAAGTGCCAGTTCTACACAGATAATAAAAATAAGTCTGAAGAGGTTAGCTGCAAATAATTATAAAACAATTTTCTATGTGATTGATTAGGATAACAACATGTAAATGTAGCAATATGTTGATTCAGTAGGCTCTTCATATTTCCAAAAATATGGCAAGAAAGATGGCGAGGTCTTCCAACTCACAGCCATAATTCGCAATCGAACATTAATAAAAACATAAATATATGCTTTAGCAGGGCTATGTACATTTTATAGGTACATTTATAATTAGATCTTAATCAAACCTATTTCAAGAGACTTATGTATTATATTAACTATTGCACATTCACATAACTATCTTTATTACTTCCCTCGTACACAACGCGACGCAAGCCCCGACTTTGGCATCCAGGCGATCTATCCCAATACAAATCACGTGTCTATGGAAACCAAAATCGTATTATCGGAGACTTGCGTCGCATTGTGTACGAAGGGCCTTTCACTTAAGTGGCTAGATTTTCTTCGAAAAGACAAAGGTAGGTAAGTAGGTAAGTATATCCATTTCAGGAATAAAGCTTCCGTTTTTAGCAAATTTTTGTACCTACTTACATATCTTTATTAGGATCCGTCGAGTTTGCTGGCAGCTCTGTGTCGTTGACAGCGTCCTCCACAGCCATGCCACAGACACACCATGGTAAAACCAGCAGGATTAGCATCTGAAAAAGACAGAAATATTAGAGAGGTATATTATATTTATGATAGAAGAAGAAATGAAAAATCCTACTCGCTGGTAACTAAATTGAGTTTTGAAAAAGATCATAACATTATTAATGAGAAAAGTGCTGGAGACAGCATTTATGAACCTTTTACAATACAGCAGTTGACCGATAAAATAATTAAAAAAAAAGTTTTCATATAACTAGACATTGCATAAACATACATAAAATTAAAGGTCACAATTTGAGCACCTATACTTCTGGTTCTGCAAATGGCTTAAAAATTTAAAACATTCAATGCATGATACTGGAAAGCATGATAAACATAGAAAGGTAGGGATTATGAAAATATAATCACTTTATCTATTATACAATATATAATTATTATAAAAATAGCGTATACTAACCAGCTTTTCCATTTTCTTCTAGTAGGATCGCCGTAGCAGTGGGAAATTTCTCACAATCCCTCTATATATAGCCTCTGGTAATTAGCTCCTGTATGTGATATCAGACGCCCTTTGCGCTAATTAGAACCGCCATTAACAAGCTTGTGATATTCTCAAAGGAAACAGTACTTATTACCTATTTATAACAGGATACTGTTCAGTAGTTAACAATAATGTAAAGTATGTATACATGTACACTAATTGTATAGGCTCTTTAAAAACTTTTTTTTAGCTTGTTAATATCATCAAATGAGTCATTGGTATCCCGAACCGCCGCGCGCCGTAGTCATAGGTATTGAGAATTGTCGTTCGGCGTGGCGGTCTAAGTGGGAGGCCTATGTTCAGCAGTGGACGTCTTCCGTCTGATGATGATTATGATGATGATGACCTACTAAGCTCCCGACTTTTTTTATTGGAAAGTCACGGAACGAGGGTGTAAATTAAATAACGCAGACACATTGTTCCCACATCTACAATGAGTATAGCACTACGAATGGTGATTGTTTCAAAATTGCAAGAGCTATAATATGCACACAGTAATCAGCATAACCAAGTTTTTTCTAAATGAATGTATTATGAGGGATAAGAGAGAGAGAGAGCAGTGATGGCTCAGTGGTATCGGCCCGACTCACTGGTTGTGAGTCGTGGGTTCAGATCGAACCCGTATAGGCGCATTCATTTGTGTACCTAATTCATTTCATGACCACTGCTTACAAAACGGTGAAGAAAACGTCGTGAGCAAACCGAAATGTCCTAGAAGCAAAATTATGAACACCAGCTGTAACATCTACTAACTCGAAATGGACTAACGCGATGGATTATTATTGTCCCTCTCTCTCACAGAGAGGAAGCTTAATGTGTTTCAGCAGTGGAAACATTTTGGCATGTTAAAAGAAAAAACCATTGAAAATTTTACATGTTTACATTTAAAATGTATCTATTGTAATGTTGTATTCTTATAGTGATACTGTATAAAATAATAGTGCTACATGCAAACTATTATTTACAAATGTCTTTATGTATATTTTTACAATTACGGTACGGTACACGTATTTTCTGGTTTTCAGTAATATATATAACTAGCGGTATAACGTGAACTAATTTAGCTGTGTATCTCAGATTTCAAACTAACCGATTGAGATACGATGACGTTCACCTATCATCGTATTGTGGAGTATCTACGATATTGGAATGTTATCATTCGAGACACAGTTTTGGGCTATCAGAGCCGTATCAGTGTGATGCTGGGCCGTGGCGGAGCGCCGACATACATGAGGCGTCCGGCCTTCCTCCCATAACCAAAGTCTGGACTAATGGGACTTAGTTAATTACCTATCGTTCGTGGCTCTCTAAGAAGTACTTGACACCATGGGACTGAACAAAATTATGGTTACCTCTGGTATAATCACACTGGTGAGTGATTTGTATTACTTCATGTGTTTGCGTACGTGTGCCCTATAGGTTTAGGTATAGCATGTGCATGCTGGCGATATTTGTTTTTTAATCATAAATTTAATTTTATTGGCTGTGCGACTTAAGTGTACCTATCATAAAAATCTGAACAAAAATATATCTAGTGCCTATTATAAAATAATATCAACAAACTTGTAATGTGTGGAATTTATCTACATGCCTAAATTTTGTTTGTCATTATAAAGATTTTTTGCTAAAATTCTTTAAACTTAGGTTATATTATTATTACTACATTACTCATACTCTGAAAGTAGGTCATTACATGTCTGATAAGCCGTTTGAAAGTTATCCATTGCAGGCCTAGGGAGAATCCCTTTCAACTGACAGCTGCCAAATTTAAGAAAAAAAGTACTAGTTCTATTTCTATTGAGCCATTTTGTAAACTTTATAAACAGCCACTAAATTACTGCACGATTTAAAATTAAATAACATAAAATTAAATAATGAAACGGCTTTAATATTATTTGATTTCCACTACAATATATTTCTCTAAAATATTATAGCTTTCGGCAAAATCTTTGAAAAAAATACTGGCTGTTGGGTATAGCTGGACGATCACAGAGAACAAAAATTTAAAATAAGCGTAATGGCGACAATCCGCGGCGTGCAACACTAATTTTTTCTTGAGGTATTATTTATGTTTTTATTTATATTTCCTCTTACCTATTCGTAATGAAAAGCAGTGTTCACCTCGGGTAAATTACTTATTTATTGCCCTCACTACGTTACGGGTGCCAAACCCCGTCTCGGGACTGAAATAAGTTACTTTCATCTCTCGGGTAACAATCCTTTTCACGCCCAAATCACATAACCGACCATGCTCTTTTGCACATACGTTATCAGGTGCACAGAAACGGACATGAACAAAAGTGATGTTTCAGCGAAAAAATAAACAAAAACGTTCATAATATGATAATAAATGGCGCTACATGTAGGTACATCATCAGCCTATAAACGTTCCCACTGCTGGGATACAGGCCTCCTTTCTATGAGAGGGAGATGAATGTATGGTGTATGTATGCTATGCATGTAGGTACGGTACGACTCAAATTGTTTGTGAAAATCTTAACCAACGCGAGCGAAGCCGTGGACAAAATCTAGTAGGTTAGGTACCTAGGTACATAAATAATAAGATTTGTAACTTTAAAGCTTATAAAGACATCTTTGCAAAAATCCAGGCTTCGCATTTAGCTTTGTAAATTGGTAAGACGATAATAATTTTATAAATAACAAAAAAAAACCGGCCAAGTGCGTGTCGGGCCACGCACAGTGTAGGGTTCCGTAGTTGCCCATCAAAATACTTATTGCCAACTAACTAAACTGATTCGCTGAATTTAATTTTAAAAAGAAGAATTTTCAAAATCGGTCCAGGCGTCTTTGAGAAATCGAGGAAAATACATTTAAAAAAAAGATTACGACGAATTGAGAACAAATCCTTTTTTAAAGTTAGTAAAAAATAGTTAACAATAAAAACCTTCCTATCCCCAAAACATATCCACCTATGCGTCTCTGAGCTAAGCTGCGGACAGACGGACGGACATGGTGAAACTATAAGGGTTCCTTGTTGACTACGGAACCCTAAAAAATAATCCAATTTGTAATCATAATAATGATCGTTGAGTTACAAGCATATATTGTCCTTTCATGAAAAGTAAAAGTCGCATATCTTTTCAATGAGTAAACGGAAATGGCACGCATGGCAATAATATAATAAATAGTGTTTCGTAAGATGATAGTAAGAGTATCAGCTTATCATCAAGTCGAGAGTTTCTGTCAATGATAAAGATATAGCGCCAAACGTTTTGGACAGGGACGCCATTGCAATGCCGTGAGAAACACGAATACCGGCGAAGATAGTGTACTTTCATAATATTATGATTATTTATTATGAAAGTACACTATCATAAATTATATTTGATTTTATTATAATTGAAATACCAACCTGTCTTTATGCTTACCTAAGATTTTTTTAATTTATATTTTTTCGAGGGACAGGGGAGAGAGTCCATTGATTTATTAAATCATTTTTCAAGCCCCCACATGATATTGCATTGCATGTTGGATCATCTAAGTAAGACATTATTATCTTCTGTCTATTTGGAACATGAGCACATTATAGACTAACATGCTGCTAGGTTGGTCTGTGGATGGGTGACCATCTGTCATAGCGAGTTTCCTCCGTTCCTCGGAAAGCACTTAAGGCCTATTCAGACCTGAGCGATATTCGCTGCCGCTGTGGGTAGAGGTACATACCGCGCGGGTTTCGCTCAGGTATTTAGTATCAAGTACCGTCGCTAGAGCGACCTGAGCGATATTCGCTGCCGCTGTGGGTAGAGGTACATACATACCGCGCGTTATTCTACCCACAAGAATAGCGAAATCCGTTTTGGTGTGAACAGTAATATTACCGCATACCCGCTGGGTTTTCTCTGCCGCAGACGGTAGCGAATACCGCTTAGGTCTGAATAGGCCTTTACAGCCGTTGGTCCCGGCTGTCATTTGTAGATCTTTGACAGTCGTTACTATCAGTCAGAAACTCTAAAGTCTGACAACCGTCTTACCATGGGGTATCGTATCACCCGATTACTGGGTTGTGGAGGTCCGATAGGCAGTCGCTCTATGTAAAATACTGATATTCAGCTGCATCCGGTTTGAGTGAAAGCCGACCCCAATTTAATTGGGAAAAGGCTAGGCAGATAACGATCCTGCTATTTAACATCTTGCTCCAAATCATAGCGGTATATAGCCAATCCTGCTCCATTCTAAACGGGTTGTCAGACTTTTGGGCGTCTTACTTAAAAATCCTGATCTGAGGACTAATTTAAATTTAGAGGAAATTGTTTTCCATTAAAACGGTTTTGCTCTGCAGTCAGATTAGTTTATCATTATTTCGTAATTAATCGCTTCACTATCATAATGATAAGCTTGTATTTCAATCAACCAATCAGTTGGTATCTGGTAATCAACTGATATGCTGTAAAATATTCACGATTCATATCTAGAAAGGAATAAGTAGGTAGATAAAGGCACCATTGTCTGAAGCATTGGTAACGAAATCTGAGCCAAGAGGAAACTCTCTAAACAAAGAAAACCTCTAAATGCTGGGGCACTGGGAAAAAATTCGCTAAAAGTTTTTCTATTTTATTTGTCATGATTTTTCTAACAAACCTTCTAACTTTTTTGAAACCCTCACAGTCCCATTAATAAATTAATTAATCTAATAAAACATACAATGAACTGAATTCATTATTTTCAAAGTGTGTCGTAATTAATATAAGTATATGTATTATTGTGAATTTTCATGACTTCATGGATGACTAAGATAGGTTGCCTGCATTTGCGTATGAAAGTACAAACATTCTTACTTATTAAAGTATTCCTTGTATTCTATGTGTCATTATGTGTATGTACTCAGGTGCATGTGAATTTGGAGCACGTTTCATTGCAGTAGATACCTAATTCATTTTACAGCTAAATCATGATACATTTTTGTTTAGCATTCTGTTTTAAATAAAATATTATGTTTGGGGTTTGTCTCTCCATTTAATGAGTCTCTTTGAACTGCCGTAAAATGCACAGTTTATAGGTACTGTACCTATTTTAAAATCCAGACATTGTATTAATCAGTACATACGCAGTATCAGTTTAGTCATAAAATACCTAATTTGTTTGATGTCTTTAATACACACATCCTCATTCCACAACGATAAGTCGTACAATACTTAAAAATAATAATATTATTTGATAAATAATATTTTGATAGATGTTATCTTATCGTCTTACTCTCGTCATAACTTGGCACGGAAACTCTATTATACTTAGATATTTCTATCTACAGCAAATACGCAAAAAGATCGTTTTAAGAAATTCCCTAAATACCAACGGAAGATAAGTTCTGCACAATTACTAGTTTTAGCAATACTGTGATAACAAACTGTATTAGGGACCTATACTATTAGAATCATTGTAGACTACCAGTAGCTTTGCAATTCTATCACACTTGTAAATTCCGGTAAACGAAGCACCCATTACATTTACCGTGGTACCACTAAAACTTTTAAACCTCTGTTGAACACTTGTCTAAAAAAATGACAGATTATGACGTTGAAATAAGGTCCGTTTGCAATCACACTTTTTTTTAGACAAGTGTCCAACAGATGTTTAAATTTTTGTACTAAGTTCGCGACGATATCTTTGTTTCGAACAATATTCATCATTATCATCATCATAATCAGCCGTAGGACGTCCACTGCTGAACACAGGCGTCCCCCATAGATTTCCAATACCGGGTGGAAACGGCTTGCATCCAGCACCATCCTGTGAGTTTCATCAGTCGTCTGTCTACCTTGCATTTGGCCGTCACACGCTGCGTTTACCAATGCGTGGTCTCCATTCGAGAACCTTACGGCCCCATCGGCCATCAGTTCTGAGTGCTATGTGGCCTGCCCACTGCCACTTCAACCAGCTAATTCGTTGGGCTATGTCGGCAATTTTGGTACGTCTACGCCCGAATCTCCTCATTTCTGACTCGATCATGCAGAGACTTCAAACATAGCCCTTTCTATAGCTCGTTGGGCTATCTTGAGCTTTCGAACAATATTGTGTCAGTATAAATTATATAAGTAAAGTATTAATAGGTAGGTGTTAGTCGAATTTCATTCCTGATTCTACAATTATTATTTCCGCTTGATTGATCTCCATATTGCGAAATACTTTGTTGAATGAAAACTTTACTCCACTCTCGGAATTGTTTAGTGGGTGCGTTTACAAAACTTTTAAGTCACATACACAGACAGTCAGATCCGCAACAATGAATCAGCCAGATATGAGCATGTAGGTCATACTTTGACTCAACTATGATCTTTCTCAACCTGCAGCTTCAAGCAGCGGGGCAGATGGTCTTCACATCTCTGGGCATAGCGCAGTATTTCTGCGTCATCGACTTCTTGAGAGGACTTCCCGTTCTGGTTTACATTCGAGTTCTTTATTTTCACAGTAAGTATTATAGTACCAACTATTATTTTGAAGGAAGTATAGGTACAATAACTGATTAAAAGTAGAGAACCTGCTGAGTTGGTTTGGTTGTGTTGGGGAAATGAATACAAGGCATGAGTGTGCAAGTTGAAGCCGGGATCTCTCCGTATAGTACCTAGAGGGTGGCACTAACCTCAATGGAGTTGAACTCTAGATGAAATTATAAAAGAAGTTCGGGGTGGAAATGGGATAATTCCAAACTATCGAGATCCTAATTTCGATTAGAACCCTCACGTAGGTATGTAATATTTTAGGTTGGTTGTTTCAGACCCCACTAGTTGCGGCAACAGGGTGAACATCGGTCAATTTATCGACAACATCAGCAACCAGGCCTTCATTTCGTTCAGGAGGGAGCCGTTAACCGTGTTCAGAACCTTCGTCATCAACTGTACCAGCCTCGGACTTAGCGTGGTTTGGTTGATAAGCAGTGTTATTATTATAAGTAAGTTTATTTTCCCAAAATGTTCACGTGGTTCAAGGTTCTTATTGTTATACGAATTCACGTGGAATTAGTTTCTATAAATCTAATTGAAGAGCACTTTCATCGAGTTCGAGTGCTCTTTTTACTCGGTGCTAGTAAAATGTATACAATTAGATTTATCAGTTACTCATATTTGTTCAAGGGGTTTTTCCCAATGGTCAGATTGATGGTCAGAGTTGTTTTTCCAACGGGATTTTTTAGAACTACTAACAGTTTAGAAAGTTGTTCACTAACTTGTAATTTAATGGAGGTCTATCAATAATTTAAAACAGAGATTTGAGGGTTGGTAACACAGGATCCTTTGCCAATAAAATTCAATCTACGAGTATTACAGTAAGTATAACAGATGCTGCTGATATACTGCTGCTATGCCATTGTTTAAAAGTTAACATTAGACCTCCTTTAAATTACGAGGTAGTGACCAACTTTCTAAACTGGGTGAAGTTCGTTAAGTTTACGTAAATATCGTAAACAAGAAACTAGTATAGGTACAGGTATAAAATAAAATCGTCAATAAAAAGTGAAATGCAATGAAAGTCCGGTGGTACTTCTGTCTTATCACAGTATCTGATGCTGTTAAGATAAAACCTATATCTGTAAAACGTAACTCATTCATACAGTTGTTACAATTTTGATTCACAGAATTTCGTAATAGTCATCCAATTGTATTTTGAACCAAGAAACGTCTCCAATGGTTATATTTCGGTGCTCCTCATTAAGAAATAGGTAGTAGTACAGCCATGATATCTTCTACTATATAAAAATAAGTCAGGTTTTCCTTCCTGACGTTATAACTCTAGAACGCACAAACCGATTTCCACGGTTTTGCATTCGTTGGAAAGGTCTGGGGCTCCGTGAGGTTTATAGCAAAGAAAACGAAGCCATCTGGTGGCGAAACGGAGTTCGCCGGGTTTGCTAGTTTTCTATAAATCACATCACTGGAGTCTACGAGTACTCTTCGATGGGACAGCTTTGAGATCTTCCATCCTCGAAAGTGTCACTATCAATAGCTTAGTGAATGACAAACTATAGTCGCAACGACGTGGGGAGAGTGCCGCAGCCGCGTCGTCGTTACAAGGCTGTGCTTATAGAGAATAGCACTTCTGTACCCACATAGCTGTCAAAATTCAAGTCCTAGTGACCTAGAATGTCATTGCATATTGAATTTAGTTGTAATCAAAATTCTTGGATAAGAAATTCCCAATACACTGGTTCAAACATTCGAAAAACTCGTCTGTTTTACAACGTAACATAACTTAAATAACGCAGTGAATATTGTAAAGTCAAAGTCCCAAAGTACCAAAGTTTGTAGTACTTCGTGTTTTTTTAGTACTTAAGGCTGTTAACAGTTTTTTTTTTTATTAATATGTAGTGGGTGGAGCAAGGGACAAGCAGACGAAATGCATGCGATGGCCGTGGATAATAACCAGCGCGGCAGTGTGTGGTTTGGACTTAGTAGCAACCGTCACTTACGCCAACGACTCATTTCATACAAGGGTGAGCATTATGTCCTATCATATCTCATATTTCATTTGAAAATATTTTACTTATAGCTTCAAGTTCTTTTAGTAATTTCAAAAGCCTGTCACCACACAACATACCCAAGATTTACAATAGCAACTTGCATGTTTTATCCAACATGTACCTCTCACGCTGGCAGGCCCTCACCGGGCCCTCGAACTAAATTCTGAAAGGTCTGGAAGATATTATTGATATTTATTCTCCAAATTCCAGACGCTTCGCGACATGATGGAGTTTACCAACGGCCAGGCAAGCGGCCTCGGAAATGCTGAAGTGAACACCGCCTGGACTTCCTGGATTATGGTACTCCTGTATTCTCGCTTCGTATTGTTGTTCATCGTCAATATTATCATTATAGTCATCGTCATCGTAGACTGCAATATCAAACAGGAGCCAGAAACAGAGACTGACGTAAGTATTGTTATCCGGACCTCTAAATAACATTAATAAATTACTGTTGACTTGTCTGGTATTTTCTATTGTACAGTCACACAGCGATAACTTAGTAATCGCATAAATATATTTGATTACCTATTAATTATAACGAACGAAGGCCCTTACTTCATAATTTTCAACACTCCTCACAGTGTTATAAAAAATATCGCTTTCAGAAAATAGAAGCTCCGGCGCCAGTTTTGGCTCAAGCTGTTCCCCAAGAGCCAGTTCCTGAGCCAGTTCCTGTACCAGTTCCTGTGCAAGTGTCCACTGCCGTGCAAACAACTCCTCCCGTAGAGCCAGATCAGCCCACTGTCGTCACCGACATCAGCGAGAGGGATGAAGACCTGGCCAGCCTGCCCAGTGAGAGGATCACGACCAAGATACCACGCGCTGGATTTAGCCGTTCCTTCAGTCGGATGAAAACCTTCCTTTTCAGGAAGACCCCTTCGCCAGAGGTCCACACCAGAATAATAAGATCTAATCAAGATTCCTTGCAAGCATCACCGGAAAGGTAGGACTTTTTTCTTATATTTATAGTCATTAACTATAAAAAGAAGTACCGACTTACATAATTGTATAAATATGTGTCAGATCGCCGCGTGCGCACCACGTCGAACCCGACATAGATAAGAAAAGGACGGTGAACTTTCCGGAGAGCCTGATGTCTCTGCCGCAACGACTGGAAAACATCATAGCGGAGCAGCAGCGTAAGCTGGACCGTGCCATCATCAACACCTCGGGCCGTACCAGCCCGCCGCGCGTCTCGCAATCCATGCCTCATCTAGCCGACACCTCTACACAACCGGAGGGACGAGGGTTTGTCTCTACTTTGAAACTTGTACAAAACCTGCTTAGAACGAACTCCGACATTTAAAATGCGGATCAGTGTTATTATTCTGTAATTCTTCTGCTCTCAGTAATTGGCCCTCAAAAGATCTACGTCGCGGAAAATAGAGACCGTGAAACCACTGATTTATAACATTATAGAACAACTGGTCGTTGAGTAACACCAACCAGTAAACATGAAGTACGTTCATGTAGAAATTATTAACTAATATTCCTCGGATTAGATATATTATAACACTTTCCAAGCCTGTCTGCCTTAACCCAGGTTTTTAAAAGATTTAACCAAATCCTTTATTTGAATCAATCATAAATACCTCAATCGTTATCATTTCAGTCTCAATGAGTCTTCTGTCTCGCTTCGAGACTTTGGTAAGAATATTTTCATGTAATAACGGGTTTATTTGGCAGTGCAGTCTATTGCTTCCTTTCCCAACTTTCCCAAAAAAATGTTTATTGCATTCAAATGCTCATCCCAGACCAACTGCTACTGCGTTATATCTTTCAATGCTTTTGTTTCGTTTCCTGACATCTTTTTCCAATTAAATTACGTCCTTGAACAATATTTTGGTGTAGGGGTAATCGGTTTCAAAGTTAGTAATATCAAGAAGAGAGAAAATTTGCTGCAGCCTGACCGTAGTTATCTACGTCGACAGTAAATCAAGTTTTGTCGCAGCTTTTATGTCTGTACCTAGAAAATATATCACGATATTCGGAAATGATGAACCGCGGTCGGGTTGCACATAGGAGTCGGTGAAGTAAACACGGTGATGTGATTGTCCAGAAGGCGCGGAACTACGGCCGAGCTCAAGGGCCAGCTTCCCTGGGCGTATATACCAGCGTCCTCGCACCGCATGCGGGACCAACTTCCTCCGGACGAGGACCTCCCGCCTGTCCCCCTACCGGACTACACCGCCCTCCACTCCGTTAGAAAAGCATGTAAGTGACAATCAATTTTATTGATAAATCAAATCAAATATTGAAGCTTTTTCATGGACCGAAAAATTCGATTGCGAGTAGGCTTTCAATCTGCGACCGGTCGATGTATAACAAAACTTAACAAAAGCTTTTTGGATAGAAAAATTTTACCACAACTTTCTGGATAAGTACTCCAGACGCTTAACCAACAGCTGTACCAAAGCAGACCAACTAAGCTACCGCAGCCCCACAAGCGAGGTCCAAACTTGCATTCCATTATTATTAAACGTATTTCGATGACGTTGTGCTATCTTTTGAAGTAGTGAAGCCAAATAACTGCAGTCAGGTAAAGATTCAACTGAAAGCCTGCCCATGAAATGGCCGAGCAGATTACTGCTACATTCTTTCACGGTGTCCCACAAGGCTTTTTTAACAATGTCACTATATTGTCTCTTTTATTTCAAGGCCTTTGTCACCGACTATAGTTTATACAATGCCTTCCAAAGAGACGAATCACGGTTTTAACACCCTTGATCGTTTCTTTGAGTAGCTTAAGTGGACATGAAAATATTGGCCTCAAGTGAAATATATTCATCATCTGCCTAGCTTTTTGTCGACAATGTTGAGGTCCGCTACCAGCAAGTGAAATGTATTGAAGGGGAATAATTTTCATTTGTCGAATTGGTATCTCGGAATGGTGATAGGTACCAATAATAAATTAATAATTTTGTATTTATTTCAGCCGTCCATCGTGCTGCATCCAGTTTAAGTTCTCTAACTCAAAAGAAAGACTTTGTGACATCATCACGGTCTGTGCGTTGTGAGTATTACACATACAAGAAGACTTAACCATCAGTTTACCCATGTTTTGGCAAGTAAGCCCTATCAAACCTTTTGCTATCTTTGAATATACCGATTGAAATTGAATGTCTCATTCTTCCAGAAGACCAAACTCTTTAAACAGCCATCAATAAAAGACCAACTTTCAAATATTGGTAGATTTTAAGTCCAATTTCTGTAAAGTAACGGAAAGTTGTTCATATTCATGATCCCGTGCAAGGATAGAATGAAGTTCAAATTCAATAGGTATTTATAAGAACATTCAACTAGTGCTTATAAATAGGTCATGCTAGTCTCATAGTCCTTGGAAAGAGTCTACCCACTATTCCGAAACTCCACAAAATTGTATCAGGGACATATCTCGCAAAATAGGTACCTGTTACAAAAGACCTGTGTTTAGATGGGATAATTGGAATATCAACATGAAATTGGTTGATAATAGTTTTACCCTAATGAGGAGAGCAAGTATCTACTTTTACCCATTTTGCTGCACTCTTGATTTCAAACGAGGAGAGGCACAGTATTACGATAAGAGCTCTATAGATTCTCCACAACAAACAACAGCTATTATTATGGTGTGAAAGTCTTAATTAATGATGTTTTATTTTCTTTTCAGCTGGTTTGAATCAATCCGACGTACTTTATTAATTTAAGAGTTGTCAACAGCAGAATTCTATCTAAGATACCTAAGTGTTTTAGAGAGCTGTTAAAACAATCTCAGATTTATTGATTGAGGATTCTAGACTTCAACTTTTTATAATGAACAATGTTTGTACGATTTGCACGTGTGCGTGCTTTTTATTATAACGTGTAATGTTTTATATGTGCATAAGTAAGTCATGTTGTAATTTGGAAAGGCCGAAAATGTAACTTTCTTACTCATAAAAATATATTAAATGTACCTACAGTCAACAGTACCCTTAACACGAATTTTCAGTATTTGAGACGTAAACTGGAACTTTCACATTTTCAAATTGACAATTTTCAAGGAAAAAGTTTGTTCCTTCTTCGAACACTAGAGGCGCTGTTCCACTTTTTCATACAAGAAACGCTGTAAATACACACATCAAAAGTGTCTAGGGATCAACATATATTTTTGCAATAACTTTTCTCCTGATTGATATTAATTAAAATGTTCTTTAAGGATTCATCAAATAAAGTGTTATCGTTTGTCACAGTAACGATAAACCAAGTCACCTTTGCATTCATAAAGAAATTTGCCATTTTCCTAATAAAGGGATTTTTGACATTTGAACCACTAACATTAAAGTTCGAAAAAAAGACTGAAATAACAGTTTTCTTTAAAATTTTATTGGGTAACTTAAACAATTAATAATCCGTGTTTCTACCGCGAACACTAACAACACAAGAACATCGGTTTGGCATACTCAAAATGAGTTCATCCAAATCACGCTGTGGAATGGCCGCCCATGTTCGTTGCAACAACAAAAAAAGGTCTTCTTGCGACTGGATACCCTCCATATTCGGCAGAGCTCTTCTCTGTAGCATATCCCATGCATGCTCAATCGGGTTCAAGTCTGGCGACTGAGCAGGCCAGGGCAGGACATTGATGTTAGCTGCGGCGAGAGTCTGTCTTACAACTCTTGCGGTGTGCGGTCGTGCATTATCATGCATTAACTGAAATAAGGGACCGATTTGCACTTGTAGAGGAACGATGACGTCTGATACAATCGTCTCAGCATAAATTTGAGCGTTGAGGTTGCCTCTGATCCAAATCAACTCAGTTCTTCCGCCGATCCAAATACCCGCCCATACCATGATGGTTCCACCACTATAAGGATGGACTTCCTGGCAGGATTGATTGATTGATTGATTCGCTGTTGGCGTCCAGGGGTTCTCCAGTGTCGTATACGTCTTGTATCCGGTCTCATACCAAAACGAGACTCATCAGAAAAGCACACGAAACGCCATTGTTCTTCTGCCCAATTTCTGTGTTCAAGAGCCCATTGATATAGAATCCTACGATTGTGCATTGCTATAGGTGGTACCCGTAGCGGTCTTCGGGAATGAAGGTTCACTTCATGCAAGCGGTTTCTGACTGTTTGGTCGCTAATTAAGTTCCCTGAAGAGTGATGAAGCCTCACGGCTAACATCATAGCGGTTATTGTTGGAGCTCTTCGAGTTAAGATTTGAATGTATCGGTCTTGTCTCCGTGTGGTGCAGCGATACCGTCCTCCATGGCGCTCAGTCACGGTACCAGTGCTTCGGTAACGTGTCCAAAGTCGACTGATAACACTCTGACTTGTATTCAGAGCTAAAGCCACAGTACGTTGCCGGGAACCAGCTTCTATCATTTCCACGGCTCTGAGCATTTCTTCCCTGCTTAAATGACGTCGCCGCTCCATAATAACGTTGGTTTTAATCAGTAGTAGGGAAACAGTAGCACTAATAATGTCTTCAATGCGTTGTATGTTTTTATAGGGAAAATATTGACAGCTGATTTTTATCTTTTACTCGAATTTGATTTACAGTTCCTGATTCAAATTATGAAATGCACCAAAAAGGATCCATATAAATTTATAAAATCATAAATTTATTACAAAGCCACATCTCAATCTCAAGAAATCCGCATAAAAATGCTTGATCCCTAGACACTTTTGATGTGTGTACTTTAAAGTAAAAGACTGAAAATTCGTGCTTAGGGGTACTGATTACTGAAGAGCTAGTGTGTAATTAATCGATTATGACGTTTCAAAAAAACAAGGCAAGGCTCTCGAATTATTCATAATGAACAGTCATGGTCCTATTAAGTACCTATTGATAAATTGATTCTAGAATAATCTGGTTTTACGAATTTACAATTATCATAATACAACTAGTAGGTAGGTACAGTCAGCATCAAAAATTGCTGACCACATTCGGATTTTTAAATCGCCGTACACTCTATTACTACGTAGATATTATTACGGGTTGCTAACTTTCTAGAATATCGTGCTGGATTTTCGTGATATTTTAAAATAAATAACAGACTTCTTGTTAACGTGGTGTGACTTTTTATTGTTGACAGTTCAGTAACCATAGACTTACTTCATAGACTACATGACATTCATTTTGACATAAGAGTTCCACAGATTAAAATACTCATTACATTTTACCCGGGATATTTAAATGTTATTGTTAAGTACATGCTTTTATTAAAAGCAACTCTTTAAAAGGAAGACAAACCAGGGAACGCAAGATCTATCATAAAAATAAAATTGGTCATTAGCGATTTTTTCTGATAAAGCGACTATGTAAATACTGAAGCGACTCACATGCGTTATGGAGAAAAGAGGAACTAATATATTATGGTGATCATACACAACCCTCACCCTTATAATAGGGAGTACATTTTTACAAACTTTTGATGCTGACTGTACGTAGTCCGTGGCGAATAGCATGACTGAACTTGTTTAAAAACTAACTATTTGTAAATAACTAGGATATTATTAGACTTAAAGTAAAACAACTGTAAGAATGAAAGTTAAATGCTAGTGTTAATAAAGTTAAATGTGTGTAAGCATAGAAAATATAGTGTAGATAAGTTTCTTTGATCAAACGATTTTAAGCGTGAAGACGAAGAAAATGAAAAATTAAATAAAAATATTGTAATAAGAAATAATAACTGATGTTGTAGATAGTGCAATATCAGACTATTATAATATTATGTATGTAAGACACCTGAGAGAGCTTTCTCATCTCGACGTATGTTTAGGTGAGGTTATGTTCTTCCAGTGATAATTTGAAAAAACTTAAGGCATTTGACTGAAAAAATCGAATTAGTGCGTCAGTATTTGACACGAATTTTTTCTATTATTACGTAAACCAAAATAAACGAAGATACGTCACAAGCGAGTCCAGTATTTACTTGCTTCTGACGTTACGTGCAATCCGAGAGAGGGGTCTCGGATTTTGATGCGTTTTATCTTTGTAATTTTTTCAGTAACCTATGTTGTCCCACTGCTGGGCAAAGGTCTCCCCCATAACCTTCCAATCTGTACTGTGAGCGGCTTTCTCCGGCCAATCCGTCATGAAGGTGTCTAGGTCGTCACGCCAGCGTTTCCATCATTTTTAATTAGTAATAATATAAAAAATACGTATCCATTATCTTTTAAAACTCTTGCTAATTTATTTATGCTGTCAACATGTCTATTGCGATGATCCTCCATGTAAGTACGCTTGACTGTACTTCTTTGATGTTATATGACTTGTATTTTAGTTATGTACAATATGAATGATGCATTAGATTTTATAACAATATTTACAATATAATTCATATAAAATACTGCATTTTTTTTAGTTTTTGGGTAATATTATATCCCACCACCTTACATGTGCTATGACTTTGGCCGGCTCGTTTGATCATCATTATCTACGCATAGAATATATCCTCAATTAATTATTGTCTATATATAGGCACAAAATATTCTAAGCCGTCTCAATGACAATACCAGCAGATCGTCAATACGAATACGGCGAGCTTCCCATTACTTTTCGTATCAAGGATATTACTAGGATGTCCGATGCCCTGGTCGTCCCTCAACCACAGATTACCCTCAACGTCCGGGTAGCGAAGTAGAGGATGTCTTCTGTCTCAAGTATTCAACGCATCGTAAAAGGAAGTGACTGTTTTCCTAACACAAACAACCCCAATCTCTTCAAAGTTTGAGTGAACAGGCTTCTTCCGGGTAAACTCGCTCCATCGTCGACCTTGTCTTAGTCACTCCCTGACCTCGACTAAGGCCATGAGCAAACCCATTACACATAAAAAAATGGCCCGAACTAGAGCTGGCCGCGAGAGCTTACCGGTGCCAGTGGATTCCGTGAGGACGTAAGATATGGCGGTGCTCCAACATGTCCTTCTAGCTGTCCAGACCCCGGAATATTTCCCCCGCTCAATCCGACACAGGTACAGACATTTTGAAAATCTGAATGAGGTGAGCAAATGTTGATGCTGACTCTACTTCCCGATACAACTGTGTCCGCTAAGGACCTGCGTCAGGTGGAAGGTGAGGGGTCTTACTGCCTCGATTACAGTAGGCCTGATTTATGGAACCCTAGAAACTGTAAGTTGATAAATGGGATAAAGAAGAGCGAAGCTCCAATCAAAAGCTAAAAGATTTAAAATTGTAAGGCAGATTATTCTTAGTAAAAACAATCAAAAATAAACTTTATAATTTCATTTACAAACATCTCTATTTATTATCATAAATAATTTTCCTGACGTCTTTCCAAATCAAATAGAGGGTATTTAAAACAGATACCAAAGATAATATGTTTACCAAGGTAATCAGTATACCGATGTTGACTATCCGTACACATCCCTGGACATAGTAAATTGAGTAAATTTGCGAAGGTATGCCGATCAAAGTCCTTAGGAGGCTGAGGCGAGGGAAGTTGCCCAGAGGCAAGAAGTGAAGGATCGTGAATACGATGACTTGTAGCATTACGACCACAACCTTATATCAGCGCTCGCATGTGTCCGACACTGTAGCACAAGTGCCTACGAGAGGCCTGTGTCCCGCGGCCATTGGACATGGCCACAGGCGAGACATTTTTGTTGATGACTTACAACACTTTCCTGTCAAGTCTTGCATTACATTTCAGGGTCAGTACTAATGTTCTTGAATGGACGGTCCATTGGAATTTTCGCTTGAAACTGTTATTTTACTTGTTGCTGTTTTTATACACGTAGGTATTCAAATAGTTTTACATTCACCCAGAGACGCTCATTTTAGAGGTTTATATATGAACAGAACGCTACATAACTGTATATATCTGAAACATTTTACAAAACATGCACCTATTTTGAGTGGTTTGTCGTATGACATCATTGATAACATTGCGACGTCAGATGCAGTGACAGAGGCACAAAGATTGGCGATGTACTTCAATCCTCTTTCTATACAACGTTATTGCAGAGGTGGTAATCTATTCACCATGTTTCTATGACCAAAGGAGTTACGGTTTATTTCAGGCCAAACATATTTTTTCAGATGGCTATCTTATCGTTACTATTATAGTAAGAAAGAAGATGGACCAAAATTGCCCCACGTCCTATAACAAAGAGACATACGTCAAAAAAAAGGTAAAAAATTAAAAAAAAATATGGCCAAATTCTTAAGTTCATTTTTTTACACCTTCATATGGAAAAATTGCTTTAAAAATATTCCAGGCGCTGATAAAAAAAATTCGTTTGTATGCGTATTTATAGACCGATTTAAAAAATTCTTTTTTTGTTTGAAAGGGTTCCCCCATGGTAGTCCCACGGCCGTAAAGTCAGGTCTTCGGTCTCCAGGACCCCGGATAAATAAAAAAAAAATCTTAAAAATAAGCTCATTTTTGTACTATAGATTATTAGTTATTCACTCTCTTGTTGTTTCTTTTGACAGCACGTTTAGCGGGGTGGCTGAGCGATTGGACTGCTGCGCTGCGTGTCGCGGGTTCGATTCCCGCACGGAGAAAAGATTTGTACGATCTACAAGTATTTGTTTCGGGTCTGGGCGTTTGTGTATGTAACTCACATACACAAACCCCTAGGTATTTGTGTGTGAGTTTCTATGTTTGTAAACGCACCCATGATACAGGAGGAATTCCTGGTGTGAGGCAATGTTAAAAAAAACTGTAACTGTGACGCATTATGATGAGACAGAATCAAAGGTATCGCGAGGGAGTGGTCGCCAGAGGTTATCTATCTAATATCTTTAAACGAGCAATTCTTTTATATTTATTTATATATAATCAGGATCTCGGAAACGGCTCCAAGGATTTTCATGAAAGTTACAGATTAGGGGTTTTTCGGCTCAAGGAATCGATTTATCAAGGTCCCAGGTTCGAGAAAAGCCTGGTTCCCGTTCCGAAAAAGCAGTGGTGGCCTAGTGGTATCAGCCCCGACTTACGAGTTGTAGGTCGTGGGTTCGAAACCAGGCAGGCGCATTACTTTGTGTTATTTATTTCATCACCACTGCTCTCAATACGGTGAAGTAAAACATCGTGAGGAAACCGGCATATCCTAGAAACAAAAATTCGAAAACATGTGACGTCCACTAATCCGCACTGGGCCCGCGTGGTGGATTATGGCCCACTCCCTCTCACAGAGAGGAGGCCTGTGTCCCAGCAGTGGGAACAGAACATTAATAGGCTGGTGATGATGAAATAGCACTTCGCCCGCGACTTCGTCTGCTCGTGTTTCTAACTTCGAACTCAGTGAATTTAAACGCCCGGTCACCCTCCTTATAGGATACTTTTGGAAAATCTAAAAATGCTCCAGTAGTTTCGGAACATAGGCTCACATGAATAGTCAATACACACAAACAATCAAATCTTGTCTCTTTAAAATATGAATGTGGACAAACTGATTTTCAAATGTTCATCCCGCTAGGGGTTGATTTCTTAAATATAGGATACGGATCCTTTATTCGTTTAAGAGATTATTTAATTTTAGGCCTACTTTTCAGTTTATCGAAGTACCAATGCTGGGGGTGATTTTCGAAAAACCCAAAAACTCGTGATTGTTTATTTTTTTATCTAATTTCTTTATACTGAGTTTCAAATTCATCGGGTCGCACGTTATGATTTTTCTATACAAACTTTAACATCGTCTAGATTACAAATGGAAGGTATTTAAAAAAAAAACTTACAATAACTAAAAATGCCCATATTTACAAATATTCATATTCGTACAAAGCTTCAAGTTTATAAACCCAAGGAATAAGATTTTACAAAGGTTTTCACCCCTTTTCACCCCCTTACATGTAATCCACACAAAATCCTTTCTTAGTGCTGACCTACGTAATAAATTGCAACTACCGTCCTTAATTCAGGTTACACGTTTAGATCCTTCACTTTAAACTTCAATACCCCTTTTCACTAACTTTGGGAATGATTTTCGAAAAATCCAAACACACGTGCATAATTATTTCTGATGTAGTACCTATACACATACTAATATAAATAGGTACTGACTTTCAAATTCATCAACTCGCGTGTTATGATTTTCCCATGCAAACGTTATCCGTCTTAGATCTCATTTTAAGTAAAAATATCTGGTTGACCGAGCTTCGCTCGGTTTTTAAAATGTCTATATCTTGGGAACCGGGCTTTTCTCGAACCTGGGACCTTGATAAATCGATTCCTTGAGCCGAAAAACCCCTAATCTGTAACTTTCATGGAAATCCTTGGAGCAGTTTCCGAGATCCTGATTATATATAAATAAATATAAAAGAATTGCTCGTTTAAAGATATTAGATACTCGTAGATAACCTCTGGAGACCACTCCCTCGCGATACCTTTGATTCTGTCTCATCATAATGCGGTCACAGTTACAGTTTTTTTTAACATTGCCTCACACCAGGAATTCCTCCTGTATCATGGGTGCGTTTACAAACATAGAAACTCACGTGAGTTACATACACAAACGCCCAGACCCGAAACAAATACTTGTAGATCGTACAAATCTTTGCTCCGTGCGGGAATCGAACCCGCGACACGCAGCGCAGCAGTCCAACCGCTGAGTCACCCCGCTAAACGTGCTGTCAAAAGAAACAACAAGAGAGTGAATAATTATTCTATAGTACAAAAATGAGCTTATTTTTAAGATTTTTCTTTTATTTATCCGGGGTCCTGGAGACCGAAGACCTGACTTTACGGCCGTGGGACTACCATGGGGGAAACCTTTCAAACAAAAAAAGATTTTTTTAAATCGGTCTATAAATACACATACAAACGATTTTTTCTTATTAGCGCCTGGACTATTTTTAAAGCAATTTTTCCATATGAAGGTGTAAAAAAATGAAGTTGGGGAGTATCCCATATTTTTTTATACATTTTTATCTTTCTTTTGAGGTATTTCACTTTGTTATAGGACGTGGGGTAATTTTCTATGGATTGTGATCCTTCTTCTTTATGTTATTTCCGCATTACTTGACCCTTCACAAAGAAAATATAGAAGGCCCATCTGTACCTAGAAACAAAGTTATAATTAAGTAATCTGTGAACACGATACACTTCCAGTGAGGAGTTATTGTCTCAATACGACTACGACGGTGTCCATAATAAGCATCGGAGTGATCGGAAAACATTGAAGTGTGGAGGGAGCTCTTCCATAATGTAGATAGTGGGCGTTATTATTACCGATAACAATTATCATGGCGCGATTAATACTGATATCTTGTTGAGTTCCTTCACAAACGAACACTAACTCGACATGACGCGTGTTTAATAAAGCTGTTGAAAAAAAAACGCAAAATGGATAATCGGAATAACAATAAACTGTCGTCGCACTTTAAGCTAACGGCGGTATTGACGGGAGGGCTCACCATAGTAAGTAAAGCTTTGCATTATCTCAGAATAATGTTACTCACCATTATGTCGATCGATGTATGCGTACGTGTATGACTCATTTATTACATGCAAAATTCCCCTTACGCGCCATAATTGCATAATGTAAAACGTATCTGGTTTCTATTTAGGTTCATTTCACAGTTGTAAGTTAGGTACTTATTTAAAAAGGTTCACATTTGTGTTTAAATACTTAGGTATATAGAAAAAAACAATAATGAATTCCAACTAACCAGATATATTATCCATTGTTCACACTATCTGCCTTGCTATTTCTTTATCTGTATTGGCTATGCGAAATTTAAATACCTTATCCTTTTTATTTAAATGATCTTTAAAACTTCCTGCCTTCTGTAAAGTACAAGTGGATACGTTCGTTTATTTGGTACGGGATTATTGTATTAATTTTGTTTCTTTACGGGCTGTGGCTAAGGCATGGGTAATATTGTTCTATGGTTATTATTTAGGACATAGCTTAGCAGAAGAGACTCAACCCTCATTGTCAACAACGATGAAATGATTGCTTCATGGTATCTATGCAGATTGATTTCTCCACTCAGCAAAAACATTTAGCAAGATCATTATTTTATTGTAATTTGATTTTTTTTTTATTTTGGTGTTCACTTTTTCTTTTTTTTTTTCAGACATTTTCCCTTATTTACATATTACTAACCATAGTAGCAATAATATTTAACCAAAAGGATTGCACAGATTTAATTTCAAACCCCGGAGACCTATTTTGGACTGCTGTCACTTCTGTTTACATTAAAGAAGGTAGGTACATACATAATGTTTAAGTATTGTACTCAGGTTTCTAAAAAAAACATTAAAATAAAGGATAATAGGCAGTACGAGTCTGACAATCCCTCCCGTCTCTCCCTGAATGGAAGGACTCATTTAATGACTTTACCAGGATTAAAAAAAGTGTGTTGAGGTATCTGTACCTACCTTTTGACTGGACACCTTTAGAGCTTAACGTCTGCCGTAGGCGTAACTGAAGGAACAGGGTGTACTTTTAGGCGGAGACTCAGGCGCGGTCCGAAGGGGGGGGTCACAGGGGACATGACCCCCCCAAAGCTGTGCGAGTCGAGATGTGTTTTGAACAACCAATAGAATTGCGTTGCCGGAGTCATGCCGGAGTGGAGCTGTGTCAATAACGCAATTCTATTGGTTACTCAAAACACGTCTCGACTCGCACAGCTTTGGTGGAGTCTCGGCCTTAGTCAGTAAACGTCTGACAGTCTCTTCCGCTCCAAATAGGGCGGGAGGACTCATTTTACTACACACAAAACTCACTGTATCTCTGCTTGCGAACTCCTTTCCGTTCTAAATTGCATAATTATTTGCATAATATTTGTATTCGCATAATTGAACCACTAGTACTTACTAATTAAAATAAAATATGGTAAATATCCCGTTTTTTTTAAGACCTACATAAATCTATTAAAATAAAGAGGCCATTCAATTATTATATAAGCAAAATTATAACTGTTATTTACCCTACCCCCTCCTTGACCGCAAAATAAAAAATGCATAAAATATCAATACTTTCGACATTTTTTTGTAAGTGTTCTGTCTTTTTATTGATTGTTGAGCAATAGTTACTATTCTAGATATAAGAAAATAAACTTAAGTTAAAAGACTTCAACGCAGATAAATGCATTTATACAATTTGTGGGAGTTCCACACCTACGGTAAAGTAATAATTATGTAATTGGGTTTAGGTCTTTAGAGGATCATTTACCGAACGCTCGTCCATACTAAAAGAGAAAATGTTTTCCTACGCCCAAATGTTATCCTATCTCAATGATTTTTAGGATGCTTCTGACACAGTAAAAAACTAGGTTTATAAGTTTTTTTTTTTATCAAAAGTAACTCTTAGGCGACTGTAACTTTCAAACTATTATAAATTTTGAATAAAAGAAAACCTGAGACAGGCCTGAGAAAGGCTGAGGAGATAGGATAACATTTAAGGGTAGGAAAAAGTTTTCTCTTTTAGTATGGACGAGCGCTCGGTAGACGATCCTCTTAAATAATCAGTTTTCTATTTTAGGTGAAGGTTGCGACACTGAACATGAACTTTTTCCTGATATTACTTCTGCATACACTGTGTTTGTGTTAGTTGTGATCACATTGACCTTCTCAGTACTTTGCCTCGTGGCTGCCAGCATCCTCATTGCTAGTAAGTATTAGTTCCAATAGTACCTAACAATAACAACTTCTAAGCCGCCATCTTGTTACTAGTCTAATTGACCTTGCACTTCGATAAAATTAATAAGTGATCTGTACCTACAATTATTCCTAATGTACGCACCATTTATTGTAAAAACATGATAAAGTAAAAAAAAAAACACCACAAAAAAACCGACCAAATTGAGAACCTCCTCCTTTCTTTGAAGTCGGTTAAGAACAAATCACGTTTCCCCGAGCCCCTTAAATAATTATTTAATTCCAAAGACGCCGATTAAACGATTTTTTTTTTTGTTGAATATCCGAACCGACTTAAAAAAAAAGTACCTATATTTTTTTTATCTTTGTTTTTGAAGTCGGTACCTACTTTTTAAAAGTTTTTTGTACTGTGACCTTTTAGAAATCTGAACTGTAATACAAATTTAACCTCCTGTTTTTTTTTATTAACAGTTATACAAGATGAGGGGAATACACGTTATCTTAATATGGTCTTGATAGCTTACATTGGGTCAAACGCCGCCTCCTTAGTCGTGGATATCACCACGGCTGCACATTTTGGAAAAGACCACAGCACCTTAGTGTCTGAATTAGTAAGTATCAAACTAAAAAATGAAAGCATGAAAAATATTACATATCCTTATACCTATCTTTATTCTTTTTATGTAAGAGAGGTCAGGAGTAGACAGGAGTGCAATCTACAGCAGTGGGTTTTTTTTCTACTATCACCACTGTTATTTAATATGTATACTTGTTTGTTCATAGAACGGAGGAAATGTGACTGATTTCACCCATATGTATATATTGGATGCCTTACGCCAAGGAGCTTTCTTTTTTATGTCTATTAGTCTGAAGGGCTACATTGGACTGGCAATGAACTGGGTACTGATAATATTACTGATTGTTTACGCTGTGGAGCATCGAAAAATGTTGAAGAATTCTGAGGTATGTTTTACATAATATACAATTGAATTATTATTAAAGTATTAATTAATTCAATGTAATTACTTAGAGTAAAGTCGTAATTTAGTGCGCTTTCAAAGCGGTTTTGCTCAAATTGCGTCGTTTTTGTTAGTATCTAATAATTTAATTTTTGTTTACAGCATTCTATCCATAAATTGGGAGCTCTCAACGCATACGAGTGAGTGTTTCTTTTACTTTTCTTTTACAAGATGGATGACTGTGAACAGTTTGTTTGGGCTCATTCTGCCGACAATAATGGCCACCAGAGTCACTGCTAAACGTGGGGTCTTCAGAGGCCTTACCACGAGCTCTTAACGCGATCCAGTTGGAGAGTGGGAAAGAGACAGAGCAATATAAGTCGTCTATCGCCATCTCTTTCCCACAGCCTAAACAGGTTCCCGTTAAGAGCTTGTGGTAAGGCCTCAGTTCCATACTCCGGGTTATTGAATGGAACATACACATCCTCAACTTGCAATCATCTACACATACATTTACCACAATCATGAGACAAGAGTAATACGCCTGGTTGCCTGCTCTTTGGAAATCAGGCGGTTTAACTACTTATGATTGTGATATTTTGTGTTAAATGTAGATGATAACCAAGTGATTTTTCATAAACAGTCAGCCGAGGAGACCCGACAGCGCTAACAACTGGGCAACAAACCCGAACACACGAGAACCAGAAATATATTCACCGTTTGCGAGGGGGTAAGATTTACGAAACTATTCCAAAAACGTTGTCTAGAGACTTTCCAAGTCACTAATTTTTTAAGTCAGTCAAATCTCAAAGTGCCAATGTATGAAGAAGACTATCAACTTAAGTTAATATAAACTACTATAGTGAGTTGTACCTAGTAACTGCAGTTGTAGAAACTGAACTATTTGTGAGCCGGCTTAGAAATAAATCACGAACCTTCTCTTTTAACCTTTTTGTCTGTTACAGAGCTCATGTGAACAATGGTTACAACGACGATGATTCCGAACGCAGCGCAAGACGTACTCCTATGCGATCTGATACCAATTATTCCAAGTTAGTCGTTTGGTTACTGTTGTCTGTTATTTTAATCTTACTGGCTTTTACCAGAAGCTCAAACCTAACCTCAAACCATCTTTGGGGTTCCATCTATTTCGGGCACGCCACAATCGTCGTGGTAATACCTTCTTAGAGGAAAAGCTGGAGAGGCGCCACGGTGTCTTCACCAACCGCCTAACGCAAATTGTTTCGAGAGTTCCGTGTTGAATTGGGAAGGTCAAAGCTAATCGAGAGTGCGCCGCCATAGCTAAGTCTCAATCTGACCAATGAGGTAGTACTATTTTGAAGTACCTATAAGATTTGAACCAATGACGATGCTTGGAAGAAGCTATACTAGCGCCATTAGTTCCCCAGTTGCCAGTCCCATTTAGCGGGAGAATATACCGATATAGCGGTGTCGTACTCTCGCTTATTTTCGTAGTTCAGGTCATGTAACGGAGCGAGGAGGAATGGGAAGTAGCATACTAACAATGGAGGAGGTGGAATGCGTGAAGGAGAGGACATCCTCCACCTCACGCCCAGTCATCGCGGAAGTTGCCCAAGCCAGAGCGTCTGACGTTGTAACCGAACTAACAGGGTGCATTTTAGTCAGGAGTCTAACAGTTCCTCCCAGTGATTTGACTAGTATAAAAATATTCCAATATAATATCAAAAATTTATCAAAAACCGTACCCCATTAATGAACAAACTCACTTCCGTATTTAGAATATTGTTTCCAGCTGATAATATTTTATACTCACCATCATGTTTTTGTGATGTTTCAGTCTTTCGTATGACCGTTCCGATTCATGGAATCGCGCCCAGCCGAACATGTCCCATGGCTCCCGGCCCTTCTCGTACTTAGAAGACATCAAGCGGCCGGTGGTGCCTGCTAAGCCTCCACCTTCGCCTGCTGTGGAGGCTCCGTGGACTCGCCGTGACCCCTGGCCGCAGCCTCTGGGCCCGCCCGTGCCCGCACCAGACTACAGCCCGACGCCCCGTCTCAAGTCGGCTCTAAAACCAGGAGGTTACATGTAACGTGTTTCAATCAATGATTATTATTTATACAGCATTATACAGTTACCCAAATGTTGTACTTATTTCCATTAAAATGATTCTTTTTATATGCCGTTATTTATTTTCATTGCAAAAAATTATCAGTCTTCTATCAATACTGTTGAATAGGTACTTGTATAAAAAAGTGTAACCTGCAAAAAGATTTTTATATGGGGTGACTGGTAATTAGTATACGATACTTAAACGTTTACGTGATTGTGCTCATGATAGCAAACAATTTTTATTATGGGAGCAAAGCCGAAATCGTGAAAAATATTTCAGCTGTTCAGTACATTAAGCAAACTTATATGTACAGAACAGCCGATTCTTTTTTCGACTTTTCAGGTTTGTCCCCATAGTAAAAGTTGTTGGTTATCATGAGCACAATTACGTGTTTAAGTATCGTACACTTATTACCAGTCACCCTATATATCAACGTCAAATGCAGTTTTGCAGTTGACACATTTTTAAGCAAGTGTTCAACGGATGTTTATTTTTTTTGTAGCACGGGACTTTTAAACACCCCGTGACCCTGGAACTTAAAGGGCTATTGAAGGACACCTTACCCTGGGTGGGAGGACTCAGTTGATGAGTTTACCACGATAAAAAAAAAGTAAGACTGGATATGTCTAAAGCTCATCTAAGAACCCGATCCAAAAGTTTCCAATAGAATCCATTGTCAAAGTAAATTACAAATAAAGAAAACAAAAACAAAAAGTAACATGAATTTATTTACACTCTTTAGAACTAAGTAAAAACTGTAATAAAAAAGTTATATAGTTTTATAATCAAACTAAAACAGTTAAAGGTAAGAGTAAGATATTATTTATAAACCAGGCTAAAACATTCAATTTAAAAAATAAGTGGTAAATATTGAAAAGGCACAGAACTTCTTCATAATTATAATTTTATGTCTTACTATCAATATGTACAGAAATTGTATACATTGTAGTACAATTAGACTATTTACATTTACACAAATATAATGCATTGGATGTTTTTTTTAATCATGCACATGCATAATCACAATAATAAAATTGTACAGTCATTGTCGCTGTGAACAGTAAACTAATATTAATGAACTAATATTTTTCTATGAAGTAATTTTAACAAATTATTTATACTTGTCTGTGTAGACCAACGACGTTATAATACTAGACTCGTAATAACAGGCGACCGATGTCTGTCAACACATTATGCAGTCTTATATTCGTCTCATTTCGACCAATCCTGTGAGCCGTAAACATACGTTGAGACAGAACAGACCTTGAGTTAGCCAATCACAACGCAGTACCCCGTCCCTCTCGCTTACGTAGTACCTCAGCGAGTTGACAGAATAATTTTTGTTCCTTAGATCGTGCATGCGGAGTCTAGTATTATAATTATCGTCGTTGGTGTAGACAATACGTCGCATAAACGGTTCTCCTTTACTTTGCATTTAAGATATTAGCTTAAAATCGAACAAACTAGGTGTAAACTGTATTTTGTTTCTCGAGATATAGGTTTACCTGAACCTTACTTAAGTATGTGCCGTGTTCATTATAACAAAGGTAAATTGAAGTAACCCATCATTAAGGCTGCGCATTACTTACTCTACAACTTGAGTAAAGAAAAAACATTTAATTCGGAATACTTATTCTTAGTTTCACAGTTGTTCACTAATTTAACATTTGTATTACATTCAATATGTACTGTATACGCAACTTCAATTGTAATTATAAATTAAATTACGTTTATTAGATTTCCGGAATCTAACCTATGATTTTTCACCAGTCGCGAATGTCGTGATGCGTAATATGAGTGGATTCTAATCAACAATTATGTTGATTAGAATATCTGACTGTTTAGACCAATCTAAACAGTCAGATTGGCATATTTTGCACGACACGGCATGGGCTTACACTTGGGGCACAGTACTATTGATGTAACATAGATATACGCATAAGCGCCTTCGTACACAAGCCGACGCAAGTATCCTTAACTTAATGACTTCGGTATCCAGACGACGACTATCGCATTCGCAATACAAATCCATAGAGGTTCGTATATTGGCACGCCTCAAGGAATACGAAAGTCGTAAGCTTTTGGAGACTTGCGTTGCCTCGTGTACGAAGGTGCTTACGTTTAATTACTGACTGATCTTGTTACTATTTACACAGTTTTCTCACACATACACAAATAAGTACCAGAATTGCCATCCTCCTAAATAATGTGGATAACGAGCCTAGCATTTGCCGGCAGAGGCATCCTCGCAAACAATACCACAAATACGAATGTCTGGTTTTTCACTTCTTTAATGTTTTACTGAATTCCATCACATAACTCAAAGGCAAGGTCAAAATAAGTTCCGGATCCTGTGTTCACTGCTTTCTACGTATTTGCAATGGTCAAAACCTGTCTTGTTCTTTCTTCGACTCAACCTCATCTGTCACGTCCTCGACGGTGCCAGTGATTCCTTCATTGGTCTTTGCCGTGCATGCGTTAGGTGGACCTTCTATATCTTCACTGATATATTTACTCTTCGATATAAGGTGGTCCGATTCAATACTCATTTTCTGTTCTTCATTGGACAGAGACAACTCAAACTGCGCTGCCAGCTGGCTAAGAACTTTTTTCAGATGGTCAAAAGATTCCTTATCATTAGAAACGTTAGGTGTCTCCAGCACAGTTTCACAATTATCATCATCGCAACTGTTTTCGTACTGCGCTTTCATTGCTTTTAGCTCGCCGACGGTCACTGTCAATTCTGGTTTCGCCAAGAAGGCGTCTGTCAAGATGCGACCCTCTTGTGAGAACAGGAACACGGCTGGTATTACAATGTCATCCTTACCGTCGCCGGACATGGCGAACAAGGCCGTGCTCTCGTGAGTTGAGTCTGGTATGTTATCGAGGATAATTGCTAAAGTCACGCCAGCGGCTTGCATGTGTCGTACTTTTTGAGCAAACGTGCACTGACCTCGTTTGGCTATTCCGAATTTTCCTTCAACCTCTTTTTTGTTTTCTATGGGTGTGCAGGCATCTAGAGGGAGCACGAAGGCGACGGTGTTGGTGTACTGGTTGCTGGCAGAGATCTCCTTGCCGAAGTGTCCGGGTCCTGCGGGGAAGATCTTGTCGTGAACCTTCACCCCGGCGGGAACTACGCCGTTTTCTATATCACTCAGTGAATTCCACTTCGACATTTCACGCATGAACGTGAGGCCTTCTGCAGCATCCTTCGCTGATTTGGCCTGAAATTATGAAAAACGTACTTGTAAATTAATTTCACGGCTACATAACAGGTTTTACTCTTTGTGGTTATTTAACAAGTGAATGGAATTAAATATGTAAATTGAATGTTTATTCGTATTTGGAATAAGAGGAAATAGATATTATCAGGCATGCCGTGCTTGCGGTAAGACCCTTCTTTAAGGAGTGACTGGATAGACGTCAAGGCGTCCTCACCTTCCGCTTGACACAGGTCCTAACCGGACACGGAAGTTTCGGATGGTTTCTGTGTCTGATAGGGATGGAAGAAACACCTGGGTACCATCACTGCGAGGATCGCCCGGAAGGCACAGTGGAGCATACGGTGCTGTCCTGCTTGGGCAGAGCAACGCCGTGTCCTTACGTAGGCTATAGGCGGAGACCTTTCGCGCCTGGCATTGGTAGAGGCCATGCCCGGGTCGAGACGGAGTGGGAAGCGGTCGCTTCCTTCTGCAAAGCAGTTATGCTTGCAAAGAAGGAGGAGCGTCCACATCACGACCCAACCGACGCGGGATATACCCATTGCAATGGAAGTCGCGAGGCGATATCCGGCCACCATGTGCGCGGGCATGCGGACAGCGAGTTATGGGTGACGCGGTTCAATCATGGACCATGCTCGGGTTTACGGCGTGTCGTGTTCCACACGCTTCAAAGAGCTGTCTGCAAACTGATGGAGTCCCGATTGTCTTATCAGTCAACCGTGGCTGCAGAAAGATAAGGAATATTGAAGGTCACTGCGGATACAAGTCTATTCAAGTCTGACAGTGCCTTTCGTCCCGCCCTGGGTGGGTACTGGGTGAGTACGCATTTGATGATTTTAACACGATACAAAAGGTATACAGGGTGGAATTTGATAATGCCACCTGAAGGGAAGAACACACGGGAATCGAACCGGCTAAAACCTGAAAAAATCATACCCTGTACTTTTATTGCATCGATCGTTAGGTTCAATTATAAGGATGAAATCTCTCTCACCAGGAAATCTTAAATTAATTTAATTATTTACAAAAAATGGTTCGATTCCCGGGTGTGGGAGAAGAGAATTTTCGAAAATCTTAGAAACAGTTTGCTTTCTATAAAAAATAAAGGACTGTTTTCTTTGAGTAAAATCTTCTATCTGCAGTATTATGAGTACTTTCCCTCCAGATGGCATTTCATAATTCCACCCAGAGGCCTTACCACGAGCTCTTAACGCGATCCAGTTTAGGCTGTGGGAAAGATACAGAGCTATACAAGTCATCTAGCGCCATCTGTTTCGCACAGCCTAAACTGAATCGCGTTAAGAGTTCGTGGTAAAGGCCCTGTTTATTAATCATGATTGTGTCCGCCTTTTCATCTAATTCAGCAAACTCACCGTAGACGTAGTGTAGAGCAATTGTACCCTGCCATCCGGGAGGGTCAGCACAGAGATGCCCATGTCGGACAAGGTGTGTATCTGTCGCGGGTCGTTGAGGGGGCGCAGGCGTGCGGGGGGACGCGCCGACGTCGAACCAAGCAGCTGACGCATCGGACGCCGCACCTTCTCTGCTACCAACGACGCTGTGTTTGGACAAGTCCTGAAACACCATAAAACATTAATTCAAGCCCTATTCCCCTTAAAAAGCATCGTAACTTCAATTTTCGTTTACGTAATAAAAGAAGACGTATTTACAAATAAATGTGTCGTTATGTTTTATGGATTAAATATTGTCGATTACACAAAATCATATTGAACAAGTTGGTGTAAAATTAACTCATTAAGTATTTGAAGTAGCTGGTATTATAGTACTGTTAGAATCACAAGATTCACAAAAAAAATGTTATTGCTTACTTCCTGTACTTGTCTTCATCTTCATCATCAATTTTCAATGTAAAATACGAAGTATTTTTGCCATCTGTGGCCAAAGAGAGCGGCAAGAAGTGGGCTTCGGTGGTCAACACATAGTCTTCTAACTTAACAGGCACATCCTTGTCTTCACCAAAGAGCATATAGAGGTACTTGAAGGTCTCAGCTAATACGAACGAGTCCATTCTGTCTTCGTGGATGCGTGTCCTCACATCATTGACAGCGGCGTATCCACAAGGAACACGCGTGTACTGTTGTAAAGCCTTAAGTACTGCCTTCCCAACTTGCAGATAGTGATCATCTTCAGTGGCACGGTGGAGGAAATACGTGGATTCTAAGAATTCTGGACGAAGCGGATGTTGACCCCAGTGAACCTAAACAGAGATATAAGATTTTATTTTAACCTAAAGAACCAAGTTTATTAAGATAGTAGACACTTTTAACCAATAATTTTATGAAATGAAGGCTTAATACAATAAGCCGTTAATTTTAGATCTTAAACTTCGTTTGAATGATTGAGTTGGACAATCATTGACTTCAAAGCTGGTAATTGTCATACAATACTATGTGTGTATCGTTGTGACTGCTCATTAAACCTATATTGATATGATCTCCTTTGTTAAACCTTATCAAGGATTCACCTGAAAATCTGAAGTGAAAGCCTCGGGAATGAATGTATGTCGCTGCATGACTTGATAGAGCATTTCATGTGTCTCTACAGCGGGCCTAACATCGCCCAGTAGAACTTGGAGCCCCGGCCAGAAGGCGAGCAAGGCATCCATGAAGTTACGAGACTGCAAATGTGGCCTATAACACACAGGATACATAAACATTTATTACAAGCTCGAAGAGTTAAGACAAGGATACACTAGGCGACAAAGGTGCCACGACATGTATCGACGACCAATATGGCGACAACGTGCGACCTATGTACGCAGCAACGACAGACGAAGTCGGGCGAATTCGCGGAACTACGCCCGTCATATCTGGCGGCATCACGCGACTTATGTTACGCTACTTCACTCGATATTGTTGGCGACAAGTGTCGCGCAATGTTGCCAGATAATGTCGAGCGAAAACCGACAACATCTTGCTACCTCATCTGACGTCATTGGCGACCTTTATCGCGCGATGTTTGCCAGACATGTCGAGTGAAGTCCGGCAACGTCGCGCTACCTCATCTGACGTCACTGGCGACACGTGTCGCACGCCATTTGTCCCATAGTATACACTAGGTGACAAATGGCGTGCGACACGTGACCAATATTGTCCCATACAGTTTGTACTAAAGTAAAGGATACCCTTTACTTTAGTACAAACTGTATGGGACACAACAAGGTTTGACAACACGGTTGGCACCGTGACTGAGAGATTGGACTGCTGTCATGCGTGTTGCGGGTTTGTTTTCCGCACGGAATAATTATTCGTATGATCTTTAAATTCCTAGTGTGAGGTATTTTTTTTTTTTAATAAGAACCAAAATTACGCCAGTGAGGCAGATTAGCTACTCCAGTGTAATGCCATAAAATGACATGAATTCAATTTCCAGACTTGCGAGACGAGCGGCCCGTCCCGGCTTCGCACGGTTGGAAATGATATTACATATGGCCTCAGCCTGTACACAGGATGGAATGTAGCTTTCTAATGGGTATTTTTTTTTTAAATAACCGTAGTAATTTATGAGTTCATTTATTTGTGTGGATGTTGATGTATCATTATATGTATTAGCGTAGATGAAGATTTATAAAACGTCAATGGCGTCATGCTCTCTAGCAATTTTTTGACAACCTTTAACTAATCAAGTCTATATAAATTATACAAAATATTTAAAACCTTACAAACTAAATGTTACAAATTACAATACGCCACAAAAAGAAAACAAAGTGTACATGTCATGTTGATTGTTTATGTGAAACGTGTGCATCATGGCACAGTTATGGTATTTCTTGAAGTCATTTGTTAGTAAATAAGTAAACTTACCGATGCATATGAACCGCCAACATAACTGGACCTCTGCTGATGTATTTCATGACTGCGTTGTAGTGTCTGTTGAATCTGGCGAGGTATTTCTCATCACCGAGCAGGATGTAGGCCTTAAGGCAGTACTCGTAGTAGGAGTCGATGCCAGCGCCGACGCCGGCGTCCTTGCGAACCCAGTCGCCTGAGTGAATGTTGATTACTGTGCCCATCAGGTCTGACGTCCTGTGAAAGATTTTCTTTATGAAGTTTCTGGGTACCCAGTAACTGGGCTGTAAAGGCCAGGGAGTCTGCTAATTATTAGTCAGAATGGCGCCACAATGGCGTTTCAATTGTAGTGCTTATTCGAACCATTTTTTACTGATGAGTTAAAATTGGTTCGAAAATTGAAACGCCATTGTGACGCCATTCTGACTATACTGAATAATTAGCAGACTCGACACCCAGGCGTGTACTAGTAGTAGTATTCCTATTATTTTCAAATCAATAATACTTACACTACTAGCTTTAGCTCTTTTCAGTTGTACATACCTAGCTCACGTTACATATTATAAATTCTACAGCTTTTAACGATACGCTCAAAAACAGAAACATGTTGAAAAAACAGTATTGTCTAAGTGCTTCATAAGTAAATTTACATTTGATTGCCAATCATTCTATTATTTTTACTTATATTTCAAACGTTGTTTTAAAGGAACGCTAAGTGTCAATAGTAGACAATTTTAAAAACAAATTTCAAATTATCGAAACTGGTTAGTTTAACTATTTGTGATGAAAGCGGGGTTGTTCAGCACGCAGAATAAAGAATGTAGACTAACAAAATAAAATACACAATAATACGTCTAAAGCCTCATTTAGACGGAGCAAGAACTCGCATGCGAGTTTCACTACATTGCGGTATTTGTTTGATCAACTGGATTCGTTGTACCTATAAAGTCTGCAATGTAACGCAACTAGCGTGCGAGTTCTTGCATCGTCTAAATGAGGCTTAATAATTTGATTGAGCCCTCTTCCTCTCCCCTAATATTTGCGCCTGACAGGGTCCATATTGTATCTTTACACTGTAAGGGTGCTCCTACATATATCGACGCGGAATCGGCTTTTTGCGTCACCCTTTCTCTTTCTGTCGCTTAGAACTGCCATTTGCTAGACCGAGACAGAGAGCATAGTGCGATCACACGCGGCGGAATCCCCGACGCGGCCGCGTGCTATCGCATTGTCTCGGTCTAGCAAATGGCAGTTCTAAGCGACAGAAAGAGAAAGGGCGACGGAAAAATCCGATTCCGCGTCGATAGATGTGTGAGCACCCTAACATAAGATAATTATGTAATAAAAAAAAAAGTATAAATCATTTTATTCCTCAATCCCCCTACTACACTTACCTATGTCTTATCTTCCAGAGCCTGTCCATAGCCTTGTGCGCCTTCTGCTCGTAGACAGGGTTGCCAGTAAGACGCGACAGTGCTGCCATCTCGAGAATCATGGTGCCGGCGCACGCTGTGCAGGTCTCGCGAGACTCAGACATACCACGCATGCCGTGACGTAGGTTTATCTATGTAATATTAATATTTCATTATAGTCAACTCGGCGAAGACCGTCTGGCGGGTAGGACCGTACAATAAGCAATAACCGAAGTCTGAAACTGTTAAAACTTTTTTTTTTTTGTAGTTCGGGTTGTCTTGCTGTGGTTATAAAGACCTTGTTGTATTGCTTATGGTACGGTCCAACCCGCCAGACGGTCTTAGCCGAGTTGTGTTGTGAAACTTATAAAATTGTAACAATAAATACTGGAAGAAGTCACTGACTCCTGAAACCAACGACGATATAATACTAGACTCCTAATAACAGGCGACCGATGTCTGCCAACACATTAGGCAAAAAAGTCTTATATTCGTCTCATTTCGACCAATCCTGTGAGCCGTAAACATACGTTGAGACAGAACAGACCTTGAGTTAGCCAATCATAACGCAGTACCCCGTCCCCCTCACTTACGTAGTACCTCAGCGAGTTGGCAGAATAATTTTCGTTCCTTAGATCGTGCATGCGTAGTCTAGTATTATATCGTCGTTGCCTGAAATACAGGCATCCTAGCCTAGCTCTGGAGTCAGAGTCTCATCACTATGAGCTTTTACTCATAGTGATGAGACTCTGACTCCAGAGCTAGGCTTTTATTTTTTTCAATAAATTATCTCTTAACAGAGGGACATCCAAACAAATATTAACGTGTTTTACTTAGTTACGAGATCACATCGTTCATGTACTTTCATGATTGTTGAACCACATACCGGGCTTAGCTCTCATACATAACTGGCTGTACAGCACACAAGAGAAAAAGTTCTGTGAGAGGTCTTCCAGCGGTTTTAAAACTGTTCAATGGTTTTACCCAGTTGCCAGGAGTACGTTTTAAAATTTACTATTTAGAGTGAGTTCAATAATCGTTTATCGGTATTCTAACAATACCGGTATAAGTAGATGATAACCACCTTGCTCCATACTAACTAAACTAGGTGATCGAATGTAGCCCCAGAGTTTTAGCTTTAAAATTTAAAAACTAAATGAATATGACAAACTTTTATTTACAGCAAGCTAGCGGCCCGTCCCTGCTTTGCGCGGGTGGACATCATGATCCTCTAAAACCTGGCGCTGATGGTTACAAACACAACAAAAAAAAAAGTTGCTGAATCGGTCCAGCCGTTTTCGAGTTATGAGCTTTGCAACACATTTTGCGATCCATGATTATATTATACATAGATAGAAGATAGCCATATACATCTGGTGCACGTACCCTTCCGTGCGGTATTCCAGTAGAAGTGTTGAACGCCGGCAGTAATCTCTTGCCCAGGTTTTCCGCCATTTTGAGTAGCTCGCCATTATACCATTGCAATGCTGGGACATCGTTCTTCAGGTTAGTGGCGAGGACATGAGCTGATAGCAAACCTCTGTAACAATGCAGAGCCGGCCATTTGTACAAAAGCAAGAAAAATACACACGGAATGTGATAACGATCTAAAATAATAGATTTTTGTACAAGTGCGTATTATTTGTCTTTATCAAGATTTACAAAATTACGATAGGGTGCGAGTAATTGTATTACCAATGGCATAGGCAGCGCAGATTATATAATTCATAAATTTCGCATTGCATTTCAATGGCTAGCGTTCAGTCGCAAAAACAAAATCGAACATTAAGTACAGCGATTTTTTCAATATAGCAACTCGCTGCATCAGGCTTGAATTTCTGTTAAACTGGTGGCAGTCGCGTACTGTCGGCGAAATATCAACGAAGTAAGCGGCACTACGGAGCTATATCGAACACAATGTATATTCTTACACGGCGTACACAGCCGTAACAGCAATTAAAACCTTAACCCCCTTATTAATAAACGTGGACTTAAATTACGCCAAGGTTAATCCTTAAAATATGTATGGTTAATCCGAGGATTATCCTGGTTGTAACTTTAGTCCACGTTTATTAGTAAGGGGGTATAAGGTTTGTGGACAAAAAACAGAAAATTCCAAATATTTTAGAGCAAATTTGTAAATAACTAGATGTCAGGTTTTTTTATATTTTCTTCTTGTACACCACAGAACTGAAAGAGCAGTTAAAAAAATTGCATCTAGGCTGAGGCAATGCTTCACTAAAACATTGGCTGGAATAAGAATGTACTCGCATAGCGTGCAGTCGCGGTATTCAGCTGCCACATCTCAATAGACAACACTTTTATATGCCCATGTCAAAGCCTCTTCGCATAGCATTATTTCACCAACTGACATTTCCTGTGCACGTATCGAATGTAACGAACTTAAATTACAATATCCGTTGCTGTGAATCAGTTTAGATGGTGAGGAACAAAATAAATCTGTCTGAGAAGAAACCGCTAAAGGAACTAATTTCTTTTTATTAGCCTCAGCTGTCCCACTGCTGGGCAAAGGCCTCCCTCTAATGCTAATTGAACTAATTATGCTTCTACTTATATGTTAGGGGCTGTCCATAAACCACGTGATGATTTTTTTTGTATGGTGAGTTATGGAATACTACAACCCCACCCTACCCCTCCTTCCACCTCACGTGATTAATGGACGATCCCTTACATAATGCTTACTTCCGTAGAATTAATTATTCAAGTATGTCGCCGAAAGAATTAGTACAAAAAGATCATTAAAAGAATAATTTTGATGATAACACACAACGTCAGATTAGAGTGTAATACTAATGATAGTATGTGTCCGAGGTCGTAAACGTAAAGGGCAATTGACGAAACCACGGTTGATTTTAGTCAGTTAGAATGTGACATGAAACCAACAAAAATAAAATAGTGTGTGAATATGATAATAATTTAACTGCTTCTTTATAACTAGGTAGTTGCTAACTTCAGTAAACAACAAGTCCTTTAGTAGGAAAACGAATGTAAAATTGTTCCACTATAAATTATCCTCATTCAATGTTATTAGGGATTATTTGAGCGGTTGTTGTTGAATAAACTTATAATGATTCATTCCAATATTTATAAATAACATCCTATTGCACGTTTATTTATGACATTGTTGTATAAGTATGCAGCTCTTTTTGTATTGTACGAATATTTAATACTTAACTTAATACATAAATTAAAACTACATAACATCATAGACAGAACTATGAATAAAATGGAATACAAACATGCATGGGGTTAATTTTTTATGTTATACATTCGCAAAATAGAAGTCTCAGAATTAGTAACCATAATGTTCTTAAAAATGGGATGATACTTGAAATACATTTCTCTTTTTAAGTACAAAAATTCAGGAACAATATTTTGAGATTGGTGTATCTGCTGCAAGATTGTTCAAGTTGTTCCAGGAGCACAGAAAATGTAAAAAGTTCAAGGAATTTCTCAGAACAAAAAATTTAAAGAAGGTATTGAATGCTGTTCTGAAATAGCGGCACAGAAACTCGGCAGACGTCGAAGGTAAATAGTTTCCCATCAAAGTCCTGACAAAAAGAAGTGAGCTATTATGGCCTGGGGGCCCGGTGATATCGCCCCGGTGATAATTATGAATTGTAGTCCTAGAAAATTGGAAGCAGGTGGCGCATAGTCGTGAACATTGGAATGACTGTAGGGAGGCCAGGGGGTGTATTACAACGTCTTAAAACCAGGCTTATTCAGGCGAGTGAAAGTGACAGAGCTATGGAAGTCGTATAGCGCCATGTCGTTCACTCACTGGAACAAGCCTGGTTTTAAGACTTTATAGTACCCCCCCAGGAGGATAAAGAGAAAGCGGCTACATCGGTTATAAAGATAAAGAAAAAACGTTGATTGAAGTATTTAGTAGTGATGAAGTCTTACCCAAGCATTCGTATGTTGGTCTCAAAAACTGATACGACGATGTCGTGGTCGAAGGTGACATCTTTGATGACCAGCTTGATGGCGCGGCTGAACTCAGAGAAGTCTCCCAGCACCGCCAACGTGTCCAGGCTGTCCACTAAAGTTAAAGAGAAGCTGAAAACATAATATTCCGTTAGAAAAATCTTCTGATGTTCCAGTTAAGTCTTTCCTATCCCTGTGACTCGCAATATTATCCCAGGGTAATAATAAATAAAATTGGGATAAAGAACCATCATCAACAGTCTACACTCTAAATTATTCCCACTGCTGGTAGACAAGCCTCCTATCTGCGAAAGGGAGTGGGCAATAATCCACCACGTGGGCCTAGCGCGGGTTGAAATGTCACATGTCTTAGTATTTTTGGTTCCAAGACATGCCGGTTTCCTCACGATGTTTTGCTTCGCCGTGTTGATTGGGATTGATCTGGGATAGCCCTTAAATAATGACGTTTGTTGAATGATGTGGTATCGATTTAGAGTTAACAGATAAACCTTTAGTTAATCCTAACTAGTTATTTCTAGAGCTGGTGCCCTGAGACAGTGAGACGGGTTCGTGACAGGCCGCGTAGTTCCAGTTCGTTCCGCCATCCTTGGCGGGACGAACTGGACAGGTTCCGTCCGAACTGGAAGGAGGACGCCCAGTATCGTGAAAGGTGGAAGGAGTGGAGGGAGGCCTTTGCCCAGGAGTGTGAAACAAAGTAGGCTCTTAAAAAAAAAAACTATTTTTCCATAGTTTTGCTTCCGAGTGTAAATCGAAAGGCTTATGACACTTATTAAAGTGTATTGGGCAGGTAATGGTGGTTAAAGACACCCTTAGAAAGCTAGTCTTTGTACCAGTAGTAAGAATTAAATAAGGCTGTAAAAGCTATTTAAACGTTCAACAAGTGAACCAACACACCTGCCAACATAATTGTGCAGAAACCTGTGATAGTTGCTATAAAATCGATAATGAACATTACGCGTAACAATTGCTAAACAAAATTCTACTTATTGTTAGTTGTCGCTCCCTCCAGACTCCCTAGACAAAGGTGAAAGGACAAACGTTAACGGGTCAGTGATCTTAATAGATTTTAGAGTTTATACCCTAGCGTATAAAGTTGAAAATCTATTAAAGTTTACAGAGCCTTTTGTTAATCTTCATAGATTTCAACTTTATTCGCTCAATCTATTGAAGACTCCCCCGGCCGTATTGACATCTTAAAACCAGGCTTGTACCAGTGAGTAAAAGAGACAGAGCTTTACAAGTCGTCTAGTTCCATCTCGTTCACGCATTGGAACAAGCCTGGTTTTAAGACGTCATAATACTGCCCATGAACGGCCAAAAGGACCAGTCCTTCTAAGACACAACGCTTGTTACGCTTAACTGCGGCGTAGTACCTAAGTCTGTTAGTAATATATCGGCCTGCTACCTACGTTAGCAGTTATATAAAATGTTCCACGTTTTGGCAGCGTGAGTATTATTGTACTTGTGTCGTGTATTTTTAGGGTTCAGCAGTCTATAAGGATTTCGAATATTTTAATATTGATTCTTCAATCTCTTAGTACTGATTCTAGAAACTAGGTCAAGATATTTTATAAATCATACCTACAAGACTTTCGTTCCAGCGGTTATTTTTGTTGTTTATTCATTTTTCCTCAAACTTGCCTTTGCATTTTGAATTAAAAGTATGTAGTAAGTAATTACACCCTCCCCCCACTTCCCTTGAATTTGTATGCATAGACTAGCAGACCGGGTTCCTGACTATCTGTGCACCAAAATTCATCCATATCACTCACGGCTCATCATTCATCAAACTCACTTTCGCATAACGGTTCCTTCAGTAGGTAGGTTAGGTACCTAACCTACTTAAAACGCGATGAAAAATAAACATGTCGTCGCATAGCTTGTTATCTATTAAAAATTCGAACATCTGCATATGAGTACCTTTTCCATTCCACGTTAAACATTCACGTTCGTGTTCGCTTTACATAACATCCAATGATAAAAACATGTTATATTTTTAATTATTCAAAATGCTATAAGTCCTTTCTGCATTTAGTAAAGAAAATAATTTAAATATCGGTTAGATTAATGTATGTGTTTTTTAACTCTAATCAAATAGACTATAGTACCTACATTAGAACATTCAATAAAAAATAATAGGTGCACGTAGTATTTTTATGAGTTTTCTTATCAGTTACGAACATTTTCAATAATGTTATACTAGTGACTTGTTGAAACTAATTGACTAGTAACTAGTCAATTAGTTACATTACTTACGCTTTGCTTGCTAGGTCCTAGAAATCTAGACAAAAGACGGACTGCAATGCAACTGCACCCTGACTGTTTTTTTTTAGTTTGAATGCAGTTTGTAAGACTACAATAATTGCAAGCTCAAAGTGCAGCTCAAATGCAGTTGGACATGCGGTGTCTAGACTTTAACTGCCTCGGGATTGGCTTACTGACTAATATTGTGTTAGCTGAACCCAGTCAGATAGCCAGGGGCTGGTACTCCGCTGTAACCGGTAAACCGGTTAGACTGTAAGCCAATCCCATTAGACAAAATAGCAGTATGTAGAATGATTAACTTGACAAAATTAGATTAGAGATTTCTATCCTCCCAAGCTATGGCTAAACCTAAAATGTTTCTTTACTCCGTCGTCTATGGGTCTTACCAAAATCGGTAAAACAAAAATCGAATTGCATTAACTTTGTCTATTCTTGGACCTACCTCATCATGCTACACGAGCTGGGATGCCACGCCATACCTTTTTATTATCGCATAAAATATTTTATACTTACTTTCCCAGTGCATCGTCCATGTCACCACGGCTCGGCGTGATTCCCTTCCACCGGCCCTTACAGCTGAGCGGCATCAGCTCATCAGCTGGATACGCGTTCTCCATGTACGCATTATATGCATGGTAAAACATTTTTCTAGCCTCCTCCCTGAAACAAATGTTTAGTTATTAATTATATAGCTATAAAACAATCTCTCTAATCAAAAATATCACTTTTAAATCCCATTTAAGAGCTACAGTACACAGACAGATAAACCCACACACACAGCAATCTAACTTCAACAACTCTCTCTTTTACCATCAGAGGTTTTGTGAAAACCTCTGAAGGTTTTCACAAAACCTCTGATGTTACAAAGAAATCACTTTTTTTTTAACCTATTTTGTCCCACTGCTGGGCAAAGGTCTCCCCCATAACCTTCCAATCTGTACTGTGAGCGGCTTTCTCCGGCCTTCATGACGGATTCATCATGAAGGTGTCTAGGTCGTCACGCCAGCGTTTCCTATTATTATTTAATGCCATCATGGCTTTTAACACTGGTGCTAAAAGCCATGATGGCATTAAATAATATGTAATTTTATTCAATCAATTATTGTATCATGAAATTCATGAATCATGTCATTCTTCATTTTGTTTAATAAACGACAAGGTATTTCTTGTTTACATATTATAATTTGTCTGTTGACACAAAAAGGTATGTTGGAAAACTACAATTCCAGAGAAATTCTGTTTTAATCATATTTTATTGATCACTTCAAATATTATAATATGATTATGTAAATATTGCTTGTGACAGTATTACCATTTAACTCACCAGTGTATGTTGCAGAAAAAATAAATAAAAATTATAAATTATGATTTAAAAAAAAACTTTTCCTTACACTAGGAATTCCTCCTGTATCGTGGGTGTGTTTACAAACATAGGAACTCCATACACACAAACACACAGACCTGAACAACTACTTGCAGTTCATACATAGAATACCTAAAGTACTATGTTGAAGTATTTTTTTGTTCGGGGATAGAACCCGCGACACAGACCAAATTGCTCAACTACTGCGCAAAACGTGCCATCAATTAGTGGCTAAAAGGTTTATTATCAACCAATAATAATATATAATGCGCTCCAAAACACAAATCATTGACGTGGCTCAAAAGGCTGCGAAACTTAAACGGGATTGGGCAGGACATGTCTGCCGCATGCCGAGCGAGATGTGGACACGCAAAGATCATGATTGGTTCCCTGAGACAGCAACGCGAGGCCGCGGTAGACCGCGAAGGAGATGGCGGGACGAGCTGGATGTCTTCCTTGAGGATTGGAAAGAGATGCCGCAAAGTCGAGAACATTGGAAGGAATGGAGGGAGGCCTTTGCCTAGCAGTGGGACAGTTCAGGCTGATATAATAATAATATTTAAATTATTGTTTTTGCTTGTTTAGTTGAATGCGCTAATTCCAGCTATTAGAATTTAAATATTTTTTTTGCATTGAATACTTCATTTATCATCAAGGAAGTGTATACAACATCACATACAACCAATAGGACTCGAGCAGCGAGGTTGAAATATAGATGTTTAATTGAGCCTGAATTTGTGGAAAGTTAAGCCTTACAGGGATTTCATAATGCCGTTTCGAACAAGGTCAAGAGGTACTTGTCAACAAAGTTAAATCATGACCAATTTTGACAAAAATTCAATTGAATCCATCAAATTGACAAAGATCAAAGTCGTTACCACGGATATGTATGTTTTCATCTTATAGCAACAACTATATGAAATAGATAAATTTTTATTTTATATTTTTTGCCTTTCCTGCCACACTGTTCTCAAAAGACTACAACATTAGATGATTGCCTGACAATTCTTCAAAAGCACAATGTTCAACATTGAGCGATGAGATGCAATTAGTGAGGTTGGCGATGTCTGATTGAGTGTATAGTTGCAAGTCATCAGTGTAGAGATGGTAAGAACATTAGAGGATAGAAGTAATGGAGTTTATAAATAACGAAAATAAGAGAGGAGAGAGTATACCGCCTTGAGGAACACCTGTTAACAGGTCGCACCAATCAGAGCAATCCTGATCAGCACCTACCACCTGCTGGTGACAACAAAAATAACATGAAAACCAAATCATGTGACAACGAAGTGACCCCAATTTGAGAAAAGATGGCCAAGAGGATGTTATGATCAATGGTGTTAAAAGCATTGGAAACATCTATTAAAACTAAGACCGTTGACCTTGAATTCTCCAAGCCATCCCTAATGTCTTCAGTAACTACCAACATTCCAACAAACAAAGCGAACATCTACCAAAATTCCCAACAAAAGCAACAATATTTTGCCTTGTGCCATAAACAAGCAAAACAAATCCATGTTTCAGACCATACTTAAACAATTCTAAACATTCCTAGAGCAGTGGTATTGGTGAAAAAAAACATTGTGAGGAAACCGGCATGTCCTAGAACCAAAAATTTGAAGACGTAACATCTACCAAACAGCACTGGGCCTGTATGGTGGATTATATGGCCCATTCCCTCTCACAGAGAGGAGGCCTGTGTCCCAGCAGTGGGAACATTATAGGCTGATGATGATGAAACATTCCTCGGAATTTTCACAGCATTTCAAAGCAAGCTTCACTAATACTTTCCAAATCTGCACAACCAGTAAATTGATGTCCTAAATAAAGATGCTGGAGTACAAATATTTACAATTCCTGTTACTCTTATAGCAATCTATTTGAAAACACAAATATTAAAAAAACAAAAAATACATGGCTGTAGTTATTTCTTGCATCCTTTTATGACTTGACTTAAAACTTCACAATTTTAAAAACAAATTTTAGTAACTTTACAATAGCTAAATTTCCCAATGTTTAAGCATTCTGTTACTTTACTCCTTGTACAGCATCAATTAGCTTACTTTGATGACAGGTATTGGAAACTCTAATCTCTAACATTAATGTTTAATGTGATACCATGACTTTCCAGAATACTATGGTCTTCAGAGAAATATATTTGATTACAAAACCCGATAGACAAAAATGTATATCAATGAAACTTTGAAAATGTTGTTTGTATTTCTGTTTTAAACTTCTAGTGAATATATTTTGTAATTTCTTTATGCATAACTTTATAAAAATCTAGAAATAATAAGATATCAAACCAATCACAACAAAGTGAAACTAACAACCATTGTTGATTTCTATCAGTTCAATTAACTCAGTTATTATAACTAATTTACCTTAAACTCTGCCGTTCTGCTTTTGACATACGCGATGCAGCTTCTTCATCTGTCTTTACACAAATTATTGCTAAAATAAAGACTAATAAAACACGATAAGCCATTATGACCATAATCACAATATTTTCAAATGACTAGCAATCCCACTTACAAGTTAACTAAATAACAATCAGTATTTGAGATTAAGTAATGTTTTGATTAAATATAAATAACTGTGACGATAAGTATTATTAGAGGGATTAAAACTTAAACTAGGAATAACTTATCATTTTGAAGCTGTACAAGTAGCAATAAAAACTCCTAGCAATACACCGTCGTGGTCGTCCATGACAAAAATTGACAAACGTCATTGAAATACGTCAGTGTTGTCAAGTCTTGCGTGGAAAAAGTGCGTTCCAGACAAAATTTTCAAGTATTGAAGCCTTTTGAGATTGGTTTCATGCAAGGTTTCATGTTTGATGCAGTTTGATGCTCTTTGAGATCCCTCGTGATCTCAACCTCCTCTGACCCGAAACTGAGCCACGAATATCTGACATTTTCATTTCGTTCATGCAATCGTACCACAATCTAAAATTGTTATTCTACCTAATTCATAAAATATAATAGCGGTAATACGGTAGATTCGCAACAGACGTTAGGGTCCTCTCACATCTAACGACGCGGATTCGGATTTTTCCGTCGCCCTTTCTCTTTCTGTCGCTTAGAAATGCCATTTGCTAGACCGAGACAATGCGATAGCACGTGGCCGCCTTGAAGATTCCGTCGCATGCGATCGCATTATGCTTTCTGTCTTGGTCTAGCAAATGGCAGTTCTAAACGACAGAAAGAGAAAGGGCAACGGAAAAATCCGAATCCGCGTCGTTAGATGTGGGAGCACCCTTAGTTTGAAGTTTGAACTTAATGACTGACTTTCATTGCATCTCATTTTTTATAAAATAATGGAATGCGGTTTGTCTTTTCAGCACAGCGATTATCTCAATGGATTGACCACGTAATCTCTATGCCTGGTCGCTGGCCGCATGCATCAGTTTTCCTGAACAGGAATCCTGAACCGTTTTTCGTTTGTACGGATAGAAAACGGATCAGGATTTCTGATCAGGAAAACTGATGTATGCGGCCAAGCTTATACTCGGCAGTACTAGGTCTGGCGTACTCCGTGGTGTATGTTAGGGTCTTCACTTTACCCGTGGATGGGTATGATATGATGGGCTTTCAATGTGACGTTGCCGACTCAAATCACACGTAATTTACTAAGGGAATTTACTCATGGGGTGCTATGACAGGAAAGCTATAAGTGCGCCCGTGGACTGGAGTTCCCTCTAGGACACGTCCGGGGGGAAGACCAGTTTTTCGGGCCGGTGCACCCTGGGATGCGGGCAAAAACTCTTCCTTATGCACTGTGTGCCTGAGTGGTCTCTTTGCCCGTATGCGAATAGCCTGTCGTGTGGACGCTCCAACGCGTGTCCCTCTGATTAGCAGAGGGCACAGCGGCGGAGCGGGCTTGCGGACGGTGAGTGATGGGTAGCTCGCCGTCCGACCAAGGACCAAGCCCGGGTCGGTGGCGTGTCGTGTTTCGCGCCAAATGCCTGCTGGGGTCGCGGGTTTTTTCTTAACCCAGGATACCCTGGCCCCGGAACGTAAAGGGTATAGGAAGGAACACGGGTGGATTTTAGTCAGTAAGAGTCTGACAGTCCCTTCCGCCCCACCCAGGGCGGGAGGACTCATTTGATGATTTTACCACCTAAAAAAAAAGGACGCGATTCGTGCGATATCGAGTCGATTGCCGATTTAAATCACACCTACTCGTACTTACTAATGGAGTGATGCAATGCAATTCGACCGTGCACTTCAAAAAACTTTTCAAAAAAAAAAATGTAACCGACTTCAAAACAACCACAAAAAAGTTCAAAATAACCTACAAAAAAGCTTTTCTTTCGAAAGTCGGTGACAAAAAGTCAATGATATAAAAAATAAAGTCACCGACTTTCGAAACAAAAGTTTTTTTGTAGGTTATTTTGAACTATTTTTGTGGTTGTTTTGAAGTCAGTTACATTTAAAAAAAAAAGTTTTTTATTTTTCTTTTTATTTTCACTATTCAACCCAAATTATTGTCCAATACATAATTTTCTGACAAGTGCACTAAAATTTTGTAATCCGTAGCACCGGTAATAACAACGCCCATGTATGTATGACCATGAACTACTAAAAATAAAAACAACTGCACCAAACTGAATTAAAATTTTATGGGACCTAATGAGAGATATACTGTATTGAACAAAAAAAGATTAATCGAAATCGGACCAGAAACCTCGGAGTAATCGGTGTAGACAAAGTAGGTTTTTGTTGATTTTTCTACTGAATTTTTTGGGACCATTCCAGAAGTATACCCTATCCCTCAGATCAAAGAAATAGGCAGATAGAACGCTCAGTACACGCGAGTGTCTCCACTAAAGTTAATACAAAATCAAATAGAATTACATTCCTTAATGTTGTCTATGTTTTTGTGAACAATTTTTACGATGATTATAGAGACAAAAAGGCGCAGCTTGGTACGACGCTTAGCTTGGTACTGTCGCAACTTTGTATTCATTTTGTATTAACTTTGGGGATTTTGATTTTGTATTAACTTTGGTGGACCCACTCGCGTGTTCTGAGCGCTCTATCTGCCTATTTCTTTGATCTGAGCCCTATCCAACAAAAAAATAATTTTTCAAATCGGTTGTTAAACGACGGAGCTATGCCCGAACGAACATAAAAAAAAAATACACAAACAACCGAATTGAGAACCTTCTCCTTTTGGAAGTCGGTTAAAAAACCACTTTACTACAAACGACATAAAGGCGCTGCAAACCAAAGACGAAAGATGTTGCATGATGCTGCGTACAGACCGGCCAAACGAACGCCAACGAACGGGTTTTGTTGACCTTCGTGGACGGCTTAGCGAATGCCAACGATCGCTCGTTGACGTTTGCCGGCGATCCGAAGCTTGGCGGTAACATCAAAGAAATCGAGCTATTTGATCGAACTTTGTTTGGCCGGTCGCCGAAGGCCAACGAACGAACGCTCAGTTGAAGCAAGAGAGCGTAGCGTGTAGACGACCAATGAGAGGTTTTCTTTTTAGAGTTTAAAAAAAAAAGTAGTTTCCAAGGACTCTATAGATGGCGTTGAACTGACGATGTTACTCTAGGAAAAAGATGTATGCCTTCATTTTTGCACAAATCTACGAGGCACAGACTTCTCTTCTTTTTCTCTTGGGACATTTTCTTTCTGGCGTGGAAAACTCATAAATTAAAAAGACTGGTAAATGAATATTTTTTTCTTTTTCCTTACTTTCAAAATGCCATTTGTGTGATGTGATGTGACTGACAATGACATGACATGTACTTTTTGTTTTACGATCTCAAAATTACATCCAAGTGTAAAAAGTAAAAAAATGACGTGACGTTCGTTCATTGCAGTAACATATCAAGTTCAGCGCCATCTATCCATTGACTAGGGAAACCATAAAAAGAAAATCCCTCATTGATAATTACTTGGACATTTCCCGCCATTTAGATCATGGAGAAAAACAAAGAATGGAGTAACGACACTAAACTAGCAATTAAATGATGTCGTCGTCGTTCATGATTAAATTGCGAATGAAAGAGAAAAGAACCGGAATCAAGTGCCAACGAACGTTCGTTCGAGCACTAAATTAGCATTGGGACTAATTAGTATTAACTAGTATTTGGACGTATTAACGAACTCCAACGAGCGTGCGGAAGCCAACGCTTGCTAACGATAAATATCCATCGTTGGGCGTTCGTTGGGCCGCGCCGGTCTGTACGCACCATGTCGTAACCGTAGTACAGCTTGGCCAGAACGGGTTGAAACGGAACTAAAATTTTTATTTCTGACAGCGTTTTAAAATCTTTGATATTTGATGTAAACAAAGACCGCAGGTTTGTTAGATTTATTATTGTGCCATAAAACTAACGTAATAAGTGAAAATAAATAACATAAAATCATTCAAAGTGCTGGTAGCGCGAAGACTTCCGGTTTTCTACATTTTTATGTCAAGCAGGTATTGAAATGCATAAAATACTTCTACTCCTAGATAGGAGTACAAATTCACCCTAGTTTAAAAAAAGTTAAAGTTAAGCTAGTTTAAACTCTCACGCGTAGAAATTCGGTAAATTACTTGCGGACGCGATGAGTAGGATAGTATTATTATAAAAGTTAGTATGGGATGCAGACGTGATCTGTTGAGTACAGATTTTACATTTGTTTACTTGTTTTTGCGAAGTGAGTCTTCTGTACGTACCCTGTGTAGTGTACACGCCACCGCCGCCAATGCCGCGAGCAGCGCGGCGCGCGCGAAATTACATGCTATGTTGCCCGCTTCTCAATGCTTTGCACGTTTCATGATCGTGTGGCGCCACCTTTATAATACTTTCAATGTTGAAAATGTAGTTCTTTACAATAAAAACAGAGTACGCCACTGGGGTAAGTCACGTGATTGAGTCGTCTCCGCCATATTGCATTTGCACGGTGGCGAAGATCATTTACTAATGCCCAATTTGTAATTTTATAAATGTTTAAAATTATTATGTACTCCAAACTGACGGTGTCTGGTTATTCCCAAGTTTGTTTAGTGTTTTAAGTTTGGTTTCAATTCATATGTAGTGTCTAGTGTACATAAAATTAAAAAAATTGTTCTGGGTTCCACCATTGAAATAACCAAGTAGTGACCGAGTACCAGAAAAGGTTCACCGACAGCGCATTGGAGACGGGACTGGGTATAAAAAAAAAATATTATTTTAATTATTACAGCTTTTAATAACAAGATTTATTGTTTTTGTTGATATTTGTAAGCTAGAATGAATACCGGCATCAGTTGTTTACCTCAAAACGGCACTTTACCTGTAGAAAACTTTTCTAAAATGAATGAAATGCATTTTTTACTGTTATTTATAACACGTTATTGATTGTATTGTGGTAATTTAAAGGTTTACAATTACATTAACGTATTTGGAGCGAAAGTTCAAGAGTACCTACTTGTCAACATAAAGTTAATGTGGGTATGTCAACTGTTTTGTAGGACTTCGAAAATATGACTGCTTATCAGCCTTTCTGTGATTCGAAGATATGTGACCTTTATAATCGTTGTGCATTATGTACACGTAGCTTTAGACAGCTATACCATGGAACGGCGCCATTTTGATTGCTAGCGCCTTGCCAGGGGGGGAGAAGGGCGGGTAGGAGGGGCGCCACTCACTATAAAAAATGTGACGCTCAGGCACTTGGGTGTCTCTCTCTCAACATCATCTCAGAACTATTCCTCTTTGATGATAAGCACAACTTTTTCATGGTCTCCAGGGTCCCAATTGTTGATACAACCCCTAAAACAAAACAAACAACCTCATGCTGACTGTTGTTTTCATTTGACAGGTGTTTTCACATGGAATGTAGATTCAAATCAACATGAATGGCAAAGTAAATGGTACTATGGAAAATCCTATTGACACTTCTGACCCAAATCCGCCTGACACTTTGCAAAATGAAAAGGATGCTACTTCTGAAGTTTGTGAGACTGCCACTGATGCCTCTGAAAATATCAAAAACACTGAGGACAGTAATCACTTAGACGATGAAAGTAATCATGGTGACATGGTTCAAAGTAATACAGAGGATTTGGAAAATGATGCTAGTAATGGCTGTGACAGCCAACAACCAGATATACGACTATCAACAGAACAAACTGAACTAGCTGAAAATGAAAACAGCAATATAATATTATTGGAAAATAACTGTGGCAATAGTAACGAATCATTCGCAGAACCTGTCAAAGGTCGCCAGGTCAAATCTGATGCTAATGATGAAACACTGCACAAGATTATGGTTCAAAAGAATCAAGAAGCCGAAGAAGCCAGGGCTCTTGGTAAAGTTACCACTATCACCCGCATCACTGAAATCACCCAGGAAGAGGTATGAACCATTTTTTATAACATAAAATTTCTACCTAATGATATCTCTAGGACATTATTGTTTTTCATAAACAGAAAATAGTATCATTAATAGTTTATAATATTACTACTTATTGACTAAAAGAAGCACTCTTAGGCATAGTTTTTGGAGTATCAATTATATAAACATAACAGAACTATTTATAATGACATTACAATTATAAATATTTATTAGGAAACCTTGAAAAAAAAAATTATATTATGTTACTATCAAAAACTATCTCAAAAGTCAAATACACCACATATTTAAATACACATGCTGAGCTAAAATTAAAAAATAATAAAAAAATGTAATTCTTAAGTTATGGATTGGCATCATACACCAATGAATCACTTAGTGATTCTCAAGTTATATACCAATTAAAATATACCTGTATTAAATAAAACCTTAGACTATACAAATAACTAGATAACACCTGTAATGTAATTAATTGAAATTGGGGCATAAGAATCTAAACATCTTCAGTCTGAAATCTAAGCAATAACGTCGTATGACGCGTCGTCGCCAGAAGTCTTCGAATTTTAGCTCGAAAGTGAAAGTCCCGCGCTTTTCGGAAACAACTCGCATAAACTAAAAACAAAATATTTCTTGCCTTTACTGTGTTTTTTTTTCGTATGGTTTAGTAACGTAGAGGACGGCAAGTGTATTATTTTATAAACAAACTAGCTTCTGCCCGCGGTTTCACCCGCGCCATGTTACGCTTTGGCCCTATGGTCCCGACACCACCGTCGTCCCTTGCGCGTGGAACACGACGTGCCGCGACTCTGTTCTCGTCTTGGTGACCGCGAGCTACCCAGTACTCCCCGTCAGCATGCGGCTGGAATATGACCCACGATTGACACCCTTTCCCTCACGCGTTCCAATTGCTCCCCATTCCCCTCGCCTGTTGCCGAATTCCTGACGAATGTCCCGTAACAACCGTGCACGGGAGGACTTCGGATCGAACTTCGTCAGGTTGAAGGTGAGGAGGCCGTAGCGCCTCCCCAACCACTCCTCAAACAGCGACCTTACCACCGCAATTATGTCATTCCCAGGCAGTCAATATATTGCTGTGGTATTATTTTGAAACTATGTTAACTCCTTAGAATATATTCATTGAAATCAAACGATGTCAAGGGCAATTTTGTTCAAAATGAAAAGCTTGTGATGATTAAGTATTTATTTTGATAAGGATTTATATCATGTTAATGAAAATTCCTTCGCAAATAAAGCATTACTCTTAAACCAATTTGATTTCCATAAAAATGGTTATAGTGACTTAACCTTAAAAGATAGATGAGGAATAATTCCGTAGTACATAATTTTTGCGTATCTTTAACCGTTTACGCAGCGCACTCAACTAAGCTCTCGAAAAGGAATACAATTTCCCGATTTTGAAACATTTCTCATTGCTGCTACACTCCTATTGGTGCTAGTATGATGTTAAATAGCTTATAGCCTTTCTCGATAAGTGGCCTATTCAACACAAAAATATTTTTTCAGTTGAAACCAGTTGCATCTGAGATTAGCTCTTTCAAACAAACAAACTCTTCAGCTTTATAATATTAGGGATAGATTATAATACATATTAAGGATAGACTAGCTTCTGCCCGCGACTTCGTACGCGGTAATTTTAGTAGTGTAGCTGGCCTCTCGGTGTTCCACATCAGGTGTTCCAGATCTTCAATTTTTATACAAAAACAAAGAGTACCTACTCATCAAGCTGTACAACTTTAGCAAAGACGTCATTCCTATATATTATGTTATAGTGTAACTGGGCTCTTAGTGTTCCCCATCAGGTGTTCCAGATCTTCAAACTTATTCTTTAATCACCCCTGATAGTTATTTTGGAAATATATTTCATGTACAGAATTGATGTCTCTACAGATTAATAAACAACGTGTAACGTTAAATGCGCAAGACCTCTCGTGTTTCCTCCTCAAGTCCCTCATGTTTTCTCATCAAGTCTTAGATCAAACATTGTTCAGTAACATGGGCTGAGTTAACCCACGAGAGGTTTTGCGCATTTAACGTTACATGATGTATAAGTATAGTATAATACTTTGGTCCTTATAGGCGTATTCAATTGAGTTTCGTACTGCGGACTTGACGCATAATCGTACGCGAGTTATGTGACAAAGGTCCGTTGGCGAGAAGGTAACAATGATACTACCTTCCTAAGCCGTTTTCTCGTTGAATCCATAGGACCGACTAAGACTGAAGTATATTTTAATGGAAGCATTATCGATCGGACTGCAGTCGAATTAATCTTTTGCGTGGCCAAAAAAGACGATTCGCGTCATACTGATATCATGCCACTTCAGGTCGTAATAATTGACGGCCGTGCGGCCCTAGACCTAGAACCGTCTATATTAAAAGCGCCCTAAGCCGTTCGCTTCCTCGTCAGTCCAGGGCGGCACCGACTGAAGTCGGTTTTGCAGGAAACTAGTCAAATTCGACTGGACTGCAGCCGTGTACCTATGCATAAAAGAAGATTAGCGTTTACGCCGTCTTGATAACGCACCCTTGCGGCGGCAGTCCAATATTGTCACAATATGTGAAGACTTAAAAAACGTTTTAATCGTTTGCTATGGCTATTTAAACTTCAACAAGCGAGCTTCTTCTACAAGCGAGGCGTTGTAATGTATGGAATTGTTTTAAGCCAGCCACATAGACTATCGGATCGCTTTCGCTTTTCTATGTGACTGGATTCAACAGTTCCATAATATTACAAATAAAAACGCTTCGGATCACATTCGCTTCGCATGTCTGTTTGACAATAATATCTTTAGCCACCCATGTATTTGAACTTGTAATAATCATTTTTGTGTAAATATTATGGATTATTAGCAAATGACTCCAATTCTTGGGTTGAAACTTTCGACAATTTCAGTGGATTTTTCAAAGACCAAAATGAACTAAACTTCTTAAATACAAACCACGTCTGCGAGTAACGAACACAAAAAAAAAAAGGTTGCACTCCAGGAGTGCCGGTAGAAGTGAAAACTTTTTTGTTACTATGTTTTATTTTTAATTTGAATGACGTCTTACTCATTTTCGATCAGGGTCACGTGACCCTGACGCGAGTTTTGGTCACGTGACCCTGACGCGAGTTTTAAATTTTTTACCCATTACAGAAAAAGTGTACAACGCCGCTAAAGAAGTTTTCACTTCAAAAAGAATTATCCAATGGGGAAATCAAGTCAAAGCTAATTGTAGATGGCGCTACCATAGCTTAGTCCTAATCCGACCAATGACGTAGTACTATTTGAAGTACCATAAGGTGATTGCGTCGATGTAGCCCGCGAAATTCAAATTTTCATCAGCTCTCACATAGAAAAGCTGCATGTAAGATTTAACACGATGCACCTTTTCTATGTGAGAGCTGGTGGAGCGAATGTTTTGATAATTTTTATATTTAAAATTATACTATTATTATGTTATTACCGCAATTCATATTTTGATAAAGTTACAACATGGTCACTGGCCTGCAAATTGCAAAAAACGTAAGAAAATTTGAATTTCGTGGGCTGGTAGGAGCATTCATCTTAAGGGGGATGCTCCAACCAGCCCGCGAAATTCAAATTTGCCCTGCAAATTGATAAAACGTAAAAAAAAAATGAATTTCGCGGGCTACGTCGACGCAATCACCTTAAAAATTAGATCTGATTTGAACCAATGACAATGCTTGGAACAAGCTATGCTAGCGCCATTAGTTCCCCAGTTGCCATCCCCCTTCAGTGCATTCGCAGTCGTAATGGCCTCGGAAGTTATACGCCTACATACAAATAGGCTGCAAATTTTCATTTAAAAGTAGGTCTACATTATCACACGACCCCAATCAACACTGCTGAAGTGTTTTACGCAGTAATTTCATTGAAGGCATTGCTGTCAATAATATAAAAAAATACGATTACAAATATTTTAATATCTTAGTTCTGAGAAAGTGATTCCATGTCGGCTTTCTTTCGTTATGTTTTTTTTTTCGATTATTTAACACAGAATTGGCTAAGTATGATGTTGTGTTTGTGCGTAATACATGTTTACACAAGGTGGCAACCTTTGTTATGCTTCAAATGTCCGGGGGACTTTTTAGCAACAAGAAATAACTGGACTGTTAGAGAGTTGTGGAAATCACCCCGAAAAATCGAAATACAATACATGTTCCATTGAAACATTCTTATATTGGTATTGGTGCAATTCAAGTGTCGTTTTAATCATATCTGTTTGTCATTTATACTAAACATTAGGGTGAGTACTGAGTACAGATGTGGCTAATATGTGTAGCTCTTGAGCCGAGCAACGAGGACGGGACGCGTGCATTCGTTCGTTCTGCGAGCCGTTCGCGCGCTGTTTACTTGTAAGAGGGGGCATCTACTTCCTTCCGGCAGATTTTACAACTGAAGCTCACTAATGAAAGCTAAAGAAAATGCTGGCACTCGTACTGGCCGCGAATTCTAAGAGTGTAGCGTAGGTTGCGCTTATGAGGCGCACTATATAATTGCAGTAAGTGCACAAGTGAATCAGCTCGCAAACAGTCAAATCTTGCGAGTGGTGCATTCGCGGCACATTCAGCACTTAGATCTGCACACACCCTCGTTAAAAATATTAGCGGCCGACGACCACTGGGACTTTACGGCACGGAACGGGCAGGACCCGGCTACAAAGATCTTGTTGCATTCCACATCGTGACAAAAGCAAACGCTCGCGCTATTACCCAATTTCTTAATTTTTTTCGATTGCGATTCGTCCTGATTATATTACTTAGAATTCACATTTCTTTATCAACATAAAGTGATCGGTACGTCTTATAACTTTAGAATTTAAAGCCAAACATTCGTAAAAAAAATAGAGTACTCTCTTGCAGCTTAAATTTTCAAATAATATTATTTACATAAATGAAAAAAAAATACGATGTAATTTCAACGTCATTTTTTAAGGTCCCTTATCTAATGGGTAAAACGGTACTCTATTACTGATACTTCGCTGTCCGTCTATCTGTCTGTCCGTCCGCCAATACGTCCCTCCGTCTGTCACCAGGCTGAATCTCATGAACCGTAATAATTAGAGAGTTGATATTTTCACAAGATGTATAAATTTCTGTTGCTGCTATAACTTGTAGTTACTACAACTATTTTGATATTTTAATTGTTCGGGAAGATTAAAAAGACTTGCACACACCAATCATATTGGTACAATACAGGAGGCTGTTCTTTCAAAATCCCCAGATTTTTATTTAATACAAATCTACTCAGTACTCAAACTTGTTTTAAGTCAATAGGCCACAAATTCAATTTCTTTTGTGTATTTTTATTGAGAGGATTTGTCCACACTATTATGTCATGTCTAAACTCCCAGTTTTGAATTCGCAACTTCGTGTGATATAACCTGTATTTATTTATTTAGGTCATAACGACGATGAAATATCAAACGTAATTCTCATATTATCAAAATTTTCAGAACTCCGAAATAGATTCTGATGTTGAATCTACAGATGAAGAAATTTTCGAAGGTGAGCTCAGAGCAGAAGACACAGTAAGTATCAATTCAGATAGTGATGAAGAAATGGCAGAAGACTCACAGGAAGGCGTCATTAAAATAAAAGATAGTAACATAGTGATATTAGAAAATGAAGATGGGTCTTTCAGTCAAAACGGAAATTCTCATGATTCTCATAGTCCAGAAATTCAGGAAATTGTAAGTGATAATGATGAATGTGTTGTGGCTGAAGAAAATGAAAAACCTAAAAGTGATAACAAAGTACAATTGCGTCGTAGCAGTAGAGCAATAAAACGCAAACGATATAACGACGATGTGGAAAATGGAGGTCGTGATTCCGATTTTGAAGTAGCCCCAGGAGCATTTCAACGTAAAATGAAACCGATTGTTATTAATGACACTAAAGCTTTAGTTGAAATGGCAGCTAGGCAGATGAAAACAAACCAGAATCATACCCAGAAGAAGGAGCCGACAGTTGTTATCATAGACACTAATAAAATGTCTTCTGAAAAATCTGCAGTTCCAAATAAGCCTTCTGGAATTCCAATAGGTTCTAGTTTAAGTGCACAAAATCTATATCAAAGTATTGTAGCTCGTGGGACCACCGTCACGCCTGTTAGCAGTAAGTCGAATGCGAATACGCAGAGCTCGTCACATGCCGCCCAGCCTTCCATACTGCCTTCATTGACAGATGACATGTTTGTAGTAGAAGCTCCTTCGTTTATAGTACCCTATGTTTACGAAAAACCTTCAGTTAAACCCTTCAGGGAATTTGTTGACCTGCTTGGGAAAGAACTGGATGAACAGAAAGCCAAAGAGGAAAAAGAGTTACAAGAGAAACAAAGCAAAGAGAAAGAAAAAGCAGATAAGGAAAAACAGGAGAGAAGAGATAAAGGCGAAGATGTACAATCTGAAGAGGAAAGCGCGCAGTCACAGTCGGCACCCGAGGAAGCGGAGCAAACTGAACAAACAGACGACAAGAAAAAGAAGAAAAAAGGTGAGCATTCTAAAGGTCTTAGCACATTATACCGGTACCCCAACTGCACAGCAGCAGCACAGCGTCTTCGTCGGAGCGTCGTCCGCCCGGCTTTTGGTTTTATCATATTCACATTATGATTATATTATACGACACGAGATTTGACGACAAGTTAATACTGCGATGGGGCCATGCCGTTGAGATACCGGGTATTGTGTGCCACGACTTTTATATATCACTTCTTGGCAACGTCGTTGTTAGAGAACTTTTTTTTCTATGTCTGTAAGAAGGAGAACCAATATATAGGGTAATTTTTTTACTGTGTGTGGAGGGGGAAAGTCGAACTTGCAGTTGATACTTCATGTGTTTTTTTTTTAGCAGTTTCGATTCCTGTGCAAGGATATTGATTTTTCAGTAATCAATGATGCTGTTTTAGTTTTAATCAAAATCAGCTTCGAAACTATTTTAGTATTTTTCTATATTTTCACTCTATACTTTTGTTTCTCTTATTATTGGATGATGATTAACATAATATTTTTAATATTTTAGAGAAAAGGAAACGAGGTGCTGAAGAGGATGACGTATCATGGGATGGTTCAACCACTACAGATTCGGAGGATGAAATCCTAATAAGCGACGAAGAAAATAAGACTATTATAATTAAAGATAAAATTGATTCTTTGCAAGAGATCAAAGATATTTCTGGCTTGATTACTGATAAGGTGCCTACATCTAAAGCAGATAATTATTTTGATTGTTCCCTTGGAAAGTTTTTTATAAATATTGGTTTAAGTCTTGTGCAAGAATATGTACAAAGTGATTTATTAAAACAACAAACCCGAAAATTAAACAGAGAAAAGAAATCGGGACATAGCACTAAAAACACTGAAGCTTCTATTGCTTCGCTCAAGAAAAATATTGAATTCAGCAGAGAAAATAATGCACCATACTCATTTCCTCAAAAGAAATGCGAGTTTTGTAGTTTTAAAACAGAATCTAGCTTGGCAATGTCTCATCATTTGGAGACGCCACATATGAAGAATAATGTTTATAAATGTAACTTTTGTGCGTTTGAAATACGAAGTCCTCATGATATTTTATACCATATGGAAGCTGAGCATAATGTCAGAGGAAAGTTAGAGAGAGCTCCTGCGTACCACCAGTGCCCCAACTGCGTCTTCGAGGACAACGGCAAGGGAAAATTGGCGCGTCACCTCATACCCTGTGCCAAGAAATTCAAGCCTGAAACGAATTTGGCTCCATCACTTGAATGGGAGCCTCCTGCTAAAATACCAAAGGTAAATAACGCATGAAGATTTTTTTGTTATGGTAGACGCTTTTCAAAAACAAAAAATAACCTAATACTTCAAATTTCAGATAACTAGATCCCGCAATAGTATGAAGGGTTCCTACCAAAACATGCAGTTACACTCAGTTGGATTTAATCAAAGTAGTATTGGTGGCAGTAGTCAGGGTCGGCAGTCGACGAGCGTATCCAGCATAATGCCGGGTGTCAGTTCCTCATACCGGCCACGAGGCCGCGCCCCGCTGTCCGTGCCGGCGCGTTCTATGCCTGTCCACGGAGTGCCCATATTACGTGGAGGAGTCATGGTCAGACATAATGCACCCGTCCTCATGTCCTCGAATTATCCAGTTGCTGTGAGTAAAAACCTTTATTGTTAAATAATTGTAAATCAGTATGTGGTTGACATTTCAACCTAACGTACAAAGCGTTTTGCCAATTATTTAATTGTGCACTCTGCTAAGGCGAAGAATTCCCTGCCGGAATTCTTATTTCCTGGTAACTACAACCTTCAAGTCAAGAGTAAATAGGTTACGTCTAGGCAAGTATGCTTTACGATCACAACTTCACTTACCATTGAAGATAACATTATAGTGGTCAAACGCGAACCTACGCTAAATAAGGAAAAGCGTGATTACAAAAACGCTTAAATTGTTTGATGAACTGTACTAGAAATAAACGGTGTACTTTTTGTTTTAGAATAATGTAAAATCAAAGTCGGCGCATCAACCATCAATTTCTATTACGCCGTTGCCGCGGCAACCACCGCCTGTGCAGCTGCCCCCGCCCGTGGTCAACTCCAAGAGTTCGTTCGTCATCTGTGAGATTTGTGACGGTTATATAAAAGACCTCGAACAATTACGGAATCACATGCAGTGGATACACAAAGTGAAGATACACCCTAAGATGATATACAACAGGCCACCGCTAAACTGCCAGAAATGTCAATTTAGGTAAATGTCTTTGTTTATATCGTTTATAAGTTAGCTTCTATTGTCTTTTATTTTTACCAGCTACCGTACCTGCCTCCGCAAGGGTGCAATCACTTTTTTAATATGCTATACAGATACCTTTCTCTTGAATTCCTAATAAAAAATTAAATTATCTAATCATACATAGGGACAGACCTTCCTCTTGAATTCCTAATAAAAAATTAAATGATCTAATCATACATAGGGACAGACGGTGGGAAGCAACATTGTTTGATACTATGTAGTGATAGTGAAGATTAATCTATTTTGTTAATAGACAGTAACCTTATAGTTGTTGTTTATTCTTTTTCAATTAAATATTTTTCAGATTCGACTAAAAGTTCAATCCATAATTATTATTACCATATATTTTCTGGTATATTATAGGTTTTTCACGGATCAAGGTCTAGAGCGACATTTGCTCGGTTCACACGGCCTCGTCACCAGCTCAATGCAAGAGGCCGCCAACAAAGGAAAGGACGCGGGCAGATGTCCTGTTTGTGGCAGGGTGAGTATCTTAAAATGTCTAATTTTCCTATTTATTTGAAATGAATAATGAAGACTGCAAAATAATCTTCAAAAATATGATCTGGAAAGATGATCAGCAAAAGGTTTGCTTTTGCAACTTGTCCATTATGTCGACCATGTCACAGTCATATTTTTTTAGTAAATACATTTTTTTTCAAATACTAGCTCCGACCAGCTCCGCGCTCGTCATGTACGCGTGGTTTAAAAAAATGCCCATTATTATTACTCGCTGGTAATATCAAAATATACGCCCAGTAGTTTTTGAGTGCAACCAACCATAACAAAAATCAAATGTCAAAATGTTTTGAGCTCCTGATATTATTGTACACTGTTGCAAGCGCCATGATCAATAAAGGCGCTCCCTCAAAGTGCGCAATTTGATGCTCTATTGTCTTCGAATGTTCGAATCTGTAACGTTACATTACAGATGAATGCTCGCGGTGAGGGAGCGCCTTAATAATGATCGTTTATGTACTTATAAATACAAATTTTACATGAAGTAAAATATTAAAATATTATAATTTATTTAAATTACAGGTATATCAGTGGAAGCTGCTGAATCACGTAGCGAGGGACCACAACCTGACACTGAAACCGGCTCACCTTTCGTATAAGTGCACCGTGTGTACCGCCACATTCGGCATGTATAAACAATTCGAGAACCACGTGTACTCGGCCCACAGCGTGGTTGCTAAGCGAGTTATGGATAAGAGCAAGAGTGCAGCGCCAGCAAAGACCAATAGTCAATCACTTCTGAAGCCTTTGAAAATTAACGATGAGATTACTATAATACCACAACCTGTGAAAGCGGCGTCTGCTTCGGCTGACGACGCCGATTAAGGTAATATTTTATTATAAAATACCTGTACCTAAATATTTTCTGCACATCTTTACCTGTTCTTTCCACTGCACTTGCATCCTATTTCGGCAAGTTATTTTTATATTTCAGAGTTATATAATATTCTTATTCAACATCATCAAAATAGAAATAAGAACTAACTGCTTGAGCATTATTTATTCTCCATATAATATGTGTTGTTAAAAAAATATTCACACAACATTAGGAGGGTATAAATTAATATTTGACTTATTAAGTGGACTCGTTCGTATCATGTAGGTACTTACTTAACAGATTACATATAACCTGTAAATGTAATACTAGCTATTTATTTTTCTTTCAAAACCTGCTATTGCGATGTCCCATTAATATTTAAGCGAATTTGTTTTCATATTTATATTGATCAATCTAAAAGGCTGTTAAAGTGCCCAGTGCGAAGATTCGAAGTTGTAGGTGTCAGTTGCACCCTATGTTTCCCACACGCTGTGTTTTGTGCTATTTTTAACGCTGTGCCGAAGGTCTTTTAAAATGCGATTTGTTATTGTATTGTTGTAAATATTTGCTAAATAAACCCTGTGAATATATAACTACACTTAAAAATATCCATGGTGTTATTTTGTTCCTCGTATTTCTAAGTCAAACTAGTATTCTGCTTAATAGCTTGCACAAACATTTTGCTATATAAATAAATGTTAGGTTTTAAACATTTTAACAATACCTTAATAGGCTAGTTGCCCTAAAAATTGTAATTAGTCCGTCTTTTAGATTATTCAAAAATAAGGGACACGTATTTTTTTATTTGTAAATTAAACCAAAAATGACAAAGATATAGCCTATTAAAGTTACGTGTGACGTCACGATGCGTGGCATTTTTCGCGCAGGGTGACGTCACAGGTAACTTAAATAGGCTATTATCTTTGTTATTTTTTGTTTAATCGAAAAAAGAAAAAATATTTGCCCAATATTTTTTTATAATCTAAAATACGGACTAAATAGAATGTAATTATTTTGACCCTGGAAACTACCCTATTGTTGAATACCTTGATTTGCTTTGAACTGCTCTCTAGCTTGCTGAACTGAGAGGTTGAGTTATAGTAAATTAGCGTAGGAAATGGTCAATTGCCGCGTGGGTTTGCCTCGCTAGTCGACCTATCGATATGCTATTTCTCTGATGAAACATGCTTACGAGAGAAAGTTGTTTTTTTGTATAAGAGCTTTGCGAAACCTGAAGGCAGTCATTCATTCGGCATTGCGGATTGTAGCATATTACTTCTATTAAAAAAAAACATACATCTTATGTTAGTAAATAGTAGAACTTAGCGAAATGTTTATGTACAATCGACAAAGTGGAATCATGACCCATTTTGACAATAAATCGTTTGAATCTGTCAAATTGACAAAGATCAACGTCAACCATAAATATGTATGTTTACGCGAATGTGGACATAATTAATTGTATTTTAATGTCTGTAGGAAAATAAGCTTATGGTGGGTCATAATTCCAATTTGTCGATTGTACTTACCATCACTCAATAGTCGCCACATAGACTGAAGCATAATTTGAAAATGCCATGACTTAAAAAATACTACAGATGGTAACATATCAAATTAACATTTAATACATTTATTACATAAGGGTGCTTTTATAAGAAAGCAGGTCGGTACTGGTCCGTGCTGGTCAGTGCAGGCAAAACGAGCCCATGTTATCTGACGTCCGCGCCTAATAGGCTATGTGAATTGTAAATATGGGCCGACTAGTCAGTAAAGCTGCCATATTTGCAGTAGGAGGCTTTTCGGCTCAAAATAAAATACGTAATCATATTTAATTTGATGGCATGGTAGGTGTGATGGCTGAGCGATTAATCTTCAAGGAACAAAATACTTGTGTGACCTACCTACAATTAGTTGTTTCTGTTTTGAGAGTTTACATGTTTGTAACCGCACCCATGACATAGGAGAAATTCATAGAAAGGTGTAACATTTAGCAAAGAAAAACCCGGTTTCTTTCGATAGTTTTTACCTTTTTGTACATACTCCAACCAGTACCGACCCGTACCTACCTGTCTGGGTCTGCACCGACAACCTACTTCTTATAAAAGCACGCTTATATGAAGATTGTTAAGTAACGTCTCCGAACTTTAAAGCGATTTTAGAGTATTACTCATTATAATGATTGTCTCACATTATTTGCCATTATCCTCATGACTATAAAATCTATAATTTATTGAAGCTTCTAGGCCAACTTACTGCGCTCTGGGCGTTTTCATAATATAGTTTTAGCTAGCGACCTTTTACTTCAGACGCTATGACCCTTAGATACTCGCTTCTTTCGCCCCGGCATTAATTATTTATTTATAACCAGAGCGTGCCTAAGTAGGACATTTCTTTTTGTCTTTGTGCGTTTACTTTTTATATTTGACACATTAATAAGCATCTAGCTATAGAGCGTAGCGTTTACTTCATTACATAAGTGTGCAAGTCAATGGATACTGCTGAAGCAACATTGAACTACATCTCACTTGACACTTGTTACAGAGGGAAGGCGCCACCGCTCGCCACATGTTGGGGCTGCCAGCTTGCCGTTGCCGTCGTGCACAAGGTCACGAGAGGCCATCGCCTGGTGTGATGGACCTTCACTTAACGCTCCGTTGTTAGTGTACATTCCAACTCAAGCATTAGCTTGATTAAACGCAACATAGTATTAGGTGTACATAGATGTTTCATACACAATAAGAGAACAAGTGTCGTCCGATTTCCGTAGCTATACTTGTAACGGTGATCGAAGTACTCACAGGTCTAAAAGAGTATCATATACTGCCTAGGCTTTAAAAGCCAGTGATATATTGTTTATATCAATAATTCGATACTTCTGTAGATTTCAGTTTTGATTTTGTACAAGCAATGATGCACGGCGGTCATTTGTAATTTTATATGTTGTAAATTTTGGTAACAAGTATCGTAATGTTATATTATAATATATAGTATATTGGAATGTACACTGATCACGTAGAGTAACAAACTCACGTAAATGCTAAACATACCTCAGCGAATCTTAGATATATTGTACTTTTTTATGTAAGATATTATAATGTCATGTTCTGTAAGGGGGAACTTATTTGTTCAGGACCCGGTTCCCATGAGGAGAACTCGGACACGTGTTAACGTGCGCTGCTTGCGTTATACCAACACTACCTAGTTTTCGAGGCGTGCGTCAAGGCGTGTTAACGTGCGCTCATGTGAAAGGTTTTGTGGCATAAATAAGGATCTCTAGACGTCGTGATTTTTTCATGGGAGCTGGGTCTTACGTAGTAAAATAAGAAAATGTGTGAAGGTTGTGTTATTGCGTTGGTATTTTGAGTCCGTCTTTTTTAAGTTATTTATCGAAAAGGACTTTATTTGGCAATATAACCTTGCATGATGTTAGATACTTGCACCACGGTCAATCTTATAACAATTCACAGTTTGAGCATACGATTAATGTTTGTTTATCGCCAAACGAGTTGTTATTTTCTAAGCACAGCTAAATTTATGATTGGTAACATTTTGAGTAAACTGTGTGATCTACATACTATGTAAGTAGATTATGTCAAATCTGTTTGAATGTATGCATGAACATTAGGTATTGGTATATCCGGATAGAATGAGTTGAATAGCTTAAATTGTAAGTCTGGAAAACCCTTGTTAAAATGAGTATCAACAGTTATGAAATTATTCGAGTAGAATTGGTAAACCCGTTAGTTTTATACCGGTTTTCAAGACTCCCATGTCTTGAAAACTGGTTTAAAACTGTTGCAAACTTCCGTTAGTCAGTTTGATTGCGTAAGTTAACATGTGCGACCAAACTCGGCCCAATTTTACTGGTTCACCAGTCTTCTTCAATATAAAATAATGTTGCAATGAGGGGCACATTTTGGTCTCCGGATTTTCGAAGCGTAATAATTAAAATAAGTCAAACGTACTGACAGGAGCAATAAGTAACTATAACATCCCCTTGTAAGGATGATAAGCTGCTGATTCATAATTGATGGGTTCTTGTCGTCAGATAGCAACCATTCCGAACGTTATTGAGTCAGACGACAGACGCATCAAGTTCGACTAGAAGTATACTCAAACTAAGTAAAACGATAAAAAATTATAAATATTCAATTGGTTGGAAGGCCACAACGTTTGACGATCACAAAATACCTTAAAATGTGTAGCTAATCTGGCAGATAACTACCTACCTTACCAGAAGAAGGCGTAAAAGGCCAACTTACGTTTCGACTTCAACTAACTTTTCATCTCGTCTTGTAAGCTGCCTTGATTAACGATAAATTATTGCACTATATAATAATACGATTTTTAAATTTTTCTTTCGTAATAAATATTGTAAATAAAGTCATTTTTCGCTCGGTATTATTAACGTTTTACTAGTTCACATGTTATGCATGCATTGCGACCAAAAGTATATGTTTCAGGGTAAAATAAATATTTAATTGGATATCATAAGTAAAACACGTAGAAGACGTTTCATATCACTGATGAGGAATTGTCTTAATTTTAATACTTCGACACCTACATGTCGCGCTTGGGAAAAGTCTGAATGGGTGAACTGAAGGGTAAAAAATTATGAAACACATATTTATTAAATAGCATAGGAAGATTTACTATGTCGCAATAAATTAAATGGATATGCTGGGGACAGCATAATCAGTGTTGTTTTTCATAGATCTTCCAAATATTGAAATATTTACATAAAACAGTACGTCTTTATGTATATAGCTTACAAAACGATCCTATACGAATATTTTATTTACCGAGTATTTAGTCGAGTGCAATAGATATATATTTTAGAATATCATGTAGGTAGAGGTCCATTTTCGAAAAGGCTCGCTTAGTGCGGCGATGCCACGATGACTTTCATGTTATTTAGAAGCCCATGATTGTCTTGCCACAGGTTGTTTGATAACGCTGATTATGCTAGTTTTAGTTTTCAAACAGCCTTGGGATTTTATTTACGAAGTTGCGATTTGTCAATAAATATCCTCTAAAGAGTTACAAAAAAGTAATAGTTTTGTACAAATATCAATAGCTATTTGTGATTACAGTTTTACCTTTTAGAATTGTTTTAGTGGTTTCATGTGGATAGATTATTTTTTAAATACTGATCACGATCTACTGTCAAGATTGCTATAGAATCATTTACTAAGATGACAATAAAAAATGTTAATCAGCTTTGATTAGTTTTTACCATAATTGGACAGTACCAGTTTTTACCAAAGCTTTAGTGAAATGTTTGCAAATTGATCTGATTGATTTGAGTCATTTTTTGCTACGTTGTTTCACGTAACTATACATTATAACGAGCTTGTCAGTAGTCTATCATTTATTTTTACAAACTGAGTCAGTGGCCTTATATCACAAGAAAGTTTGTTGTTAAAAATACCTGATGTCAATTTTCTTTTTATACCGCTTCGATTACTTAGTTTGTACTTTGAACAACCACTATTTTATGCTCACGATGTAAAATTATCGACAATATTGGGTCAGATAGTAATGTTTATGTCTAATTTATTTTTATTATGTAGAAGTCGACTATGTAGGGATGTGTCAACATGAGCGAAAGCGCCGCATAAACGCATTGTTTTCGTACTCATGAATGCAACATGCATGGCGGTGGATGGATCCCTCGATGTGTGGCATACGCCGAAATGCATGGTTTAGACCAGCGGTCGGCAACACGCCGTCCGCTTCCTCGGGTCATATGCGGCCTAGGGTCATTTATGCATAATATTATTTTATTTACTAAAGTTTATCTTTTTAAAATTTTATCTAATGTCAAATGTTCTATTGAATTTTGACACTAAATAAAATGTTAAATATGTTTAACTTTTGGTGAAAGTCGCCCTTAAAATTGAAATAAAAATGATTTCTTCTTTTAATACGAGTATGAAAATTACGCACGCCGTAACTTGATTTGTCACTTTGTGGCCCTTGCTTACCAAAAGGTTGCCTAACGCTGGTCTACACTGATGTGGAGACTACCTGGTTATTACACTTCAGTATTTTCAGTGTTATAACGTACCTAAAACCATAGACACTCACCTAAGTTGAACCGCAATATATGGCAATCTTTTGCAGGGGAATAAAACTCTGAACTGGTCTTAATGAATAAATTAAGACCACTTTTCATAAAAATAAAGATAGCAAAGCTTTTTAAGTTTGCATTGTCTTAACTGGCCATGGAACTGCTCCAATATAATTGAATCCGCACAAGGATTGTTATTTAAAAATATTTTATTTCGATTTGAGTAACTTTTAGATAATAATCCATATTTTAAAAATATAAAAGTTGTCTCGGTGTCTTGATCAGATATGGTTTAATAGGGAATGTTATGAAGAATAAAATATCATTGTTAGGTGGTCTTATTTGATTAATTCACAGAATGTTTTATTTTTTATTAATCATTATTGAAACAGCATCAGGTTTACATCAAAATTGGGTTCGAGACTCCTTCGAGTTTTTGCTATGCAGAGTTTCTTTTACCTTTCAAGCCTTCTTGAAAAAATCTCTGTACAATGACATTATTTACAATAATTATATATAAAGGGCCTTTTAAATTGGCCATAGCCCTTCGGCAATTGTTTGGTATAAATCATGTCGTTGAGCACAAGCTACACTTTTGCTGACAAATGTTTGTAAAGATTTCTAACTGGTACAAAATTATGTGTGGGTTAAAAAAGTGACGTCTGCGTTGCTGTGGTTACTTCTTCTCAGCAAATTAATGTGAGATGTGTTTGCTAAAACCATAGACATAGAATATGGACCGAGTGTTCTCTATCCAGGTATAAATACAGGAAAGTGTGGGAGAAGTACGATCGCGGCGATTGCATTGTCTTTTTCTATTTAATTTTGTGTCTTACAGGAAAGAGATAATACGTGCCGCAGAATCGCATTTCTGCCTGGTGGCACCATAATACTGCCTGGTGGCACACTAATGGGAAATATTGTCAATTACCGCGATTATAGGCGTTTATATGAACATTTAAAGTCCATTATCGCAATAATTAACGGCAAAAGTAAATCCTTTATTGTTGTCCCCGCATAAAGTGAGTGGCAAACCAAAGCTAAGCTTACTTGAGCTACTTTCGCATAACTGATGCAGTTTTCCGAACTTACTAATAAGACTGCAAACGTCAGTTTCATCAGCCTTTAAACAAGTATGAAAAATCTACGTATGTTGCGAGCTAAGTTAGAGTTTTATAGAGTGGACAATTTTACGCAGGTTTTGCTCATTCCATTCTCTATGTTTGTGGTTAGAAATAATTTAAAATGTTAAATGTATAATCTGTGCGCAATAAATATCATTAATAAATATTCGTGGCGCATTCGCTGATGTGCCTGAGAGTACATTTGAACAGGGAAGTCATAGATAATACAAGTTCCAATTTCCATTTGATACTTATTTGATATTTGTAGCTGTGGTATTTGAATATACTATTTATCGCAGTGGGCGTTTAATGCGTATATTTAAATCGCGCTGTGTGATTTCATTTCTTACGTTTCATTTTAATAGCCTGCTGTGTTAATACATATAAGTTTAGACACATAGCGTAAATTAATATAACTATGTAAAGCCCTAATTTCTCTATAAGGGCTGTTTTTGATGTCTGAATGAGTGCGTCGAAATACTACATGATTGTGTTTAGGATGACACATTCCTAACGAATTAAGAATTCTTTCATAGTAGTGATACCGGAGGTGCGTGGTTAATATTTATTATTTAAACTTAGGTTGTTAAATTAGCGTTTAGTTAAATTGAAAGTAAAAAAATAATAACTTTATTTTCTGCTATCGTGGTTTTCATTTTTTCAACATTTGTTTGTGTTTTAAACTTGACTAATGGCGATCAGCAGAAGCTGATTTATTTAGGTTTTGATTAAATTAATAGTAAAAATAGTAACTTAAAGATTTATTTTCTGCTATGGTGTTTTTGTTTTTTCGATATTGTGTTTCTTGAGTGATTGCGATTAGCAGAACATGATAATTTAGGTTTTGAAGATCATAATATATACCTAAACGAACACTATTCAAAAGTTTTGTATCATTTTGTTATCTTGTAAATAACAGGTATCATTAAGTATTTGTAATAAAGATACCTTACCATTATTATTGATGTTTTATTGTAACGTAATTATTGCATCTATTGAAAAGTGAAATCTATTAAAATGTGGAAAAGATGATGTACCAGCATCGCTTTGCTTTTGGGAGTTCCTGCAAATCAAATTATAGCATTTATTTCCAGTAGGCCAATTACAGGCACTTTTGAATTTTCAATGACAATGAAATTTAAATACTACAAAATTATGGTGCTTAACTTTCACAGCAAGACATCCAAAGAAAGTACGTAGTATCTTAGCAAGGGCATCTACGCTGAAGAAAATGCCCTTGCTATGGGTCGATTTATACTAGCGCAGAGTCAAAGCGCATCGAAGCGCATTTTCTAAAACTGAACATAACAATGTCAACCTTAACTCCACAGCGTAACGCACACATTACTTAGCGAAGCCGCACGATTCACGATCAGCGTTGTTCACGCGCAGACGCGCGAATTCTGAAGAATGCGCTCGACTTTTTAAAATCTTAGAAGTAATGTGTGCGTTACGCTGTGGAGTTAAGGTTGAAATTGTTATGTTCAGTTTTAGAAAGACGCTTCGATGCGCTTCGACTTTGCGCTAGTATAAATTGACCCTAAGATACTACTTGCCGTCTCACAGTACGTCACCCAATACTCAACACTAGATTCAAGCCAACCAGTATGAAATCGTCTACTCCTCGCGCAAATGCGCATACGTAAACATTTTTTGTGTCCAGTTTCTTCTACTTACTTATGATGGTGTGCTGTGTTAGCAACAAAGGGTCAACGTTTGTGCAGCGCCTTAAGCTGGGTACTCACTTAACCTCACCTTCAACCTGACGAATTCCGATCCGAAGTCCTACCGGGCACGGTTGTTTCGGGACGTACGTCAGGAATTCGACAACAAGCGAGGGGAATGGGGAGCAATTAGAACGCGTGAGGGAAAGGGCCGTCGACCAAGACGAGAACAGAGTCGCGGCGCGTGTTCCACGCGCAAGAGAACTCATGGTGACGGGACCATAGGGCCAACGCCTAACATGACGTGGGTCAATTCGCGGGCAGAAGCTAGCTAAAGCTTTCCATTACTACTCGTACATCAACTACGGCATGCCAGCAGCCCTGTGAAAGTTCATGAAAAAAAGCATAATATAGGTATCTAGCGATATGCGTTATTAGAATGGAACTACTGGGATACGGCGAATAAAATAGGAATTAACGAGAGGTACACAGAGTACATGCCACAATTCCAGTCCTGCGAAAAATTCGTGGTAAGTGCTCTACGAATATGAAGGTGTATGGTCGAGCTGGAGTCAGTTTGCCCAGCTGGACCACAAGTGAATTTCAAATAAGGTATCTAGAAAAGATCTGTTTAGGTACTTCCTTTAGGCCCGGTATCCACCAAAGCGGAGAGGAGAGGAGATGTGTTTACTTAGAAACTGTGTTACCTACTAATAGTAAAAAGTGTTGCAGTTACCTATCAGGATCGACCTAGTCCAAGAGTGCTACTTCCTAAAGATACAGCAGCACATTTTGTGCAGCGCTGTAGCAGTATTATAACTACATCTACAAATCGTGGCCCCTGTGAAAAAGCTACAGTAAACTTCGCCTCTTCATACAGAAGGTGGAGTACCAATAATACTACTGATACTAGCTCCATCTTCTGTATGTTGCAAATAGCAACTATTTTTTAATACGTGTAGGAAATTCGTGTAAAGCTGTCTAAGGCTGCTTTTCCACCAGAGATGTGCTATGCTACTTTGCACAGAGTACATTATACTATATTGAAACTACTTTGCTATGGATCCGTTTGATAGCCACCAATAATAATTAATTCATTGGTGCACATAGCATAGTACTGGTGGAAACGGATTCAACTAAGATGTGTTTTATATGGAAGGATGCGTTGTATGAATGCCTGCTACGGGTCGTCTTCCTCCCTGTTATCGCAACACCTGGATAGCTCGAGTTGCGCATCTTCCTCGCGCTGCTACTTTGAGGCACCGCTACATAGTGTAGCATCAGGGGAAACGGTGACATAGTTTCGTAGCTCGGCTTTTACATTCTCGCAACATAGCTAGCACATCTCTACTGGAAAGGCACCCTAAGTCTAAAACAGCAGAGGCTGTCTATAGCTACTTAGTTATCATATAAACCCACTTTCATTTAACTGCTACCTGTCCTGTCAGCTTGGTTAAATAATTTATTTATCCATAATTCGTAGCCGCTATAAATAAATGTACAAACTTATTGTTGGCATTCGATTACTGTGAGGAAAAGAATTAGCTGGCGTAGTTTCTGTCCCCAGCAATGAGTGGGGTGGGGCTGGTTCGAACACTCGCCTGGCGCAGGCAGTTATTGGTGGAACCATGTGGTGGCTGGTAGTGTTGGGCCAGGTATTGCTTGCCGAGGGCATGCACCTCATGCCCGAGCGGCATTACGGACCAACAACTGAGGTACGTTACTTCGAAATTCAAATTTTATAATGTGTACAGTGACTTTAAATAGTGCATCATACTACGCTGAGTATAGGTATTAATAATGTATATTATTGATAATTTAAATACCCCTTTACTATAGCGGTTTCGCACTGCTTCCGAGCCGAATCCGTGAAAATACGCTCCAAAGTAACAGTCGAATTATTAAATTCCAGAATACGAAGAAATATCTTGTTAGGTACTTACCGACTTTCGGCGTGAGATTTGTACGATATCTACGTAATTATCTACGTAAAATAAATCGGTATTTGGGCCATGTTTCTAAGACTAGAATTTTCTTGCGTATTTTCTCAGATTCGGATCAGACGCGTAACCCCTCTTAGTGTTTTGTACCCGCTAGCCTTATTTTAAGTTATTTATACATTTCAATTTTAACTTAACATAACTTAACTGTGTTTGAGGTAGATAGGTACTTACTTATAGGAATAGCTTTTCTATAGGCTGTGCGATACGATAAAAGGTTATTCCATTTAAAAACTCAGTAGGTTCTAAACTACTAAACATGCTGTTAAGTAGTTTATTATTTTGAATTTTTATTGTTTTTTCATGAATTATACCTAATATTTAGGTACGTACCTAATACCACAGAATACTAACACAAAAAGTGGTACCTTATAGTGGTACTTTATACATTTACTTGATTTACTCTCACTATAAGCGTTGTTAATGAACACAAAAAGTTCCATATTCAGAAATCAGTGTACCGCTAAATTAACAAACTTGGTGTGTTATGAACACGATAATTATTACCGACAGGTAAAATTTATGATCACTTTTCGTGTTTACCACGCTAAATAATGTGTTACTATCGATACATTCTTTAGGTATTCTATTAAGTATTTATAAGGTTTCTAAGTACAGTTTTTATTAGGTAGTTCAGTCATTGGGTACCCACAATGTGGCTCTAAGCCACATGGTCGTTGATGGGTCCATGTATCACTCATTAATAGCAGTGCTCAATTAGGTACCTATTACTATAAAAAAACCTTGCATCAGTTGAAAAAATATTGTACACCTATAAAACAAACTAGTAGAAATTTTATTTTTCAGTTAAAAAGAAAATGAGCTTGCTTTTCAATTTCGTTAGATATTATGTTCTGTCATGATAATGTAAGCGAACTGGTTCTGTATTCAAAGCGAAAATGCATTGTGCATGCCTGAAGCGAGTTAATGAACTTGTAGTGTATTGTATTAGATTTATGTAGGTATATTGTTGCACCCGAACAACAGTTTATTTTACCAATAAGAGACGCTCCATCATAAATCCATTTCGTTTCAGGTCAGCTGCATCGAATATGCATCACTAAATCGAGATAGAATCGGAAGAATGCTTAAAGAAGGTAACTCTAATTCTTTCACTTCACTTTCATGAAGTGTTTTTATACTGGGTGTACGGGACAGCCCTCTACAAAAAAACAAAAAAAAATCCATAAAAACTGTCCAATCAAGTTTATGATTTTGTATGGTGAGGCCGATTTTTTCTTTAAGGAAATGAAAAAAATAATTGTGGAAAGTTGATCAGTTTCGTCTACTGAGCAAGCCTTGAAAGTTTGAGAGCTGCCCCTTACACCCTGTATTTTGTTATAGTCTGATAATTTATTGATAATTATGTTGTGTAGGATGGCGTTCCCAGAACCCAGTGCTCAAAAAGATGTTCACCAAACGCTCTGCCACACTACCTGTTCAGTTTTCACTTAGTATGGAGCCGATGTCGCGACGAGTAGACAATATTATTGACAATATAATACCAAGAAGCGATCATTTGTTAAATGAACACGCAAAATTAGTTCAGGATATAAACAGTTTGCGTCAGGTGGTCTTTATTGCACCTTTTATCGAAGATAACAAGGATTACGACGAATCAATCTTTCATGAAATTATTGAAACTGCGCCTACTTCGACATCCAGGCCGGTGTCGTTCAGACCGTTCATTAGTTCCACGAGATCACCGACGAGCTCCACAAAAGGAAGTTCGATACCGATCATATTGCTGGGAGGTGCGAGCCAGCGGCAGGTGGTCAAGAGTCAACCCATCAACTTTGCCAAACCCACCGTCAGCTTGGTTGGCACGACCATCTCTCCTCTCATCAGACATCCCTACCCCTTCGTAACGCAACGGAAGCCGATTAAAATTTGTATGTCATCTCTTCCCCCAATGTTTTCTTCAACAAAACGACCGCCCACTTTTTGGGATAGACTAATAGATTACTTTATACCCAGCCGTAGTTTAGGTAGGTAGGTTATCTAGATTAATTAATTGTTTAGGTGTTCTGTTCTTCAGCTATTGTGTATTTTCTAATTAGTAGTGATCGATACCTATTAATTTAATGTGTTTTCCATTTCATGCGTCACTTTAAATATTTATTCCTGATTTTTGTAAGAATGATTCGAAATGTTAAGTTATTATAGTAAACCTACTTTCTTGGCAAGATACTTTATTAGTTTAACAAAAAATCACGTATGTTGTACGTTTATTGTTTTTATCTACATATTGCTAGACGGAAGACGTGTTCCCGATATAATTACATTATTGTGTGAGTACGTAATACGAGCACCTACTTCAGATGCATGAACATATCACTTAATGTCTGAGCACATTATACGTGTGTGTTGATGCTACAAATCGCGTGTGCCGCCTCTAATTATGGATGCCGATTATGTATTGTCTTCTTTTTTACACTTTTACGCGTCGGAATGGAAAAGTTGAACGTCTTATGTGTTATGACTGCTTATGATAAAATAATTATTGTTCATTGTGCCTTATGTCATTAGTTCTTGTTGAGTTCTGTTAGATATCCAGTGGGAACTTCTCAATTGTGTTGTTATTAGTGTGCGGCGTTATGTCATGACTACTTTTTAGCTCTCAATTATATACTTACGCTTAAGGTGATATCAGACAGTTCACTCGAATGATTGTTCACTCGAGTGAAACTTAATAATGTATTCGGCACTCGTGTTTCATTTTTTGTTCAGACATTTCATTTCGAGTGAAATGTACCGAATGAAAGGTAAAAATGAACAAAAAATGAACCGTCTAAAAGTGCCTTTAGCTATGTGAAGCTACTTTTCTTTTAAAGTGTGTATTTATTATGCATAGTAAATGCTGAAACAGATTGTGGGGTAGCCGTGTTTTACGAATTTACGGCTTAGCTACAGGATGCTCGTCACGCATCTCCGTACCTACTTCTGTCATCGAGTGATTTACCGTTGAAAAAAATAACTGTGCATAATGAATACATTCATAGCAACGCTAAACGTGTAAATATTTATATTTTGTTGCAATTTATGTCGCTACACATGATTGTACTAATGATAACAACGATCGCGGGACACTTTTGAAAGAAAATGTCGTGTTTGATTTTTTTGTTACCAATTAAAATGTTTTAATTGCGGTACAGGCAGTTTTATTTTTTGATGCTTTCTATTATAGACTGTTCTGTTCAATTAACCGCTTCAAAAAATAAACAGAAGAATATTGTAAACACGGTGCAGTACCAGGTGAAACCGCCTTGTTCCTTCAAATGTTCTTTGCGCTCCAGGGCCGCAACCTATTGCCAATTCCTTTATTAAATCAGTCAGTATTTACTTTTCAATGTTGTTAGTTCGATAGCAACATAAGAAGATCATAGGTGTCGCGGGAGCCACGGCGCAATCAATGATAGTGAAACTTAGTTTTTGTTTGCAGTTGGGAATCTTCGCTTAGTCGTAGAAAGACAAACTATACTTACTTATTTATATCTAATATCTTTAAACGAGCAATTCTTGTATATTTATTTATATATAATCAGGATCTCGGAAACGGTTCTAAGGATTTTCATGAAAGTTACAGATTAGGGTTTTTTCGGCTCAAGGAATCGATTTATCAAGGTCCCAAGTTCGAGAAAAGCTCGGTTCCCAAATATAGACATTTTAAAAACCGAGCAAAGCTCGGTCAACCAGATATTATACTTATTTATTACCGAACCCATAACTATAAAATATACACAGTCTTGCCATAAGTTTTGTCACATAAATGAAAAGCTAAATAAATGACACATGGAAAGTTAAATAAATGACACAATAAGTTACGTACTACAACCATTTATATATCAAATGAAAGGGTATAAAATACAGATTTGAACTACATCAAAATTATTCGAAATGTCCTCCTCTTGCTTCGATACAACTCTTCAATCTGCAAGGCCAGTCATCAATCGAAGCACGCACGACGTTCATGTCAATATCGGCGACTGCTTTAATTAGGGATGCTTTAAGTGACTCCAAATTGCGATGGGGTTTAGCGCAAACCTTCTCCTCTGAGTGCTGCCATATTTTATAATCCAAGGGATTCAAGTCTGGGCTGGAGGAAGGCCAATCCTCGTGCCTGATAAAGTCGATTCCACGGGTCGTGAGCCAGTCTTGGGTACTTTTCGCCTTATGAGCCAGCGCAGAATCCTGCTGGAATACCCAGTTTTCGAACATTGTTTGTGAAAGAGGTTCCACAATGTTTGTTAAGACTGTATTTTGATATACGAGAGCACTGGTTTTCACTCCTTTTTCACAAAAAAACACCTCTGTTGGACCCAAATGGGACACCCCAAGCCAAACCATGAATGCCGAAGGATGATGACCACGCTGAACACGTGGCACACGTCTGCTTGCTTCTTCACTAGAGTGTGCATACACTTTATCATTTTGTTTGTTGAAACTCTCCTCAACATTAAAAAATTTTTCATCCGAAAAGAGTATTTCGCGGTATTTTTTTCCCGCGTGCCGCTTTAACAACACTCGGGATCTTTCGAGTCTGATTTTCTTCAGTCGCGCGTGAAGAAGATTTGCTGTATTTTTTCTGTAAGCACGCAGTCCAAGATCTTCATTCAACAGCCTTTTAACAGTAGTTCTGCTTAGTCCCATTTGCAGAGCCAACATTTTTTGCTTGCGGACAGGATTTCGTTGGATTCGCGCCTTAACTGCTTTGATGACCGCTAAAGTCTGAACAGTTCGAGGTCGACCGCTCCTTTCTTTGTCTTCTAATCTTGAATCTTCCCTGAATCGTTTGATAATACGATAAATAAATCTAATTGGAATTTTCAAATTTTTAAGGAGTTTGAAAATCTCAGTTGGCGCGTGACTGCAACGATGCAATGCAATTACTGCGACTCTGTGTTCTTTTCCAGAAACCCTTTGTTTTTATATTCTATAAATGTTCAAATTTCGAATGCTCATCATAAATTTCTTTGACTTGCATCCTAAATTCGAAATTTTACCTTTGAGAGAACTTATGGCACGACTGTGTACAACGTGTATCGTTAATAGGGCAAAACGTCTCGTGGGGAAACTAAGCCCATGTTACTGAACAATGTTTGTTCTAAGACTTTTGGAAATTCGCAAAAAAAAAAAACATCATACTGATGGGCCCGATCAATTTTTCGTTTTGTAAGAAAAAGCAATTTTTTTTCCGAAAAATCGGTTATTGATCCCGATAGCAAGAAAAAATCGATCTGGCAACCCTACCTCAAGGGGAACTTTTAAAACGACTAGAAAAAAGTAATGACACGGTTCGGGTTGGTCGTTTCCATGGAGAAAAACCGGCAAGAAATTCCATGGTTACTCTTTAAAAAAACACATAATTTTTTTTCTTTTACAATGTTAATGTTACAGTTTGGTATTACATAAATACGAAGGTAAACGATAGGAAGAGGGGACTTAATCTTACCAAAAGTTAAACAATAATAATAAGAAAAAAAAAACAAAAAGAAAGTACGTAAATAATATAGTCAAATCACGCGCAGAAAACATAAAACCGTTTTGATAAAAAATATTCATTGATAAAGTTAAATTTTAGGAAGTGTAATGTTATTGTGACCTTCTAACCTACTTATTGTTTGCCTTGAAGAAAGATAATATTATTAATCTAAGTATTATCTAAGCATATATTGCGCGCAAATTAAATATTTTTTTGAAAAATAAAGCAGACTACCCATAAAAAATGTTAACGGTGTGTTCGTTTGTTATTTATTTAACTTTTTCAAGAAATCCGGTTTTAATTTTCCCCTTTTTAGTTGTATCCCACACTTACTCAGGAATATTAGAATTTTATTCATGAAAAATTCAAATTACCTACAGTTATTTTAGTGTGTCATAACATTATGTTTGGTGAGCCACAAACAGGCGTCGTTTGTATCTTGTGGATCTGGAGTGCAAAATTTTCAAAAGTTACGTTACAGTTTGAAAATGTAAAATAACAGTAAGAAAAGAAAAAAAATGGTTTAACATAATTCAGATGGATGACAATAAAATAAAGAATTCGTACAGTTCTAAACACAAATGAACCCTAACTTTGATGCTATGGTGTCATCGTATCGGTATCGAAGTTAGGGTTTTCTTACAGGTTGCAATGAGCACTCCTTTAGGTCGCAGATATTTCATACTTACCCAAGTAACACCAAAGCATTATATCGGCAGTCTTACAGCATTTCTGTAGCGTTAAAGCATTTTGAAGGTAGCCCTATATTAGCCCTACAAACGTATATGCGGCTGATATAACTCTTATTTGGGCACAAATTTTACGGCTTTAGATCCTAAATGGGTTCACATAGTTGTTTAATTGCATCATAAGCGCATTATATTAGCATTATTGTGGTCAATGAAGATGCCAATCGCATTATAAAAGCATTATTACGGTCAATGAAGATGCCAATCGCATTTTAGAAGCATTATTACGGTCAATGAAAATGCCAATCGCATTATAAAAGCATTATACTAGCATTATTATTAATAGTGAAGATGTTAATAGCATTACTAATGCATTAGAGGAGCATAAAAGTGAAGTAAAAGCATGATTGTAGCCATTGAAGTGTTCACAGTTAGAACTTGAATAAATCCCACATCATTGCAAAAACGTCTCTATTACCACGGTATAAATTTTATAATAGAATTATCGTTGTAACTTGACTACTACTTTGCTTTTTTTATATGGACAAACCGTAACTGATGACACCATATTTATTTGCATTAAATAAAATTTTTAGTTTAGACTCTCTGAAATTGCTTTCTGCCTCCAAATATTACTGCGCAGTCTTGTTTACTGTAAGTATCTATATATGTTTTATGGATATTTTTCACGCGCCTTCGATATTTGGTGATTTAGATTTAAAAAAATATTTATAGATACGTGTGAAATAATAAAAACAATAATGTGTTTCTAATATAGAACAAATTTTGCATAATAAACATATTAGTATAGTTTGGGCAGTACTAAATGAAGTCGTATTACTACTATAAAGGCTTATTTCTTTTATAAATAGGTCCAAATAATAATATTTTTAGGTTAGAAAATATTTACAAAATGGTGTCCGTCTATAGCGGCCCGGTGAACCTTTAAAAAAGCGAAATAATGCCGCCAGCTGTATTAATACTCACACATGAACAATCATCAACCCAGAGGCCAGACTGAAGACTTTAGGTGAACCTCTGTAATGCCATGGTCTATAAAGTAGTTTTATTAGGGTTCACCGATACACTGGTAGACTTGACTATACAGCTTTACGCGTTACAATAACTCACGTGAGAGCTGCTAGCCATACAACAGAACTCAGTTGATCTATAAAAATGCAGGCATTACAATGAGTCAGGTTGGCGCCCTACATTGGCCCTAGGCTTTTATTAAGCATTTAAAAATGCCATTGTAGACCCTAAGGCACTTTAAATAGCCAAAAGCTGTATAGCGGATTTGACTGGCATTATAATGGTTCATGTCTGTGCTATAAAAAAGCCTAAGGCCTTTATTTACTTCACGAAATGCCGTTATAGACCCTAAGGTACTAAAAACAGCCAAAAGCTGTATAGCGGATTTGACTGGCATTATAATGGTTCACGTTAATGCTATTAAACAGCATTAGGCATAAATTTACCTCTTAAAATGCTATTGTACATCCAAAAGCACTAACAACACCTGAAAGCTGTACAGCTTCTTTGTGACTTGCTGCACTAAAACTTCAGGTTTTATAACAGGACTGTGATATGCCAATATACAACCGTTATACAGAGTAAAGCATTATAATAATTTTAAAATGCCAATATAATGCGTCAAGACGCTCGGTGAACTTATATACGAGTCTTTATGGATCTTAGGTTCTACATAAGTTTAATATTCGTTTGTTATAATGCTTTTTGTGTTACTTGGGTAATAAGTGTTGTGAAGTGAGAAATAGGAACAACGTCTAGCTTGTTCGGATTTTGCTATTGGTTTTGGTACTCTAAAATGAGAACAAATAATAATAACCAAACAAACAAAAAATAAATGATTTTCTAAATTGGTTTGTAAATCACGGAATTTTGAGATACTTAAACCGAATTGGGAACCTCTGTGATGATGTCTCACAGGAGCGGCCCCAGAACCGATCCCTGTGGGACACCGCCTTTTATATATTATTGCCTCAGGTTTTATTATCTCCGGTGACCGGGGCTAGGTCTTCATGGAAAATATCTTTAATACGCCCATGGATGAGCAGTTGTTACTTTTATTTTTGTGGCCTATCGGCAAGTTTCGTTGCCGCTGCATACTTATTGCACGAAATCACGTTTATGACATGCTTACATTATGGGTCACGCAGAAGTGTACATCTAATAGTAGACCTTCAGTTCGCCAGTTTTCTTTTCTTCTATGGCACGTAGAGCACTTTGATTTTTTTATCGTCGTAAAATCTTAAAATGAGTTGACCTGTCTTGGGTGGGATTGGAGGGACTCTCAGTCATGGTGTTTGTCTGATGAGACAGCCCCGTAACAGTCCTGCGACCCCGAGATAGTACCTCGACCCTGAAAGTAGGTACAGCAAACTCATCGAATTCTGTGACTCGCTTAGTTCGTTGAATTTTGGTTTGAGCAGTATCGTGGCGCTGTACGCGTGAAATGAGTTTCTTGAAATACCTGAACAACTAACGGTTAGTTGTCATTATATCGCTCACTCGAGCCTCCCCAAATTTTACAGACGCATTTGTACTTTATTACTGATGCATATGGTAGTATATAATAATTAGGCAAGTCACAGAATTGGATGAGTTCACGGTTCACCCTACCCTTGAATTGTAAGTTTGAATGTAAAAAGCTCAAAGTACCTATTCTCGGGATCGTTTTACTGAATACTAAGCGATGTAGTACGCTTTTTCTGCGATCATTATGCGACAGATGACAGCGTATCTGGCGTTCAAGCCTCAAACTGAATTATTAATTTCAAAAGAATGTTGATAAAAGACAAAAACCAAATACAATAAATTCGAGAAACATTTATGTATCATACATTACGACTTAAGTATCTACTAATACATACTTATTATTATTTATAATTCCTTATCTTGGAACACAATAAAATTATTTAAGTACATTAAAATTAATTTCGCAGATGCGTAGGTACATCTAAAAAGAGATTATGTCGACAATTGTTTGTGCCACTATGAATACTCTTTTTATAACAATTCAAAAATACGGTAAAACTAAAACCAGCGAAACTCCGATACAGAAACAGATTTTCTAAACTCATACTTCAACCAAACCAGCGGTCGTTGACCCAGACAAGTATTATGGAATAATTTTCTACTTTAATATTGAAAGTCTGTTAGCGGAGTTTCAGCTTATTAATTTTGACCTAGCAACTGTTTAAAGCAATCAGGGGCGGTATTATGACATCTTAAAACTAGGCTTGTTCCAGTGAGTGAACGAGATGGGGCTAGACGACTTGTTTAGCTGTGTCTCTTTCACTTACTGGAACAAGTCTGGTTTAAAACGTCATAATACGTCCGCAGTTCACTTTAGTGCGGGCAGATAGGTAGGTTGACATCGAAGAATACGTTGAGTTCTATCAAAGCCGCTAGCACGAGGTAGCCGCAGTAGATGAGACCGCAGGTGATGCCAATCTTCCAGTCCAGCTGGAACTTGTTCAGGAGTAGGCAGCCATACAGAGCAAACAACGTCGACAGCAATGAGATAGCGCTGTATGAGAGGCCGCTCGAGTTTATTGACACCTGGAACATTATGACAGATGTGTTTATACAACCAGTAGTTTTTCTTTACCACAAATCACTGACGTCCCTGGATTCATTATTAAGAACAACTCTACAACTGTCACTAGAAAATAACGTTTCAGGCCCCGGTCTCGCACCTCAAGGAGCCTCGCGCTCAGGGTAAAACAGAAAAAAAACTTGACAGTAGAACTTCTACTAAGAAATGTACATAAGCTAAAATTATACACTTGTGGTGTCTGAAATGGGAACTGAAACAACCAAGAGGCCTCGCAGTGCTGATTTACGACGATCTCTATTAGGTCTAGGCCCCATGTTGCATTATACTTGGGTACATTTTATTTGTAACTTGGATTTGAAGGAGTCAAAAAGTTACATATTGATAAAACAAGTCATCTTAGAAAAAGCGGGCCCCGCGCGAGCGGCGAAGGCAGGTCATTATTTTTTACTCTGAAAGGGCCTCGCAGATGCGTCTTGCCCCCTCCTCGATTCGGTCTCACTACGCCACTGATTTTGTCTATATTGTCTTGTTAGAGTTATTTTCTTATTATAATTGTTACATTTGTTACTTAGATAAGAAACAAAAGGTATTATTAACCTACCCAATGATGGCCTGGAACCGTAGGATAGGCAAGCGATTTGATCAGCCAAGGCAGACCAAGACACAGGAGTATGTCGAACGTATTCGATCCAATCGAGTTGCTGAGTCCCATAGTGCCGTGGCCTGTAAATAAAATAAATTAATTACCCATGAGTTTTATTACCTATGTCTATAACATTCTTGAGTACATTTAAAAAGGGGTACCGAAGGTTTTATTTTATAGCGTGGTGTGTACATCAAATGAGTCCTCCCACATAAGGCAGGGCGGGAGGGGCTGTCAGACTTGTACTGACTAAAACCACGGTGTTCTCAATAGCCTTTTACGTTCCGGGGTCAGAAGGAGGCGACCGCTTCCCATTCCGTCTCGCCCCGCAGCATGGCCTCGACCAATGCAGGGCGTGATGTTCGCCGCCTATCGCCGTCGTGAAGACACTGCTCAAGCGTGCTCTGCTCAAGCGGGGCAGTCCTGAACCGCATGCTCCACCGTGTCCTCCGGGCGATCCTCGCAGTGGTGACACCCAGGCGTTCCTTCTTTCCCTATCTGTCACAGCTGGTCCTTACCGTGTCCGGATAGGACCCGTGTCATGCGGTAGGTCAGGAAGCCGTGACGCCTATCCAGCCACTCTTTAAAGGACCCCTCTTTAAGGAGTGGCTGGATAGGCGTCACGGCCGCCGAGACTGCGGTGTGCCCGGCAAGGGGTACCGCTTTTCGTTTTCATAGAGTAGCATAATCACGAGAGTTTAATTGTATTTGCAATGGGGTATATTATTACTCCAGGAGTCGCCTTGAAAATTGTAACTACCTTTTGAAGAAACTCCATATTGTGATATTGAAGTATTTGATGTTGAAATAATTAGATATTTTACCTTGCACAGTAACTAGCACACTTGACACGGCTTCAGGCAGGCTGGTGCCTGCGGCGAGGATCGTCAGCCCGGTTATGCTGTCAGGCACGTTCAGAGTATCACCTATGGAATTAAAATAAAGTAAAAGGATATTTTAGATTGATCATATTTTTTTACGATGTACGGTACCTACAGCTAGCACAATGGCTGTGCAATTGACTCCTGTGTGACCATAATTGCTAGGTAATTTGGTGGCGAACCTATACACTCGCAGCTGCAAATCTTATATTCCCAATACAGTAGATCCAATAAAAAGGTTTTCCATCTGACAATTTTGGGAATCGATCGCAAGTGCGCTTGGCAAGGCAGTGAAAATTTATTCGCTTAGTTTTTCTTAGCTTTAGCAGAGTATAAAAAAGTAGTATACCTTAAAAATTGCTACAAATCAAGCAAGCACAGCAAACTACATTAAAATGCACAGCAGCGTGCCAAATAAAAAACGAAATGAAAAGTGTAACGTTTTTTGGAACATAAATAAACGACGCATTGTAATGCTTAAGAAGTTAAAAAAAAACAAAGTGATATACAAATAAAAGAAGGTTTTATATGCGAATAAGTTTTGCAGTACATTGTATTATTTTGTGTCCGTCAGTTTCACATATAGTCTACATATATTTTAAATGTATCACGTATTTTTGGGCTGTTTATTGCACCAAATGAACATTTAGTTATTTCTTTAATCTTTTTAACGTACCCAGTACTGTGATCATCCAGGCAACCAGATAGGACACTCCTCCAATCCAAGTGACGCACATAAAGAAGGTCAGGGGGTACAGACGAGGACGGCGCACGCAGTCAGGGATGGTTAGCCAGAGCACCAGGTTGATAGGCCACGAGAACACCCAGAGGAACTTCTTCCAGAACGACACCTTCTCACCGGGCCACGACCACATTGAGTAGGTGCTTAATGTATCTGTAAAAAAGTGAATAATGGTATTATTTATTGAGCAGGTTATGATATACTTTCTGCTCTTGAATTGAGACGAACAAAACTTTCGTTACTTAGGAAAGTCTTAGTAGGTAAGTTAAGATTATATCTGTTTTTTTTTAATATAGTTGTTCTCCTCCAATTCGTCCCAATAACTATTTTCCTGTATAGGCCAGCCCTTGGTACACGAAACCGGTCTATTCACCAGCTCCTTTTGGTGTGATCTTGGAGACGCCGTCAAGTTTTCCATTGTGCGAGATTTTTAATTGCCCATTGGTCATTTTCAGCTACCCTTTCTACAAATTATTCCACTTTTACTGGTTCTGGGAGATGTTACAAAGTCTTAAAACCAGGCTTTTTCCAGTGAGTGAACGAGATGGCGCTAGACGACTTGTACGAGTATAGTTCTGTCACTTTCACTCGCCGGAACAAGCCTGGTTTTAAGACGTTGTAATACCCCCTTTTGATTTGATGGTCTTCTACGAACGTTACTTTCGCTTAGTGATAGATACTTTATCAGATAGATAAAATAAAATCCGAACAAACTTTTTATCACTATTAACACGCCCGTGAGAACATACCAAATATCTTCTCCAATAATGCTTTGTGTTAGTGAAAACAGTGAAAATTATTTTCCCGCGTATGTCACTCCGTAGGCAGTCATTGTTCAAAATGGGCAATTAATTGCTTGTAAAGTGTCATATTGCGCTAAACAATAAAACTTTTGTATTTCGATTACATTCAACGTATAATGTTCTCACTTTTAAGTCAGGCCTCCTCTCTGTGAGTAAAGGCCTCTGCGAGAGGGAATAAACCTATGAACCTCCATATAGGTACGTTACAAGTGTGGGAGATTTCAATTTTATTCGGTTCTAGGGCATCCGGTTTTCGCCGACTGTTTCGCACTAATTAACACCATCTTCCTTGTTGGTGCTTGACTGTTCTGATTTAATCTCTATTAAGTTTAGACCTACTCTCTTTGTGTGTAAATGTAGGTATATGTTACGGCAAGTATGATTAATTGAAAATTATAAATAATTACCTACAGTTATTATTAATTAACCTACCAAAATGTATTAGTTACTTTCACTAGTTATTATTAATAATTACACCTTACTTTTGGTAAATGTAATATGCACTTGATAGGTGGAAATCGTAATCACATTTAACTAAACTATGAAAATATTCATCAGTCTGATAGTCATTTTACAAAAGTCTTAATTTTCACACGAAATTGCACGATTACCTACCTTATACGTAAAAACATATCCAGTACTGAAAACAACAATCTGAAATCGTTCAAACGTACGAAGTAATCAATCATAATCAATCAAGTTCAATTTCAACTAACTACAATTTTAATGACAAAGCGCTCATAGGCAGGCGAACGCTCAATTTACCATAGTAAGCGATAATTTCCGCTTGTTTTCAATTAAGGGGGATGCTCCAACCAGCCCGCGAAATTTAATTTTTTTTTACGTTTTTTGCAATTTGCAGGCCAGTGACATTTGTTTTAACTTTATCAAAATATGAATTGCGGTAATAACAAGTATAATTTTAAATATAAAAATTATCAAAACATTCGCTCCACCAGCTCTCATATAGAAAAGCTGCATCGTGTTAAAATCTCCGAAATCTAACTTAAATGCAGCTTTTCTATGTGAGAGCTGATAGAGCGAATGTTTTGATATTTTCTATATTTAGAATTATACTTATTATTACCGCAATTCTTATTTTGATAAAGTTAAAAGATGTCACTGGCCTGCAAATTGCAAAAAACGTAAAAAAATTGAATTTCGCGGGCAACATTGACGCAATCACCTTAAAATGGCTGACTTACCTGAGTCGGTGGAATCGTGCCTCTTTGACAGCACTGCTGACTCCACATCCGTGCTTTGAACATGCATGCTCATGCGCCTAGGGTCTAGAGCAGGGGCTTTTTCTAAAATGGTGGAAACAAAATAAAAATTATAATTTGAAAAGCTTTAACCGATGGGAAATCGGCGTAAAAAGTTTAGTGTATTATGCGATTCAACTAAGGGAGCTGAGGCTGTGGGAAAGAGATGGCGCTAGACGACTTGTATAGCTCTGTCTCTTTCCCACAGCTTAAACTGGATCGCGAGAGCTCGTGGTAAGGCCTCTGCTTACCCATGGCGCGACAACTATAAGTGACTGATATATGACATAAAACACGTTGATATCTACGGGTAGATGAAAAGCAAAACACGATCGCCACGACGACATCAAGTCAATCGAATTGTATCATTATTTCGTAGTGGTAAGGTTGATATGATCACTTGTAGTTGGAATCGGTTGAATCGTGTCCCATCGCGTCATGGGAAAAAAATGAGTTGCTGACGCCAAATTGTGAAGACATGCACATTTTTAAATAAACCAATTACTTTATGAAAATAACTCTAACAAGATTTGCACAAAGTGACAGTGGGTGGACAGATGGAGACCTCAGACCATTGACACTCTCCTTCTTAGTTGAACCACAAAATAAGTTGTTTGAATGGTGTCACGGTCCGCGCAGTGGCTGAACAATTGATTGCTGCGTGTCGCGGGTTCGACTCCCTCAAGTAACAAATATGTGTCTACAAGTAGTTGCTCTTTGTGTTTGAGAATTTGATTGTCAGTATTTAAATCAAGATCCTAATATCTTATGTGCAGCGAGTATCAAACAAGGCCACAAAAAAAAAAAAATCGAGATTTAAAGGTACAGATAATTATTACACATGCTTTATACTATCATGCTAAAAGAACATGCTTATGAGCATGCTTAATTCGGGCATGAGTTTACATTTAAATTAGCATGCTCATTATTAGCAAATGGTTTCGATACATGCTACTAAGTAGCATTTGCTTAAAAGTAGCATGCTCTCGTGCTTTAGCATGCTAGTTTAAAACACGTGTATCTGTACCTTTTAGTTTGCCGTTATTTGTTTTAGATTTTATTAAAACGGATTTCTAATATCACTCGTTCAGCGTTTTGCATCTCACTGCAGTTTACATAATTATTATGTAAGTGGGTACTCTTTATTTCGCTGCTATTCGGCCATTTTATCGAATTACTGTTTATAATTACCATTTGTAAGAAGTGGTGTTATTTCAGTGTACGCTTTAGGCTTCTTGAAAGTGCAGCAACCACTCCTGAAAAACGTTCCCAAACAGCCATTGAACGCCATCGCTGAAAATTAATATTACCGTCAAAACCTAATTAGGTAATTGTTAATGACACTTCATATTTTTTGCCATTCAGTCGTCGTGTTAATTGTCCATCCATTCTGTTTAAGACAAGTGAATATCAAAGCATATTAATATTTGCAAAAAATCCAAATACAAGTTTTCATTAAAAAAAAATGTTTAACAATTCAAAATGAAAATCAAAAGTCATTTATTAAAATTAGGCTGATTTATCAGCACTTTTTGGAGGTAAAATTTTACATATGACAGTCCCCCAAAGCGTCCCTCCTTCGACACTTCCTAGTGTTTTGGCTGGGAAGAAATGGCGGAACAAACTCCCCAGCAACACATCTGTCTGTACGGTTAGAAGAACCAAGATTTATACAATTTAATAGAACATTCACATTTTACTAGATTACAAAGCATAGAAATACGTTCTCTAACTATTGCAAACATTACTAGAAACGTAAATAAAGCCATCACAAGACTAACATTAGTCAACTGGAAAAGAAATTCACAGTCATGAACATAATTATATCAGTCAGGCATTCTACTGTAAATCAAATTAAACAGTTCATAGTTTTTTATCGTCTGAGGGCGACATTCACCAAAATTTAAACATGTTTAAAATTTTATTTAGTGTCAAAATTCAATACAATTTTGACATTAAATAAATTTTTAAACATGTTTAACTTTTGGTGAAAGTCGCCCTGAGTGTTTACAAATGTAAACCGGAGGGTGCACCGAATAAGTAAATAAACTTTATTGACAGCAAATAAACAAATTTTTAATCTATTTGGGGCTGATTTTTCAATAGTCAGATAACTTTTTAAATCAGAGGAATTAAAATAACGGTTTGACATATTTTCCATAGATGAGCTGTCAAACCGCCATTTATATTCCTCAGATAGAAGTTATCTGACCATTGAAAAATCAGCCCTTAATCAAGTATCTTTAACTAGCGATTCGCCCTGACTCTGAACGGATAGAATTTTCACTATATTATGCCTGTTATATGCATATAAACCTTTCTGTTGAATCCATTCTATGTATAAAAAAAACCACTTGAAAATCCGTTACGAGTTTTCAGGACAGACAACTGGAAGCGTCTTTGTTTTATTATACTATGTAGTGATTTAACTAAGGCGAGTTTTAAAGACAAACAAAACAGTTGCATAAACCTAGTATAGTATAGTAGATTTCGTAATGGCCCGGAGGTATAGCACCTCGCTTCTCATGCATTAAGTTGCGAGTTCAAACCCAGGCAAGTACCAATGTGTCTTTTTGAATTGATATGTGTCCTTTCAAGTTTTACTTCGACATCACTGACCTCACTGACATTGGTGATGGAAAACTTAATGAGTAAACGTATAATGACAAAACAATGTTGGATCCTGACCCATTTTGACAATAAATCACTTGAATCCGTCAAATTGACAAAGATCAAAGTCGTTAATGGGAACGACTTTGATATTCCATGGGGATTATTATATATGTTTACGCGAATGTGGACCTAATTGTATTTGAAAGTCTGTAGAAAAATAAGCTTATGGTGGGTCATGACTCATGACTCAACTTTGCCGATTGTACAAAGCAATGTCAAAGGCCTATAGCGTTCCCAGAGGCGGAATAATTAACTATGACACCAAAGGGTGTCCACATTCTCACACGAAAAAGAAAGACCTAAAATAATGCCTAACATACCAAAAGATAATTAATTATTATCTATCGATAAAAAATACATGTGTATATTTGCAGAAGATAATGACACCGATTTGACTTTTTCACCTTCAAAAGTACACAACCATTCCTAAAAAAAAAAAACAATTAACATTTTTGTACTTAATAATAATTATTAGTTGCTCACTTATTTGATTCTGACTCAATATCCGTGTAGCGGAGTGTCAAGTCTAGGTAGTTAGCATTACATTCCATATAATTTACCTAATATGTAGAAAATGTACATGAGTACAAGCAGCAGTGCTTCGTGCCAGTAAATCACGTCGTCAAGTAGCGTGAGGATCAGCGCCACTACCGCGACGGCATACATCACGCAATCCCGTGACACTGACCACCAGTCCAAGTCTACCACCTGCGAATCATGCATGCACTGTCAATCAAGGAAATCAAACTATTCACAACTTGAATAATATAAATAGACTGTTTTTTCCCCGTGGTTCCGCCCGTTGCTCAGCTCCTAATGGTCGTTCCTCGATAAATGAACGGTTTAGGTGCAAAAACTTATCCTTTTGCGACTAGGTTGCCATTTTGCGCCTAAACCAAATGGACTAAGCATCCAAAACATAAACCGCCGTTGGATCTAATCCGACCTAGCCACCGCAACGATTATAAAGGTTTTTTTATGTTGGATATTCAGATCAAAGAAATAGGCAGATAGAACGCTCAGAACACGCGAGTGGGTCCACCAAAGTTAATACAAAATCCAATCGCATTACATTCCATAGTGTTTTCTTTGTTATTGAGAACAACTTTTACTATGACGGCATACTTTGGCAAACAACAACAACGTCGCGCAACTTGGTACGACGCGTAGCTTGGTACTGTCGCGACTGAATTCGATTTTGATTTTGTATTGACTTTGGTGGAACCACTCGCGTGTTCTGAGCGCTCTATCTGCCTATTTCTTTGATCTGAGGTTGGATAGATTAATTATTGAGGAAGGCTATAAGCTATATTATAACATCTCTGACAACTTTTTAGGCTTATTGTTACCTTGCTTAACGTAGCGTACGAAGTTTCATGAAAATCGGTTTCGCCATTACGAAAAACAATGACTAAGCATAGGTCAGAATTAGGTTTATTTAAGTATTTGCATCGAAATGTTGATATTAATATGGATCTTCCCGGGATTTCAGACAATCTCGTGGGGAAAACAGTATTATAAATAAATAATAATAATAAAAACATCAGAAATAGATTAGACAAATAAATTGTTTGAAACTAAATAACTTTTTATAAAATAAATCACGGGATTATTCTGCTTTTTAAAAGTAATTCCGGGATTTCGGGTATATCCACTTTATTCTTTCGCAGCGTAAGTACCTACATGAATAAATCTACATAATTCCGACCTATGCTTGTAAGTTTGTATAAAATGCAGTTCGGCGTATTTTCTAGACACAACATTTTCCATTTTACTATTATAAAGTGAATGTGTATTGAAGTAGATAACTATTTGTCTAGCTCATATGTTCTTGTCAGAGGGTTTAAGAGATACGTGATAAGACTAGGTGACGTTATTCAGTAACTATTAAATGCATTAACAGAACAATAACTGACACGTTTATGAGAAAATAAGAGTAAAATTGAATCAATACATGCTTGTTCCGTATTTCTTATCAAGTGTTAATGCGTAGAAAGTAAAATAAACCATATGTTAGACGTAGATATTCCTACTAATTTACGTATTATAAATGCGAAAGTTTGTGAGGATGTATGTATGTGTATGTAGGTATGTTTGTTACTGTTTCACGCAAAAACCACTGTACGGATTTGGCTAAGTACACAGATAGTTTATAACCTGGATTAACACATAAGATAGTTTTATCCCGATTATAAGTTCCCGTGGGATAATTTTCCAGTTGTAGCGGGTGAAGCCGCTGGTAACCGGATAATATAATAAATTATTTCTTGATATATTATTCAATTCGGGCTCTCTAGGGGGATGCCCTCTTAGTTGGGTCGCTGCAATATTTATAATGAAACAATAAAGCCGAGCCGAAGCAATTACTTCACATATTATACATTAATTTAATTTATATCTTATTAATTAATCATGAAATTAGTCCTCCCGCTTTTCAGGCCCAAGCAAGAGTTTTCACGTGATATAAGTAAAGTAAACGGAAACTTTTTAGTAAAGATAGAAAAAATAAATTCGTCATTTATTCTCAAGAGGTGCTGTTTCATTTTGCAGACAATCAAGTAAGGTCAAATACGCAAAATTTGTGCTAGGGACTCTGGGTGGAGCGGCAGGGATTTTCAGATTCTTACCGACTGAAAATCGACTCTGTTCATTCAGTCGCTGCCAACCCTAACCCCGTTTTAATTATCGACAGGTTGTCAATTTGGTGTAACTTGATTAGCCCCGCGGTTATTAGTTTCGGCAGTCGATTGCAACTGCTCCGGGAGAAAACATCATTATGATCAATTAGTTTCTCTTGATTGGTTGTAGAAACATAACGTGAAGGAAATATTAAGGTACCTATGTATTCATAAACATTTGTACATCGTAGAATATGTTTGAGAGCTATACCTACCCTACATAATCAATCTACAAATCAGTCGTCCGCCATTTTGATTATTTTTCTGAATCGCGGTGCACAATGAATCTTATTTATTTAGATAAAGAGGACACTTAGACAATGGACATGGTCCTAAAGCGTTTTGTTTTGTCATTGTGTTAAAGGTTTCAGAGTAATCCTAGAAATATGGGTCGAAAACTAAATCTTGGAGAAATAGTCTGTAACAAGTCTTTTAAAAGTATAATTAAGGATGATTCACGCTACACCGTGCCGTGTCCGGGCCGCTAGCATGAATCCCTCTCATACTTTTTATATGGAAGATTCATGCTTGCGGCGTGTCCGGGCCGCAAGCATAGATCTTTCATGCAAAAAGTACATGCTCGATCGTGTCCCGTCCGGCGCCCAAACACGGCACGCACGGGACACGGTACGGTGTATCGTGTTTTTTTTTTGTTTTTTGATTAATAAAGAGCCAATTAATACTTACTTTCCCCGCGATGAGAGCACAAAACGCAGGCACAGCTAGTACGTTGAACACAGCTGACCCAACCACGGTGCCGACGCCGATGTCGCCTTCCGTGACGAACGTGCCCACGCAGTTGATGAACAGCTCCGGACTGGAACTCGCTGCTGCCATGAACGTTGCACCAGCTACGTCCATGCCTATATTAAGTCCTGAAAACACAAATATTTTAACTCATTAGTAAAATAAAAGGATATGAGGACCTAGTGTCTAAATAAATACAGCCACACAGGCCGATCTTCTGGGTTAAGCAGTCTCTGGATGGGTGGCCATCTGTCATAGCGAGTTTCCCTCCGTGCCTCGGAAAGCACGTAAAGCCGTTGGTCCCGATTGTCATTTGTAGATCTTTGACAGTCTTTACTCTTAGTCAGAAGCTCTAAGTCTGACAACCAGTCTTAACACCATGGGGTATCGTGTTGCCCAGTTACTGGGTTGTGGAGGTCCGATAGGCAGTCGCTCCATGTAAAGTACTGATATCCAGCTGTATCTGGTTCGACTGGAAGCCGACACCAATATAGTTGGGAAAAGACTAGGCGGCTGATAATTAGTAAAATAACCCACCCACCGGACAATGGCACCACAGGCTACGACGGTGATGATGATGGTGATGATACTACGTCACTGAGAGAAAGCCGATATTTCAACAGCAGTTCGTATACAACTTAAAATTAAATCTTATTTTTGAAACTGGATAAAAGATTTAAGCTTATGTAATGTCAATGAAAAACACAGGATCGAACTGGATGCAAGCCACTTCCAACTAGTCCTAATTGTAAATGTATAGGGGAGGCCTATGTTCAGCAGTGGACATCTTACAGCTGTAAAAAACCTTGAGATAGGTTCCTAAAATCACAGTTTCAAAGTGAAACTAGCAAGATCCGTATCACAAAAATTTACAGTGAGATCGACGTTTTTTAGCTAAGTATATAATACCTATATTTATAATTTTCCTATCATTTTAGTGCATGCAATGATAATGCACTTACTAAGTTAACTACCAATGAGTTACCAGTTCTAATATCACGTGTAACTGCCGATATTTCGTAGCTTTTGAAGTACAAGGTTGTAACCAAAGGCTTCGTAGCAAACTGCTACGGCGTAGACCCATGAAACGAAAGTCTACGAATTTTAGTTAGTCTTTTTTCAAACCGATACCACTTTTAAATTCAATAATTCAACGAATTCTGAGCTTTTCATTGTAACTAATAGCATTTTCAATGAGAATTTTCATCGAAGCAACGACAGACTGACTCGTAATTGGCTGCGAAGCCCTTTCAATCAACTTTAATAATTTGCCGTAAAACCTCAAAGGAAGTCCGTAGTCAAAGATTGTCTGCGTTTTCCAATATCTTTAATTACAGAGGTTGCTTTTACCTGCTCTTTTAGATAGCAAAATTAATTTCTGAATTTTTGAAAAGGTTTCAGGTGTTGAAAAGACGAGTACTTCCTACCGGCAAAACTAATTGAACAGGCTTTACCTCGGGCTTGAACCCAGCATGTTTGATATACACTGTACGAAGTGGTTGCGTGACGTCTTAAGATATAATTTGATTGATATTAGTAAATTATCGTATTTCAATATTTTTATAGGCTTAAGAATAACCAACGGAAGTTTAATTTTGGAGATGAGTAGAGAAGTAGAAGAGATACAGTTAAGCTGCATTTTTACTAGGAGTTTATTCCGCGACTCTGTTGCTCGATAAGATTTTCATATTATGTCCTGTACGATATCGCATGATGTCGCCCGACGTCGCGCCGAACATTTATTTGTCGTAAGTTGACTCTAGTAGAAAGTGGCCAATGTGAACAAGGGTAATGTCGAGCAACATTGTCCCCAAAAAGTTGCAGAGGCATAAATGATACTAAGTGAACGTTGGGTGGTGTCTGCGACATTTCTCCTAGTGAAAATGTGGCTTTATATTTTTTTTTCTACAAGTACAAGACCAATTTGAATGAAAATACATCTATTTTCATTTGAACTGGGTTTTCCAGGTAGAAATATCTTGGTGTCCCTTTTTTCACTCAAGAATTACCTACATAGATTATTGTCATGCGAACTTTCCTTAAATTTCGCATGTCATTAATCCAGTTGTATTATTAAAATGTGTGTAAGTGAAGCAATAATAATTAAGGTTCTTCTGATTTATCCCTAAGATATGTCTCAGGATTTCTCTTTTCGTAGAATCGAGGGCCAGTGCAGGGATTCATATTTAATTTTCCACAAAGGGGGGACGAGAGTCTAGACTTTGTGAGCCGTATCGATCCAATTATTTATTTATCATTTATTGCAACATCAGGCTGATACGAAGTTACAATTCATGAACATTTTTCTACCAGTACCATGTTCATGCCGGGGTCGCGGGATTATTCCCTTACCGTGACCCCGGAACTTAACAGGCTATGAAGGACACCGTGGATTTTAGTCAGTAGAAGTCTGACAGTCCCTCCCGTCCTGCCCAGGGTTGGAGGACTCATTTGATGAATAGTGAATTAGTTTAGAACATGGGGTATTGAGGTCCTACTCTATCCCTGAACTTTAACAGACAAGTGCATTCGATGACTGCCGCAAAAAACACGGATGCAATTTACTCCAATTACGACTATTACCTATTAGTCACAATTCTGTGTCAGAAGCAATGCATGTTCGTAGTTTAAAACATCCGACAAACACACCTTGACCTGTAGGACTTCAATGAAAAGATTGACACTATCGTGTACCTAATGTAGGTAACGTTTTGACATGTAATTCGAACGTGTATTAACGGCACGATTCTGAGCTTGATTAACCTCTTCCACCTCTAATTGATATGGAAGCTACGTGACAAAGTGAAGCACGCAAGGAAGCACCGAATATACTCATCTAGAGCATGCAGCTACGCGGATGGCATGATTAGCTACTTTTGAACGTATACCTACCTGTTATTTAATTTTGTCTTTACAGTGAGAATCAAAGCAAAATATTTGTATGATCTACAAGTAGTTGTTCCGGGTCTGGCTATTTGTGTACGTGTTTTCTGTTTGTAAACGTACCCACTACACTGGAGATTCCTAGTTTGGGGCCATGTTAAAAAAAATAGTAGGCCGGTTACAGGCATTTATTAGATAAAGTTTGATTTTGAATTAGGTAAGTACTTAATATCTTTGAGAATCTCTGAAAAATTGAATTAGGTACGTATTTCAGAGCATCATTCATCATCATTGAGGCTTGGCCATGATATCATGCGTAGCTTTATTAGCATGCAATAGTATATAATATGTTCAGCAGTGGACGTCCTATGGCTGAGATGATCATGATGATGATAGCATATTTAAACATAATTATATATTTATTTTATTTATAAATATTTATTTATAATTATAATTATACCACTTATGTTTACTTACGTTCACAAATCATCTCGATGGCCGGCACGAAGTATTGCTCGCAGACCGTACCCAGTAGAAAGAAGCAGTATATCGCCAGAATGCAATGTATGGCGATGTATCCCTGTGAATAAAAGAAAAAAAAACCTTATTTCTACTATCTATTAGAAGCAAAATTTTCTCTTCCGTTTTTTACCCGACTGCGCGACGCAAAGGAGGGTAATGTGTTTATCAGTCTATGTATGTATGTATGTATGTAAGTATGTATGTATGTATGTATGTATGTTTGTTTCTATGTGGCGTTCTAGAGACCAAACGCGTGGGCCGATTTTGATAATTCTTACGTCAATCGATTCGTCTTAACCTTGCGAGTGTCACCAAACACATGACAGTAATCAATATTCACCACAGCGACAACCAGACGCCATATTGTCAAAATGAAAAAAAAAAGTCGATGAACTATGTCATGTGGGGTATCGTTGAATAGGTATTTTAAAATCATCTTTAGGTTCCCTTAATCGTTTTTCATTTTAAATAACAGTTTAGGATATATGACGATTTAAAGTTTTAACAAAACAATAACTTTCGCTCATTTTCTTACTTATTGATTTAAGCTTTTATTTCTAGTACTCGTAAATAAACGGTTTTCCAACCAAAAAAGAAACAGTGAATAAGCATGACGAACAAATATTTTTGGTAAAAATAATCTAAGTATACACAAGCACCAAGGAACTACTTTGGACCGAGCTGTGGTTTTTTGCTAAAGGTCTTTCATCAAGCATAATTATGTAGCTTTGAGCCGAGTTAGGTCTCTAGAGAGACTAATTCACACTAATATTATAAACTAAAAGTAAAGTATGAAATAAAAAAAATAATTTAACGAAAAACAAAAAACCCGACTGCGTTAAAAATACACTAAAAAGAAAGAAACAAGCCCAGTAGTTTAGAATTCACTCATTCACACTCACAGTCGGGGCCCATTCAAATTATACCAATCAAATCTTCCCAAGGGGCCCCGACTGTGAGTGTGAATTACTGAATTCTAAACTACTGGGCTTGTTTCTTTCTTTTTAGTGTATTTTTAACGCAGTCGGGTTTTTTGTTTTTCGTTAATTACATCGTGAGGAAACCGGCATGTCCTAGAATCATTAAATTCGAAGGCATGTGACATCTACCAAGCCGCACTTTGCCTCCCTCTCACAGAAAGGAGGCCTGTGTCCCAGCAGTGGGAACACTATAGGCTGACGATGTTTTTTTACAGATAGCCTGTTTACTGTTTAGTATATAGGCCTCATAGTACAGACCAAGTCTTGGATCCTACTCTCTCTTAAGGATCAGTTCACACAGAGACAGGACGAGGCGCGAGGCGGTGACAAAGATTTATTTATTTCGGGAATTATTCAGTAAAGTTGGATTTTGAGTGTAATGAAAAACTATTTTAGAAAACGGCCAGTTTTAACTGTCGCCGTTATAGTAGATTCATTTGTTTCTATTGAATATTTGTGTTTGCTTCGTAAATATGATTATTTTTGAATACAGGCTTTCAATGATGTTGACCACAGGAACCTATAAACTGATTTAAGATTCATAGCTCGTTTTTTTAATTTTTTTACAATCGTAATTTTTAAATCCAATTGTTGGCAAATCAAAATACGGTACCGTTTGCTATTATGATGTGATTATAGCATTAAATACCGTCTTAAACCAGAAATTAACTGCTGCATAGTTGTTTTGGTTTACGGTTTACAATTCTAATCGAACAAGTTCAAAATATAGTTATTGTTATTCCAATACCTTAGTACTGAGTTCGGTAATGAGATAAGTCCTGCGACCAACAGCCTTAGCTGTTGGTCGCAGGACTTATCTCATTACCGTGACCCCGGAACATAAAGGGCTATTGAATGACACCGTGGATTTTAGTTAAAGTCTGACAGTCCCTTCCGCCCTGCGGGACCTTTTCATCAGGTGACCTCGGCCCTGGAACGTAAAGGGCTATTGAAGGATCACCGTGGAATTTACATTTTTCAAATAAAAATAACTGACGCTTGTTCCGAAAGTCAGCCTCGCTTAAACTAAAAAAAAAATTGTTCTTTTTTTTTAGTTTGCGTTAATCTTACAGATTACGGAATACAGAATCCGCACATACGGTACAGTACGGCCCTAAAACTGGCTGAAGAGCTGAAGGGACATGGTGGTTTTTAGTCAGTACGAAGTTGACAGTACTTTGCCGCTCCAACTAGTGAGCAAGAACTCATTTGATGATTTTCCATAAAAAAACCACCATAAAAACTGTTCATCGTTATAATTTTAGATTTTCACCATGAGATATTTCGTTACAACTTTAGGGCCAGTACCCTTAGCACGAATTTTCACTCTTTTACTTTACAGCGTCTTTCCAGTAATTACAATGTCTCCCTCGAAAAAAAAATGGAACAGCGCCCCTGGTGTGTGAAGAAGGAACTAATTTTTCCTTGAAAATTGTCAATTTCAAATTGCCAAAGTTCCAGTTTACGTCTCAAATACTGAAAACTCTTGCTAAGGGTACTTTCTTGTATTAAGACTTTTGTTTATTTTCAGTATACTTCTCACAATTTTACTAATAACAAACAAAAGTCAATGAATTCTGGTCATTTACCGTTGTTTCAGATTATAAATAAGTGGGTAGAAGATAATTTATCATATTTCTGCGATTGTCATTACAGGTTCAGTTTGTGAATAATGTAGCTTAACGCAAGCAAATATAAATAAGAAATATATAATAACAAATATAAATAACATACATAATATTTTAAGAAAGTTATTGATATAAATCTACCCACTACTTTCCACAGTTGTTTACTTTGCATAGGTTTTTTTTCCTCCCACTCCGGGCAGGGCGGGAGGGACTGTCAGACTTCTACTGACTAAAATCTACGGTGTTCTTCAATAGCCCTTTATGTTCCGGGGCACGGTAAGGAAATAATCCCGCGACCACTTTGCCAAAGTTTTTTTTTTTTTTTTTGTTCTTCGATTATCCACAATCAGTAATCTACTATAAGTGGATGTGCTGGTAGATCTGAGTGCAAAAACTTTGCCTAAGTAATGTAAAATATAATTTATTGCTGTCTTCTTACATGTTTCCTCTGGTAGCGGGTCAGGCCGTCGGGAGGGAACTCGAGGATCGCTGCAGGAGTACAATTCCTCTCTGCCCTCTCGACCACGGCGAGCAGTTTACGCGACAGGAGGGCCGCATCATTACCTGAATACCACAAATGAGTTATTTTCAACACTCAACAATCCACAATTTATTTAACTTCAAGATATAACAAATATGTTTACCTGAACCTAATGAAGATTCTAATATTTCTTGTTCCGTATCACTGCCAAACAATAAATAAACTAAGGGTATACCCAAAACTAATAACACTCTTATTGCCGTCGCAACTCTGTAACACTTATACCGTCTAGTCCTTATTAACATGTTTGCCATTTAAAAAAATATCAAGTAACAGTTATTATTAAAAACTTTGTGAAGTTTTAGTTACGCGGTAAAGGATTTGGAGGTACCGTCAAATGAATTTGTAACGTTTAACCAGACGCGACTCTAAAGTAGTTAGTTCAGAAATCATTTACAGGTATTTAAACAAATATAAAGATCTACGTGTAGTTGCACCAGTAGTCGGAAAGTTACTGCACACCGTAGGTTGTTGCGGTCCTTGATGAAAATAAATGATTTATCAATAAATATTATTATTAGTAATAGTGTACACAGTACACACACATATCACTGTTATCGACGGTAATGTAAATAAAATAGGCTCTTTTGATGGCTGTACCTAATCTTGAGTAAGATTATTTTAAATTTCTTTGCTCACATGTGGAAATGATTATTAGATAACTGTATATATGTATAGTAGATAGTACTGTAAATAGAATATTGTAAATATTAGAAGAGGATCATTCAACGTTTAAAGTTGTAGTGCAACAATGTAGCATCGCGAGGACAATACTGAAGGTAAATAACAATTATGATGAAAATGTCTGATAGTGAAACATTTGTCTCAACATACCAGTTTTTGTCCGCGGTTTCACTCACATTAATAGTAAGTTCTAAAGTTCATTGTCATTCTATTCTGGTTACGACCCCATTCCTCGTTTATACCCCATTGTAGTTTCCTATTTGTTACATCATCATCATCATCATCATCCGCAGCCCGTCTTCACCCACTGCTGGGTATAGGCCTCTCTATGTTTGTGCCAAGCTCCACGATCTTGCGCCAGTCTCATCCAGGACACTCCCGTAATGGCAACAATGTCGTCTGCCCATCTCGCCGCCGGACGACCAACCCTTCTCTTTCCGTTTCTTGGACGCCAGTCACAGCTTTACTCCACCTGCTGTCACCGCGACTTGCCAGGTGTCCTGCCCAACTCCATTTGTTACATACTTACTGCAAATTTTGAAAAGAGGTTACGAGCATTAACACTTAATAAATTTTGTACTTATTAAGTTTTACGAGTTTATGGGACTGCTTTCTTTGGGAACACGATGTTGGTCCTATTAAGAAATATAAAGTTCAGTAACATGATCTGTACTACACCCTTACACATGTAAAAATATAAAGGGATGAATGTCCCTCGATGAGTCCCATTAAACTAAAATAAGTTGACACTTGATATCATATTTACGGTTAACAATTACTGTGTAGCCAACGGTTTGTTTACGTTCAATGCAGACAATCTTATTTACCTGCTGGCAGTTATTACATTTAGAATTTAGTTCTACGACAAGGATTTGTAGACTGACACTTTTTGCATTAATGGTCGTCAAGGCACAGCATGTAGGAATGAAATCTTGTTATATTTTTTTTATTAGCGGTTTTTGTTTTCACCCCCAATTCTCAACTCCTGTGGGTCCAGACCAGAAGTTCCCGAGATTAACGCATTCAACCAAACAAACGAACAAACTCTTCAGCTTTATATTATTAGGCTTACATTATGAAAGATGAAACGGAAGCGTTTGTTCAGTTGTGGAGAAGAGAAAAATACAAAATTATGGTGCTACAAACTCACAAGTCATAAGTGAAAGTATTGTAGCCCATTCCAAAGCGTAGATCTCAATGGAGAAGAAAGGGCAAGAAACTTCATAGACGCTCTTCTTTTTACATCATCCATTTTGAGATTGTACATTATGTAAGAACGATGTAGCTAGTTAAAAGTGTCCATTGTAAAATAAAAATAAAAAGACAATTCAGAAACAAAATTATCAATAATTGAAATAAACCGTGGCAGCTGGGAGAGGTTGGTCTGAAGGACACGGTGGAGTTACGATGATCGGCCCGCTTGGGCAGAGCGCTGCCAAGGACATGGTGTGGGGCGAGAGGGAATAAGAAGCAGTCTTGCTAGCGATGGAGGAGACGGAATGCATGAAGGAGAACAGACAGACGAACAGACAGCATCAACCTCACGAGCCAGCCGCAGCAGGAGACACTCACGGCAACAGATGTCGTGAGGCGATTTCCGGCCAACGTAGGCGCGGGAATGAAGACGGCGAGAAATGGGTGATTTGCCGTCATCTTACGCGCCTGGCGAGTCCCTTCCGATCCCCCAAAGGCGGCAGGACTCATTTGTTGGATTCACAAGCCAAAAAAAGGCAAAGAATGGTCAACAAAGTCTTTCGAGCTTTTAATAATTTAATTACCATTGTCCAACCAACATTGCGAAACATCAGGCTTATAACAAAAATAAATAAGAAACTGTTCTATGAAACTCTGAAAATGACTATGAAAATAGCAGCGTAACAACATGATTTTAGTAACTAAATATTATTTTCCAGTGGAAATCATTGGATTACCTACTTGTCGTAATTTTCCGAAGCACTACAGATTAGCTAGCTAAGTAGGTACCGCCTTATACATTCTGTAAGACAGATAAATAAGTTTATTACGAGATTACGTGGAACTACACTGAATAAGTCTCGAGATGAAAGTTACTTTCCAAGTACAGGCTAATAAAAATGTATGTTGTTCCGAAAAAAAAAAACAGACCCAAATATAGATATTTCCCACACAGATATGTTTCAGAATTATCGTCGATAGTATTATTAACTGAAAAGATAAAGGGTAATTTTCTGACACAAACAATAATACTTAGTAGCTTGATATCTAGCTACGTCCTAGATATCTTCTAACTGCACAACTGATAAAACAATTAATCTCTTTCAAGGCTGAAGAATTACGTCGTAAACAATAAAAGTGCTAGATCTGCTTGCTAGTTTCACTAAAATATTCCATTAAAATAAAATTAATCAGAGATTAAGAGAGCACTCGAGGCGACGGAGAAACTTTCCACTGTTTGTGGACATAGAAACATCGTGAAGCTATAAGTAATGCTCCTATCAATAACAAATATTATCGGTAATTTGATAGGATGATACCCGCAGCGCAGACTAATGTCAGGTAAGCAAGGCGACCTCCAAGCACACGTTGAACATTCTAGCAGTCCAAATAATAGTAAAAAATATTCGTCCAAATCGCTGTCATCGGAAACATTGTTTAGCTTCTTCCAAGTTTCTTTGTTTTCATTTCTAGCTGCTGAATTTTCTAAGGTAGTCACTGTAAGTATTATGCTGATACTATACAAGAATCTCTAAGAAATCAATTTTTCCTATCATGTAGTTAAAATATTATTCATGATTTGTATTAATTAGTAGTAGTTGAAAGAACAGTAGATATATTAAAAGCTAACTTGCGCGATTTGGTTGGCGTGCGTACTTAGTTATCATATATGTATATTAACAAACTGTTGAAATGACATGAAATAAAACTCATATTTAATGTTGGCTTCCATCTAGCCTGATGCATCCGGTTCTGGTGCAAATCTGATCTTGACCTCCAAATCCAGTTGGCAATTATTGATAATACAATATCCCATGGTAAGATTATTTTAAATTTTTTTGTTTGTGTGGTTTACACCTTTTGAAGGGTTGTCGAAAAATTTATTTTGACCACACGGTTATCAGAACAATTAAATAATAAAATAAGTACAGCACAAAACTACAGAAAACTATGTGAAATTAAGATATGAAAATAGGTAACAAAATCAAGCTGTGACGAATAAATTTAAAAAAATCTGTGGCAAATCACCTTTGTGGCAAATGTACAACAAACCTTCTTGAATCACTGACTGTCACGACTGTCAAAGATTTACAAATGATAGTCCGACAATCGGTTTAGTGTTTTCATAAAAGAAACTCGATATGAAATGGATGGGCCGATATCTGTACCGTCTAACCTCGGCTAATGTAGCTGAAACTCCAAGAATTACGTTTTTTTTTTAAAAACGTTGCCCCACTTTTTTTAACTGTTGGTCCATATGTCCTCATCGAACTCCTCGAACTTACAAATTAAATAAAAACAACTAGACATGAACCTATTTATCATCGTTTATAGTGACCAGCGTATCTAAGATGGCCACTTAGCATAATGATTCACTTCATGAATTAATAAAAGAATAATGGCAAATGAAATTTCGCAAAGTGAATCATTAGGAATATTGCTAAGAATATTCTTGCGTCAATAATGCTCATTTATTGGCCAAAAATTGGCTAGCTCTAGAGATCATACCAATGTCCTGGAAGACTGGTACCTACTTCACTTTTTATGAAGTACCTACGTATGTTAAAAAATGGTCGTACTTGATCACTTGGCAACCACTACTTTAAATAGTTATGTACCTGAAAACTTCTGAAGGACCAACCTTGAATAGGGTAGTTTCCAGGGTCAAAATAATTACATTCTATTTAGTCCGTATTTTAGATTGTAAAAAAATATTGGACACGTATTTTTTCTTTTTTCGATTAAACAAAAAAGAACAAAGATATATTTAACCTATTTAAGTTACCTGTGACGTCACTCTGCGTGAAAAACGCCACGCATCGTGACGTCACACGTAACTTTAATAGGCTATATCTTTGTCATTTTTGGTCTAATTTACAAATAAAAAAATACGTGTCCCTTATTTTTGAATAATCTAAAAGACGGACTAATTACATTTTTTAGGCAACTAGCCTATTCACAACGTGAATAGACAACTTTCTTATAACAACATTAAGGAGTACAACGACCTTTCAGTTATTTCAATTACCGAGTACAAGGTATTAATACAGAGGTCAATGACCTATAAAATCAATACCTACTCACCTGTCACCATGTCGTTTCAATTGAGAATCAAAGCTAATATTTGAAACGACAACGAAAAACGCCATGCACAATAAAATTGTACAATTGTAATAATGCCACGCCTGTGTGAAAGAGGTAAACACAGATGGACATCTATCCTGATATTATAAAGCTGTTTGTTTGGTTTAACGCGCTAATCTCAGGAACTATGTTGAATAGTCCATTTATTATATTTAATATCTGGTTGACCGAGCTTCGTTCGGTTTTTAAAATGTCTATATCTTGGTAACCGAGCTTTTCTCGAACCTGGGACTTGATAAATCGATTCCTTGAGCCGAAAAACCCCTAATCTGTAACTTTCATGAAAATCCTTGGAGCCGCTTCCGAGATCCTGATTATAATTATATAAATAAATATACAATAATTGCTCGTTTAAAGATATTAGATAGATTAATATCCTGAAACACTATTACGCTATTGAAATGTATAAATGGGAGGGGCATACGGGTGGGCCCACTAGATGATAATGACCTGTGAGCGAGTAACTTAATATTAATTAATAATATTCGATACCGCTCATAGCCTTGCCTCAATAAGATTGAGCGTTATTGCATATGACAATTGTATGATGCATATTTGGAAATAAACAGGTTGAATTTTTTAGGGGAGCCTAGGCTTAATTACATCACGCTACGACTTAAGGGCTTCACACACAGCAGCTATAATGTAAAGATGTACATTATAGAACGATACATCTCATTACATCTTTATAGGAGCCGAGCAGGCTCTAAGAATTTAATATTAATAATGCAATTTCGTGCAAATATAAATAATAACAACTGATATCAGTTTATCAATAAATATATACCTATCTACACAAATATAATAATATGTATTCATAATAATTATCACCAAATGAAAGACATTTCATGAGAATATTGATTTAATTAAGTTTGTAACTCAGCCCTCTTCCTCTCTCCTAATTTTTGCGTGCCCGACAGGGTCCATATTTGATCTTGTACCATTTTTATTTTTTACCATCTAATTATGTAACATATGGAATGCAATAAAGAATTGAGTATTGAGTATTGAGTACAGGTGGCTGAAACCGCGAGGGACAGCTGAGTCATTAATATTTATCGAGGGAGTTTTTGAAATCCCAAATACAATGGCGTTCCAATTCAACAACTTCACATTTTATGCTACCATGCGACGAGTTTTACTAACTGGATATCTACAATAATAACTATGAATAGATATACATATATATAGTATAATTAAACTGTCATCTGGCCGAACACTCAACAACAGTCAACGGTCAAGATCTTACACACCTCATCATTTCCAATGAGGAAACGTGTTGCAATAAATTTTCATTTATCCGAAGTCAAACTGATACTCGGAAATATACGTCTTCTGATTCATCAACTTTAAGACATTTTGGTTTTACACCATCAGTAACAGCAAATATTGACGTGCTCCAATATTAAATTAAAACTGACGAAGAATACCTACATTATGTCAGCGCTCATGCGCCATGTTCTGATACTACTGAGGCTTTCTCTTAAAATAAGAAACAAAAACGTAAATGGCAGTTAGTGGACGGGTAGCATGTAAATTGTTGCTCAGCAATGATCTATTTTTTAACGATCTTTGTTTCCTTTACACCTACATAGTAGCAATATTGTCTTGTGAGTCACATCCATGATACGTGGTTTACTACAAATGTTCGTGCTCAAATCTTTTAATTAAGCCTAATTGTTAAAGTCGCGTGCCGCCGCGCGCCGCTTCGAGAAGGGCTTGTAAATTGACGTTTGACCCCACGGATTATTAAAATCAGAGCTCAGTGCGCCCGGACACTTTCTAAATGTTGTAGGTGTATATTTTCTTTGTTCTTAAGAAATGTGTCCCATTAAGTCATTGCTCTGCCAAAGACACGTGACATGCCCCAAGGTGGAACTGCTATTCAATGTTTCAGTCATAGGGACTTTTATGAAAGTAGCACCTATTGGCGTGGCTGCTTGAAATTCTGAAATTTCAAGAAATCTTAATTTCGACGTAATAAGATGTTCATTAAAACACAGTAAGAGCGTGTGTAGTGGTAGTGGTCGCGTGGAGGCGTCGGACGAGCATGATGCTCGCGCCGGGAGTCACTCCCGCACTGCGCCCGAGCGCCGGCCGCCGTACGTGTATTGTATGGAAATAAATAATTGGCCCCCGTATTCTTCTTTTGACGAGCTCTCCGGCGGGTCCATTATGTCCGTTTGAGCGTGAGCGGCGGCATTCGGACGCCAGTGGCGACGTCCTCGGTCGCCTGCGTCGCGCTCTACACGATACTACTCCAATATGAGTTCCTCCGATCGAGGTACGAGTCCAATGTCTTACATTTATCGGGGTCTAGTTCGAGAGGATCCACACATTTCTAGCAGGATGGGGATTCAGTCACCGGCCTTCGATCCTGGTGAAGTGCGCGTACCAACACGGCAAGGTTATGTAGAAGGAGGTCGGAAGTGCGTCCAATTCCCGTTCAGCGGCTAGGTCATTCATGAAGTGGATCAAATGGAGTGGCGAAGAAGATTACATCAACGATTCAAGTGTTGAAAGTGAATCTAGTGTCGGTGGAAGCTGGGCTAGCGAGGCCGGTCCCGGCGCCGCTTCACGTCGTAAGTATGGAAGACTGAGCGGCGCCGTTGATGCTGCCATGGATCTTGAACCACCAGGTACGAACATGTTTTGCCATTTCGTTATCAAACGCAATTATTAACACACAACTGCCCAGTTGTTTAAAGGCGTAGGCGTTACACGTAAACAAAAACATGCTGCAAAGTTATGTCCTCAATGAATTGAATTAACAGGTGAATAGCATAATGTCCACGATGCTGAAATAAGATATTGTTAGAAATGGAACTACTGCCGGTAAACATTTGACGGAAGCTATTGACAAAATTGTCCAAACGCGGGCGTGGCTCGATGCTCACCCGATGGCTATTAGTCTTTCTGTAAACGAATTAGTGTTGATTATAGCTCAACAACACGAGAGTACCTAGCAACCGCACCTTGTTTCAGTGGATGCCAGCGTCCATTGTAACGGCTTTATCAAGCGAGGACTGACCTGCCTCACTATCGACAGCAAATACTACAATAAAAAGATTTACGAGCACGAGAAATTTTGGTGCCCGTAATCGTGGAATTTGTAAAAAGTTTTCAACGTCATATTGATCCAAGGACACGCGTGTTGTCTCTGATGTTTTCGTTTCTTTAGTCAGATGTAAGGAAACCATGGACTAGAGTTAATCAATCGTGGGCAGTAAATAATTGGTTCTCATCGATATCTATTTTTAGAAGGTCTTATAGAGCTTGATCTCAGGGCGATCATAAATTGATACAGAATTTACCCACTTGTCATAATACAGACAATAACAGACGCGGCGCTGACAAAGTCTTGTTTATCGCGATGATGAATGATAAAACACGAACTGTTACATCTTGTCGTATGATTTGATTAGGTAAATTTGATATTATAGCTATTTGCCGCAGTTAGGCCATCGTTCTTAAAGTTAGAAGGGGGAGGCAGAGTCCGACTCGGCGCCTCATCCGGTCGCTCCTCGCGCAAATTGTCAATTGGCCGTCGTCCACTCAGGGCTGTCAGCGTGCAAGGTTGATCATCGTCTGTCTTCACGTGATCGTTTTCTGGCAACGTCCAAAATCAAGTCCCTGATCTTAGGCGCCAAAATAACCAACTTATCCTTGAATACAGCTGTTTTAATTACAACGCATTGCAACAGTTGGTTAAAGAATTCAATTAAACATTCACTAACCACATGTCTATTAATGTGTTAATTCAAATATATTTCATAACTTTTTTTTAAATTCTGGTAACCAGGACAGTTGGAGAAAGTCGCTTCGTACTCAGGCAAACCATTATGTCCCTTAAGTCGTTGAGCAATAGAAAGAGCAATGGATCGAAAGACGACTTATGCGTCGCTAATGCGGACTTCCTGTCATCTTTGATCTGTCAATTTCCTTCATAGTGCACTCGAATACAGCGAGTGTCTAAACTATAATAACGAGTGGTAACATGCACAATTTGGCACGATACGACTGTGCCTCGGCTACATAACGAGCAAACGACACGTATTTTCTAAAATCAGTTAATTCGGTTAAACAAGTTAGTGCAGCAGTAATTTGAGACAATTTGCTCACGATTGGCTTGTTGACTTTGCTATTTGAAGGAGCCGTTTTTAGAGTGGTACAGGATGTGCGTTTGTTAATCAAGCACGCTATAGCACGCGGCTAGCCTCGCAGGTACGTCCACGATTCAAGCGGCTCGATGCTCACTAGCTCTGGTGCTAAGTACTGAATTGTCTGTAGAAATAGCTAACTTTAGCTAAACGTAAGTCTCTATTTACATATACATGTCATTATCAGATCCATGAGCTTCGACAAACTTTATTTACGCTATACATATAATTGCAATGATTAACCGCGAGTATGTTAGTGAAATTGACGCATCTGTAAGTTTAATCAATAAAGCAGTTTGTGATTGTGCTGGTCAAATTACGTTCAAAATACCCAAAGTACGGGAAACACTTCAGCGGAAACCACTAGCGTACCGAGGCGACAACATAATCAGCCTGCAATGTTTCCAATATTGGGGCCCTGGAGACTATGTAGTCAAGAAGTGCCTTTCCATCGCAACACGCAAGAGGGGGAGAGGGAGACCTCTAGCAACATGGCTAACGACTGTCCAGAAGGACATGAAGATGCTAAACCTGGCGAAAGAAGATGTCGAAAAGAAAAGTCAACCCCAAATAACGGGACGTGGCGAGGCAGAAGAAGATGAAGATTAGTTTTAATTCAATGTTAAGAATTCGAATTTGTCAACGAATACGTTAGAAAATTAAAGAATAAAACTATTTTACTGATAAGGGGGCACCATAGGTTTGGATTGCTTAGTTCATCAAGTTGTCTTAATCCATTGATTACGCGCGAGTAGGATTGACTAAAGACGTGTGAAATGTAGCAAGTGCGAATAGAATTCAGTGATTGCTCAAGGAAGGTATGAAGAGCGTGCAATCTTTTATTCAAAAAGAATTTAAGGACAAGATTAAAATGTATAGGATGCTGAACACGATGGTAATGAACATTCTCATGTCCAATATCTTTTGAGAGTTTTAACTTTAAATATGTATATCAAATATAATATTACCGCCGTAAATAACATGATAACTACTCGTACTTAGGACAAGAAAAAACCATCAGTAGATAAACATGGGTTTATAAGGGGAAGTTTGAAAGTGGCGCCTGTTACGGAAAAAATGAAAGGGAACCGTCTGTCTTGGTATGGACATGTGATGAGGAGGGATGACACCCATGTGACGAAGAGAGTGATGAGTATGAATGTTGACGGATGGAGAGGAAGAGGAAGGCCAAAGAAAAGATGGATGGATTGTCTAAGGAATGATATGAAAGAAAAAGGAGTAAATGATACTGTGACGTCTGATAGGGGAGAATGGAAGAAGAAAACATGTTGCGCCGACCCCAAGTAGAATGGGATAAGGGCAGGAAGAAGAAGAAGAAGAAGATAAACATGGGTAAGAGAAGATGTCAAAATGGAAGAATAGTTGAAGACAAAACTTACGTCGTGGGATTGCTGTGTAAAATCAGTTTGTCAAATGTTCATCTTAGGAGTAAACGATAGCCTATCGATTTAAAAATAAAAATGGGAACATGGAATGTTCTTCGACCATAATTTACACTGAACGAGTTCAGAAAAAAAAACACTAAATTAATATCTTAATAGGGTTGCAATAAGAACCACTTTTCGAGCAGAAAATAAGGCTTTTTGTCTCTTAAGCAATAGATAAGCTGGGAGAAAAAGCAGTTCTTATTATTCACAGGCTGTTTGTACTAAAATCAAACTTATGAGGTAAAGGAAAGCCATAGGGGGTGTATGTATATGGCGGGATCTTAGAGATATTTTTAGGTCAAGTGATCAGATAGATGACGCGTGGTAATTCTGATGATCACTGTGATTATGGAATATTTTTTTTCGGGAACACCCAAATACTCCGAAATATTTTATTCCGAATTTCGATATTCCGATTTTCAAAACTCCGAATATCATAATACCTAAAAATTACAATATCTTCTTTTTTTTTTTAGTCGTATGTCCGATTTCTTCTTTTTCCGATTTTCACATATTCGAAAAATGTAATGCTCGATGAGTTCTCATTCCGAAAAACGAAATTCCGAATTTCAATATTCCGAATAAACTGATTTTTTCGGAATATTGAAAATCGGAATTTCGTTTCTCATTCCACAAAGTCAGCGACAGAAACGTATTGGTGCAAAACCGGCTCCACGTAATTTTGTCTACCGTACTCCCAGAGTGTTATTTAAACCCGTGCAGGCACGGAGTGGCGAGGCGTATCCTCTTAACTTTCACTGTTTGCCTTCAGGATTTTTATTGTTATTAGGAGAACTTAGAATTCAAGGTTAGGTTCGAAGGGGATGGCGGGGTCTGAAAGACCCCGCCATCCCCTTCGTGTTAGGTTACTTTAAACCTTGCTCACAGAAATAGGAGCCCCGCGAAGCGGGGCTCCGTCGACCTACCTTGGTAGGTAGTAGTCAACAAATCGACCAAGGATGTAAGAGCAAGCGAAGCGAGCTCGGGACTGGGGACACCCCGACACGGACAGGTTAGGTTCGAAGGGGATGGCGGGGTCTGAAAGACCCCGCCTTCCCCTTCGTGTTAAGTTACTTTAAACCTTGCTCACAGAAATAGGAGCCCCGCGAAGCGGGGCTCCGTCGACCTACCTTGGTAGGTAGTAGTCAACAAATCGACCAAGGATGTAAGAGCAAGCGAAGCGAGCTCGGGACTGGGGACACCCCGACACGGACAGGTTAGGTTCGAAGGGGATGGCGGGGTCTGAAAGACCCCGCCATCCCCTTCGTGTTAGGTTACTTTAAACCTTGCTCACAGAAATAGGAGCCCCGCGAAGCGGGGCTCCGTTGAACCACCTTGGTGGTGCTATTACTCAGGATGCAATAGCGAGCAAAATGTGTCTTGAGGCACCCCGACTCGGACTTTTCGACCTGACGGACCCGAATCGGAATTCCAATAATCGGAATTTTAATATTCGGTATTCGTGTTTTTGATGTTTCGGAAAATATGTTAAGTCGGAATTTTTGATATTCGGTCTATTGAAATTCGGTATTTTGAAAATAGTAATTATAAACGTTAGGAATTTTGAAATTTCGGTATTATTAAAATAGGAATATTGATCCATCGGAGTTGTTATATTAGGAATTTTGAACCATTCGGAATTATGAAAATCGGTATTTTGAAATTCGTATTTATGAATTTCGGAATAAAGTTTTTCGTATTATCGTAGTGTACCCTTTTTTTTCATTGTGCAAGACGAGGACGATTACATTTAAGAAAATTCTGAAACTTACAAATTTTGCTTTGTTTTACAAAGACTTTTAACGACGCCGGTACACCTTGCCACTGATGGACGAGACGCTGGCAACCGACCAATAGCGGTATATTTAATAACCATCTAAGCCAATCATAACCAAATTAAATTCTCCAGAGTGATGACGGACAGCAGCGTCACCACTGCCAAAGGATCGATACTGCGGTAACCAGCCCATGCCCAGCGTGGTGACTGTGGGCATAACATCCCAAAACAAGGGTTCCCAGTTTCTGGCAATCCCGCTATTCCTGGTCAAGGTAGAAAGTGAAAAAAAGTGGCTGTGACAAACTGCACGCGGAAGGTAGAGGACAGGGTGGTGTATCGCAGCCTGGGAGAGCTATAATAATATGTCCAGCAATAGACTGTGGTTTGCTGAATTGATTGATTGATCTTCCTTAGTTGTTAGCAGATTATCTATTTGGTCGGATATAAAAGGGTTCTAGAAGTTCAAACCGTAAGAAACGTATTAAGAACCAAAATACATTGAATAACAATTTTAATAATGTTTATGTGGAGACAATCAAATTGTTTTAAAGTTTTACAAGCATTGCAGCAAGTCGGCAAGATGGGTCGATGAATTAAAGAATGTGGCTGGCTGAGGATGGATGCAGACTGTCCAGGACCGGGTGGGTGGTGCTTTTTGGCTTACGGTTAGCAGTGGACGGCAATAGGTTGATATTATAACAAGCCTCGAACAAATCGTATATCTCTATCTCTTGGGATTTATACCTAAGGTATTCAGTATTCCGTAACTAACTAAGTATATTCTTCAAGTATACGCTTTACACCTGCTTCGAAAATAGTCAAAGAGAGGATTTAAAAACTCGAGGTTGCAGGTTGGAAAAGCGTCCGGTGTACTGAAACGGAAGGTCGCAGGTTCAAGGTCCGGCCATGGTCGAAATTTTCTTACCACAAAATAAAGCTTAGATTAATTAAAGCTGAAAGTTTTAAGATGGAGAGAGTAGCTTGCAACATGTTGAATGTTACCATAATTGCTGCCACAACCTGAACTGTAAGTATTTACTAACATTAAAAAGTCTTCCAAAATGATCGATTTTAATTATTTATGCCATTAAACTTCAACATCACCAGTTCGAGATTCTACAGCAAAACTGTAAGTATCCTCTGTGTTTCCAACTCCTGACAAAAGTTGTTACAACTTTCTTTACACTGTAAGTACTATAATTATACCTGGAGAACAAAGATTCAGATTTTTCAGTTTTGAGTCGAGCCTTACTGAGCTGTGTAAATAGGTATGCTATGCTGAGATTAATCAAAATCCAGGAAGTCTCATATGGCTAATAGAGTATCAGAAACTAGTGTGAAACTAGTGTGTTGCGTCCCTGATTCACCTTGACATATTCATGCAAGCTAGGATAGCATAATTTTGCAAAATTTTGCAAAAATATCCCTGTACTCGAAGTATAGCACCGTAGAAAAGGGTTTTGTAGACGAAAGCAAAGAAAAAATGTCAGAACGGTGAATTATTTTTACTGTTTTAAGGATAACAATGTTTAAAATATACAAAAGAAATGTTCTATTCTTTAATGTTCTATTTTTTGTCATGATGCGTGTGCAGTTCTACAGAAGATTTTGGTTCTCATTTTCATTATTCCAATGTCCATTAGTTCCAGAGGTTCACCTCCGCAACTGTACCCCACCGGCTATCGATGACTTCCCGGCGGGCCTGTTCACGGAGCTCCAGAGGCAGCATGGCGCCATCGTCCTCCATGCTTTCATCTCCATTTACCTGTTCCTTGCTCTCGCCGTCGTGTGCGACAAGTTTTTCGTACCTGCTGTTGAAAGAATATGTCATGGTACGTATAAATAGATAGTTGTGTAATATAAAATTGCGATAATAAGTCCTTTGAATTCCTTCTTTTTACTGCTTGACGTCTGTTAAAAACCGAAACTTGGATATTAATCTATGTTAGTAGGTTTTTCACTCACTTATTGAACAATAACGGCGTATCTTTGGAGCCATTCCAAACGTACCTTGGCACTTTGAATCATATTTACCAAAATGATGATGGTGCTCATAAGAAATCCTACCCAACGGCTTTGTAAGCATTTTAAGTCAGATGCGTAATAAACTAAATAATCGATTTGTTTTTTCATGTAATTGATTAACCTTTATTTTAATCTTATACTTTTCTATTCTTTACCATGACCGTGTTTGGGCTGAAACTTTGAGCTACGCAGTTGTTCTAAGATAAGATTATATGTTTATTCGTCACTGTTACAGCATTAAACATGACGAATGATGTAGCGGGCGCCACGTTTATGGCGGCTGCGACGTCGGCTCCGGAGCTGTTCGTCAATGTCATCGGCACCTTCATCACGGAGGGAGACATCGGGGTGGGCACCATCGTCGGCTCCGCGGTCTTCAACATCCTCGCCGTTGCTGCGTGCTGTGGTATCGGCGCTGGCATGGTACCTACATTGTTTACATCCACACTTAAAAATATCGTAGGAAGATGCAATTAAATGATGTGTTATTATGCGTCTTTTCAGGTTGTGCCTTTAGACTGGTGGCCATTGACGAGGGACTGCCTGGCCTACGGTATCACAGTATCTATACTCATTTGTATTATGCACGATGAGTATGTTCAGTGGTACGAAGCCTTCCTTCTTGTCATGCTGTACGGAGTCTATATCTGTATCATGTACTACGACAAGTCTATTCAGAATTTTGCGAAAGGTTGGTATTACATGAAGACTGATGAACCGAATAAAAAACTCATGCGTAATTTTATCACAGAAATGTGTTGTTACACAGGTAACTGGAACTGTGTGTCGGACATGTTGAAGAAAAATGAGAAGCAGGACAACACTGTCGTTGTTGAAAATGGTATGTACACAGCATTTTTTTTTAAAGTCTCCTAAAATTATTAACACTTTAACAGCAATAAGATATCTCTTGTGCTATTATTTAACTTTCCAGAACTTAAAGATGCTAAACAATCTTCACCCGTAAACAAAAATTATTTATCTGTGGATCACCACCAACACAATGGGAAAATAAAAAGTGCGTTATCTCTTTGCCCAGATAAAAATGAAAAGAATAGTGAAATTGACACCACAAATTCTGTGAACGTACCAGCCGCTGATGGCGACAAAACTAAAAATATCTGTATTGATATTGAAAGTAAGGCCAATGACGTGGAAGTTGCAAATCCTGAGGAGAATGCAGCTGTAGCAAACGTTGAAGAAAATAACAAAGAAGCAGAAGATAAATATGTGCACTCTCTATGGAAGTGGCCTACTGGTAGAAGCTGGCTTACTAAGGTAACTTTTGTAATGATTGAAAGTATCGTTAAACTTAATTTACTATTGAAATAGAGATTATTAAAATAAAACGATTACAAAGCAATATGTATAATAAGTAATAATCTGCCAAAGAGACTATAAATTGTGGCGTTGCGTCTTTGAATAGCTATATGATTAGCCTCTAACTCTTGGGTCACGGAAAGTTTCAACTAGTAGTTTCAATTTTTATTATAAAAACATTACAAATCTATGCAAAAAAAATATTATTAGCTCCGTTTCCTTGCAGAGTACGTGGATAGTGACGTGGCCCATCCACTTGGTCTTCTTGTTCACCATCCCGGACTGTGAGAAGCCTCGATTTAAGAATTGGTTCCCTCTGACGTTCATGATGTGCATTGTGTGGATTGGCTCGCTATCTTACATCGTGGCTTGGATGATCACTATTATTGGTAAGCCGAATATTTGAACTTGATAAAGAAAATTGTCTTAGACGTAGACTTTAGAGAAAATAAATATTATTTCACTGAATTGTTTCATTACAGGGGACACGCTGATGATACCGGATTCTGTGATGGGAATTACTTTCCTTGCCGCCGGTACATCCGTGCCAGAAGCTGTATCCAGTGTAATAGTAGCAAAACAAGGTACAGTGCATTGTCTACTTTAGTGTCTTCACTTATTTTGACTTCACTTCACTTGTTTTAGTTGGTAGGTGTTCCAATATTTTATTTTGGTTCTTTTTGGCTTGCCATTACTTCATCACCTCACTAATCTTTGTTTTTTTTTAAAACAGGCCATGGATCTATGGGTATCAGCAATTCGATCGGATCGAACACGTTTGACATCCTGCTATGCCTCGGTTTACCGTGGCTCATCAAAGCGTCGCTCACTCCAGCTGAGCCGGGTCACTACTGGGTTAGAAAACAAATATTTTAATTCATCTCAATGACTATTCAAGCTTGCGATAAAACAAAACATGTACACTTACGGTTAATTCTACAATTCCTGCTTAATTTACATAATTACTACATTTGCATACAGCGAATGGAGCTTGTAACTTAAACTTAAAAATGTTGTAGCACTGCGAAATTGCGACGCTGTTGTGTAATATTTTGCTCAGCGACTTGATGACTCGTCATTAACGTGGGACGGTCAGCATAAATACAGTTAAATGTTAACAGGTGAAGATTAACTCGATGGGGCTGGAGTACTCGGCCATCTCGCTGCTGTCAACACTGTTGCTGCTGTACTTGACGTTCTGGTTCAACAAGTTCAAGCTGGACGCGGCCGTGGGACGCGCCTGTCTCGCCATGTACGCGATGTTCCTGGTCCTCGCCACACTTATCGAATTGAACGTGTTCTTCCCGGTCAACGTGCGCACGTGCAAGAGAAGTGAACTAAAGTCTTAAGCTAACCAAGTGATTTGGACATAATGACAAGACGAAGTGTAAAAAATGGTAGTCGTGATGTCTCTTGCAACTGTTTCATGCTCACGTGTGCTGAAACTTTTACGTGTACTTTATAAGCATTCGGTTACATTTTTATTAGAAAAACTCTCCGATCATGTCTCTATTTACCTACACTATTTCGTACTTGAAGATCATAGATCAAGCGCCATTTTTATTAGTTGAGTTCTTATTTAATATTATTTATATAATTTAGAAGATATGAGAATACGCATGTTTGCGCAAGGTGGAATCTTTCTTCATTCAGTGCAGTTTATGTTGACAATCGATGTAGATTAAATAAATGATAGTGTTGAAGTATACCTCAAGCAAGTGTCAAGAACACCCTGTATCCACTTGAGTAGTTGCTGTAGTCCGGACAGTATTATGTATATCTATTAGTGTTTTATATGTGACTCATTTGATATCCCGAAAACAGGGCAAAGTGGAAACATATTGAAAATAATTTTAGTACGCCTTCGTCTTTGTACAGGAGGATATTTTGCCGTATTTTTATCCTTTATCTGGGGGCACGGTAGTGCCCCCGCCAAGACGAGCCAAGCGAACCGCAAGGGTACTACCTACCATTTCTCAAAGTGTTTCGTCGTTTTTTTAATTCATTTATTAAATGAATCTCAATTTTGAATCTCGACTAGTCTTCGTTTGTTCTGTCATCTTGCCCTACTGTGTGTCGAATGTGCTTCTACTTTAGAGTAATTTAGTAACATAGAGTGTTTGGTACAAAGCACCGTCAACAATCAACGTTCTCTCTCTGTCAGCAATCTCGATACAGATAAGTTGATGTAAATACATAATATACGATGTAATGTAACTTTCTTAAACTAATTAAATATATCTATAGAGTTCTATTTCTTTTATTGTGTCTAGCCTTTAAAGCAAATACAGGGTGTGGATGGCCAAATCCGAAACTAGGAGGAATAGCGAAAAATACATAAAAGAGTCCGAAGAGGATGCTTTTGGTGAATATTAAAATTAAATCATTCGATATTCGTATTAATATATATTATTGAACAGTTTTGAATTCAGCCATCAACACCCATTTAGAAAATTCACACTGTTCATACCGTTGTAACTGGACTGATAGAAGTGACGAAAAATAGGATATTATACCTACAAAAAGTTATAAACTATAGGTATTATATGGTGTATGACATGCCTATCATATGGCCTTGTCACTCTCATCAATCATGGTATTCATACAAATAACATCTTGTAGGTTGAACCCACCTGCGATCAAAATCAAAACTATTTTGGGGTTGGCTTCTAGTCGGACCAGATGTAGCTGTATACATATATAGCTGTAATACAGGGTGTAAGGGACAGCCCTCCACAAACTAACGAAACGAAACTGAACAATCTTCCAAAAAACATCGGCCTCTCTATACAAACTGTCCAATCAAGTTTATAATTTTGTATGGTGAGGCCGATTTCTTTTTTCATTTCCTGAAAAAAAAATTGTGGAAAATTATTCAGTTTCGTCTACTGAGCAAGCCCTGAAAGTTTGTGGAGATCTGTCCCTTACACCCTGTATATCTATAAGACCTTCACAACCGGTAACTGGTTAATGGGTAAATCTCCTGGAACGGATTATTTTTGTTTGAATTTTGTGGATTCTTGAAAACCTGCGTGCATCGCTCATATTTTTTTGCGGTAATGACGGGCATGTTCAGATAACAAGTTTCATGTTAGTGTCACAGCAGATAAACAAGAATTTAAAGAGATAATCAATTTTTTTTTTAAACTGTTGTTGAGGATAATGATGTCATGTGAGAAAAATGATTTTCAAGCTTAGGAAAATGACGATAATTGAGGACAATGATAATGTTTATGAACTTAGTTTTGTACTTAAAAACAATGACGATAATTAAGTATCTAAATTATATTTTTATTTGGTTAAAAGTATCAGGTTAGATAGATTACGTAAATTATAAGTATCTATCAAAATTTTAATATCAAAATATTAAAAGTTTCCGGCGTATGATCTAAAAACTATTGGTGAACTAACGGTTTTTAAGATCATGCGGCAATTATAACAACTACGACTATAACAAAACTATAATAATCTCACGGTTTTCTAAATCATAAGGTAACTGAATTATATAAGTCTAACAAACAAAAAACAGACCCAGTAGAAAATTAGTTTACGACAGGACAAATCATTTTGATTCCCGAAAATAAAAACACTAATGAACCACAAAACTGGCGCCCCATTGCATGTTTGCCGACTATGTATAAACTGTTTACTTCCATGCTACCTAACGAACTGTACAAACACTGTGTAATTGACGACATTATTTATCCAGAACAGAGAGGACGCAGGCGACGCGCCAGGGTCTGTAAAGATCACCTCATGGTTAACAAAGCAATACTAGAAGACGCACATCAGTGTCAGAAAAACTTAAGTATGGGATGAGTAGACTTTCTGAAGGCCTTTGATAGCATCTGACACGAATGGCTTCTTCAGGTGTTGAGGTTATACAAGTGCCCGGGTGCTATCATGGGCTTTCTAGAGATGGTCCTGTCATGCCTACATGGAATGTTATCATGAAGGCTCGTAGACGCTAGTGTAACCACTGATCCCATAGTTATACACGGAGGAATATTCCAAGGAGATTCATTATCACCACTTCTGTTTTGTTTAGAAATAAACACAATTTCAACCGTAACCGTAACAGTGAACCACTTCCTATATAAAGTCTATTTAAATTTTATGCCAATTATAAAAGTCGTTTAAAGATTTAACTCGATAGAAAAGAAATATTTACTAGAGGCAGGAATGCAGTTTGGATTAAGAAAGTGCAATGTTCTACAGTCATGTGACAACCGGTAGAGTTAGCGAAGAGCAAAAATTTAAAAATTGAAATTTGAACATTAGAAAAAAGACGAGACGTACAAATATTTACATAGATATAAATGAGGCGGGCAAAATAGGTCATAACAGAATAAGAGACCAACTAAAGAAAGAATACTTTGGCAGGATAAAATCAATAGCGAACACACAATTAAATGCTAGGAATCAGGTAAAAGCTATCAATACTTACGCGGTACCGGTTCTACTCTACTCGTTTGTAATATGGGCCGTATTATAAAGCAGTACTAGAAAAAGTAAACATAGATATGTAATATCTTTTTAATTGACTAAAAAAGCAACCGGTATCATTTTTGTTAGTTTTCAATATTTGCCACTATAAGCAGTTCGAGAGAGCAGGTTATGTCTAACGAAAGATGAGACCACACAACACATCATCTCTGGGTGTGAAAAACTAGCAGGCATTTAAGAAACATTAACCACAAATAAATAAAAAATGAGTCTGCAGAATTAATGTGAGACATTTCAGTCTAGACAGACATCACAGTAACACAAAATAGTCCTGATATAATTTATGTATCCGAATTATTTAATAGACATTTCCGCAAAATTTTTAGTGTGAGTTTAGTTCCTGTCCCCTGTCCACAGCACTGAAACATTAATTAGAAAGATTTTAAATCTTTCTCTGGCTGATTTTAAGTGTCTTGCTTGAACGCCTGGAAAATTAGTTGCTCGGATTCAGATGGGCCCGTGAACCCGAGGCAGGCTTTCCAGAGGCAGTGGGATGAGCCGCTCTGTAGGTTGGTACGGTACAATCTTGTTAATACGTCAGCCAATTCTGTAGAGCGTGCTGGCCTGCTGGCTGTGGGCGAATGGGAATCGGGTCTATGGCTTCAGGCACTATCGTCATTCAACATAGGTACCATGCTGAGTGACACTACATTCCGGATCGCTACATGCCTGCGTTTGGGCGCTGCTTACGGGGCTCCACATCGCTGTCAATGTGGCGAAGCAGTCGACTGTATCGGGCAGCAAGAGTGCGGGTCGGTTAGCACGGCACGCCAGCTTAAATGACATTATACGTCGTGCTGGGCAACATGTGTCGAAATCCTTGCGCCATCCCTTCGTTTAGGTACGGCGTGCTATGCTGGTGCGGCTGCTGCAAGGGCTGAAAACCTCAAACAGCATAAATACAATGGCTTGACTAGCAGCTATGTATTTGAGCTGTTTGGAGTTTTTAAAGAACTTGCAAAACGTATAGTCGATTCTTCGCGTGTGACCAGAGGGCTGGCCTATTTCTTGGTCAAAGAATTAGCATTGCCATCCAACGTCGCAATGAAGGCAATGCTGCCAGCGTTCTGGGCACTTATCCCGTTGACAGTGATGTAGATAAATTTTTTAATGCTCTTTGTTAGGTTATTTTAAAATGTCACTTACGATATATCTTCCGTGATTATATGTTTGTTTGAGTTCCCAATATTTCGACGCTGTTGCAAGCGCCATGATCGCGGGTTAACTGGAGATTGCGGGTGGATGAAAATAAATTGTTAGGAGCAGACAAATCTGTCTACCCTCTTTTTTCAAAGAAAGAGGGTAGACAGATTTTGATTTAAACCCGCAATCATGGCGCTTGCCACAGTGTCTAAATATCGTGAACTAAAACAAACATATAATCACGGAAGATATCCCTTATGTGACATTTTAAATTTAGAGACAAACCGTGAAAGCTTAGAACAGGTTATTTTAATTCTTTTTAGTTTAGTTAATACAGTATTTAGATAAATACACCTAACAATACCATCAGATTATCACATAGTTCCTAAAGAGTTAGACAAATTGAGTAAATACCACTTACTAAAAACAAAAATAACACGATTATGGAAAACACCTACAGAAGTCATACCGGTAGTAATAGGAGCAACAGGAATACTTAGTAGCCAAAAGCATACATAGATATTGTGATAAATTAGATGCAGACATACACATACGTATATATAATACAGAAACAAGCAGCTATTCATAAAGTTATCATCTTAGCAAAGTACTAAAGGATACATAATTTGTAACTTCTTAACAGGGGATCTGAACCTCTTTTTCTCTGAGGGTCTCATTGCGGGAGCAAAGAAAAACCACCAAAATAATTAAATTATAATTTAAAGGTAATATTAATGTCCAAAATAAGTGTTAAAATTAATAAAGAAAATAAAAACGTCATTCTTCTCAACGTGAGTCATTAGCTTATGTCCATAATGTCATTCTTCTCAATGTGCGTCATTATCCTGGCAGTACAAATCCAGGACAATGATGTTGAGAAAAATGATAAATCGGAAAAAAACTTGGTTAAACCTGTTTTGCGCAGATGCTATTTCAAAAAACGTTTCATAATTGTGTAAGTACACAAAACCTTCATACTTTTTTGCTAAATGAATATATTAAAAAAAATATTTGACGGATTAATAAATGAAAATGTAAATGACGTTTGAAGTGAACATTTCAGGAGAACGAATTTCAAAGTCATATCTGCTAAAAACGAGCGCCTGTATCTTCAGCAAAGCTTGTCGCCCGGCTGTGGTGCGGGGAGGTCTGTTCGCACAGCCACCAGTTTCCCTCCCTCCTGTCTCTTAATCTACTTAATATTGAAAACAAACATAGCGCAGGACAATGACGCACATTTTTTGACCCTGAGTTTTCTCTTTATTTACTTAGCGAGTATTGCCCATGTTTTTAAGAATATGTAGATTGATTATGTATAATTACGGCCATCAACATAAAATAGCTAAATAAAGTCAACATTTTTTTTTATCATCAAAATATACCCCGCGTGTGCCGTGGCGACACATGAAAAAATGGCAATGTTGTGTGGTTTTTTTTTAATATCTTTTTTTTTATTGACTTTTTACGATGATGATTTAAAGCGCCATTTTTGTTGATTATTTAGCTTTTAAGACAAGGACTTAAAAAAAATATATATACACACGTTCTCGAGAAATTGCCGAGGACATTAATTTTGAGCCTCTCGGAGATTGACCCTAATACGATAACCAGTCTTACCAAGGGGTTGGTAAGACTGGTTGTATTGGTTCTGGTTCTTCCACCTAGTCAGGGTAGGAGGGACTGTCAGACTTGTACTGACAAAAATCCAGGGTATCCTTCAATAGTTTATATATTCCGGGGCTATAGTAAACCGATAGGTTGTATACCCGCGACTTCGGCAGACTTTGGCCTTCTAAGGGGCGTCCCATCATAATATATTGCTGACAGCTCATGGGCATGGTCCATGGTCGGATGGTGAGTCACCCATTACTTGCCGTCCGCATGCCCACGTTCTGACTAGCAAATGGCAGTTCTAAGCGACAGAAAGAGAAAGGGCGACGCAAAAAGCCGATTCCACGTCGTTAGATGTGGGAGCACCCTTATGCTAACTTTACCAACAGAAAGAAGACAACTATACTTTTCCCCGCGTCATATTATATTATTTTATTTTATTATTGTGAAAATCATTTACTAGTGATAGTTATATTCACTATACGGAAATCATGTGCACTTCCACGCCACACCCCAAACCGGTTAGCGACCAGATAAATTGAATTTAGTAGATAGGTACATAAGAGTACTGCGCAGTTCAAATTGAAACGCAGTACAAGACCGATCGATAGTTTGGCTACTGACGTTGGTAACCCGCACCCCCGCACATGCATACAGAGTATTTTTTTATGTAATGCGGAAAATATGTCCATCAATAACTTCTATTCTGTTTCTTTAGATAGTCATCAATGCATAATTATGTCCTCCCGCCCCGTGTCGGGTGGAAGTACATCCATCATCATCATAATCAGCTTAAATAATGTTCCCACTGCTGGGACACAGGCTACCCCTCTGTGAGAGGGAGTGGGCCATAATCCACCACGCTGGTCCGGTGCGGGTTGGTATGGTAGATGTCATATGTTTTAAAATTTTTGGTTCTAGGACATGCCGGTTTCTTTACGATGTTTTCCTTCACCGTTTTGGTAGGACATGATTGTCTATAAATTAACCTGGCCCTTCAGTTGCCTCTTGCATTTCAGGACAACAGTGGCTTTCGAAGACAATCTAGCGACCCCGGCAGGCTTCACTGCATCTCAGGTGTATTCGGGGTAAGCAAGTGTCAGGTGTCATCAATGATTTAGTATGTATTTTTTGTTAAAATAACAAAAAAACGTATTTTTCGTTAAAATAACAAAAAACGTATTTTTCATTTTCGTTATTATTGTGTAAAATCACACTTTTTAAAACTTGTCCTGGTTATTTTTTTTAACTTAATCACAAACACATGACATTACTGTTTTTCCTAATGCGGTAGTGAATGTGTGTCTAAGGGTGAGTTATTTAATTGTCAACTATTTGTTTAATCATTTTTTAATTTTATAAACATTTTTTAATAAAATGAATAGGGTTTTAATAATAGTTCGTTAAACTATTAATCAAACAACTGACCCTTAAGCAAATCAACGCGGATTCACAAAGGAAATGTTTGGGAAAAAATCACACTACGACAAAATTGAGTGTTAATCGGTTTTAATCTTTAACTAACAATTAAATAAACTTTACTCAAAAATGCATGTAATGTGGTCATTATTTTGACAACCTTGTTTGAGCAAAGTCGACTTTGCGGGTCTGTTTCAAGGAGCGGCCAGCAATGTTTTTGCTGGCCGCTCTAACATGTCGGCAAAACATTGCCGGCCGCTATTCTGACGTTTCAACGTTTCAAAAAAACAAATGCAAAAAGATTTTATTTAAAACACAGCTGTTTGTATTTAAAGAGGTAGGCACAAAAAGATTGCATTCCATATTTAAAAAAAAATTCAAAGAAGGAACAAAAGCGCGGTTCAGCGAATTTTTTATTTTTATTTAGTGACTTTTTTGCTTTATGTAAATGAAGTAATAAATGAAATGCAGTCAAACATCGCATTAAAATTATCGCAAACTATTATTAAGTAATATGAAACCGGGAAAGTCGGTGTTGAATTTTAGTAACTGTATTTTTCATAATTGTTATTTTAATTAAACTAGTTAATTAATATATATTTTATTTAAATCACTTGCTGGTTTTATGTAGGTTAGGTACTTGCATTTTTGAGTAAAGCACTATACAAGCCTTGGCCCACTATGTCTGCTTCGCTGGTCACGCTATGATTGCCTCCAGCTAGCCTAGCTACGCTCTAGGCCTTCCAGCTTGGCCATCATGCAGCCCTTGCTGTCCTCGCTGTAAAGGCCTCGGCCTACGGCCTCGGCCTTTATCTCAGCTCGTCCATCAAGTGGTGCATGCTGGCCGCGCTGTGTCGGCCTGGAGCTGCGCTAGGCTGCGCTGTCGGCCATCATCAGTGCGACCAGCAAAGTAGCCATTATAGGCCGCGGCAGTAATGTACTACAAAAGTACAAATTATGTTCAGTAGTCGTCGTTAACATTGTTATTATTCTTCCGAGCAATTTCAGGACTGTCGCCCATTTTCTGAAACAAAGTAGGTCTTATTAAACACATAACAAAACTTGAGAGGTGTCAAGGGACACCCGGATGGAACGAAGTTACTGTATACACTCAACAAAAATAATCGTCGCGACTCCACTCCACTCCACTCCGATCCGATCCGATCCGATCCGATGCGTCGCGCAGTCGGAAAAAGTGTCGTGACAACTTTTAAGATTTTTTTCCGTCCAGCCCCCTTTCACAACGCGCGATAAGGAACTTCGTTCCAAAAATTGATGCCACCACAACCAACCATGATCAGGTTCATTGGAAGATTGTGCATTTCTTATGTCAGGTCAGTTACACCAATTACAGATTGAGTGACAGATCCTGTTTTCAATACATGTAAGATTTATTAATAGGACCTTGAAGATAGTTGTCAGTGCATAAGGACTGAGAAAGGATAAGACGTACTTTTAGAAAAACAGTTAGAAATTAGCACTCTTGGCCTTATTAACATAAATATCTGGTTGACCGAGCTTTGCTCGATTTTTAAAATGTCTATATCTTGGGAACCGAGCTTTTCTCGAACCTGGGTGGTGATAAATCGATTCCTTGAGCCGAAAAACCCCTAATTTGTAACTTTCATGAAAATCCTTGGAGCCGTTTTCGAAATCCTAATTATTTATAAATATACAAGAATTGCTCGTTTAAAGATATTAGATAAACTGTTTCCGTCACTGAGTAAGGCTTCAAAAACTCCTAGGCTGACTATGACTTTTAAAGTTCATAAAAAGTGGTCCTCCGAGCCGGACAGTGGATTCTACTTTTCTGTTTCCGCATGGATTTCAATTCATATAAGGAATTTAGTTATGATAAACACCAGTGTTACATACATCGTAAGAAGAGTGCGCCCTCAGATTGTCGAGTTCTCTCGCGTGCAGTTCGATGTCATGCTGCGTAAGACGTGGCCGGCGGCAGTGCGGGTGCTGCGTCGGCAGCCAGCGGTGCACGATCGGCGTCAACAGATCCCGGTGCACCTGAACATTCATGAAGCCTTAGTAGCAGAAAATCGTCACGACACAGTACCTACCTAGTTAGTTTAATACAACACGTAACGCCAAAAGCGCAAAACCTCTCGTGGGGTAACTCAGCCCATGTTACTGAAAAAAATTTGTTCTAAGACTTTCGGAAATTCGCAAAACAATACTTGGTTTTTAATACAGATGTTCCCGACCAATTTTTCATTTTGCATGAAAAACCAAACAAAAATTGTTCAGTAAAATGGGCTGGTTACCCCACGAGAAGTTTTGCGCTTTTGGCGTTACACGTTGCATAATTATGGTGTTAGCATAAATACAAATGCTGGTAAATACACCTTCGATATAGAAGAAATTGTTAGTGTTACTGCGTTATTTTTAAATAAAAAACGCCAATCCGCTCACACACCTTGACCACCTATTTGGCTAATCGGTCGTCAAGGGACGAGATGGCAATCTTGCACGTCACGTCTTTATTTATAGGCACGACACTACACGACACTAGCGGAACATGCAATAGACATAACGTATTTGAAATGCGGTGTTGGTAGGTCGACTTGATTAGAAGTCGTTGGTTTTTATTGGCTTTGTTGTACTATGGGCCTGGCTTTGAGAAAGAGGACTATAAATTCTGCAATCTGGGTTTAGTATTTTTCAAAAGTTGTAGTGACTTTGATTTACGATGTTCTTGTAGGTATATTATTCTCTGTAGTAAGCAAAGTGAGCTAATAAGACAATAAACGATGAGCCACTTGAGCCACAGTCTACATACTCTTATGGCTGATTTTTAATAGTCAGACATTATCTGACTACTTATTGAAAAATCAGCCCTTAGTCGAGTTATTACTAAAGTTACATATATAGTCCCCGCCAAATAAGTCTGGAATAAAGGTCATTGATCCTAATAATGCATCGTTCGAATTTCATAACACAATCGTTCGAATTTCAAAATAAAATATGAGGTCAAGATCACCTCTTACCACGATACGTTGGTTTTTCGAATGGTTTTGAAATATTGCAATATTATTATACTTATTGATACACGGGGGTCAACGTATTTTATTCCACACTTATCTGGCGGAAACTATAAACTAAAAACAAAGAAGTCTGAAAGCTAATAGCTTTCATATTGAAAAAGTAGCAGCATCATAATTTCGCCATCGTCTCACGTGTCGTAGTATCGATTTTACTGTTTCATCACGTTTTCAAACGTACTATTAAGAAATAAAAAAAACGTGATACTAAATAAATCAATAAGGAATCTGCCAACTTGATCCACCTACGCAAGAACGTGCCCTTACAGAATTTATTTTTAGCTAATTGTAGGCGTAGCAACGACAATTGTTAACAAAATGGCTTGTTTCAAAACGTTTAGAACCACTTACCATGGCGGGATCATTGGGCTCCGTGAAATACGAGACGATGGAGCCCACGACTATACAGACAGTCATGCCGACCAGAGTGTAATACAAGTAGCTCAGCCTGTACATGAAGAATGTTCCCGACCTGCTGAGTAACACCCTGTTTATAAAAATGCACTAAAATATAACAGTGACGTCATGATAGGAGCTTTAATTGAATTCCTTAAAAGAAGTTTCTTTTGATTTTGAATACGGACAAAATATAAAAGAAAACTTTCCCCTATTTCAATATTCAGCAGGTTTACATTTACGTCATTAGTAATTATAGTGACGTCAATTGAAAATTCCTTACGACATTACAAAATAAAATGATTATAAAAAGACCTTAGTTGATTGTGAATAAAATTAACAATAACTTCTTCTCCCTGTTTCGAAAATAACGAGCTAGGTGACGAAAATGTATGAGTAGATTAATTTTGAATTTTGATAAAAAAATCATATGACGCGCAGTTGTACAACAACTGTTTGGTATGATTCTACGAGTACTTATGTAATTACAAAAGTTGACTTAGAAATGGCGGTTTGACAGCTTATCAGTCTATAGGAAATATGTCCAACCGCTATTGTTATTCCTCAGATAAAAGTTAAGTGACTTTAAAAAAAACCGACCAAGTGCGTGTCGGGCCACGCACAGTGTAGGGTTCCGTAGTTGCCCATCAAAATAGGTACTTATGCGAACTAACTAAACTGATTCGCTGAATTTCATTTTAAAAAGAAGAATTTTCAAAATCGGTCCAGGAGTCTTAGAGAAATCGGGGAAAATACATAAATAAAAAGATTACGACGAATTTAGAACCTCCTCCTGTTTTGAAGTTAGTTGAAAAAAAAGTTGACGATAAAAACCTACATATCCCCAAAAAACATACCGTAAAAACATACCTAAAGTTTTTTTTTTTTTTTTTTTCATTTAATAATGCAATCTATCGGGCGATATTCAGCATTAGGTCGGTATTTGTAGGTTTAAAGCTTGTGCGAGATTGTTCATCAACAATGTCGCTTTTCCATATTAATCATACTACATATTATTTACAGCAGTAGATCTTGTGGTTTTTTGCGTTTCAGCCGCCGTGGCATTTGCACTTCGTTCATGAGATCCTTTGCAAGTACATTAGGATGATGTGTGATTCTTGCTTTGTATTTCTTCATTCTGTCTTTTATTTCCTGCTTAACTGTTTTAATGTTAAGGTCGTGGTGCAGTCTGTCATTTGTTATGTACCAAGGTGCATCTGTTACCATACGTAGCATCTTAGATTGGAATCTTTGCAGGATTTCTATATTTGAGTTTGCTGCTGTACCCCATAGTTGCAGTCCGTAGCACCATATAGGTTTAATTATGGCTTTATAAATTAATAATTTGTTTGTCATTGATAACTGTGACTCTTTGTTCAACATCCAGTACATTTTTCGGACCTGTTGTCCCATGGCGAGTCGTTTAGTAAAGATGTGTTTTCTCCATGTGAGTCTTTTGTCTAGGTACATTCCCAAATATTTTGCCTCATCTTGTTGAGGGACTTGAACCCCATTTAGTGTGACTGGAGGGCAAATATTACGTCTGGTGGTGAATGTTACTTGGACTGATTTGGATTCATTCGCCTTGATACGCCAATCCTTAAGCCATTTCGCGATGAGGTCAAGACTATTTTGGAGTTTTTGGGTGGCGGTTTCCGGGAGTTTGTCAGATGCCAGAACTGCTGTGTCGTCAGCAAATGTACCGGTTATAGTGGCCTGAGAAGTAGGCAGATCTGCAGTATATAGTAAGTACAAGATAGGACCCATCACACTGCCCTGTGGTACGCCTGCATGTATTGGGCATAATGATGTTACTTCTTCGCCATATTTCACAAAGAAGTGTCTGTTTTTTAAGTACGATCTAATAAAGTTGTAGTATTCGATCGGTAAAGATTTTTTTATCTTGTACAAGAGCCCATCATGCCATACGCGGTCAAAAGCCTGGGAGATATCCAAGAACGCAGCTGTACAATATTGTTTACTTTCGAAGGCATTGTTAATACTATTTACTAGCCTATGTACTTGTTCAATAGTACCATGTCGTTGCCTGAAGCCGAACTGGTGGTCTGGGATTAATCTCCTTTCCTGTATGATTGGCATTAATCTGCTTAGGAATAAAATTTCCAATACTTTCGATGGTATCGGCAGTAGACTAATTGGTCTGTAAGATTTTACGTCATCAGGACTTTTACCTGGCTTAGGGACCATTATAATTTGGGCCACTTTCCATTGTCTCGGGACCATGGAATTTCTTAGTATGGCATTATAAATGTATGTTAGGAAGCGCACACTCTCCTCAGGCAATTCTCTCATTATTTTAGCAGTTATCAGGTCATATCCTGGCGCTTTATTTTGATCGAGTTTCCTGATAGCTTGTTTAACTTCAAATATAGAGAAGCTATTTATTGGGAGGTCTAATTGATGTGTCTCATTGAGTATTCTTGACACTTCCTCGATCTGTGTAGATCCCTGGTCAGCGTTTGGTGTGAACACACTTTTGAGATGGTTAGCGAATGCCTGTGCCTTATCTGAATCGTTTATAGCCCAACTATTGTCTGCTTTGTGTATGGGTGGTCGTGTTTGCAGGGGGCGCTTGAGTTTATTTGTTGCTTTCCACAGTGAGTAGTCAGTTGCGGCGCTGGCATCTAAGCCTCTAAGATATGCTTGCACATTAAGGTTCCGATTTTCACTCAATAATTGTCGCAATTGCGATACCAGAGAATTTAGAGTAGTTTTATCCGCTGCGTGACGAGTTTTCTGCCATAATTTCCGTGCCTTTCGTTTTTTAGCAACCAGTTCTCTAATATTAGTGGGAAATCTTTGTGCTTTAGGGATTTTTTTTGGAGCTTTCAGGTGTAGCATGCCAAGCTGACTGTTGGATACAGTTATTAAAATGCTCAACAGCTTCTTCTATGTCCTCATTGGTTTTGAGTGGTAAGTGTGGGTTAAGCGAAGCTGACATGAACTCTCTGAAGCTATCCCAGTCTGTTTTTTTACTATGTAGCCGGCATGCATCAGAAGTTAACGTTATTTTTCTCTTCAGCAGTATTTCGACTGGAGAGTGATCAGATGAGAGTTCTGGCATTGAGTTGCATGTAAAGTATGTGGCAGCTATACCCTTTACAATTACGAAGTCAATTAGGTCTGGTGTCTTTCTCTCATCGGTGGGCCAATAGGTAGGTTCACCAGATGATATGCAGCTAAGTTTTAACCTATTTATGGTTCTAAGTAGCTGTCGACCCTTCGGTGTAACTGTTCGCGAGCCCCAGTATGTATGTTTGGCGTTATAATCACCACCAGCCACGAAGCGGTTACCCAAGGTGTTGAAGAATTTCTCATAGTCGTCCTGTTTTAAATTGTGTTTAGGGGGGCTGTATACAGCTGAAATTGTGAAGGGTCCAGCCCAGTCCTCGATTATTATATTTGTCGCTTGTATCTCATTTGTACAATAATTTGCAATTTCGTGATGTCTGATATTGTTTTTTATTAATATGGCGCTACCTCCATGGGCAGTACCATCGGGGTGCATCGTATGGTATAATTTATAAGAGTCAATTTTAAAATGACTTTTTTTGGTGAAATGAGTTTCTGATATCAGTAATACGTCAATTTTATTTAGTTCAAGAAAGGTTTTCACTTCGAGAGTGTGTTTTGACAGCCCATTGGCGTTCCAGATTACCATTTTTATGGAGTCGAATTTGTCAGTTTTGTCGTGAGTGTTATAAGTAGGTTTGTCATGTTTGCGAGTTGTTGTATCATTTGCTTCAGCATTACGATTAGGTCCTCATTTCCGTTTTCGCTGGAGTCAGCCTGTGTCTTATAATTTTGTTTATCAGTTTTGTTTGTTTCTTTAGTTAGTGCGTCCCTGTATGTTGCTTGGCTTTTATTTTTCGAAGACCCAGTTGTATTTTTGGTTTGTGGTACCGGATCAGGTCTTAAATAATTGCGTCGATTTTTAACCATTTCTGGTTTCCCCGGTAATTTTATTTTTTGTAGTTCTCTATATACTTGGCATCCCTTATAGTTGGCAGGGTGATTTCCCTGACACAGGACGCATTTCACTTCGTTAGATCTATTTTTTCGTGGGCAATCTATGGATAGGTGATCTCCAGCGCACTTAATGCATTTTGGGTTTCGATGGCAATAAGTCTTTGTGTGTCCGTATTGTTGACATTTAGAACATTGAGGTATCTCCCGCTTGGGACGTGGGGGTTCAAACGTTATTTTGCATTTTAAGAGGTACTTGATTTGGTATACATTTTTATTATTTTCATGCGGTTTCAGTTCGACAATAAACATAGGCAGTGGTTTTTTAGTTTTTCGTTGCTTAATGTTCCAAATGTTGACACAGTCATGTCCATGCTCTGAAAGTTCCAGTTTAATTTCATTTAGGTCTGTTGACGGGTGGATATTTTTAAGGACCACTTTGAAACTTCTTTCTTGTTTGGGTTTGTATGTGTAGAACTCTGTATTTTTTATTTCAAGTTGTTTAACAATTTCTCTATATGACTCTGGTGTTTTGGGTTGTATTTTAACTTGTTCGTTGTTGAGGACTTTAAGTTCATAATTATTTTGCACACTATCATTCAATAAGCTAATAAGTGGTTGTATATTTTCTACTTTATCTACAAATATTGGCGGAGGTTTGATAGGTTTCTCTATTTGCTCAGTGCTTGGTTCTTGTGTATCGTCATCTACGAGCTGTGCAAAACTGTTACTGATTGGTATTGGTTGGGTTTGAGATAACCAGTATGTATTTAGTTTGGTTTGTTTTGTAGGTCCCTTACTGGCATCAGGGCTAGTCCGCAATCTTTTCTTTCCGGTGACTTCCTCCCATTTTGCTTTTTCATTGGCTTGTGTATCCTGTGACTCACTATTATTTTCGAGGTCCTGAGATATAGGCATTGAGATGTCGCTTAGTGAGTGAGCCCGAGGTCTATTTTCGAACATTCCTTTATGGAATATTTGTTGAGTGAGTACTCTTGTGTTCGAGTTGTTTGAAGTGTTTGTTTGTTTTACAGGATTTAGATCATTCATGTTGTTCCCACGAGAGGGGTCGATATAAATGGTCGCTACTGAGGTGACGCCCATTCCCAGTAGAAGGCTATTTACTACGACGGATCGCCTGGTACGTCGAGTTAATATACCTAAAGTTGACAAACTTACATTTGCAGTTGATTTATTGTTTCTCCGATACATTTTGTTTAAGAAAAATTTTATCCAAGTACAATTTATAAGTTGGTCGGCTATTACTCGTAAAGTTGTAAAGCCTACTTAGTCATGATAATTTTCTTTTAAAATTCGTTATATATACTACTGTTGTGAATTTTTTCACATCCCCAAACACAACCGTTTAGCTGGTAGAGGGGGGGGACACTCGAGTCGAGCAAAATTTAGCACTTTAAAGCTTAATATTTCACAAACGAATTTTTTTATCAAAAAATTGTTAATGGAGACTCTCAATATTTTTTAAAGACCTATTTAATGATACCCCACACAAAGGGGTACGTGAGAAAAAAAAAAAACATCCCCACTTTACGTGTACAGGAGGTACCCTAAAAAAAAATATTTTAAGAGATTTTATTTTACCACTTTCTTGGCACAACAAATCCGTATATTTACACCAAATTACAGCTCTCTAGTACTGTGCGTCTCTGAGCTAAACTGCGGACAGACGGACGGACGGACGGACGGACGGACGGACGGACGGACGGACGGACGGACGGACGGACGGACATGGCGAAACTATAAGGGTTCCTTGTTGACTACGGAACCACATATTACATATAACGCACTCCATACAAAATGTTCAATACCTACCGCTTTAATAGCCTACACTTTCAAGTCGATAGACGCTGCGAACGAAAATGTGCCTTAACCATACAAACGTAAAGTAAATTTCGCTTTGAAGATGCGCGCCGCCGCGTGGAAATTCTAAATACGAGGGCTGCCTCTGTCGACAATGATGTTAGTACCTAGGGTTTTTTTTGACACAGTACACATATTTTTGTACGAATTTGTTTGTTTATCAACACTTAATAATTCAGTTTTTTTTTATCTTATTTTTTTTCCTTTTGATATTAAACATTCGATAATTCGTAATAGCGAGAGTAGTGAAACTCGGCTGTACCTATTATTACGAGTTCGTTCTGCTCAATCGGAAGCCGGGAAGTAAGTCAAATATTATTATCAACTTATCAAGATTTTATTACAGACCGCCAACGGAACAAGTGAAAATTAAAAATATACTCTTGTAAAAAGAAATAAAATGTTTTTTTTTTTAATTGTCTAACACCAGAAATTTCTCCTGTGTCGTGGGTACGTTTAAAAGTAATCGAAACGTAAGATCGTCGATGAAAAATGTTCCTACCTACTTTATAATAAACGACAGTATTAAATAATTAATGTTGTCGTTATATTACATTTCAACATTCATTACCTTTTCGCGTAAGTACATTTTTTCATAACAAAAAAAAACCTCCACGAGGAAAACCGTAAAAAATAGTTTTTATCTCTTCAACCATATCTTAGTATTTGAAAACTAACATATATTCGACCGAAATTATGCGTACGTGCGCGTCGCGCGGCTATTGACAACCCGCTGCGTATAATGGTAGCCATACACCATACTGCCTATTTGTCAATTCGGCATAAAACTGCCAATTTGCTCAAATAGAATTGAACGTGTATGGGGGTGGAATGCCAATTTGATGGCATGACATGCCAATTTTGATAGGTCATCAAATCGTTTTTGACACAACGTCAAATCGGCAGCAGTGATGCCATCTTAGCAACTTCATAGATAGTTAGCCAATTTTATAAAGGTGCTAGAAAAAAAGCTAAAAAGTGTAACTTGTGGCTAAACTTTTTAGCTACTTTTCTACAGGGACGGTTAGGCCACGTTCACACGGCGATTATTTTCCCGTATACCGTACACGAGATTTTATCGAATAGAGTTGACCAGTTTTAGGACAACTTTGCACGGTACACGGTAAAATATTATATTTCTCAAACACGGGATTTTCCCGTATGAACGCCGTTTAAACTATTTTTAAGTTTTCATTTGTGAACTGTTATTACTGCTCTATTCGATAAAATCTTGTATACAGTATACGGGAAAATAATCGCCATGTGAACGTGGCCATACCAGGAAAACTGAGGCTTTTCGCACACACATGGATCGCATGTACACTCGTAAAAAAAAGAGTTATTCATTTTATTTTAAACCAAAATACGATTGAAAACTTGAGAGGTGTCAAGGGACCACGAAAGCAAGTTAAAAAAAGGTTCATGCTATTTTCGACCTTATTGACATTTATGCAAACACCTGATTTTAATGAAGGAGCAATGTTAACGAATGAGAATGTGAGAAAAACAAAGTAAATTTTAAATGTCGATAAGGTCGAAAATCGCTTGCACCACTTTTTTTAACTTGCAATCCTTAAGCAAATGTTTTCCGACCTTCAAACGATTTTCGACCTTATTGACAACGATGCAAACACCGGATTTTAATGAAGAAGCAATGTTAACGAATGAGAATGTGAGAAAAACAAACTAAATTTTAAATGTCGATAAGGTCGAAAATCGCTTGCACCACTTTTTTAACTTGCAATCCTTAAGCAAATGTTTTCCGACCTTCAAGCGATTTTTGACCTTATTGACAATGATGCAAACACCGGATTTTAATGAAGAAGCAATGTTAACGAATGAGAATGTGAGAAAAACAAACTAAATTTTTAATGTCGATAAGGTCGAAAATCGCTTGCACCACTTTTTTAACTTGCTATCCTTAAGCAAGTATTTTCCGACCTTCAAGCGATTTTCGACCTTATTGACAATGATGCAAACACCGGATTTTAATGAAGGAGCAATGTTAACGAATAAGAATGTGAGAAAAACAAACTAAATTTTTAATGTCGATAAGGTCGAAAATCGCTTGCACCACTTTTTTTAACTTGCTATCCTTAAGCAAGTATTTTCCGACCTTCAAGCGATTTTCGACCTTATTGACAATGATGCAAACACCGGATTTTAATGAAGGAGCAATGTTAACGAATAAGAATGTGAGAAAAACAAACTAAATTTGTAATGTCGATAAGGTCGAAAATCGCTTGCACCACTTTTTTTAATCTAATTCGATAGTCTCATGATGAAATGAAAAGGTGCTAGAAATTGTAGCTGTCGTCACCGAATAATAGCCAGATCTAGTTGCTGAGTTGGCATCACTGGTGCAGATTTGAAGTTGTGACAAATCTATCGTATCGATAGGCAGGATGGTGTATGGTGTATATGGACGAACTGCCGATTTGAAACAATTGCAAGCGTCAAATGAAAAACAATTGCAAATATCGATAGGCAGGATGGTGTATGCCTACTATAAGGTCTTTCTACGGACCGGCGGCCGGTAGGTAGTTAGCGCGTGTAAGTACATGGAGTGCATTATCTGGTAATCTGTGACGGAACCCTAAAAATTGCCCTTATGAAATTTATTTTTGGTAATATCGAAAGCAGTGGCGTAGCAAGACCGGATCTGGTAAGGGGCAAAACGCATCTGGGAGGCTCTTTTCTTTCAGGGCGAAAAATATAGCTAAATTTTTTTTTAAACCATTTAGTGGATACAGTAATAAAGGGGGTTAAAAGGGATCACAAAGACGTATATAATTTTTTTTTAAACCGTTTTAGTGGATACAGTAATAAAGGGGGTTAAAAGGGATCACAAAGACGTATATAAAAAAAATCTTTCAGAAGTCGGTGACTTTATTTCCTTTACTTTTTTGCCACCGACTTTCGAAGGAAAGCTAATAGAAGTTACGTTGTACTTGACTGACGGGTAAAATTACATTTACACTTGTTATTTATATTTATCGGAAAATAATTGCCATTTCACATGATTAAGGGACCGGCTGATGTTTCTCGTGATTTCAGGGTTTGTCGGTGTTGTGTGCAAATAACAATGACTCTTTTGTTGGTTAATAGTAAAAGACAAGGTGAACATAAAAGGTGTTTAAAAAAAAGTGCCTGCATCTCATACTTTCGACACACCCTACCACTTTAATTTTAAATTATGATCTGAAGTACAGCTTGACATAAAAATGTAGAAAACCGGAAGTCGCCACTGTCTTCGCGCTACCAGCACTTTGAATGTTTTTTTTTTTCACGTAATAGGTACGTTAGTTTTATGGCACAATAATAAATCTAACAAACCTGCGGTCTTTGTTTACATCAAATATCAAAGATTTTAAAACGTTGTCAGAAACAATAAGATTAGTTCCGTTTCAGCCCGTTCTGGCCAAGCTGTAGGTATGCAAAAGTGCTGAAAAAATATCATCACCTGTCAAATTCAACGGTACTCAATGTGGTAGATGTAGTCGGTAAGGTCGTGTTCCCAGGGCAACCTGCAACTGACACTGGCTTGGGGGTGACAACTATATCGCCCCTTATCATCGCCGCTTGCGTACCCAGGGAGATCCAACCCACTAGCATGGTCGATATCAGTCCGCCTGTTAAAGCACCCTGATGGAAAAAACATAAATTAAATTCGTTGCCGATCCATTCGATCTACAGAAGAACTTTTTGTGGATCGACTGGATACTTAAACGCAACTAGGATTAAATCTTAAACTTTGGCTAAGAGTAATGGGCCTCTCTGTCCCATCATGGGCCATGCCCGGGCCGAAACCGTGTCGTGTTGACCGCACGCGTCTAAGGCTGAGCGCAGACCTGAGTCAAAACTGTTTTAAGACAGTTTTGTCTCGCACAGACAAGTCTGTCTTAAAACATAAACAAAACTGTTTTGTCTACGACACGCCACTCACCTGAAACAAAACTGTTCAGTGTCAGACTTGTCGCTGTGCAGTTCTTGTGTCTATTAGACAATATTGTCTAAAAGACGTTTTGTTTTAAGTGTGCGCATCTCCATGGTTTTTGTAAAGCAATAGTCTGTCTTAAAACTGTTTTGACTCAAGTCTGCGGTCAGCCTAAATCGTCACCAATACTATGGCGGGATCCCCCCTTTGAGGGCCAAAGCTTGCCGGGGTCGCGGGGTAGTCTGATCAGGTAACCGTGACCCCGGAACGTAACGGGCTATTGAAGGTCGTTGTAGATTCTAGATTCAAGACACCGTGGATTTTGGATATTGAATTAACATGACCATGGTACAAAATAACATACATCACAAATTTTAACTTTAAGAAAGTTTTTATTTAAGTTTAGATTCCATGCAAATTGTAGAACCAGGTGAAAAAGTGTTTAATTATTTCTAGGCAGAGTTACCGTAGAATTAATCCAGGGTAGGAACAGACCCATTGAGAACAGGCCCAAGAGGCTCCCAGCTGTGATTCCAGCCAAGCTTTTTCCAGCTTGAATCAGGGCGCCCATATGTTCGACTAAGAACACTAGAGCCACGCATGCAAATCCTGCGAATAAAAAAACACCATGCGATTAAACTTATCATAGTCTAGCTGGTGCCCCCGACACCGCGCCGTCGCCATCGTCTGCGTGAATCATTGAAGAAGTACATTTTGCGAAAGAAACATTTTGCGAAAAGGGACATTCCGCGAAAGGGACATTCTGCGAAAGGGACATTTTCCTACCTGTAGGCATTTTGCGAAAGGGACATTTTCCGCCTGAGCCAAATAATGGTTCACTGCTCGTTCCGCGTAGGTGATAGCGTGATAATTAATGTAGCCTTCTTTACCCGGCTTCTTAATATTCGTGCCGAAGTAATTAATGCAGTACTTTTTCAGTTATCTCGGACATACAAACAGACAAAAATTCTAAAATATATATTTTTGGCTTCAGTATCGATTGTAGATCATACCCTAAGGCCCGGTATCCACCAAAGCGGAGAGAATAGGAGATGTGTTTGATTAACCAATCAAATGTCTGTAATAAGCGTCTGGCAATAAGCGGAGAGGAGATTATGTGGACATCTGATTGGTTATTCAAATACATCTCCTCTCTTCTCCGCTTTGGTGGATACCGTGGCTAAGTATTCTATAAAAAAAAAATATTTAATGAAAAACAAAAAACCCGACTGCGTAAAAAAAAAACTAAAAAGAAAGAAACAAGCCCAGTAGTTAAGAATTCACTCATTCACACTCACAGTCGGGGCCCATTTAAATTATACCAATCAAATCTTCCCAACGGGCCCCGACTGTGAGTGTGAATGAGTGAATTCTTAACTACTGGGCTTGTTTCTTTCTTTTTAGTTTTTTTTTTTAACGCAGTCGGGTTTTTTGTTTTTCATTAAATATTTTTTTTATTTCATACTTTTTAGTTACTATTCAGAGAATTATTGTTTTGCTAAATAACTTTAAATCGTTATATATCCTAAACTATTATTTAAAATGAAAAATGATTAAGGGAACCTAAAGTTGATTTTAAAGTACCTATTCAACGATACCCCACATGACATACTTCATCGACATTTTTTTTTTTCATTTTGACAATATGGCGTCTGGTTGTCGCTGTGGTGAATTTTGATTACTGGCATGTCTTTAGTGACACTCGCAAGGTTAAGACGAATCGATTGACGTAAAAATTATCAAAATCGGCCTACGCATTTGGTCTCTAGAACGCCACATAGAAACAAACATACATACATACATACATACATACATACATACATACATACATACATAGACTGATAAACACATTACCCTCCTTTGCGTCGCGCAGTCGGGTAAAAATATCCAATTTACAGTTTTGACTTTCCTACCATTTTATTACATAGATATCAAGAGACATACTATTAGGTATTCTGTACTAGAGAGCCTATTATAGCAGGGCCTATTATAGCAAGGTTCGCCATTCAACGGCAGAGGGTTCGCGTCAAGATTTACGTAATGGTGAAGACAAAGAACAAGCACACCCATCACATTAATATTAAAAAGATATTTCTTTAGGCACTTCATTTGTACCCTTTTATTTAAAAAAAAAAAAACTTATTTTCTTCAACAGTCAATTTTATTATTTTCTTTGGTGTTAGGGGTTAGTTAGTTAGGGGTTCTCTGTCACCTGGTTTTAACAGGGGTTAGTGAAGCCCAAAGTTTGAGAAACCCTGTATTAGAGAATGGTTTGGAACTCCTCGTGTGAGAGAGTCGCACTTACGTTTTAGTGCCATAATTCAATTAAGTCTAATAGATACCATAAACAATAATTGTAGTACTTATTTATGAATTAGCCAAGAATTTATGAGTTCACTTTTTGCTTCGGGTTTCCCCACATGGCTAGGTATCAACTTCGAGGATCTTAATTACGTGTTTACGCGAACGTAGAATATTTTTTGAACGGTTTATGTGTACAAGTAACTTATCATAATTCATGAAATAAAAATCAAATTAAAACTGACGATACCGTACAGAATCTATTCATAAGAATATTATTTGTGGAATAAATTATAACCTCTTAGATACTAATTTGACCAAATTGCTTTTATTAGGATCCCGTAGGGTACTTATATAAAATGGGACTTATTACTAAGACTGTCCACTGTCTGCCCGTCGGTCATGCTTATGAAACGTGATATATTTGTAATTTTCACAGATGTTGTATGTATGTCTGTTACCACTAAAACAGAAATAAAATAAATAATTAAGGGGGCAGTGGGCAGTTGGACACAATAATCACTTTTTTTTATATATTTAGACAATTATGGTACGGAACACTTCGTATGCGAGTCCGACTCACATTTAGACGGTTTTTTGGAATTATATTTTATGCAGCGCACAAATCGTCCGGATCAGGATTTAAATTGTGATACATATTAATTTCGGAAGTATGTCAATTATGAGCTCAAGTGAAAGTGATTCGTTGGGGTTTATGGTAGACAAACGAATAGAAAAAAAAACTATTTAAAAATACGGAAAAACAATTGCTGTGAAAACAACGCTAACTACTCATAATTCGTTTAAGCTGTTTATCAAGCCGTTAATGAGTAATGAAGCTATAGTAACATTTCTACCGGAAAAGGAAAACAGGTAGAGTGTAACTCATACAGGTAATTAACATCACGATGTGTCCATCAAGATAAACACGCGGTAGTCTATGTATACTAGGTACAACAATTATTTTTTAACTACTTTATTTATGTATTAATAATATATTATGTAGGTATAACAATCTCTTTAGTTTGATTTGATCAGCGTCTATCGTCTGTGAAATTAATTTTAGTACTGTATGTCAAAATTACATTCTAAGTTATTAACTAAGGGCTGATTTTTCAATAGTCAGATAACTTTTATCTGAGGTACTTATAAAAAAGGCGGTTTGACAGCTTACCTATATTATTATGTCAAACCGCTATTTTTATTCCTCAGATAAAAGTTGTCTGACTATAAAAAAATTAGCCCTAAATGAAGTAATTAAAACTGCCCTTGTTAGACATGGGAAAAATGCCTGTTGGGGTAGAGGTGTTTTCTAGTGTACAGTGTAGTGTAAAGCAGGGTTGTAGGTGCGATATAGGCATATTGCTAATAATAATTTGATTGTCAAAATTATTTAACTATCCATTTCCTCAGCACAACCTATAATATTCCCACTGCTGGGAAAAAGGCTTCCTCCTCTTTATTAGAGAGAATGGTTGAAGAGAAGTTATTTACAATACAGAAGTGATTGTACTCACCAATTACAACGACGATCATCTTCATGATAAAACTGGCAGCTCTTTCCGAAATAGGTTTATTGTAAGCAGGCCGGATCAGATCCTCAAAAATCACTCCACACATAGAATTAAGTCCGGTGGACATAGAACTAAAATACGAAAAAAGAATGTTAATAAAATAAAAATACAGTCGTCTTTTGTTTCAATTTCAAAACGATTCAAATTATAAACGTAAAGTTTGTTCAGATGGATAGATGTTTGTTCCTCTTTCACGCAAAAACTACTGAATGGATTTGGATGAAATTTTATACACAGATAGTTTATAATCTGGATTAACACATAGGATAGTTTTTATCCCGATTTTTTAGTCTTGAGGGTTATCCCTCAAGACTAAAACTAACGGGATAAAAACTATCGACCACCACCACTACTTATCGTAGTGAAACCGCTGGCAACAGCTAGTTTTTAAAATAATATGAAGTGATATACGAGTATACTGTGAATATAATGTGAAAATCTGAAGAGTCTTTCAAAGTCGATACAAAGACGTTCATTTATCAAAAGCTTCCCCCTAAAGTGTGCGGTGCATGGCATTGCACTGACCTCGGGCTGTGTGCCCCAAGTGTAATATTACAATAGTGTATCAGCATGGTATAACATGGATTTGGTTATGATAAAAAATATTATTTATAAAAAAACATGTGCCTAAAGGTATTTAATGTCGGATACATTGAGTGGACCACTTTTGTAAGATGATTAAAAAGTCACGGTGTAAGTATAACCTCGTTCAAACTTCTATATTTTTTTTTACGTAGGTTCTTTGACTGCAGATTGCTAAATTTTTTTTTGTAATCTATCTTCCACACTAATTATTTTTTTGAGTAAAAAATCCTATTCTACTGTGAGATCATTGACCAACTTATGATCAACTAATGACTAGCAGATTACGGACTTACCGTATAGAAAAATAACAATGGGATCGTGTTGATATGCATTTATCAAAATAGCAAATTTGGGCCCTTAGGACCTTCAATAGATTACTGATCCATTATTGGCACACTTACTAGCAAAACAGGTGTAGCAGGTACCTAAGTATTTGGCATATACATACGGCGTATCTCACCGGAACTATACCTCAGTGCAGCACTAAAAACTCCGCTCATGAAGATCCCGGGTAAAGCTGGGATGGATCCCGTGATGGTCATCACAAAGTAGGGTAGCAGCTGATCGCTCTTCCTGATCGCCCCCGTGGTCAGCGGGTCGCACTCGGCGAAGGTCGCGTAGATCACGAGCCCAGTGTAACAACACAGTGACACGATCATGAATATACCGGCTGCCATTATGAATATAGTTCTAAAAGAAAACATAATGGCGAGATGATAATATACTTGAGAGGGTCTTTTCAAACGTCTTTTTAGTGCACAGATAATTAAAAGTTTTTATTGTTATTTTAATAAAAACTACTTTAACAACTTTGAGAGAAGCACATAAAGGATTTAAATAACTTTTCTTTCTGAAGTCGATGAAAAAAAAGGAAAGAATTGTGAAGCTCCTCCTTTTCGAATTCGGTTAAAATATCATAAATATTATGATCACAAAAGGTTTTGAAAAGACACTCCACACAGTAGCGTTATTGGAAAGGTAACATAATGCGACTAGTCGCATTCTGATGTGCAATTAATATAGCAGATGAAACGTCGGAGGAGGAACACGTCTTGATCTAATTTCAAAATTTGTATTCTAGTGGTCCGATAACATTTCTGTCGCCTAAGATTATGAAGATGACTTACATACGAGCTCGCCTTAACGAAGACAAGGCTAGACATCTCTGTACCATAGCCTGATTGACAGAGCAAGAGGCCAGCCAACTGAAGTAGTTACCGAACACAGTCGACCAGAAAGTGTGCCGGATCGTGGGGTCCAAGTCCATGCTGCAAGCAAGTTAACAATAAACTATCTACTTCAATAACCAAAGAAACTTCCAATTATTTCGACCTAGAACTTCAAGCAATCTACTCACTTGAAAAAGTCGAGACGATCTCCTCTTTTGTTTATATCAATGACATTGGCTATCCCTCCTAAACGCCACGTACCGTAGGCAAGCACAAATATTACGCCAAAATACATAAGTACTGTTTGTAGAGTGTCTGTCCATACTACAGCCTTTAGCCCTCCCTGTGAAATACGAGAACGAGGTATTCAAGTATTTTTTATCATCTGTCCAGAAAATATTGTAACAATGTCTGATATAGTTGACCTCGTTGCCAGACGGTTCTAGACTATAGTCAATTGTTTATTACTGGCGGGGAACAGAATAGGGTCAACATTGAGATGAACATCAAATCGACGTACTTACAAGAGTTGTGTAAAATATACACACGAGGCACACGATGGGCGTGATTAAATGTAAGTTTATACCAGTCACTGCAAAGAAAGGATATATGAATAATCATAATTGCGCGGAAGGATTCATGTAAGAACTGAAAGAAATATAATACCTTGACTGAATGCCAGAGCCGGCACATAAATTACTATAGGTATGTACAGCATCATTTTAATAATAAATATTATTGATCCCAAAAGTCGCACCTTTTGATTAAATCTCAACCGTAAATACTGAAAACAACACATAAAACTGAATAAATGACTATATAAAATCGCATGATGGTTATTGGTATGTTTTCGTAGAAATAAACAAGTGTACTAAGTACATATTTTTCTTTGATAGTAGCTACAACACAATTACAGCACAAATATGTTAGTTCATCAAGTTAATAAGTACCTCATACGTTGAAGTGATCTGCAAATTATAAAATACAGGTAGGTAAACAATTGCAATAGTGAGTGACACCGCCCATTCCGAGAGCACTATCGTCCACAGTTGTGTGCCGTACGTGTACATCTCAGCTGGCAAGCCCAGCAGCGAGATGCCCGAAATATAACTAGAAATAATAATTACTTTATTTAACACTTTCACTGTCCGCGCAGCAGACACAATACTTAAACAATAGTCGTGAGTCACATGTGATTCATCGGACAGGGAAGTGGTTAAGAAACATCGCATTTGCAAGATAAGAGCTACAAAATGTTGAACAGGGCTGCAGATGTTCACGTAATTAGCGGGGCTAGTAACAAACACAGGTACCTGGCTATCAGCGACATGGATATGGGAAACATCCCCATAGTCTTCCCGCCCATAAGGTATTCAGAGGTGGTATTCTGTTTTTTGGTCGCGAAGAACGCGAAGTACACCCCTATGAGTGCGGAGCAGAGGAGCATCCCCCCGAAGACGAGGTAGTCGAGCCAGTCGAAGTATATGAGCGTCATGACTTGGCTTGTGTGTCGAGCACTGAGTGTTATCGCGCGTCCGTCCACTATGACACTTAAACTCCATCTCGGTATATAATAGGCATTTACCGAGCGGAACTTGCAGCTGGAACGGTTCTATATTTATCCTTGGAAGGATCTCGGACTGACCCATTGGAGGGATGAGGTTGGCTAATTGGCCAGTTACCGGTGTAGTCGCATCTTGTGTTGTCCACGTACGGATGGCCCACACAATATGTTAATGGCTGGTCACGTCACTCTCGTATACAATTGAATGCACTGGACGCAATCTTCCGATTAGTTCTGATTCACAGCATTCTATATTCAGGGTCGTTAGCCCAGGTAAAAGAGCAATGTGACTGGTCGTGTCGAGGTCTTGTAATTTTAATTATGTGAAAACCTATCAGCCTCATCCTTTAAATGACCATATGTATTTATAATTGTAGTCATTTTTTCTACCATTACTAATATAACTATAACAATACCTGATTTTTTTTGCATACCAAATCGATCGAATCATGTCTTGTAGTATCATCCGCTGTTGACCCTATCCTATAATTGGCTCTAAACGGTAGCCTATGATGCTCTGCTCAGGCCAAAGGCACTAAATCTGCGATTACGCCTTTAAGGTTTATATTATTTCATTAAATTATTTCATCAATTGATTGATGTATCGCTTATCTGCATGTTCCAGGGCTTTGTGCGTTCATACAAACCGGTCCTCAGCTATATTTTGGTAAAGATTTTACTATAGGTTATGTTTTTAGATCTAAACAAACAACATAAACAAACAACATATACATAGGCCTCTGGATCTGTTCTCTGTGTAGAAATTCGAGTTATCACACCAATTGCACTAACTCCTGTCAGCATCCCTTGACTCGACGAACATTTCTTCATATCAGTAAAATACCAACCGCATTCTTCTATCATCGGGGACAGTTTTACACTTTGATAGATATGATATAGATGATATATCACTCTGGGATCGAAACTGATCCCTACATCATTCTAGATCCCCCCGTTTTTCATATCCAAGAGAGACTTTCTGAGGATATTAGTTTATGTTCACATGATCATAGCTAGAATTTTATTGTGTTCTTTTTTTTGACAATATCTGTGGGAGGAATTCAGAATTCCTTGATGCAAAATCCTGTCTAATAATAATGATACCTACTCGTAAGTCGTAACAAAGGTAAATTAAAAGTAAAAACTTAAAAACTATGGATTGGTATTTTCAAATATTTAAGAGTGTGTGTTTTTTTGTTAAAATGCACTTTCTGTGCATTGTCCAGATAATAGACGTGACATACTTTCTCATAATATATCATCAAAAAAACGAATTAAGTATTCAGTTCTATTTTAGCTACCTACTCAAACAATTTAACTAAGTAGTCCAAAAGTTAAATTTTCAAAAACGTATTAAGAGATTATTAAAAAAAAACCCGTATTTTTTCTTTTGTACGTACAGTCAGCATCAAAAGTTACTAACCACATTCAGATTTTTAAAATCGTTGTACGTACACCGTAATAAATTAATTATAGGTACGTAATGATACGGTGTACAGCGATATTGAAAAACTGAATATGGTCAGCAACTTTTGAGGCTGACTGTACCTACACCAAAAACGACGAAATACATAAAAGCTGAAAATCACAAAAGTCACTCGGTCGGTATGAGTTTACAGACGCTACGATGTCACCAAGCCCCAACTTCCAACTCAAGTCCTAAATTTCCAAGCGATTTATTTTATTAATGCAGTAAACGACCCTATTGGAATGTTTTTTCAGGGTATGTTTGTGGGTTTTCAGGGTAAGGAAAGTAGAAAAACTGAATAATCAATTTACATTTATAAATATTTATTGGATTAAGATTGATACTACATGATTCTGGCTTAAACATTAAACAATTAGATAATTAAAAAAGTAGTTCTGCTCCAGCTGTAAGCGTGAGCTTCCAATAATTAGATTAGCTATGACATTATTTATGTTACATAAATAAAAATTTAACATCGATCCAAGTGACTAGTGGATCTACTCAATATAACCAACAATCGCATTTTTTAACTTTATGCAAGTTGTGCCACTTCAATCAATTTTGACTCATTGGCAAGTATATCACGTTGTCAATTATATTATGTAAGTCCTTGGTTACATACAATATAATAATGACATCTAATATTAGAGTAACGACATGTATGAACGGGACGTTTTTTTTCCAACATTTATTAGTAAAGTCACTTACGAGACCCATTTATGGGTTTAAATACACAATTATTCCAACCTACTTATTATTATTAATACTTAATTATCGAGAGCTGGATATATTCTGTTCAGTGTCGAATATAATAATTATGTTAAGTACTGTCCTTTTCTTTTATGAGTTACGTAGACACAGTGATCGGTAACATACATTTGATATAAGTAATGGTTAAATAGACAATCATCCATCGACTTATTACTTAACAATGAAAACATCAATATTAAACTGCAAAAGTTAAATTATGTACTTACTACAGTCTACCACTCAATCGATTTCTGAATTCGTGTGCTGTCAAACTTTTTGACGAATATGTCATTACATATTACATTTCACGCCGTTTAATAACTGGGCCATACCAACGGCATTTCCCGTCGATTATCGCGATAATTCTTTTTAAATGTTCGTATACTTACCCATTATCGCGATAATGAACGGCTTTTCAGGTAAGTATGGCCCCAGTGTATTCACATAGTCATTCATTTCTTATTTAAGAGTGATAGTTAACATACCTACACATTTATAAAGATTATTTTCGTATTATTACAGATATTATGTGAGTCATCGGTATTTAAGGTATCGAGAAATCGGTTTACACTGGAGTATAAAGAGACTCAGGCAGAATTACGGCAGAAACTAAGTACAGAGCGCCACCTTTTAGATCCTTACATACGATCCATTCGCCTTATCCACATAAATACATTTTAAGACAATTTCAATTTATTAAGGCTGGGTAGACCGCGTCGTGCCTGCCTTACCGATACCTTGATACTTTGGATTCGTGGTCTCATTAATTTTCACGAATGCCGTTGTGATAACATAGACAATTATTTAATTCCTTATGTGTCACATAGTTAACATGGAGATAATTTATTGAAAAATATTTACCTGTCATTATACATTTTAAGGCAGTTTTCACAAAATGATTCGATATTACCAGTATTGTTAACCATTATTTAAGTTTATTATATTTTATATGTATTATATGATAGATATTACATAATAAAGGAGTTAATTTTATTTATAATATTATTGTACAAGTAAAATAGACCTACCTACGTATCTAGTATTTATAGGCAGCATATTCGTAGATATGCTGCGTACTTTTTACCCTTATTATTCTCCTTTTTAAAACACTCGCGTGACAAAATGTCAGTTTAATAAATAAAAAATAAAATGTAAGTATAAACATAACTTTATATCTAACGGATTTCTCCATATTGCCTGCTACTCAGACACCTACTTAACCACTACATTATATACATACATATATAGGCTCTATGCCTACCACTCCTGTTGCCTGATGTTGACGTAGGTACAAATTCTGACAAATGTACATCTAGGTTATTATACTTATTATTAAGAAAGTTTATAAGGGCTATTATTAGTAATTTGGAAAATCTTAAAAGTTTAACTTAGACCGCTATGCAGTAATAAGTAGGCATTTTTTATAATATGATCAATTTACCAATTTAAATACAAGTACTATTATAATTTTGAATAGCCTGGAGAAACAGAAACAGATTTTATTTAAATATTTTTTAAGATTTTCCGAAAAACTTCCGCACCATTACTGTTTATCTCTAAATCTTAAATAGGTAAAATAATGAGTATTCGCCTCGTCCTTGAGTATTTACAATCCCGAGTTGTTTTCGACTATTAAAAGCCTTTTCGTTTGACAGTTGTGGCCTTCTCTGCATCGCGACACAATATTCGGCTATTGAGGTATATGGGTTGCCCGGCAGGTACAAGACTCTGAAGGTGTGCAGGCTTACGACGCTACAGCAATTTATATGAATACCTAATCATAATTCAGTGATAATTTGAACTATAATACCTTATAATAAATAATAAAATATATCTTTCGACGACATCTGTTCTATAGCTTACAAATAATTCTTCTACTTGTATGTACAAATTTCGGAGGTATCTCTGGTGTATCTCATGAAATAACTGTTAAATCAATAATAAAACTGAAATTATAGGTTAAAAGGACGCGTGGGACTAACTCATCGTTGTGATGGTATCTAATACGAAGCACACCAAAAGGACACTATCGGTACCATACAATTGGTATACAAGAAGCGACTTCGTAGAAATATTTCAGTTTTCAGTTTTTTTTTGTTACGAAATATATTTTGTTTTACCTGTTTCTGCTTATTTAACTACTTTAAATTGATTAAGTCTACATTTTGAAATTAAAATTTTATTTTTAATTTTTTTAAGTATTTCGATATGAAAAGAATGAATAACAATGAATAACCAGATTATTTACAATGCAGTAACGTTGATTAAGTTACGCAAACAGTTAATGTTGAAATATTATTCAAGCCTGTTGCACCTACAATCGGAAAAGACCCTTATGTCGACTAACATGGATGATAATTTGCTTTTTAAAATTGTAAGTGTAAGTATAGTCCAAAGGGTCAATAAAATATCCAGCAGTTATCTTTGAGATGTTTGTACCTAATACATAATTTACCGATGAATTCGAATAAAACATAAACTTTTAAATGTAATATTCAAACTTGACGGTTTAAAAAAAAAGTCGCTCCTTGAATAGCCATGGTAACATAATTAATAAGAGCATGTACACACTGCATTTTAACCCTCTGCAACTGACGTGACTCAAGTTTTACAATTCAACTGACGTGGTAGTACACGAGACACCATTTCAACAGCAAATATTTTTGTAGATTTAAAGTATTCAGATAAATTATTCATATTTATTAAATTTTTAGCCTATAAATATGTCAAATTAACTTGAAATAATAAAGAAAACTTTGTATTTTCAAAATTAAATAACATTTATTTACTTAACATAAATCAGTCTATAAATTTCTACTTTGACAATTTATGACATAAAAAACATAATTTAAACGTTTTTTCAAATTTAAAATGATACATTTTGAAAGTTCACAATTCTTTTAATCAGTATAGGAAAAATGAAATAAATTTGTTGGTCAATTTTGAAACAAGAGACTTTCAAAGTCACACCTTTTTTTGAAAAATTATCACACAGTGGCTCGGAGCACTGAAGGCAAATTACCTTCGAACATTGACAGCAACGGTATTTATTTTGTTTTTTTGGACAAATATAATATATTTTTTGATAAAAAGTAGAACTGACCAAACTAGTGGTGGTGGAGGGGGGGTATCCTTGCCTAAAACTCTAGTAATAATCATTCACGGCTTCCTTGGCAATCTTTCACTATACACTCGGTTTTTCTGATCCAGCACTGTAACTAACAAAAAAAAACTCCTTTCCTTATTTCAGAAAGAAATACTGGATAACCATGGATTCTAACATTGTGGGGTCAATCAGCTTAGTCTAAAAGTTTCAGCTGATGTTCTACTTTTATGAGCAGAAGTCCTTTGTTTAGGGTTGTTACTTGTGATATCCATCTCTTTCCTGCCTCCGAGACTACACCCTCGTGTGCTATAATATAGCTTACATATATTTCATATATTGTTTTCCATCCTGTGTTACTCAGTTATAATATGTGTATATAATTCTTTTAGGTTTTAATCGTTAATTGATGACATAAAAAAGTACAAATCTATCCTAATTGTAGTTAGATACAATGTATTTTATGTAAATAGTTTATTTTATGAAAATAACGCGAAATAATTCATCATTTAAAGTTATTGGCTGACGTGGTAGTTTAGGAGACACTATACAGATATAACCATTTGACTGAGGTGGTAGTCTCGTGGACACATGCTTTAACGCTGACGTGGTAGTTTCGTGGACACTTTTCTTCCGCTACGCAAGCCTGAGCTGAATGCGACAGCCCGCTGCACACTGACCGACGTCTGAGCCCACTACAGTAAGGTACTCGCAGCGGCGGTGCTCAAATTTGAAAATTGCCGGTAAAAAACGGGATTTTGTATTTCGTGGTGTCTGTTGGACTACCGCATCAGCTACAGAGGGTTAAAAATCGCTTAAATGACGTAGGGAAATCGAACACTTCATTTATTCAACTGATCAATAATGGAAACTCGAAACTTCCATTAATAAGTTTTCAATGTTGTTGCTGTTATTATTGAAGACTCAAAAATTAAACAAATGCCCATCTAAGAAACAGAGCTTTACATCCTCTAACTTCTAAGAGAATTCGTAGCTTTCAGCCAAACACAAAGGTTCACGACCAAATCTGCAGGTGGCTAGGTCGAAAGGCGCTATGCTCTTTCAGATATTGTTTAATCAGTACACAATATACCCGTTTAGAAACCTAACCAGTACCCTTAGCACGAATTTTCACTCTTACTTTACAGTGTCTTTCCAGTATTTACAGCGTTGCTTGTATCAAAAAATTTAACAGCACCTCTGGTGTGCGAAGAAGGAACTAATTTTTTCCTTGAAAATTATCAATTTGAAATTATCGAAGTTCCAGTTTACTTTACGTCTCAAATACTGAAAATTCGTCCTAAGGGTACTGTACCCTTAGCACGAGTTTTCCCTCTTTTACTTTACATTATTTACAGCACTTCTTGTATGGAAAAATGGAACAGCGCCTCTGATGTGCGAAGCAGGATAGGTCAGTAAAAATACGGTTTTTATTTTTTACTTTTCTTCGTACATATCTGGACTACAGATCTTACAACTTGGAATATAGTTATTGACTATACGATCTAAATTCTCACAAAGTTGAAAACACGATTCAATTAAATTTTCTCGATACAAAAAAAAATGCAAAGTTCGGTCTATCTAATTTATTTTTTGGACTTTATGGAATAACTAATATGAGTTATTGAAAGGATGTTGTTTTAAATTGTATAAAATACTAGTGTCTAAATTCTGTAAAGACATTTTTTCAATTAATAACAATTTTAATTCATAAAAAGACGCCAATATGTTTGGGCACATACGCCGTTTTATTCTGAGCACACATCCACTATCGTCCTCTCATCTTTTGCCTTTTAAAAGTAGTGTCATCACTTTCGTTCCTTGACGAATCAGTCAGCCAGCGTGGCTCTTACAGGCTAGACCTGCGACACTTTTTTTCAGATCGCGGCTGTCAGATTTTCGTAATAATAAAATTGGCACGGATAAAAAGATCGAGAAAATAAAGACGAATGATACGTAGGCTTATAGATTATTCAAAACTATGTTCCGCTGTGTTCAATGGGACGTGATTAAACGGACATGACTGTAAATAAGTCACGTAAACTTTCTATTTTAAATAACACATTATTTTGATGAATAAATAAAGAATAAAATAAACCAAACTTACTGAAAATCAACGCAGGAAATTCCTGACGACCCCTACTGAGCAAACAAGGGAAATGTTAGAATACGTATGATTCTATAAATTACAAATTGTTCCTATCAATATAATAAATTACTCACAGTGATATTATATCAATGCTATCGTGATATCGTACTATTGTTGTCGGATGGTTCCTCTGTGTCCATCCTCCTCCCATCTAATCTTTATGCATCTAAATACCATTTCACATGAACTAATGATAAATGCATTGATTTCATTGATTTGCAGTCAACATTTTGAGATAATATGTAACTGAAAATAACTTCTAATCGTATCAAATTGCGATATAGGATAAGAAGCACTTCACTTTTATTATTATTTATTTAGTTTCGTCACAGATTTATAACAATTTCTAAGAAACAGGATTAAAATAAATTAAATGAAAACTGCTGTTGTCATTTTGAATACTTCAAAATTACTTGTCAACTACAAATAAGGCATAGCACCCACCACCCTGTTAAATATCGCCTATGATGAAAAATCGGTGGTCATTGCTGTCTCACCGCGTGTTCGGTACAAGTTGCTTCTCGCTCTATTTATTGCTTTGGAGTAAAAAAAGATCAGTACTGGGTTCATGCTTTTGGAGTCGATAGATAATATCTCTAAGGGTTTCATTTATCCGGGCACGCCGCAATTGCGGCGGTAAGACCCCTCTTTGAGGAGTGGCTGGAGAGAAGTCATGGCGTCCTGACCTCCGCTCACCGCTTGACGCAGGTACTCACCGGACACGGAAGTTTCGGGAGGTACCTATGTCTGATGTGAAAGGAGGAAACGCCTGGGTGTCACCACTGCGAAGATCGCCCGGAGGACACGGTGGAGCATACGGTGCAAGACTGTCCAGCTTGGGCAGAGCACCGACGTGTCCTCACGGTTGCGATAGGCGAAGACCTCTCGCGCACAGAAGAAGGAAGCAGGCCTCCTTCTGCGAAGCAGTAATGCTCGCGAAGGAGGAGGCGGGCCGCGAGCCAGAGAGGACAGTGTCCTCCCTCCGGCCCACCCGCGGTGGTGAAGCCCACGGCGACGGACGTCGCTAGACGATCTCCGGCCACCGCAGGCGCGGGTATGCGGGCAGCGAGTAAAGGGCAACTCGCTGCCCGACCATGGACCATGCCCCGGTCGACGGCGCGTTGTGTCCCACGCGCGCCTCAAAGAACGTCAGCATAATGACGGGGCCCCCCTCTCAGAGGGCCAAATCCTGCCGGGGTCGCGGGATTATTTTCTTACCGTGACCCCGGAACAGAAAGGGCTATTGAAGGACAGCGTCGATTTATCAGAAAAGTGATTATTACAACATTGTCCCAAAAAAATACTGTAGATAAGATAGTATAGAATGAAGATTTAATTATAAAGAGGTGACATCAAATTGTTCTAGTGTTTGTCATAACATCAAAATTCATCAAAAATTAGTCCACCAGATGGTGGAGGACAGGGTGTCAAGCACCCTTAACTTTCCACTCTCGAACATATAAAGCTATCACGCAACCAGCTTTGTGACCGCACGTTAATAAAAGGAGCGTGTGTTTGGGGCTTTTTTTAGAGTGCTAAAATAATCGAATGAGTCCTCCTACCCAGGGCACGGCGGGAGGGACTGTCAGGCTCGGAATACTTACTAAAATCGATGTCTTTCAATAGCCCTTTACGTTCTGGGGTCATGGTATTCGCTAGCCCACGACCCAGGTCATCATCTGCCTAGCCTTTTCCCAACTATATTGGGGTCGGCTTCCAGTCGAACCAGATTCAGCTGGATATCAGTATTTTACATGGAGCGACTGCCTGTCGGACCTCCACAACCCAGTAACTGGGTAATACGATACCCCATGGTAAGACTGGTTGTCAGACTTTTTAGAGCTTCTGACTAACAGTAACGACTGTCAGAGATCTACAAATGACAGCCGGGACCAACGGCTTTACGTGCTTTCCGAGGCACGGAGGAAACTCGCTATGACAGATGGTCACCCATCCACAGACCAACCTCGGCAAGCGCGGCTTAACCCGGAAGATCGGCCTGTGCGGCTGTGATTATTTAGCCACGAGCTCCTCACGACCCAGGTAGGCCCTCTAAAAGAGAGCCCCGTCATTGCCATTGTGCTGACACTCTTTCAGGCGCGCGTGGAACACAAAACACATGCCCTTGCCCGTGCGCGCGTGTGTTTGGGGCTTAACGATAATGGGTATTGTCACTTTCGTAAGGTATGCCAATTATCATTCATTTTCTACCAAAATAGTAGTTTTGTTCGTAATCTCGGGACATCAAAATGTTATAAAATAAATTTAAGACTGTGAATGATAAAAATATTCACAAAATATTAATCCACATAAATAAAGATTTCTATCATTTTGTTTTAGTAAATGTTTCGATATCCTTATATCAAAATATTTCTTCTAGAGTAATACATGTATTTTGCGTAAGGGGAACACTTTATGAAATGTCGAAGTTGACGAAATGAAATTCATAAAACTTTGGATTGTGTTAATTTTGCGATACAGGCGCCTGCTGGTGGCGGTGCGTGGCAACTTTTCCGACTCATCAAACGATGCTTTCGCTTGACCATACGCCGTTAAAGTTCCAGTTTACTTTACGTCTCAAATACCGAAAATTCGTACTAAGGGTACTGGAATCTATGAGGGTGGTGTCGTCGCTTTGAGAACAAAATCAGACACCTAAATAGGCCAAGATCCCAGTGTTCCCAGACCTACGTCATTTTAGCAAAGATGAAATTTTGAGGATTTCTAGTCTACTAAGTAGTTAAGACAGTACGCGCACTTATAATGTAATCTTGTAATTCCTTCAGTTTGAGATCAAAGTCAATGTACCTATTAAAGTTCTAAATAGTAATAGTATATGGCTGAAGCGTGAAATGACGGGCTTTCAAGTTATTGATTTTTGGTAATTTTTTGAACACAGTTCTTTCTGATTATCTGAAAGTTTGTATTAAGCAAGTGTGAGACTGATTGAAATTCGTAGAAGTAAGGCCGATTAACCCTTTGTTCAAAATACTATGTGTACATGACTCTTATTAAAACTATATTAATTACAACTTAATATCGCGAAATTATCGTCGTTTTCACTGAATGCTATACTATTATTCTCTGCGTTGCTATTGTGGTTCAACAACCCAATACCTATCACTTTATTTAAGACTCTTTACCAAATACACTTTATTAAAGACAGTATATTTATGTATGTATTTTTTTATAATCAATTCAATTTTTTACAAGCATCTATTTGTGGAACTGCGATATTATTTTGGCGATTTTATATCTCACCACAACACAATGAAAACGGCGATGAAATCGCGGTCTCTAAGCCTAACTACGAATAACTTCTATATTAAATAAGTAAGGCGCTACGACTCGTACAAGCTCGGTACTTGCGTAGTGCGTACCAATAAAGATCCAGACAGATCGTGGGCTCAAACTAGTGCAGGGGTGAGATCCAAGCGTTTTGTGAGTTAAGCTGCGATTCCATTATACAAGTACTAACAATTTTGTGCAACCGGCATGCAAATTGCAAGTACGAAGATTAAGTAGGCAGGTACTAAAGGTTTTTTTTTTCAATTCAAGCAACTTGTATATAAATGTGATGTCTTCCTTGTATGCAAGACTTGCGTAATGAAAACGCACCTTTAAAGATGGTGTTAGCTTCTATTGCGCTTTTCTCGAACGCTATACGATTCTTGTACCGTCTTTTCTTGTACCGTATGTCGTCTCCCTAAAGTTTTTGTTCATCGTTCGTTGTTTCGAAATTTCCTGACCCAACATTACGTGTTGGATCAATTCAGTCCCAGCATCAGATGTAAGTAGTTGTTTTACACTCATCTCATCATTAACGATGAATTAGTGTATATCTGAATAGTGTTGTACGCCTTACTACACTCCTATTTTATTTATATATATCTATGTAGTTATCTAATTGCATTCACATATCGTGTTCTGTTTATTTATTCTGAACTCATGCAGTGAATATTACTTGCATTGTTAATTATATATATATACTGTTTAAACGGAATCATCACTATTTTCGGTTCATTTGCTTTTTATATGTACAACTCTTAACTTATGAATATGGGAGGAAAATGCTTTTATATGAATTTATTTGAAGCTGATGCCAAATAATTAAAATTCCACACTTAAATAATGTTTATGGCTAAATTATTTTAATTACTGTCTACTTATTTTAGGTCGACTTCGGATCAATGTCTTCGAAGCCTCATCGCATGTTAATGCGGAATTATGTACACCATAAACTAATAGACGAATACTATAATTAATTCTTAAGCTAATAATAGACTAACCAGAGGATATCTGGTGTTAAAACTCCCAAGTTCCAATTATACTTCGCAAACCTTATCTCATGAGATAAATCAGTGATAGTAACCTACAAACGTATTTGAATAAACGCTAAATAAATTAATATTAAGTATATTTAATTATGCTACAGCCTATTGTATTTAGTTATGCGAAGAAAAGTTTTCAGGTTTAGGCTTTACGGAACTAACCTTAGAGTCAATTACCTATTGATATTATGGCACAGAAGATAATTTACAAGTAATCGTAGGTAGATCTTGGATATATTTGACTTTAACACTATTAAGATTTCGTTGTGTAGCTTAGTATTTTTAGGGAAATTATATGTGCGGCAACAAAAGTTTTCTTTAGCACCTGCAACCTAGCGTCTTTTTTTATATGTGAGCGACGAGTTAATAGAACAGCTTCAATTATATTAATTCATCATCTTTACTATTCCAACAAAATATCAAGAAACCAGCGTCAATTTACGAGCGTAAAAGAAGCTGGCAATGAGTAGACATATCACAAATTAAATTAAAACCAAACAACTATTTTATTTGTAAAGCCAGCATGACAGGTAGTAATCAGTTACTTGACCTAGGATGCAAGAGCAAGCGAAGCGAGCTCGGGACTTGGGGCACCCCGACACGGACAGGTTAGGTTCGAAGGGGATGGCGGGGTCTGAAAGACCCCGCCATCCCCTTCGTGTTAGGTTACTTTAAACCCTGTACGCAAAAATAGGAGCCCCGCGAAGCGGGGCTCCGTCAAAGATTCACGGCAGGTGGTACTATTACTAGGTACATCAGTGTTAGATTACTTGCCAGGAAGAAAAAAAAGCTGGCAATGAGTAGACATATCACAAATTTAGTTGCTTAAGAATTTTCACCATGTTGCGTCATAATAACAGTAGCTTGTTTTACAATATATGGTCGCTTATAAACCATTTATTAGACGCTAAAAGTTTGTCGTTGACCTATTAATTCATTAGACAACTAAATATATTTGCAGACGAGAATGACATTTTAAAGAAGCTGCCTTAATTAGCACCCGTATTTTTATTTTTTGTAGTAACCTGACTAATTTTAAAATACAGATTGTGACTATTGAATTAGACTAACGTCAACCCTATGTATCGTACTAATCCGGGCTACCTGTTAACAAGTAGCGATCCAGCAACGCCCAATTCAAGCGATGTCATTTGATGTTAAAAGGATTACAATGGGGACCGATTATTATGTCGAAATCAGTGGCACAGCGACCACGACCATCCCAACCGCATTCACGTCAAATAGATCATTCACACGTCGTTTCTACATTATATTTAGATCATTATTCGTACTGGGATGACAACGAACCTTGACACTTGGTCGAGATAACGCTGTGATGATGTCAATGAACACTACGACTATGTAATAAGTCGAACAGCTTAAGGGGGATGCTCCAACCAGCCCGCGAAATTCAAATTTTCTTACGTTTTTTGCAATTTGCAGGCCAGTGACATGTTGTAACTTTATCAAAATATGAATTGCGGTAATAACAAGTATAATTTTAAATATAAAAATTATCAAAACATTCGCTCCACCAGCTCTCACAAAGCTGCATCGTGTTAAAATATCCGAAATCTAACTTAGATGCAGCTTTTCTATGTGAGAGCTGATGGAGCGAATGTTTTGACAATTTTTATATTTAAAATTACGTATACTTATTATTACCGCAATTCATATTTTGATAAAGTTACAACATGTCACTGGCCTGCAAATTGTAAAAAACGTAAAAATATTTGAATTTCGCGGGCTACATCGAAGCAATCACCTTAATTTTAATGATCAATCGTTTTGCAAATCAAACAGTTTAATATAAATTGTCTCGAAAGTGCGTCAGCAGATCATAAAATGCTAAGACTATGTTTAAGCCAGACTACCAACTTTAGAAAAAAGCGGATTTGTGGAAGCTTAGTTTTCGGAAATAGTTATAAGTGTATTACTTATTAATAGACTCGACTTCTATCAGTATTCAAAGGAATCAGCTAAGTTAATTCGATTTTTGAAGGAGAGGACGTTTCAAAGGAAAGTTGAGAGTCAATCTCGATAAGTTTCACCCGAATGTTAACATTCCATCCATTAACTGGGAGACCATGATTTCCAAAATTCAAATATTATTAAACAATTGGAAAACTTTCTACTTCTATTACCACATCACTACAGAGTGGAGTACCGCTATATGTGCAGCCCCTGTGAATACGAGCTAGTGGTGCAGGTATCAGCACTGTGCTGGACGACTCTGTCGACTACACGATGTTATCTATCCTAACTAACTACCTACCTAACACTACTGGCTAGTTCTCAACGAACATCCCTACGCATGCATTACATTAGATGACAATTTTACACTATTACTAAAATATCAAGTGCCAATTACATCTACCAGAATATTACAATAAGTACATTGTATTATACAAGATACAGGATTTCATCCACCTACTTGCATAAGAATTACTTTCCATAAATCTCTACCATCACAGACTTTTCTCAATCACTTAAAGTCCTTTTACTTTAACTTGATGCCTTTGCTTTACCTGTAGAGCAGATGTTATCAATAATTTGACATTTCCGAAAATTTTGTGAACTGTTTAATGAGGCCATTCTGAGCACAAATGACTAATCATTTGAACCGAATCTGAAGGAATGCAGTAGTAGGATGTTTGTTAAGTAGCTATCACTATCAGTCGATGTAGAAATAAGCGTACCTTCCAGACAAGCGCCAGGGGCTTCAGTAACACTACTCCACAAACATTGAATATATTGAGCTGAGCCCCTGGAACTTCTCAAGGACTTTTATTTCTACGTGTTCACAGATACGTCAGGAGATGTATCATGTTCTTTTAGACGTACACCGGTATTAGTATAACATGTACTCCTACGTTCATAAGCAATCAAGACTACGGTTCAGCTGGCGAGTTCAAGTCCAGACGCGATTTCCTGCGGTCTCTGCCCATGGACAACTGTCCTGAGGAGGACCTTTGCAAGGAAGAAGACCGCGGGCGCGCCTGGTCTGACTTGGACTTCTTCACTTTACTGCCCCCGCTAGCTGGTTGCTTACCTTTCAACGATGACACTGATATCACGACATCAGTGGATACTCCGTCTTGCTCTAAACAACGAATTAATTTACATTAGTTCATCTGGAACATACTGGTAAGTACCGATATTATAAGTCTTATGAAGGTGGTACATACCAGTACGTTTGATGACTTCTCCGGCATTGTTTAAGAAAAATTTCGGTTTGGAATCCTTTTCTTTTTCCTTATCCTTGTCCATAGGAGATTCCTGTTGATACAAGGAGAATATTTTGAAGAATATTCAATATTAAATACAAAATAAACATAATAAAAGCTGCTGTTAAAACATATTACCTTTGATCTACTAGATTTGGAAGCAGAGTCAGTGCTTCCGCGCCACCACGGTCACTGAATCTCACAGAAGCCCCGTCCGGGCTCCTTGCCGGGGGTGGAGGCCTCGGCCTCCGCGATCTCGCCTTCAGGCTTTGGCGAGCCAGTCCCCGACGTGGTGGCGCCCCTGTTGAATAGCAGAAAATCAATATGCATGTGCATATTCGATTTAAACGATAGAAAACCAGAACTTTGATGCTTAATTTGAATAATTACCGGAAAGCACCTTTACAATAAACGAGTTGCTTCATACAAAAGGTTTTTTTGAGGAACTCATATACACTTACGTCATGTCCACCCGGACGGTGTTATTGTTCTGTTGATTGCGCATAGCTAGTGTCGATACCATAGGCGGGCGTTGCGGCTTGTTAGCCAACAGGCGCTCGATCTCGATCATCACCACCGGAGTCAACTGCGGGACGATCTGCTAACAGATGAAAGGATTTATATGTGATGCACCTATTACAAAACACAAGTTAACTACTAATTGAATTGAAAGTACCTGTAGTGCGTGAATGTTCTCTTTAAATTGTTCAACACTAGTTGCGCCGAGCAGGAGACAATTCACTGACTCATTTTTCAGGCACCACGCCACCGCCAGTTGGCCCATAGTGCAATCTGTTTAGAAAGAAATTAAAAGTTTTAAATTAATATTGGGTTCTACTAACTTAGAAATATGGATTGAGGAATAATACGTACTCAATGTATTTGCCAAATTGGAGAGATCTCGAAGTTTATCACCATAAGTGCGTGGTTCTTCACCAGCCACTTGTTCCTTACTGCCGGTCAGACGCAACTGTAACAAACATTATATTTAGCTTGAAGTTCATTAATTGGTGACCGTTGCTTATATAATCAATTAGGGACTGCTACCTCAGGAACAGCGAGATCCTCTTCACACCAGCTGAATGTGCTATATTTTCTGTTAAATCGTGATTTTGCAAACAAGCCTGTGATTTCTTCACGGCCAAGTCCTTTTCCTGTTGTGATGGCGGACCATGCCATCATACCTAGTAACCACAATATATTTATTAGTATTCACAATGTCAACTTTTGTTAGAAAAACATTCGTAAAAGAGTCATGTTACCTACCGACACCAATTTTATGATACAATTCGGGCATATATAGCTCGGCTTTCTCCCTACAGAACATGTGATATTCTGTTTGTTCCACTATTGGAGTGATGCAGTTAAATTGTCTGCAGTTGCTATATGCATCCATAATCTACGAAATAAATGGCCAAGTGTTACTACCGAAGGACATTCTTGATTGGAGTCAAAGAAACCAATTTCAGACAGATATTTCGTACCTCCGCTGGGGACCAGCGAGCGGTGCCCCAGTACATGACCCATCCTTGATTTATCACGAAGTTCATTGCGCGTACGAGTTCTGTGAAAATATTCAACTTTTAGTAACAGTGTGTCTAACAAGCAATTAAGTTGAAAGTCAATTTGATATTTCAACTAACCTTCCATCGGGCACACAGGATCGACTTTGTGCAGGAGCACTACGTCAATGTATTCAACTTGGAGCCGAGCCAGAGACGCCTTAACACTCTCAACAATGTGTTTACGAGAGAGTCCTCTCTCATCTGACCTGTTATTAGTATGAGCAAACCTAGTGAATGGAGAGTTTACAGTTTGTTAGCAATTAGCGAGCGGGAAGCACATCGAGAGAAGCGACGGTGTCGTGTACGCAGCAAGTACCCTAACAGCAAAGTTAAAGCTTACACCACTCATCTTTACATTGTACATAATACAGTTACTCCTTGGATGCTATACTAAAAATGTAACAGGGTATATTAGTCAATACAGGGCGACAACATCAATATGCAGGTAGGAAACCAGAAAATCTCTAACAGAGATGTCAGCAGGCTATAACATCAATATAAGTAAATGCAAAGGAGTCGATTAGTCATACGTGATCGGTTTAACTAATACACATCTAGCCCAAAAACATCAATCTATGGAAGTCTCACTACATTTTAACCACTCCTCATTCCACGTTGAACATCTAGAAAAGTAAGTGACAAACATCTATGTTGTAAATCGTGCAGTAAGACAGTCTATGTTCTATGGAAGGAAACGTTCAGGTGGACTTGTGGGATGTTACTACAACTAGAGCTTACTTGGTACTCCAGTATATTTTGGTGGTTATGATGATGCTGGTCCTTCTTACGTTACGTTTCTTCAATACCTTGCCCAGTTCTGCCTCACCTTTGGCTATTGAATGATACATTTTATTGACCAGGTGGCCTATCATGAAGACTTACCGCGATCCAGTTTACACTGTGGGAAAGAGATGGCGCTAGACGACTTGTATAGCTCTGTCTCTTTCCCATAGCCTAATAAACTGGATTGCGTTAAGAGATTTTGGTAAGGCCTCAGTTCTGATAAATAAGCAGAAAATCAATACTTTAGTGCCGGCAGTAAAACATCTCGAGATTAGCTTCGAATATTATAAGATTTCATTTTCGTAATTTACCGTTAAAAGCTTCGTTAAGCGCAAATAAGTACTAAGTAATGAAGCTTTTAATCCGATATAAAATAGCATGATGTTACTATTCAAGAGATGAATCTGTAACACCCAAGTCTACTCGTATGCGATATATTTGAAAAATAAACTAATTCAAGTTGCTAACCGCAATGTGCTTCCGATAAATCGAAGAGATTGATTCCATATTCCAGGGCTGTCATAATGACATCTTCAGCGCTTTCTTCATTCAGCATGGCCCATATCCCTAGGCCTATGTTAGGCACCCTTAGGCCGGACTTCCCTAAGTTCTTGTAGCGCAGTCCTGGGGTCACCACCGATGGCATGGTGGTGTGATTTCCCATATAAGTTGATGTGTGCCGAGACACATTTACTTCACCAGCTGTATACAAAAAGTGATCATTAGCTTGTGCAGATGTTCTAAAATATGCTCCTACAATTAATTGTCATAATATATTATTTCCCTAATATCTGGTTGACCGAGCTTTGCTCATTTTTAGGGTTCCGTAGTCAACAAGGAACCCTTATAGTTTCGCCATGTCCGTCCGTCCGTCCGTCCGTCCGTCCGTCCGTCCGTCCGTCCGTCCGTCCGTCCGTCCGTCCGTCCGTCCGTCTGTCCGCAGTTTAGCTCAGAGACGCACTGTACTAGAGAGCTGTAATTTGGTGTAAATATACGGATTTGTTGTGCCGAAAAAGTGGTAAAATAAAATCTCGTAAAATATTTTTTTTAGGGTACCTCCAGTACTTACACGTAAAGTGAGGATTTTTTTTTTCTCGCGTACCCCTTAGTGTGAGGTATCATTAAATAGGCCTTTAAAAAATAATGATAGTTTCCTTTAACAATTTTTTGATAAAAAAATTCGTTTGTGAAATATTAAGCTTTAAAGTGCTAAATTTTGCTCGATTCGAGTGTCCCCCCCCCTCTACCAGCTAAACGGTTATGTTCGGGGGTGTGAAAAAATTCACAATAGTAGTACATATAACGAAGTTTAAAAGAAAATTATCATGACTAAGTAGGCTTTACAACTTTAGGAGTAATAGTCGACCAACTTATAAAATGTACTTAATATCATATTTTCTTAAACAAAATGTATCGGAGACAACTGCAAATGTAAGTTTGTCAACTTTATTTTTACAGCTTTTATATGTATGTTTTTTGGGGATAGGTAGGTTTTTATAGTCAACTATTTTTAACTAACTTCAAAAAAAGGAGGAGGTTCTAAATTCGTTGTAATCTTTTTTCTTATGTTTCTCAAAGACTCTTGGACCGATTTTGAAAATTCTTCTTTTTAAAATTAATTTCAGCGAATCAGTTTAGTTAGTTCGCATAAGTATTTTGATGGGCAACTACGGAACCCTACACTGTGCGTGGCCCGACACGCACTTGGCCGGTTTTTTGTTTTTGGCCCTCATCGGTCATGGCGTTATAGATGGCGCTTCTTAAAACCCGGTTTTCAAAATGTCTATATATTGGGAACCGAGCTTTTCTCGAACCTGGAACCTTGATAAATCGATTCCTCGAGCCAAAAAACATCTAATCTGTAACTTTCATGAAAATCCTTGGAGCCGTTTCCGAGATCCTGATTATATATAAAATATACAAGAATTGCTCGTTTAAAGATATTAGATTTACCTTGAGTATTCCAATCCTATATTTTGAATTCTCTAATAACTGTTCTCTCAATAAAATGGGTTATATATTGCCGTATTCTCCGTAATGAAAAAGAAAATCTACATTTTGTCTACATTGCCGTCTGTCGATGTTGTGATAATGTGTGCCCTGTTTTAATTGACTATAATACGTTATAAACAATAAACATCTTTGATAGTCTTGATAGTTAAATTCATATCTATCATAAAATAAAAGAAAACGCAAACAATCGAAACTTTATTTAAAGTTTATCGAGGCAAATAAAATTTCGTTGTTTTCTTAGGGCGACTTTCACCAAAAGTTAAACATCTTTAAAATTTTATTTAAGAGCAAATATCTATTGAATTTTGTGCTTAAATAAAATTTTAAACATGTTTAACTTTTGGTGAAAGTCGGCCTTAGTGCAGAACTCAATAATATTATTCTGTGGGAAGATAATCTTCACGATAATATCTTTCAGTCTTTCCAGCTAGAGTCACATGTCAACGGGCTGAATATTTTATGCAAAATACAAGGAAAAAACAAGTTAATGTTATTCTGGAAACATCGACAGTAATTTTGAATTATGGACGAGATGTATCTTGGACTACAAATCAAGTAAATCTGCAAGCATTATACGAGTATTGAAGTGAGGACGCACGTGCGTTGGGCTAACCTATGCAGGACAGCATAACAAGTAACTCACGTTAATTATTATCTTGAATTTTTAATCAAAATATTTTTAACATTATCTTGTCGGGTTTTATGTGAAAATGTTCTATGTGTGGTAGGAATTCGTGTTATTATTCAATGAACCTACCTTGATCCAGCATTTGCTGTGAATTTGCACTGAAGTCGTCCATACAATCCAAGGACGCAATGGGTGCCCGACACCTAAACAAATATAAACATTTTATAATTAGTTTTGTCGCCAACTCCAGTTTACTGCGAGTTTGATGAACATACTTGTTATTTTTAAGCTTGTAGTGTTCATATACACTTTATAATATTTTGGCGGCTTCCTCGACCTTCCTGGTGTAACAATATTACACAACTAATTTACTTTTTTATTGAAAGCGTGGCGGTGTTTTATAAATAACACCACTGAAGAGCTAAGAAATTTTGAGTCTGTCTTTTTGTCATTTTTATTTCGCCAGTATCTTTCTTTCTATTATTTTATTAACAATTCGTTCGGTCTCATGGCTGATATTGACGTTAGAGAGGAATAGAAATAAATTCATGACGTTCTGTTGTCTTTGTTAGATACTATTGAATACTTTTAATAAACTGCATTTTTTCTAATGTTTACTGGCGGTCTATCCCATAGCATGCAGACGATACTACTTATTTATCCCCACTTTTTAGATTTGGACGTGACTTATTTGCTTGTTATGTATCTTTATTCATTTTATATATTTTTTTACGGAACGCATTTCAGATTTAGTATGTATAGTTTTTTAACTTAACTTCAGTGCGAAATAAATGTTGATTGATGACTTATTCTACATAGGCTATACAAGGTTTCTAAATAAGGGACCACTACGGATGATTAAGTACACCTACATTAAGCGAATGTTGATCTAAATAAATAAAGTCACAGCTAATTTCAAAATGAATCTGATCTAAAGCTTTAATATTATGTCCATGTTCTAAAGCTACTTATAATGATAGCAATTCTTTGACGTATTGTGTGATTTCTATTATTCTGAATTGCTTGAAAAATATATACATGAAATTAAAATTGAATACTTCTTTGAGTTACTTCCTACGGAAGTGTGTCATGCATGAAAAACCTAAAGACGTAATGATCGCTCGTGATGTCGGGACTGCTTTAACCTTATAACCTAAACGATGAAACGATGGATCTAAAAAAAATATCAGAACTGAAAAGGACAAAGTAAACAAATAGTTGAAAACACTAGGATTATATTGAAAGCAAGGAAGTAGGTGTAAGGCAAGGTGGTGAAGAGACAATGTGACACAATAATATTGTATATCACCGTACCTGTGAGTCGCGGGTCGGCCAACTGTCTCCTCCATCAGCATGAGGCAAGCCAAGCGATCGTAAAACTATCGCCGCTCATGTCTTAGGCGGCGACAACTCACAACTATGCTACTGGGACACCATCGGTGTCATGGTTACTTATCGTTGTAATTGTATCACCGTCTAAGATAAAAGCTTTCCGTGATACCTACTCGCATGCGAAGATCGCGGTGCGCGATGCTGCGTAGTGCGCTCTCAGCTTTATTTGCCAGTGGGAGAAGACATATTAGTGTGGTTGACTACTGCAGATCGCGGCAGCTGAATCGCTTTAGGCATAATGGTACTGCGGTCGTAGTCGACAAATGATGCGAGAGTTCGCTCAGCGCAATGTAATCATGCAGGCGCTGGGGCTGTAGCAGTACGTCTTCTCCCTGCTCGGCGTGTCTGAGCATACAGTTACCGATAGATGGTGGGCATGGGGTTGGAGTCGACGCTGACACTGTCCGGCGGGCCCAGCGGCGTGTGCGGGGTGCACCGGCTGATGGTAGACTCGCTGCGAGACATCTGCGAGCCCTCCTTGGCGCCGCCGACCTCGGCCCCCTTGCATTGCATCTCGTGACGCCTCATTCTGCTCCTACGCTTAGCAACGGCATCTTATCTCCCTACAAACATCTTATCTGTAACGAAACGTTCATACGCCTCCGCACTCCGACCCACACAGAAACAACCCCACAGAGTTCAACCCAAGGATAGGACACGGCGGGTTTAGTTAAGTAACACACTTAAGGAAAGTAGACACAGAGACGCATGCAAGCCCTACGCTAACATCTAGTCAGCTAAGGGTACACAAAATTGAGTGATCCACGTCGAAATAACATCTAAGCGTAGAACTATGGTCGCGTTTTACGTAAATAAATGTAGGACCGCAAAACTGTCGTTTAGTGATCGCGAAACCGATCCGTTTGCACCAGGAGTGTCGCACTCACCAGGGTTGCCTGGAGGTTCTACGTACTCAACATCTGATGTTGCGGTGCGACACGTCGTCGAATATACTGCGAACCTAGTGTACTGTATTGCGGGTGCGGGGAGCGTGGCCATGGCGCACGGGGTGCCGGGCGCCGGTTACACCGCGTCCCCCGCAGCCCCCGCGCCCGCCCGGCCACCCCCCGCAACCCTTAGCCTACTGGCGCCCCAGCGCGCGCCTGCGCGATGCACCCTCACCGATCTGACCTATTTTTAGATTCAGGCTTGGCCGCCATTTCAACTACTTTTAATCCCAACTATGGTCAAAAATTTAATAATATTTTATTTGATGCTGTCCTTTTGTCGTTTAAACTGTCTCTTATTAATTATTGATACAATCAGTAATGCATTACATAAGTTTCAAGGTCAGTGCATTTGGTTAGATCGATCTAGGCTTTCCGGGCGGAGGGGGATATTCTGGTGTTGCAGCGTTTTCACAAAAAGCTCTAGGTGTGGCCGGTCATTGTCTTTATATTATGTACTATACATAGAAATAAAAATAAATGTACTTACTACCTTTATATACGTGAAATTTTGCATATGTGTCTACCTAACAGTACTAGTTGCCGAAGTCTAATTTTGCAGATTACTAGATTTGAACAAATGCTTGGGATAGAAAAGAAAAAAAAGAAGACGTAATTGAAACACTGTAGAATTATACTTCTATTTTTTGCTCGGTCGTCGTCTAATCATATAAGGCATCTGCAGAAGACGGCCAAAAGCAGCTCACATACATCGCATCGATTAAAGTTTTTTAAACAGAAGACCATGCCTCGTCGATCCTGGCACATTATTACCTACCAGTCCCATTTGGTCCCCTATAGTGACCGTGCAGAGCCGACCACTGCCACAACAACTTTAAGATGATAGGTACCTGCAAAACTAGTCCCACTTCCTAAGCAGATACCGAAATATCTCAATCTTTTAACATTACACACACTTTATTTCATTCGCTTTGCTAGAGCAAAAGCGTACGTAACCGTGTGTTTAAACTGTTGAGTGCAGAACATTCGGCATCGGCATTAACAAGGGTGTTGACCTCTACTTACCCATAACAAGAGGCTGGATGGTATACCGCATCATCTGCATTTCCACTAATATCAAGTGCTGATTCTCGGAACGCTCGTGGGATGACGTTGCACTCCGCGTTGACCGTAATGGTACAACCTGACGGCTCACCGCAGTCACTGTCCACTGACTCATCTGCACACAAAGAGGACAAATTATGCAATCAAATCATGCAACATCATCATCAGCCTATTCATACTCCCACTGCTGGGACACAGGCCTCCTCTCTATGAGAGGGAGTGGGCCATAATCCACAACGCGGGCCCAGTGCGGATTGGTGGATGTCACAAGTCTTCGAATTTTTGGTTCTAGGACATGCCGGTTTCCTCACGATGTTTTCCTCAACGTTTTGAGAGCAGTGGTGATGAAATAAATTACGCAAAGTAATGCGCCTGGCGGGGTTCGAACCCACGACCTACAACTTGTAAGTCGGGACCGATACCACTGGGCCACCACTGCTCTTCATTCTTAATCATGCAACATAAATTCCCCAAAAAAAGATAAGCTACCCGATGATACAGTAGGATCGGGTAGCGTGTTGTATGAATGAACTCGGCTGAATGAAACGCATGACGTAGGCCGCACGTAGTCTCGAGGCTAGCGGAGTGAAAAACCCATTTAACCGCTCGTAAGGGTTATCGCCTCACAAAGGCTGAGCTAAGGGAACGGTTACTTTGACACATTAACCTGCTCTTAAAGTTCAATAGTCATTTAGGTACCAAAGAAAAGATGCATAGACTGTGTGAACAATGGCATGACCGTCTTTATTTAATAAAGAAATGGAAGATGTGATAAGCTGACCTCAAATAAAATAAAATCGGGGCAGAAAAAAAAGAGAAAAAAAAAAAGTGAATTTTGCTTAGTATTAGACATCAACGCTTCGCTCCGCCATTGTAAAAACAATGGAGTGGTCAGCCCTTTATCCTGGAATCTCATTTAAGAAGATCTATCTGGGTGGGGCTCACCTCGGCAAGGTCCAAATCTACTAAAGTTCAAGATGATGCCTTCAGTGTCGTCTATACTCTGGCTGGATTGAGGCTTTGTGAGCTGCGTACTGCAGGATTTCTTCAACATGCTCTGCACGGGAAATAATTTCAAAATATTTGAATTCACTTTAAATCACTGGCACATTTGTCCCCAGGTTGGGTAAAAAGTCAGAAGATGTATTTTTAATAAGTTTTTGAATCGAAGAGTGAATGAGTCCGTTGACCGCCTTTGTTCCGGAGGGCGTGTTTCGCGCCGCCCTATTTGTCGCGGATATTTACCCGATTTTTAACGAGATTCCCCAAATTTTAAACTAGCCACTTATGAAATTCTTAAATTATAAGCACAAAAACCCATTTCAATGTGTTTAGAATGAAAATTAAATATTTGAGATTATCAGGGAGACGCGCTCGAAGCCGACTTGTTGCAGTCAGGTCGGTGTTGCATCTATTGCATAGCTCTCTTCTCCCGGCACTCCCAGCACTCCCAGCCCCGTGCAATTTTTATAGGTCAATATATTCGCGCATGTGTCAGTACTGTGTAATTTATGTCAGGAACACTAGACAGAGTGCCTAGATAGTGGGAATGAGAGGTTGCAGTTTATTGATTTCATCCCGGAACTGACAGATATTGAGATAGGTGATATAGGTGTAAACTGTTGTCCCCAGCCATAGTTCATGTAAGAAAGTGCTGTGGGAGATAAATCTACATGTAAGTAGTTTGCTCCCTCTTCAATTTGGCATTTGTTTAATTTTTTAATCCGTTTGTGTGATTAATAAACCGAGTCGTATGCATGTTTGAGTGTCTAGTGAATAAAAACAATAAAATATGTAGCGTCCAAAAAATATGGACAGCGGTCAAGAAATGGTCATTTAAAGATGGATGAAAATCGGACTTACGCCTTAGTAAGTCAAATACCAACTTAATACAAAAAAAGTTAAACATCTGTTAAAAACTTGTCAAAAAATACAACCGTCAACTTCAAAACGGCATTTGACGTTGATTTACGGGTAATTTTGCAGCTCCACTTTTATAAGACAAGCGTTCAACAGATAATTTTTAAATGCATGCGAAAATAAATATATAAAAGTCAATGAATGTGATGACATTACACGAGTTGCTTGATAACTATTACGTACCTAAACGAGTGATTCTAAAAATAATATTCATTTAATTTAATGTTGTCTTAAATTGTGAGTATACGTTAAACAACACAAAACTAATTATCAACAACACCCCGTATCAAGAACCACTTCCAAATTCCTCAATTTACTACTCGTATAACAATACAAACATTTTTCAAACGAGAACGGGACTCGAACCCGTAACACGTAGTACCCTCTTAACAAAGTACCAGCTAGCATTATGATGGCGACAAACTTTTTAAATTTTAACGAATGGCGCGGCGTACGAAACGCTTCCCGCCAAACTCGAGAATTGGCGTGGATTAATAATTATTCAGATACAAAATAAACACATTCACATTGTCAGTCAGTTTCATGCAAGAACAATTCTGTGCCTCTAGTGAAAAAGGGTATAAGTCCGATTTCATTTAATCGGACTTATACCCTTTTTCACTATTACGTATTGAGAATTCTTGCATAAAACTGATGGAGATTGTCCTATTTGTTGCATAAAATGTGAGTCGTGTTGGGTGGCGCGGGGAGCTACAGCCCCCACCTCCTAACAAATTATATAGGTCGTCTTAGTGCCTCTTCTAGATCAGGGAGCGCTAGCCATCCTGTAACACGTACTTTATGAATAAATTATAATAAGTGTGCAATCAAACATTCGTGAAAAAGTGAGTTTAGTGGTTGTAAAAAAAATAAACTTTGAATTTATTTAATTTGTACCTTAGAATAGCAGCTTGTGTCAAAAATGTGAACTTAGTATTTCAGAACAATTTGATTTGTTTTTAAATGACTTGGAAAACTGAAAAGAGTACACTAAACTAATAGTAACAACGTTAAAGCCTCGTTTAGACGAGATGCAAGAAATTGCATGCGAGTTGCATGCAAGTTTGAGGACGTTGCGGACTATCAATGGACATTGATTTCAGGTGGCCTGATATGACGTCTTAGAGCGTGAGTAGTATGGCTTTGGGAAAGAGACAGGGCTATATTAGTCGTCTAGCGCCGTCTCGTCCACTGAGCGGAACTACGACGTCATGGTAGGCCACCGGTTGTTCAATCAAACACCGAAATGTATTCAAACTTGCATGCAAGTTCTCGCAGCGCAGCGTGTAAATGGGCCTTAAAAAAGCATAATACAAAGAGTCCAGAGAACAAAAGCTCGCTTATTTTATAGTGTGTTTGGTTTCCGATTACCGATACTTGAAGGGAATATTATAGACTCATTTTAATCGACAAAACTGTTTATTTAAAATTCCTTAATCAATATCTCGCGAATGGCGGCCATTTTAGTTATTTGGTCGGTAGAAATGGGTTATGTAGGTACGTACAATAAAATGCAATTGCAAAATATTTCTGAATCCAAGAGACCTACATAAATACAAATGACTTTATTGCGAAGATAAACGCTAAGGCTACTTAAAAACTTACTAAAGTTTTCTAAATAATAAGTGAAAGAAACCAAAAACATTGGAAAACCCAAAATTGTACACAAAAAAAAACACAGAATTGTACCTACACAAAAATGACTGTGTTGAGTTAGGAATAATTTTATAAGCAGTTTTGTCCATAAAATTAAAGTATAATAATTATCCCCTTCAAGTATTGAAACCAAACAATACTGTTTAGTATGTCACTTCCAGATTTGGGTGCTCAATGTAGCAATTTGGAGTTAGTTTTTTCACCCAAAGTATCAAACTTTGTTTGTAATTGATGTTTTGTGTCAATAAGTTCGTTGCCTGTAAAATATCGCAAAGCTCATGTCACAGGTAAAAAATTATGCTAATTTTTTATTCAATACGCAGTCCACTGCGCAATTACGTCAACGAAGCCGTGTAAATAAACTTGAGATGGCCATATTTTCTTCGTTGCACTTACACGCGCATGAGCTTTAGAACTCAATAAAAATATTTTATTAATAGGACCACTTGTCAGTTACTCTGTGATGCTTGGTGGTATCCGGGATGGAAGGTCGGCTGTGACGCAGTCTTGCTGCCTGACGCTGCAGGTCACATAGCCGGTGATGAGACCACGAAGTGTTCATCCCCCGCAGACCCTCCACCGCCTCAGCAATCTGCACCAAAACTAAATGTTGGACACATGTCATGTAAGTAATAACATGGAAACTTGACCAAGTTTTCTTGCATGTATTAACCCAACGACGTTATAATACTGACTCCTAATAACAGGCGACCGATGTCTGCCAACACATTAGGCAAAAAAGTCTTATATTCGTCTCATTTTGACCAATCCTGTGAGCCGTAAACATACGTTGAGGCAGAACAGACCTTGAGTTAGCCAATCACAACGCAGTACCCCGTCCCCCTCGCTTATGTAGTACCTCAGCGAGTTGACAGAATAATTTTTGTTCCTTAGATCGTGCATGCGGAGTCTAGTATTTTAGCGTCGTTGCATTAACCTATTTTGTCTTACCCACCTGATTTGAAGTCTTCTGTCGTACCTACTCCTCATTGACGTCTGACCTGATCTCCCCGTTTGAAATTGAACCTATTACTTGTAGGGCGGGGTGTAGATGGCAAGCCTATACCGCCTACAAGAAGTGAACTACCCGGAAAGATTGACGAAAGTCCAACAACAAGTAAGTCTTCACAGTTTAGTAACTCTTTTTACATTCCTGTGGTCATACAACCTGCTATAATATACACCTAAAGTTAAATAATTACCTTTAATGTAACCATTCCTTCAATCCCTATAAACTATATCCTTTCTGTATGATACCTATCAGTTTAACAAAAACATAATCTAATTCCAATCTGCAGGCTGTTACTGAAATAATTTATCAATTCAATTGTGACGACACGATTGGCGCAGTGGTTGAGTGATCGACTGCTGCGCAGGTGGTTGCGGGTTCGATCCTCGCACATAACAAATATTTGTATGATCTACAAATAGTTGTTTCGGGTCTGGGTGTTTGAGTATGTCAGTTGTGAGTTTGTAAACGCACCTACAGGAAGAAATTCCTAGCGGAGGCAACGTTTAAAAAAGATTACAGAATTTATCCGATTGTCCGAATAATACTATAATAGACATACAGTTAGTATCTAAAATGTAAGATATACCGTACCGACTCAATCTTAATGGTCAATTTGTATTTTCATCGGTGAGTCTTACCAAAATCTTAGGTTTTACCGCAATTCGGACTTTTAGAGTAACATAATTATACATTAGCTTTGTACAGCTTTTCATGTTTACATCTCCAATGTCAGTCCCATATTTTACATACCAAAAAGTAAAAGAAATGGTACGTATTACAAGGGTGCCTAAAAAACCACTTTAGCAGAATCATTTGTAAAATAGACGAGAGAAAGGTAACTTTTATAGCAATTCATATTCTGTTGTATGTTTGAACGCTCAAATATTATGGTAATACACTGAATACTTAATTTGGTATTGCTCAACAAGTGGTTGTCGCATGATAAACCTCTGTAAGTAGTGCCAAAGTTAGTGTGATTTGCTGAAAGCAAGTTTGATAAGTTAAAAGGTTTCTTGAATATAAGCCAAATGTTTTTTTGTGTGCTATAGTAAATGTTTTTGATATTTTTAATGATCTTTATTATTGTTTTCGCTAATATCTCACTATTTAACTCTCGCTGTCATGTTATATTCCGGTTTACCACATTGGTTTTAATTAAATTACTAAAACCTAATCAATTAAGCAAATTGGCAGATTAGCTTCATAGTCTCACAATTAGAGTGAAATATACAAATATGGTGAAAAAAAATACTTAACAATTTTCAGGGGCTCCCCCGCCAGTCCCCCGGGGCCGTTACAGGCGGGGTCGCCTCGCGACGAGGGCGCCAAGCGGAACAAAAGGTATCGAAACACCATAACTGACTAGTTAGAACGTATGCAACGCGCCGCTGCAGCGCGTTTGACACGATACGACGCAAGTCGGACGCAGCCTAAAACAAACGACAACAAACTGCTCTGATGAAAACGCGACGTCGACGCGCGTTTTTAAAACGCGCTGCACCGGCGCGTTTAAAAAACGTGGTGTGCATAGGCTGTAAAAGCTATTTGAAAGCGGGTCTAAAAAGGCTACTTTAAAAATAAAATTATTACATGAATCGTCAAATGGTTCCTAGACGATCTCAAATAAAATTCTCAAGAAATAAATAAAGATAGTAGGTTATTTCTTTATTTTTATAAAAGAAAATTTTCAGTTTACAAAATAATCATAGGCCACAAGGTGGTAGTCCGCACTTTGCCGATCGCTGATGTAAAAGGATCCTCCAATTTTATTGCTTTGTATGAAAATTAGTGCAGTAGATGCTAAGTCTACGTACGGACTGATGTGAAATAACTTGTGCGTTTAACATTTTACGAATATTAGAAGAATTGCTTAAAGTGGGCTTTTTAGACCCCAGTTAATTTTTTCGAACGCTGTTTCTGAATTGAGTCAATAGAATAAGTTGAAGTCGTGAGAATTAAAAAGATGACATACCTAACTTTTTCTCCTTATAGATTTTATGAAACATTGAAGGGACACTACTTTACGTTCTGGGTAAAAATATGTATTATATCTGAAACTGGGGTGTAAACCCCAGTTACAGATTAGACTATTGTTCTCTATTTTCCATTCGTCGTTTTTAACATCTTGGTTAGTTTCAGTCAATTCTACCATTGGCAAAAAAACTTTGAATGCCGGTTACAAAAAGCTAATAGCCTCCAGTACTTATCTATAGTAAATTCATTATAGGAGTATGTTTACAAGCCTAAATTGAAATAACTAAAAACCACAGACATACACTTTTGTAGCACCCAGCAAATAGTCAATTTTTAATTAATTGCAGGCAGAAAACCAAAATACCTACCTACTGCTTTTTTCAAAAATGAGTCTAATTCGTTTATTGGAATTGACATTACACACACCATCACAAACGAATATCGTGAATTGTGAATGAGGTCTTAAAACGTGAATAGTTCCAATGAGGAAAAGAGACAGAGATATACAAGTCGTCTAACGCCATCTCGTTCCCTCAGCGGAACAACTAAAGCTTTTATACGTCATGATAAGGCCCCTGTCCTTCCCTACCTCTCGTTTTTTGTCCTCCTCTGCTTCAATCGCTCTTTGGTGGAGAAGATTTATGTCGAGTTGCCTGATCTCTTCAGCCTCCCTAGCTTGACACTCCTTCTCCTAGAATGTTTATGTTGTAATCAATATGTAGATCCAGAAGAAGTTACAGCACAGAAACAGCTTTACACACGGAGTCAGCATTATTTTCAAACAGATTTCAACTAGCATTTGTTTGTTTGTTCCCAGACACGTCTAACGACTCAGTAAGTATTGACGTAGTAGTTCATAATTATGATTCTCACATTGCTTACATAAATTCATTTTTCTAAAAGAAATTGTAAAGTTTTTTTTGCAACCATGTGTACCTATCTACGTTTTACCTAAACCCTTCATGCTATACCGTCATAATTATCAGCATGCCAATGAGTACTACGTGTTCACGATCAAGCTTATGGTGTCTAAAGCTGTGTCTGTAACGCAAACAGCATTTACTGTCTGACTTCGAGAAACAAAAGGTAAACAATGCCTATGCGAGAATGAAAGCGCTTCGTTCATATTTTCGTTATATCATGCATGTTGTTATAGTATACCTTCTGTAGTTGCTTCTCATGTTCAAGCTTCTGCTGTTCAAGCTCTTCTTCTGGTATTGGCGGTGTCTCATCTCCACTAGATGCATGTTTGTTTCCTAAACGATTCAGCAAAATTTAAATCATTCACAACAAAACAATTCCGGTCAAAACAATGTCAAAGCTACCTACCAGTAGGAGGATGATACGATATCCAAAACTGATGAGCCATCCTTACGAGCTAAAAAACACGGTTAAATGAACTACCGCCTTATATCCGTCAAGGCTAAAATGCGTTTACAGCTCTGAATACCGAACGAATACTGAAATACGTATAAACCGTAAGATTTTATTCATAGACGTTTATTTTCATGGTAGATTCACTACGAAGTTACGTTGTATAGAACCGATTGGCGAGAAGCCAAGACGCTGCGTCGCAGTAGTCCCTTACTCCAAACTCGATAAATACTTACCTAATTTTTATATTTTATGAGCCTAAAATAATGTTGTTTATTCCAATGATTAAAGAAGTTACTATTTCACATGTACACTCGGTTCCAAAAATAACGGGTCAGACACATAAACCCGAATATCTCCCGAACTACGTATGCCATCCTAATGAAACGAAGACTGTTCAATTGAGAATTTAATTATAAAGATAAAAAATAAAATAAAACTTAGTTGCACCCACAATATCAATCACTAAATTAAAAAAACACTAAAGTAGTCATATTTTTCTTAAGATTACATTTTTGTTTATGATTGTTTTTTTGGTGTTTTGCATCACTTTCTTCATTTAATACTTTGTATTGCCTCCACGAGCTCTTCTGACAGCTTCCAGGCGATTAGGCATGCTGTACACCAAATTTCGGAGCCGGTGCTGAGCAATACCTTCCCATTCCTTGTTTGAGCTCGGGAAGCGTGATTGGTGGGGGGTTTCGACCTTTCACGCATCTCTGAAGCTTGTCCCAGGCGTGCTCGATGGGGTTTAAGTCCGGGCTTCGCGCTGGCCACTGCATGAGTTCGATACCGACCTCTTCAAGGTAGTCATGTACAATTCTGGCGGTATGGGGACGCGCATTATCATGCATTAATATGCCATGCCGGTCTATCCTGGCCATGAAAGGACCTACATGTTCATTGAGGATCTCTTCCACGTACCTCTCTGCATTTAGAGTTCCATTTTGAATGAGTACCAGCTCGGTGCGGGCCTCAGCAGAAATCCCAGCCTAAACTTGTACGGAGCCTAAACCGTACGCCACTTTTTCCTCCACACACGCTTGATGGAAGCGCTCCCCTGGTCTTCTGTACACCAACTGCCTACCATCATGCTTATAAACCATGAATTTAGACTCGTCCGTGAACATTACCCTAGACATTGGTCTAGTGTCCAGTTTAGGTGCTCGCGCACGTATCTCTGTCTTGCAATTCGATGTCCCCGTTCCAGTTTGGGGCCATTTGCGGGCCTCAATAGTTTCAAATTTGCTTCAGCAAGACGTCTTCTTACTGTTTGAGCGCTTAAATTGCCACCTCCAAAGCGAATAAAGTGAGTTTTTAGACCAACAGCAGTTTGAAAACGATTTCGGAGCGTTGTAGCCACCAGTTGTCTATCTTCCCAACAGCATGCCTAATCGCCTGGAAGCTGTCAGAAAAACTCGTGGAGGCAATACAAAGTATTAAATGAAGAAAGTGATGAAAAACACCAAAAAAACAATCGTATAAAAAAATGTAATCTTAAGAAAAATATGACTACTTTAGTGTTTTTTTAATTTAGTGATTGATATTGTGGGTGCAACTAAGTTTTGTTTTATTTTTTATCTTTATAATTAAATTCTCAATTGAACAGTCTTCGTTTCATAAGGATGGCATACGTAGTTCGGGAGATATTCGGGTTTATGTGACTGACCCGTTATTTTTGGAACCGAGTGTAGGTCATTAATCAGGTTACATATATGTTTGTCTAATGCATTAATGTAATAAAAATGAGTACTCGTTCTAAATAGTTATTAAAACATCAATAGTATTACATAAATGTTTAGTATATTTACTCTCTTTACTCTTGTTTCAGTCGAAGCTTCTATAGATACCTAAGTACATAGCGTTAGGTATAAACAGGATGTTTTGAAAGAGAAAGTTTTTAGGGGTGTGTTGGAAGCGTGCCAAACCTTCGTCGATTGCGTTGTCAGCCGGGGGGTGAAAACAATTACAGAATGTTTCCATGTTTTTAGTTATGTTGTGCCTTAGTTTTGCTTGCTTGAACTAAAACCTACTTATACTTAGTAAAAAAAAGAGTGGATAGCTCTATGATTGGAATTACATGGATTCGATTAGTGAGGGCTACGAGTAATGGGCGGCTCCAATGACTCGCTGCCCGACCATGGTCAGGGACATGGACATGGGTGTCCGCACAATGACGGGGCCCCTTTAGAGGACCAAAGCCTTACGCGGGGTCGCGGGACTACCGAATTGCCGTGACCCCGGAACGTAAAGGGCGATTGAATGACACCTTGGATTATAGTCAGTAAAAGTCTGATAGTCCCTCCTGCCCTGTCCTGGTCTTTTGATAATTTTACAAAGCTAAAAAAAAAAATATATACCCAGCGATTTGCCATGTTGCGTAACAACAAACACAACAAAAGGACGTAACAAATCATAAGGAATTACGTCAAAACTATTAAATTCTTCTGTCTAAGTACTATTATTGTCGACAATCATGGAGTGATGTCACGCTCACGAGTATATGCCATGATACTGACAAGCATTTTGGCGCGAATTTGTGAATTTGAAAAATATCACAAGCTTACAAAAATCATTTATATTATGCAGTTACAACAATTTTGATCTTTAATATAAAAATCAATTGCTGTTCGTTAGTCTTGCTAAAACTTGAAAACGGCTGGACCGATTTGGCAAATTTTTTGTTCTGAATTATTTTTGAAAGGCGGTACGAAGTTTGCCGGGTCAGTACCCTTAGTACGAATTTTCAGTATTTGAGACGTAAAGTAAACTGGAACTTTGACAATTTCAAATTGTCAATTTTTAAGGAAAAAATTAGTTCTTTCTTCGCACACCAGAGGCGCTGTTCTATTTTTTCATACAAAAACGCTGTAAATACTGAAAAGACGCTGTTTAGTAAAAGTGTGAAAATTCGTGCTAAGGGTACAGGTAGTTGGAATTTGGAAATAAATACACCACACACACTAGTACACTTTGGCACATTATAGAACAGTTTTCAGTCAAAATTAGTTATACCTCATATACTTAGCAAGATACCCTCAAAACAAGTAGGGGTGTCCTCTCCATTTAATTTTTTTTTATAATTTGCGTAGATAAGTACCTATAACGAAATCGCCATAATACTTATATTTTTGTAACCCTCAAATTTTTAGTCACTACAGGCACAAGTGCGTTTTGCAAAACAAGTTCGTAACCCTCCGTGCATCGGGCAGTCAATTCAAGTGTTACGGCCATTATTCATACGGAAAGAGGGGAGCGTTTCCGCCGCACAGTGGGCTGAAAATCAATCTTCATAGACTTAGGAATCAACTTCGCAAATCTGTATTTTTTTTGGCAGAAATGGGCTTAGGTATTGTGTATTGATCAATAAAATGCTATCTCGCCTTTTGAATAAACGTTTTTCGTTACTTTATAGCACTTGGTTGAAAAAAATGTATGGAGAAATATGTAAAAAAGGGTCTATTTCAAATTTGGCACGAGTGCCCCTAATTTCCTTCGGCACGATTATAGCCCTTATTTTTTCGCATTTTTTGACATATCACATTATGCGCGCACGGGTGAGAGTTTGGCCGAAAAAAAATAAAATGTGTTTTTAAAATTAAAAAGCAGATTTGGGGCAGTCGTGCCCCTAATTTCCTTCGGCACGATTATAGCCCATATTTTTCCGCATTTTTTGACATATCACACTATGCGCGCACGGGTGAGAGTTTGGGCGAAAAAAAATAAAATGTGTTTCTAAAATTAAAAAAGCAGCTTAGGGGCACTCGTGCCCCTAATTTCCTTCGGCACGATTATAGTCCTTATTTTTCCGCATTTTTTGACATATCACACTATGCGCGCACGGGTGAGAGTTTGCGCGAAAAAAAATTAAAATGTGTTTTTAAAATTAAAAAAGCAGATTAGGGGCACTCGTGCCCCTAATTTCCTTCGGCACGATTATAGTCCTTATTTTTCCGCATTTTTTGACATATCACACTATGCGCGCACGGGTGAGAGTTTGGGCGAAAAAAAATTAAAATGTGTTTTTAAAATTAAAAAAGCAGATTAGGGGCACTCGTGCCCCTAATTTCCTTCGGCACGATTATAGACCTTATTTTTCCGCATTTTTTGACATATCACACTATGCGCGCACGGGTGAGAGTTTGGGCGAAAAAAAATAAAATGTGTTTTTAAAATTAAAAAAGGTTTTTAATCTGTTTAAATTGACACTAGATACTTAATGATTATAAATTAATTAATTTATGAACAAAAATTTAATATATACAGATTAAGAATTACAAATTTCGTGGAAATTAATGTTTTTGTAATTTAATAACGATGATAGTTTAATAATGAGATTTTTATTAGCAATTGGCTATCATCTATCATAATGAGACTGCAGAGTAGCAGACAGCACTGGGGCAAGCTTCTGATAGATAAGTGCACACTTTTACATCGATCATGGTCATGACGACATTGTGTTAAACCTCAATGCCATCAACACATTTGGTTGGTCATCAAGTTTTTCTTTCTGCTTCCATTTTAGTCATTTCAATGTCTACTACCAACTCACTTTCTTGGAAAAAAATAAATTGGACTGTTCAGCAGTATAATGCAAAGCACGGCTTAGTGAGCTCACATTATTGTCATTATCCAATGATATTATAAAGAAAGATACGCCATGTTCATACTGAATGGCGTTCAAAATTGTTGCGTTGTTATTAAAGTAATTTAAAACTACGACAGCGATAGATAATGCGGAACGTATTACGATAGAAAGAGATAGGGATAGTAAAGGGCAACAATTTGTCTTACTTTGTCCTCAACAATTTGTGCGTGCTAGTGCGATATCTGCCTCTTTTTATTTATAATATCATTGGTCATTATCTCTGTAATAGGACATTGGGTCTCATTATGATAGATGATAGCCAATTGCTAATAAAAATCTCATTATTAAACTATCACCGTTATTAAATTACAAAAACATTAATTTCCACGAAATTTGTAATTCTTAATCTGTATATATTAAATTTTTGTTCATAAATTAATTAATTTATAATCATTAAGTATCTAGTGTCAATTTAAACAGATTGAAAACCTTTTTTAATTTTAAAAACACATTTTATTTTTTTTTCGCCCAAACTCTCACCCGTGCGCGCATAGTGTGATATGTCAAAAAATGCGGAAAAATAAGGACTATAATCGTGCCGAAGGAAATTAGGGGCACGAGTGCCCCTAATCTGGTTTTTTAATTTTAAAAACACATTTTATTTTTTTCGCCCAAACTCTCACCCGTGCGCGCATAGTGTGATATGTCAAAAAATGCGGAAAAATAAGGACTATAATCGTGCCGAAGGAAATTAGGGGCACGAGTGCCCCTAAGCTGCTTTTTTAATTTTAAAAACACATTTTATTTTTTTTCGGCCAAACTCTCACCCGTGCGCGCATAGTGTGATATGTCAAAAAATGCGGAAAAATAAGGGCTATAATTGTGCCGAAGGAAATTAGGGGCACGAGTGCCCCAAATCTGCTTTTTAATTTTAAAAACACATTTTATTTTTTTTCGGCCAAACTCTCACCCGTGCGCGCATAGTGTGATATGTCAAAAAATGCGGAAAAATAAGGACTATAATCGTGCCGAAGGAAATTAGGGGCACGAGTGCCCCTAATCTGGTTTTTTAATTTTAAAAACATATTTTATTTTTTTCGCCCAAACTCTCACCCGTGCGCGCATAGTGTGATATGTCAAATAATGCGGAAAAATAAGGACTATAATCGTGCCGAAGGAAATTAGGGGCACGAGTGCCCCTAATCTGCTTTTTTAATTTTAAAAACACATTTTATTTTTTTTCGCCCAAACTCTCACCCGTGCGCGCATAGTGTGATATGTCAAAAATGCGGAAAAATAAGGGCTATAATTGTGCCGAAGGAAATTAGGGGCACGAGTGCCCCAAATCTGCTTTTTAATTTTAAAAACACATTTTATTTTTTTCGGCCAAACTCTCACCCGTGCGCGCATAGTGTGATATGTCAAAAAATGCGGAAAAATAAGGGCTATAATCGTGCCGAAGGAAATTAGGGGCACTCGTGCCAAATTTGAAATAGACCCTTTTTAACATATTTCTCCATACATTTTTTTCAACCAAGTGCTATAAAGTAACGAAAAACGTTTATTCAAAAGGCGAGATAGCATTATATTGATCAATACACTATACCTAAACTCATTTCTGCTAAAAAAATTACAGATTTGCGAAGTTGATTCCTAAGTCTATGAAGATCGATTTTCAGCCCACTGTGCGCCGCAACCCTTGGGACCTTGAACTTGAAAAGGAGTAATACGAAAATCGAACATCAGTCATGCGTGGCGATAAGGTTAGGGTTAGCATTATTTTGCTGAGCGCTCGCTATATTTTTGGACCGAAAAAATGGTCATCTGTTTTTATTAATGTACATTATTATCTATCTATCTATCTAATCTATCTAATATCTTTAAACGAGCAATTCTTGTATATTTATTTATAATATAAATAAATATACAAGAATTGCTCGTTTAAAGAAAAAGTTTAAAGAAAATCCTTGGAGCCGTTTCCGAGATCCCGATTATATATTATATAATCGGGATCTCGGAAACGGCTCCAAGGATTTTCATGAAAGTTACAGATTAGGGGTTTTTCGGCTCAAGGAATTGATGTATCAAGGTCCTAGGTTCAAGAAAAGCTCGTTTCCGAAGATATAGACATTTTAAAAACCGCGTTGTAAGAAGCGCCATCTATAACGCCATGACAGATCAGGGCCAAAAACAAAAAAACCGAGCAAAGCTCGGTCAACCAGGTATTTTCATTTAATATGGTGTAAACATGAACTCAATCATGTGCCTGAGGATGAACGACGCTGCCAAGGCCGGCCTAAAAAGAGATGGCAGGGCAGTACGATCTAGACCTTGATGGGTGATCCGAAGTGGCACTACAAAAGAACACTTGGACACTTTTAGTAAGATAAATTAAAACGTGTTAGGATAGGTTAGATGTAGGTACTTACTATTCAGTAGTCCGGGGCAGAAGAAGTCGCTTTGGATCCCGCTGCTCCTTGACGCAGGAGTGCAGGGAAAATCGGGGTGGTTTTAGTCAGTCGAGTCTAAAAAGCCCTTAGGCCTTACCCACCACATATTAGGCGATTACTTAAATTATTTAAAAAAAAGGGTTACAAATGTTCGTACCTTGAATATTTGAAGTGCCAGTCAAACTTGTCGTATGCATCGATAGGTTTTGGTACCCCTTTATAAGGACCTGAATACCTGGATAAGTATTCTTCACACAACTACTAATCTGTAATGTTACATAACTTGCATATGTGAGATAGGTCAGGGACTGAATTACCCAAAAATAAAGGTACCTTAAAATTTCGGTATGACGTCATACCGTTAAATAACGATAACCGATATATAACGGTACCGTTATTTTTTAAAGTAGCTGAATTTTAAGGTACAATATTTATACCGGTATATTTCGGTAGCAGTACCTTAACCTTTATAATAATAGCGGTACCGTAACCTTAACCTTTTTAAATAAGGGTTTTCTTTGATATACCGCCTCACCACTCTATCTGTCTCTGTCGTTCGCGATTGTTGAATCACTCAATGTACTTACGCGGGCTATCTGCCTCACGGCGCGGGGCGCGGGCGGCGGCGGCGCGCGGCGGCGGGGCGGCAGGCGCGTACTTTGAGTTTGTAGTAAATATTGTACATACGCATTTATCTAACGTATGTCCTTTGCTATAGTTTTTTATAATATTGTTTTACGGTTACCGTCTACTATCATTTCTTAATTCGAAAATTGTTTAAAGGAGATCATTTTTTTTGGGCCTTTTCTGAAAGTGCCGGCCAACGAAAAAAATTGGTACCAATGGGTAGTACTAGTCATTTGGAGCAATAGTTACTATGGCAGAAAAGTTGTAGGATTGCTCTCGGCCAAGTTATACAAGTTTGAAGATTCGTAATTTTCATACATTTTTTTTATTTCTGAAAGTGCTCAGAAACACCAAATAATGATAAGTATTGCTAGAACTAGCGACCTCAAGCAATTTAACATAAAATATCATCACGCTTGTAATCCCTGAAGGGTTGGGCAGAGGTGTACCGAATTAAAATAATAATAATCTCTTAATTTTTTGTGAAAAGAAATAAAAACATGTTCTTCTTCTTCTTTTTCCTCAACCTTTAGTCACCCAATGCTGAGTGTAGGTCTCTTCCAAATCTCTCCACTTCTGGCGGTTTTGTGTTATGGCTATCCAGTTTCTTCCGGCCACTACAAGATCGTCTGTCCACCTAGTTGGTTGTCTCCCCACATTCCTCTTTCCCGTGCGTGGTCACACTTTCCAAAAACATATTAAAATATATAAATCTGCTGGTGGGGCCAGCATCGGGAACAGAATCAAAATTGCCTGTGGTAGGGGTCTTGGGAGAGCGACCTCCTGACAATACGAATCGTGACCAATTAAGTGCTTTTTGAATCAACCCCTTTTTTGGGAAATAGAATCATCAAAGGAGTTATCTCGCTCTGGGTCAACGACGAAATAATACTAGACTCCTAATCACAGGCGACCGATGCCTACACATTAGGCAAAAAAGTCTTATATTCGTCTCATTTCGACCAATCCTGTGAGCCGTAAACATACGTTGAGACAGAACAGACCTTGAGTTAGCCAATCACAACGCAGTACCCCGTCCCCCTCGGCGACGTAGTACCTCAGCGAGTTGGCAGAATAATTTTTGTTCCTTAGATCGTGCATGCGGAGTCTAGTATTACATCGTCGTTGCTCTGGGTTGAGCTGGAGAGTCTGTCAGACTCCTGCTGACTAAAAGTCCACCCTATTCATTTGGGTGACATTACATTACATTCATACATTTGTTGTTTTCTTAAAGAGCCTCATAGCTTTCGGAACGCGATACTGTAGAACCCCCAATTAGCGATGGGACGGGTTTACATCGCCGTGCAGTTAACGAGACTCAACTGGTATTCGACCTTGATATCCCGTGGAACTTCAAGGAGTATTCCTGGGGCTGCATTCAAGCAGTTACCCAATCTTGTGGGGCAAATGCCTCTTTTTAGAGGCTCTACGTGAAAGTGGTACGTTTAAAGTCCCTCTACAGGAACTCTGTGTCCGTCGTCTCCATAAGGAGGCGACCAAACAAGCTGGGCGCACCAGGGCATTGATAGCTATTCGGGTGATCCACACATAGTTGCTGGAGGGCCCCGCTTCCAGATTACACGGTGGCAATCCGGAAAGGAGGCTGCCATTTCTTCTGCAGCAGTAATGACAGCGAAGGAGGAAGAACACATGAAAGAGAGGACACCCTCGAAATCTCAATCCAGCCGCGTACGGCGAGTAATGGGGAGTAAGGACGACAGCATGTCGTGTTCCTCGCGCGCCTAAAGGAGCTTTCAGAGGCCCTTATAGAGCCAAACGCCTACCAGCTACCCTACAAAGTCGCAGGACTATCTTAGTAGAACACCGTAGCACAGTTGATGACTTTATTAGCCAAAAAACAAGGCTGATTCAGAAAGCAGTACTTTTAGTCAGGATTGGTATTGTTAGGAGGTCGCTCTCCCAAGACCCCTACCACAGGCAACGTTGCTTTTGTTCCCCATGCTAGCCCCACCAGCAGATATATTTATTTTAACATGTTTTTATTTCTTTTCACAAAAAAATACCTAACCCAAAAACTATTATTCATTTAAATTCGGTACACCTCTGCCCCACCCTTCAGGGATTACAGGCGTGATGATATTTTATTTTAAATTGCTCGAGGTCGCTAGTTCTAGCAATACTTACCATTATTTGGTGTTTCTGAGCACTTTCAGAAATTAAAAAATGTATGAAAATTACGAATCTTCAAACTTGTATAACTTGGCCGAGAGCAATCCTACAACTTTTGTGCCATAGTAACTATTGCTCCAAATGACTAGTACTACCCATAGGTACCAATTTTTTTCGTTGGCCGGCACTTTCGGAAAAGGCCCAAAAATGTATGGAGCGTGAATGTTCTCCTTTGCTCGTTTCGTGTTTTGTATTTATTGGTAGCATTTGTTCTGCTTTGTACAAATGAACTCCCAGTTGAGTAATATTTTAACCGACGAACAAAAAAGGAGGAGGTTCTCAATTCGACATGTACCTAGATATAGGGTAAAGTACCCAACTGCTGACCTCCCACCAACTATTGACCGCATAACAGTTTTTATCAAAAATAATAATAAATCTTCTTGCAGTGCTGCATAAAGAATACAGAAAATGAAATATAATTTATCTTGTAATATATTGGCGTCACAGAAAATTTAAATAAAGCAATAATGCGTCCGTAAACTTATGATAACAAAATACCCTCCTAAAATTATCAAGAAATTTAACAATTTGCTAAGCTGACGGTTGTTTTCAATGTCATTTTATTTCAGTTTTACTCGATAGATTCCTTTGAGTTTGGTATTTTTTGGTTATTTAAGACAGACAAAATGCTTTTCCACATGATTTTCAAGTTTTAATGAGCGTTAACTTGTTAAAATGATGAGGTCAATATCTGGTACACTCAAATGTATGAATAACCATTTTATTAACATGACATGTCAATAGCTGGTAATTTACCAAATGTACGAGAATACCAGTTACTGACACCACGGTGTGTACGTATGGTTCATTTTTAATGGTGAGGTAGCTTAACTTTAATGCATCTGTATTAAGCCCATGGGCGTTGGCACCCCTAAAGGTGTGTATCTGCATAATCACAAACATAAAAAATACCTTACGTAGTAACCTGAGAACCTAGCATAATTTGAGTGAGGTACTTAAATTTTCGGTCTACTGTCACATTCTGGATCCTCCTGAATATTTTAGACTTACTAATATTATAGGAAAAGTGAACGGCTGAATGGATTTTGACACAATTTGGCAAGCAGATTATTTTAAAACCTTGTTAAGTGGGTGTACCTGGACGCAGGATACTTTTTATGTCGGTATATGGTCCCGTGGGACAATTGCAGAATATAACACGAGCAATGCCTCAGCCACAGGTTGGTTTAATGCATAAAATGACAAAATATACCCTAACCTGCATGTTTAGGCAAAGTGTGAGCTAGTTTTTTATTTGGATCTATGTTCTCTTCATTTGTGAGGTCTTTTACATAAATTTAAAAAGTTAAAACTGTCTTATGTAATTAGGAAAATATTAATTCAAAGGTTTTGAAACTCACTTTGTAGAACTAAAGCCGTGTTCTTTCAATTTATATCTTGCCGGCGAGTATTTTTATATCTGCTGCATAATACAGAACAGTGAAATTAATAACTACTAATAAAGACGAAAAATTGGACAAAAAGTGATAAAAACTACAACTAAAAGTGATAAAAACTACAAAATTTCAAAATTAAGTGCAAGAATATTATTAACGGCGTTTGAAGACTGAAGACCTAAATAGTGTGAAAAAAGAAAATGAGAAGGGCTATAAGACTAGCTTTGTTTGTTTTTTTGTCAAATAAAACCTCGTATCACATTCATAATAAAAATTATTTGAGTTTATTCTTATACTACAGGAGGTCAAAAATTGGTCATTTGTATGATGAAAATTTGGTACAAGCATGTTAATAACTGGTCAAATGGCCTGTTCTTGCTAAACTCGAGAAAAAAAACACTTTTTACCTTTGTATGATTGAAAATAATGTTTTAGTTACATTCTCCAATGTTTATTTTATCTTCCAAAAACATTCATTTCCACTTGCAACTCGTACATTAGTTTATGTTGCGAAAGAAGCAAGGAAAACCGCTTAAGGGGTCAATAGTTGGGTGTTTTACCCTATATATTTTTATGTATGACCACGCATAACTTTTCCTAATGTGGTCCGATTTTAAAAATTCTTTTTTTGTTGGAAAGAGTATATCTCAAAGTTGGTCCCATTTAAACAAAACTAAAATCGGCCTCTAAGGGTAGAAAAAAAGGAATTAATTGTCAATCTTCCTACAGAATTTTCAATTATGAACCGATTCTGTTGAAATTAAGTTAACAATTGTAGTTCTGAGGACATTATTATATAGCAGAGATGTGGAGAACATAACATGATGACGACACCATCATCAGATCAAATCCAGATCCCTGTTATTTTGTGAAGTCTTTCTTTAACAGTTAACAACTGCTATATCGTGTTTGGGCTCATTTCACTCAGCTTGATGAGAACTTTAGACCTAGCTGACGTATTATTGCCATTGAGGGTCTGAGGATGGTGACGGATAGCAGGGGCAAGAGGTCCTCAACAGTAAACAGCACCTTTATCGTGTTTGGGTTAATTTCACTAGTCTTGATGAAAACTTTATACCTAGCTGGGGTATAATTGTCATCGAGGGTCTGAGGATGGTGACAGAGGGCAGGTGTAGGTCAATAGTTAACAATAAAAAAAATACATATTAAAAAACTTATATTTTTTTTAGTTACAGAAATTGACACGAGATAGGAAACTCAAAAGTAAAAAATAAAACCTTTAAAAAAAAATCAAACCGACGAAGCATCGAACTGAAAAGCAAAAAATAAATTTTAAAGCGGCGGCGCCAAACAAACAAACATTTATAAATTAACTATTTCGAGAGCAGAATAGCTCGTCGTATAGCTTGGTGTGGTTGAATATATATTATAGTTGCTCGTCGTAGCTATTCGTTGATTGTTTCTTTGGCGCCGCCTCAAAATTTATTTTCTGCTTTTCAGTTCGATGTTTCGTCGGTTTGATTTTTTTTTTTAAAGGTTTTATTATCGTCTATCTTTCTAAGTGCTCAAACACGTTGACTCGCGGACTCGCGAGCGCAATAATGGGCGCGGTCACGAATTAACAAACATAATTATGGCGTAATATCCAAGTGTTCACGTACGAAACGCACGGTAACGGGCAAGCTAACGTCTGACGTGCGCGGCGCGCTAGCGGCAGTATCAAAGGCGTGAGGTGTTTGTGTGTGTCTCTTTAGCCGCCAGGGGTTTGAGCGAGCGACAAGTTCATACAGATTAAACTTTCCTACCTGACGTCTAGAGTAAATCGCGCACTCTCCGCTTGTTTGACTTGAACACACGCAGATATCTCACGTGTTTGATATTGTCGCGCGCGTCAGCGGGGTCTAAGGCTGCTTTTCCACCAGAGATGCGCTATGCTACGTTGCTAAGGATGCGTTTGATAGCCACCAATCATACTCAATATGTGTGTGTGCGTTATGAAAACAAATGAATGTGATTGGTGGATAACAAACATATCCGTAGCAACGTAGCACAGCGCATCTCTGGTAGAAAGGCAGCCTAAGTAGCTTGCCCGCTGCTTAGACCACTTAAGGTGCGTACAGACTATATAACATAACATGTTATATAACAATGTTATTTAACATGTTTCAGATGATGTGGACACAGAATGTTATATAACATTGTGGATAGCACTGAAGAAAGACAAACGACAATTGTTATATAACATTGTTAGACTAATGTGTACGGTATGGTTTTATGTTGCAATGTTATATAACAATGTTAGGGGAAACAGGGGACACTTGATCCCCAGCGGTGGCTGTCGTTGCCAGGACTGGGGGGTGCCCTACCGATCAGGTGAGGGTGGGCGCCCTCCGTTCGGGCTTCGCGGGGTTGCAGACCGTCACGGTTAGCTACCCAGTGTCGGCGGCCAAAAAGCTGCAGGAGGGCCAAAGGCTCCTGGTTCGTTGGGTGTCTTCCCAGGTGAAGGTCCTGAAGCCCAGACCCCTGAGGTGCTTCCGCTGCCAAGTGGGTAACCACGCGGCATGCAATTGCACCTCGGAGGTAGACCGCAGTGACAGGTGCTTCCGCTGCGGCCAGTCCGGTCACAAGGCCGGCTCGTGCTCTGCCCCGCCTCACTGCTTCGCATGTGAGACGGCTGGCAAGCCGGCCGATCACCGGGCTATGGGCAGGTCCTGCGCCCCACCCGCCAAGGCCAGGGGCTGAGGTAGGCCCTCTGCCGCCGCCGTCACAGCCACTCCCGCCGCCGCCGCCACCGCTTTTGCTGCCGCCGCCGCCGCCGCCGCCGTGGACGTACCCCCGCGGCGTAATGGCCCCATTGCGCTTCCTCCAGGCGAACATCAACCACTGCTCAGGATCTCTTGCTCCAGAGCATGGCACAGTGGTTGATCAACGTCGCCGTGGTCGCCGAGCCGTACTTTGTCGTGCCCAGAAATGACTGGGTGACGGACTTGGACGGCTCGGCGACCCTCATCTCATCGGCCGCCGCCGGTACCCCGCCCCTCGATCACGTCAAGAGAGGGCGCGGGATCGTCGCAGCACGGATCGGGGAGACCGCCGTGATAGGCGTATATTTCTCCCCGAGCCAAACTCTCGCCGAGTTCCAGGACTCCCTATCGGAGCTGGGAGACGTCGTCGTCGCCTTCGGTTCTCTCCCCGCGCTCGTCCTGGGGGACTTCAACGCCAAGAGTTCCCGGTTTACGGTCGTTATGCGGGGCAGAAGGCTGGAGCACTGGGCCCTGGCACAGGGCCTAGTCATCGAGAACCGGGGTTCTGTCCCCATGTGCGTGCGGTGGGCGGTCGAGTCGGTTGGTGGACGTTACGTTCGCCACCTCAGACTTGTCGCCGCGCGTCTCCGGATGGCGCGTTGTGGTAGAGGTGGAGACCTATTCCGATCACCGGTATATCCGGTTTGACGTCTCCGCCCAGTCCTCAGGTCCCAAGTGGACGGAACCCAAATGGTCCGCGATGGGCGCTGAAGCAGTTGGACCGAAAGCTATTCCTGGAAGCCTCGATCGTGCAGACCTGGGTGTCACCACCGGACAGGCCTGCCGACATAGACGACGAGGCCGAGTGGTTCCGGGAGGCCATGTCGGAAATCGGCGACGTGGCCATACCCCGGGTCCGGCAAAGACGCGCCCAGCATCAGCTGTACTGGTGGTCGAGCGAGCTGGCAGCGCTGCGCGAGGCGTGCGTTCCCGCGCGACGCCGGTACACCAGATTCCGCAGGCGCCGCACCCGACCTCCGGATGCGGCGACTGTAGAGGCTTAGGCTCCCCCGTTGACGCAGAGTCTCCGGCCTCAGTTCCTGGAGGAAGTGGTGAGCGCCTTGTTCCCATCGCGAGGGGAGCATACTCCCCCCACCCATGGCTCCACCACCGACGGAACCTGACGGTGAAGCTGACGCAAACGCGGACTACAGCGACGTCTACGACGCTCCAGAAGTGACCGAGGTAGAGCTGAGAGCCTTTCGGCCTTTAGCCGTAGTACCTGGCGGTACTACGGCTAAAGGCCGAAAATACCGCCCCAGGTCCCGACGGCCTGCCAGGAAGCCTGGGCCTCGACTGGGGGGGCTCTTCAGCGCGTGCCTGGAGAGGGGCCAGTTCCCGCGTCACTGGAAGATGGGGAAGCTGGTCCTGATTCAGAAGCCCGGGCGCCCTGCTGACTATCCGTCCGCATTCCGGCCCATCGTGCTGCTCGACGAGGTGGGCAAGCTCTTTGAGAGAGTCATTGCAGACCGCCTCGTCGGGCACCTGAATCGGGTGGGTCCGGACCTTGCGGAGAGCTAGTTTGGCTTCCGCAGGGGGCACTCGACGGTGGATGCCATCATGAGCTTGAGAGCCCTCACGACGGGGGATGCAGTGGCCCGGGGCAGGGTCGTCTTGGCGGTGTCTTTGGACATCACCAACGCCTTTAACACCCTGCCCTGGAGTTGCATCAGGGAGGCACTCCGGTATCACCGGGTGCCGACCTACCTCCGTCGCATAGTCGAGGACTACCTGACGGACAGAGCCGTCATCTACCCCGGTCACCGGGGAGAATGGAACCGGCGAGAGATGTCGTGCGGTGTTCCACAGGGTTCGGTCCTGGGGCCGCACCTGTGGAACATCGGTTACGACTATGTGCTGCGCGGCGACCTCCCTGACGGCGTCGGCATAATATGTTACGCCGATGACACGCTCGTCCTGGCAGAGGAAGAGTCGCACCAGGCGGCGGTTGACCTGGTGGTCGTCTGAACGCGCCACGGACCGTGTCCCACATAACGGTGGGAGGGGTTCGCATCGAGGTCGAGTCGAGGATGAAGTACCTGGGACTCGCCTTCGATAGCCGATGGAACTTCAGGGAGCACTTCCTGCGTTTGGCCCCAAAACTGAACCGGGCCCCCAATCTCAGCGGGCCAAACGCCTCCTGCCTCCTGTAAAAAGAGGGGCGGTAAGACCCCTCTTTGAGGAGTGGGTGGAGAGACGTCAAGGCGTCCTGACCTATCGAATGACGCAGGGCCTCACCGGACACGGAAGTTTCGGGAGTTACCTGTGTCGGATAGGGGGAGAAGAAACGCCCGGGTGTAACCACTGCGAAGATCGCCCGGAGGACACAGTAGAGCATACGGTGCAAGACTGCCCAGCTTGGGCAGAGCACCGACGACGTGTCCTCACGGCGGCGATAGGCGGAGACCTCTCGCGCCCGGCATTGGTCACGGCCATGCTGCGGGGAAAGACGGAGTGGGAAGCGGTCGCCTCCTTCTGCGAAGCAGTAATGCTCGTGAAGGAGGAGGCGGGCCGCGAGAGGAAGAGGACAGCGTCCTTCCTCTGCTCCAACCACAGTGTTAGACGCCCGCGGCGTCGGACTTCGGCTGACGATCACTGGCCACCGTTGTCGCGGGCATGCGGGCAGCGAGTAAAGGGCAACTCGCTGCCCGACCATAGATCATGCCTGGGTCGACGGCGCGTTGTGTCGCACGCGCGCCTCAAAGAGCGTCAGCATAATGACGGGGCCCCCTCGCAGAGGGCCAAAGGCTGCCGGGGTCGCGGGATTTTATTTCCTCACCGTGACCCCGGAACATAAAGGGCTATTGAAGGACACCTTGGATTTTAGTCAGTACAGTCAAGTCTGACAGACCCTCCCGCCCTGCCCGGGTTGGGAGGACTCATTTGATGATTTTACCACGCTAAAAGAAAAAAAAAGTAGGTAAACTAGAAACAATAAAAACATATCCACTGATAAAATAAAACACATAATACGTATGTTTTCAGCAAAATTAAATATCACGTAATGTTCCTATGGGGATGGCAACTCAAAGCTAATCGTAGATGGCGCTGCGATAGTTGGTCCCCACGTCTACCTTGTACAAAAAAACAAACAAGATTATTTGTTATAAAAATTGAGTATAAATACAAAACAAATATGGAAAATTATTCGTCCATGCAAGTACTATATACTAAAAGAAGAATTAAGACGCCGCGGCGCATCTACAAGAGGAAAAAAGTGATTTAATTGAGTGGTTATACATTTGATTTTACCGTAATAAATCCACAATTACTTGTAGTTGAGGTTTCAATTTTTGAGTTTAGGTATGTAATGTTTTACCTGTCCTCTCCTTTATCAAGAATATAATGCTGGTTTTGACTTTCTATTTTGATAAAATATCATAATGTTTTAAGTCAGTAATTTTAACCTTTTTTTCTATTTAGATTCGAGAAATATCACAATATATTTAATTTCTTAACACCACAACTATTACAAAACTCGTTCCAGGTGATAATTCTTCGATTTTCGAGCGATGCAATACTGGTACTTAACCTCCAAAAGAAAAGTAGATATTATTTTGAAAAGTGTATTCCATCATTTTTACAGCTTATTACACAACATCTAGTCATTTTACATCAATAAATGGTTTTTTTTCTGAAAATTCCTTTGATTTTACAGTTCTTTGGGGACCAAACTGTCATTTTCACTTTGACACTTGCCTTCCCCATTGTCACAAAATCTGTTAATTTGTGACTGGCGAAAGTTTGGAATGTGTATATTTTTAAACGCAGCATTTTCATTTTATCATAATTCATCATTATAACATACTCGCCTATATATATCTCCCTTAGGGAAATGTACCATGTGTATCTAGCTATGTCGAGGTTTTAAAAAAACATTGGAAAAAAATCGACCATTATTAACACTTTTCTATGAAACAGACGCTTAAATTGATAATTATCCAAAATAATTTTTCTAACAAACTATTTAATCCAAATAAAAACTTTCGAAAAATATTTTCTTACAACACGAAACACAAAATCATCCGCCATCTGCTCAACTACCGACACGGGTACCAATTTAAGAAAGTTAGGTCGTACCCATAGGCTACAAATGTGGCCTCTCTTAATTTAAATAGTATTCACAGAAGCTCTGTAAATCCAGTGTATCTAGTCTCCCGTAAGGATAAAGTGGCCTCAGTTTCCCCTATATAACATTACGCACCTTAAAAAATCTATGTGATAGAGGAGGAGCTCGTGGCTAAATAATCACAGCCGCACAAGCCGATCTTCCGGGTTAAGCCGCGCTTGCCGAGGTTGGTCTGTGGATGGGTGACCATCTATCATAGCGAGTTTCTTCCGTGCCTCGGAAAGCACGTAAAGCCGTTGGTCCCGGCTGTCATTTGTAGATCTTTGACAGTCGTTACTGTTAGTCAGAAGCTCTAAAGTCTGACAACCAGTCTTACCAAGGGGTATCGTATTATCCAGTTACTGGGTTGTGGAGGTCCGACAGGCAGTCGCTCCATGTAAAATACTGATATCCAGCTGAATCTGGTTTGACTGGAAGCCGACCCCAATATAGTTGGGAAAAGGCTAGGCAGATGATGATGACCTTAAAGAATCTATGTACAAAATTTCAAGACTATATCATGAAAAATCATCAAGTTGTAAGCTTGTTAGATAAGTTAGTACCTGGTTGTCCGTTCAAAAACATGCTCACTTCGCGGCTGGGCGCACAATCCGTGCCTCCCCTTGTCGTATATTCATTGATAATAGTTTGGCAATAGGTAACTAAGCGGTTAAATGGTGATACAATTTAAAAAAATGGAACAAAATAAAACATTGTGTAAAAATTATTTGAATCGATTCAGTTGCTTATTCTGAACAAACTACATAATATACCTATTCAGGTTTTGCATAAACTAAAAATAATTAATATTGTAGGTACCTATACATAAAACGAACACCAAACAATTTCTGAGCTTTGTGTAGGTACCTACCTGATAATTTAACAAAATATAATATAGGTAATACACAGTAAATGTGTTACTAAGAAGGTAATACCTGCAGGTACCCACGTTCAACCGCACAAACGTTAAGTAGTTACTTAGTCACAAGTATTATCATAATATCAATATACTCGTACCATTGATGTGCAGTTGCCTGTAGTAGGTACATACTCCATTTTCTACACAGCCTACATAAATGTTTAACCATAGTCCATAATAATTTGACAATAGGTAGGTAAACCAAGAAAGCCGGTATGTACCTACTTACTTTTATAACAGCTGAACATTTAACCACTAGGCAAGTAGAGGCATTATTTTCCTTTGAAAAAAAAAATTGCGTAAACTACGTTTCTACGCTTTCTTCCCATTTTGTTTATTTATAATAAGTACTTATTACGTTGACGAAATATCAACACGTACCCGGCACACAGTTGGTAGCAAAACAAATACAGGGAAAGAGAAAAAATAATTTGTATTCAGTGTTTATTTAAACACATATGTAGGCATGTAGTATGCACACACACTAATGCGTTACATCCCCACGTCGCGCGTCGTCCTGCCCCGCGCTATCTCGCTCGCACGCATGTATTAAAATAAGAATTGTCCAGCAAGCAAACACAAGGTCAAGTTGCAACGCGTTAGATACCCCCGCCCCTGTACCCGCACCGTCCCGTCTCGCATATATTTCGGTACCGAAATCGTATAAAGGTTAAATAACAATTTATCCAAACCTTTATTTATATGGGTACCGGTATAGCTCAACCTCTATTTTGAATCGGTACCGTTATATTTTTGAGGTATCTTAACCTTTAACCGTAACCGCTTTCAGTCCCTGAGATAGGTACCCATGCATATTGTGTGTAAGCAGCGATATTCTCACGCGAGAAAAATCAATAACGACGAACACGTGTTTTTGTGTATTATCATTTTATCAAGGACTTTTTAATATACTGCTCTATTCACGAATGAAAATGTACCTACACTTTTACGGGGATATCCCTTCTTCCCTAAGAAAAATGATAAACCTGCAAAAGGTGATCCCAGTCCCAGATTTATTATAATGTTTACTCGCTGTTATTACCTCAACGGGTCGCAAAGCTACTGGTACTAAAGACCATTTCTGGTGGCCTATTATGAACTCTTAAAGCGTGAGTCTTTAGGCAGTGGGAAAGAAATGGCGCTAGACGACTTGTATCGCTCTGTCTCTTTCCCACATCCTAAACTGGATCGCGTTAAAAGCTCGTGGTAAGGCCTCTGCTCGACACAGCCATTTCGTAGGCAAAGAAGCAGTGTACCACCAACAAAGACAAGCTATGAAGACAGATGAGACGTCAAAATAATTTTATGAAGGCGATGAGCACATCAAAACCTACCTAACAAAAAATTAATCGAAAAAAAAGTTGTACCTAGCTTTAGTAACTAACACTTTTTATTTTATAATATAAACTAGCACTTTGCCCGCGACTTCGTCTGCGCGTGTTTCTAATTTCGAACTCAGTGAATTTAATTCCCGCTCACCCTCCATAAAAGAAAATCTAAAAACTCAATACAAACAAACAATCAATCATATCAAGACAAACTGATTTTCCGATTTTCACCCCGTTAGGGGTGGATTTATGAAATGTAAACAAAAATACGTATCCCTTATTCGATTAAGAGACAATTAATATGTCAAGTTTTGAGTTTATCGAAGCAAGCAATAAAATCCTTCCCTTAAAACTTTATCATCCCTTTTCACCAATTTAGGGAGTGATTTTCGGAAAACCTAAAAATCCTAACCTAAAAACCGGGTTGTTTTAAAAAAAAGTATAATGCCCATCTTTTTTATTTACTTATACTCATATTCATACCTAGTTTCAGGTTTATAAACCCAAGAAATAAGATTTTACATACAAAGGTTTTCACCCCTTTTCACCCCCTTAGAGGGAGATTTTCACAAAATCCTTTCATAATGCTCATCTACATTATAAATTGTAACTACCATCCAAAATTCAGGTTTCTACGTATAGTGGTTTAATATCCTCCCCTTAAAACTTGAATACCCCTTTTCACCAACTTGGGGGGTGATTTTCGAAAAATCCAAAAACACGTGTTTGATTAATTCTTATCTAGTATATAAATACTGATTTTCAAATTCATCAGCTCACGCGTTATGATTTTCCCATACTAACATAAACAACCCCTAGAATACCAATGGAGGGTAGTTTTAAAAAAATAGTGGTGCTAATCTTATTTATTTACTAATGTTCTTATTCGTGGTAAGTTTCAAGTTTATAAACCCAAGGAATAAGATTTTTCATACAAAAGTTTTCACCCCTTTTTACCCCCTTAGAGGAGGATTTTCGCAAAATCCCGTCTTATTGCCAATCTGCATGGTAGACTGCAAATGCTGTCCAAAATTCAAGTTTCTGCGTTAAGCGGTTTCGGCTGTAGTCGTGTCAAAAGAAAAACCCCTGTTCTTTTATATATATAGATAAAAAGGTGTAGAAGTCCGACATTTATACCCACCGCCCCTCTGCTTACTTTAGAATATCGTAGATAGATAAACATGTACTCGTAATAATAATTCGTATAGGTAAACCTTTATGGAATGGTAGAAAATCGTAGTTAACTAAGCTGTAAAAATATACCTTCATAGTACTTATTCAACCGAGTTAGTTTAGTGTCACGATCAGCAGTGGCGTAGCTAGCCGGGGGCGAAGCAGCTAGATCCCGTCCTCGCACCTGAAAGGGCCTTACACTAAGAGCAAAATAAAGAATAAAATCTTTTCAACGGCGATCACAAGTTTGCAACGACTCACTAAAGCCCGGTTTCCACCGCGAGCGGAACGGACACATTAATGACTCCTTTAAACTCGCAGGCGCAAACTGCATACTTGTATTTCCACCAACAAATAGTTTTTGCGTTCCCAGAGCGAGCTCATTTTTACTCTTTTCACCCGCTGGGTCGTTAATGTATCCGCTCCGCTTGCAGTGGAAACCGGGAACCAGCAGTACAACTTATCTTCTTCTAAAGCTGGGTACTCACGTAGCAGCTGAGTTGCATGTAACGTATCAGATGCAGTATCAACCTGCAAGTGGGTACTGCTCGTCTGAGCCCGCTGGGAACCGCTCGCTGTAAGCTCGCAGTGACCCGCCGAGTGACGGTATCACTGCGAGCTTACAGCGAGCGGTTTGCAGCGAGCTTATGCCTACGTACTCTCTTGATACCGGTACCTATTAATACGTTACATGCTACATTGGTAGGCTGAAGAAATTGTGGCTTTGCAATGCTGATGTCGCAGCGATCTCGTTTAAGTCTAGGAGACTAATTAGATGAGATCGATCTTTTACAACAATGAAACCTCGCCAGGGGATGTTACAACAAGGGGGACGCGCGTAAGCACCGAAGACAAGACATATTTTTGGTCCTGAAAGAAATAAGGGCCTCGCCCTCTAAGTGATCGAGTCTTGCCCAATCCTAGATTCGGTCTTGGTACGCCACTGGCGATCAGAACAAACTTTACCTACTTAGATAAAAGAGAAGTTTACCTACCTTTACGAAGTGTAAAGCTGAATTTTTCGGACTAGATGTCGTTCGGTCTTGCATCCTGTTTTCAACACATTATTTCGTTCAGAATTATTCTTAATCTGTATGAATTTTCAAAAAATTATCATCATTGAGTATTTTTGAAGTTCTAAAATTACCAACAGCTTCACTAGCTCTAGCAAAATAGTTTTAGCTTGCATGAAAACTTAGAAGTAAGAAAAAATTCCTCATATTCCTAATTTCTTTAATAAACACAGCAATAGCTTGGCAAATTAGAGTAGAAAACCGGAAGTCGCCACTGTGCTCTCGCTAGCAGCACTTTGAATTTTTTTTCACTCACATCTTTAGTTTTATGGCTCAATATTAAAAATCTAACAAACCTGCGTTTTATGTTTACATCAAAATCACATGTGAAAGATTTTAAAACGTTGTCAGCAAACAAAAAGATTAGTTTCGTTCTGGCCAAGCTGTACTCATCTGTAATGAATAAGAGAGAGAATTTCTCCTCTATCATGTCATGGGTGCGTTTAACATAGAAACTCACATAATATACAAACACCCCGACCTGGAACAACTAACTGTAGATCATACAAATATTTGTTCCGTGCGGGGATCTAACCTGCGCCACACAGCCCAGCAGTCCAACAGCTCAGCCACTGCGCCAAACGTGCCGTCGATTAAATTGCCTACTTTATTTTTTTTATATATTTGTACTTATAAAAACTGCTGCAACTGTAAAATAACATGTCATACATTTATTTTGAAAAATATACACTTCATTCCTGACACATAATTACCCAAGTTAAATCTTAGCTTTGTATTCATTAGATTCAGTCGTTGATATTCTATCAGAAAAGTATAAATTTTATGTGGTGACCATCGTTAATTTGTAACACTAAGCACTTAATGAGGGGGAGGTGGAAATTTTTCTAAAAATATTTTAAAGTTCGATGCCTCATAAACCAGTCAGTTGGGAAAAATCTAGTAGACAGATTAAGTGCTGAGTAAAATTCGTTGTACTTAGCGGTTAAATAACAAAAGAGAGTGGCAGTGGTGGATCTGTCAAATGACACTTGAAAATAACGATCAGCAATAAAATACGTGTAAATTAATTTTGATATTGTATAATTCTTATGAGAGTTATTTTCATTTGGAAATTGTATTTTTAGAGCGTGCTTAGTGTTAATAAGGGGTACATGTTATATGGTCTTAGCAACTCTCCTTCCTATTAAAACTGCAAAGTGGAACCGACGACGCCGACGCTAGCACATCAACTTACTGCAATTTTTCAAATTTCTTTATTAGATTTTCAACCATATTATCACAATAGTGGAAGGTTATCATTCGATTGGTAAAATTTTACAGATTCAGGTAAGTTGAGCTGCTGATGTCTGTACATTTTTTTTTCTAAAATGATGATGGGTGAAGGATGTAGGTATTTTAATGTTTTACCAGACTGCTTCAGAATGCGGGTCACTTGCGGGTTGTGTTTTTTTCCGTAGACTTAGTAATCACTTAAACATATCCTGTTTAAATTGTATAAAATCATATATACAAAGTAATCGTATAGGTACCTACTCATAATAAAATGTTTTTTTTGTGTGTATGATTGGTATGAAAAGTATCCGTTAGCGCTACAATCGCGTTATTACGATTTTTAAAAATGGCGCCATTTGTTTTTTTTTTAACATAGCTATCACAAATTTAGAACTGGCAACATTTACAATACAAATTTTATGCACAGAGTTCTATCCTTACCCCGGCCACTCACATGCGCGCAAAGGTTCGTACATTGTACGAATCTTTGCGCGCATGTGGAGGGCCGTCAGACATACATTCGCGAACTTCGCATATTTGCAAATGGTTCGCATACTCTATGATCAAATTAAAACTAATAACTTTAAACTAAGGACCAAAATTTAACGGTGTATGAATAGCTACTTATACTGATCAGTATTTCCTCACACAAAATATAACAACGACACGACCGTTTGCTTCGCAATCGTGTGCGCAACTGGTCACACGAATGTGTAGGAGACTACGCGAAGGTTCGCGCACATAAAACCGACACAGCTTCGAAAAGCACGAATGCCACGAAAACTTCGCGAAGTCATTCGCAAATGTCGTCCTACACATGCGGGTTCGCGTATTCGCGCGAATGTGAGTGGCCGGGGTTAGAATAAGGAGTAACCGCAACCGTCTACTGCTACATTAATGGTACCGTACTACCTCTATTTTAATGCTTCTGAAGACTGTTTAAACGGGGTGCTGCCATTAAAATAATCATTCTATGTTTTCATTTGAATAAATTGCATGCTTTCATAAAATCAGAGCTAGTCAACAATTAAAAAAAACAGTACGATTATAATACATTGATAATTATGCAAAAGTCGTCTTTTCTGATTGTACTTATTTATCCTACTTCGTTTTCCTTTCCATATTTTTAAAAGAGATTTTTATAATCAAATTAAGAAAATGTGTTTAAACTAATTCTCATGATTAAAGTAATTGGACACAAACTATGCAAACATTGCTAACGCCGTTGTGAGATTGTTTTCTTAAGTCTTAAACGTGAATCGCGAGGCGAATGGCGATCACGCATTTGTGTGAACAGTAAGTTCGTTATTCGCCTCTTGGTTCTCCTTGCGATTCGTGAGCGGTTTTTCGGACGCGAAAGAATGGGCACGAATGGTGAACACACATTCGCGTCTTCACGTGCATTCATTGGCACAAAGGCCTCGAAGCCATGCCACTAACATTTAAAAAAATGTGTGTTCATTTGACAGCGTTGACAGCTAGCATCCAACCCAACAGGACAATAATTAAGGGCTTCACACACGGCAACTATAATGTAAATATTGCATTATAGCACGGTACATCTCATTACATCTTTCCATAGAAATCGTCAGGAGACCACACACTGCAGCTATAATGTATATTTTTACATCTTCGAATCTCTTTTTATTTTACACTGTCTAATCAGTTTAGATTTTCAAGAAATTTTAATATATTCGAATAATCGGAAATCGAAAACCTAAAGTCCAAGTTAGCACAAAAACGAGATCACTTTTAGTCACGAGATATCCATTATTGTTGTAATAATATACTAAAACCTTTATACTGTAACAAACTCTTTTCCGAAAACCGCATCAAAAGTTCGGCTAAACATGAGATAATCGCATTACAGCTTGACAAAAAACTGTAGAAAACCGGAAGACGCCACTGTCTTCGCGCTACCAGCACATTGAATGTTTTTTTGAAGTGAAAACTTCTTTAGCGGCGTTGTACACTTTTTCTGTAATGGGTAAAAAATTTAAAACTCGCGTCAGGGTCACGTGACCCTGATCGAAAATGAGTAAGACGTCATTCAAATTAAAAATAAAACATAGTAACAAAAAAGTTTTCACTTCTACCGGCACTCCTGGAGTGCAACCTTTTTTTTTTACTTAATAAGTTAGTTTTATGGCACAATAATAAATCTAACAAACCTGCGGTCTTTGTTTACATCAAATATCAAAGAATTTAAAACGTTGTCAGGAACAAAAAGATTAGCTCCGTTTCAATCCGTTCTTGCCAAGCTGTAATTACGTACATACAAGTGAAACTGAGGACCTACTTTTTTTAATAAGTATAAAATGGAATGGAGTGAAGTTTTGAGCTGTGAGCTATTAGTAATGGGGATGGCAACTCAAAGCTAATCGTAGATGGCGCTGCGATAGTTGGTCCCCACGTCTACCTTGTACAAAAAAACAAACAAGATTATTTGTTATAAAAATTGAGTATAAATACAAAACAAATATGGAAAATTATTCGTCCATGCAAGTACTATATACTAAAAGAAGAATTAAGACGCCGCGGCGCATCTACAAGAGGAAAAAAGTGATTTAATTGAGTGGTTATACATTTGATTTTACCGTAATAAATCCACAATTACTTGTAGTTGAGATTTCAATTTTTGAGTTTAGGTGTGTTTTACCTGTCCTCTCCTTTATCAAGAATATAATGCTGGTTTTGACTTTCTATTTTGATAAAATATCATAATGTTTTAAGTCAGTAATTTTAACCTTTTTTTCTATTTAGATTCGAGAAATATCACAATATATTTAATTACTTAACACCACAACTATTACAAAACTCGTTCCAGGTGATAATTCTTCGATTTTCGAGCGATGCAATACTGGTACTTAACCTCCAAAAGAAAAGTAGATATTATTTTGAAAAGTGTATTCCATCATTTTTACAGCTTATTACACAACATCTACTCATTTTACATCAATAAATGGTTTTTTTTTCTGAAAATTCCTTTGATTTTACAGTTCTTTGGGGACCAAACTGTCATTTTCACTTTGACACTTGCCTTCCCCATTGGACTGACCTGTTCTGCGTGTTACGGGTTCGATTCCCACACGATGCAATTCTTTGTATGATCTATAGATAATATTGTTCCGGGTCTGGGCGTCTGTGTATATATGTTTGTAAAAGTACCCACAGAACGAGATAAAATCTATAAAAAAAAGAAAAAAGGATGTTGTAAAAACTCATTAGATGTACCGTGCATGCTCCTCCATGTTTGTTTGCAAATGTGAAAATGAATCATAATTCTATATGCTTCCTTCGTCTGCGAATTTGTGAATAATAGTTCGCAACCGAGACAGCATGGCACTCATCATCCCCGGCCACTCACATGCGTGCAAAGGTTCGTACATTGTACGAATCTTTGCGCGCATGTGGAGGGCCGTCAGACATACATTCGCGAACTTCGCATATTTGCAAATGGGTTCGCATACTCTATGATCAAATTAAAACTAATAACTTTAAACTAAGGACCTAAATTTAACGGTGTATGAATAGGTACTTATACTGATCAGTATTTCCTCACACAAAATATAACAACGACACGACCGTTTGTTTGCTTCGCAATCGTGTGCGCAACTGGTCACACCACGAATGTGTAGGAGACTACGCGAAGGTTCGCGCACATAAAACCGACACAGCTTGGAAAAGCACGAATGCCACGAAAACTTCGCGAAGTCATTCGCGAATGTCCTCCCACACATGCGGGTTCGCGTATTCGCACGAATGTGAGTGGTCATTCGACGAAACATTCGTGTATCCCCACACGAATGTTTCGTCGAATGACAAGGCGAATGTGTAAATGGGGTCTTAGACATAGACAACGCTTTGTTTCAAAAAAGTAGTCAAGAGGTACTCTGTGGCATATTCTCTGTGGTAAAAAAAACACTGATGTCTACGGTTGACGCCTTGACGCTTAGTTGATGATTTTTTTCAATTTTTAATCAATTTATTCGAAAACTTTGTCATATAATCGTGATTATATCAGATTACTAATTATTATTACATAAAATATTTACAAATGATTTTGTTGCAAACATACTTGATACTGAGAAAAGCAGATCGGAAGTCTCGGCTGGATATAATGCGCGTTTTATCATTCTGCATGTGCGTGAAAGAAATGTCAGTTTAATATTGGTAAAATACGTAATTTATGTTTTGTAAAATGTAAAGTGTTATTTTTTTTTCTAAGTGATGGTGTGTTTAATGAGACAAATGATTAATTCAGTTGTAATGAAACGAACAAAAAATTATAGTGTCGGTTAGTTAGTTTTTGACAGCCGGCAGGCTCGTCGTAAGTGACTTACGATTGGCCTCCTATAAAAATGAACAATCGTATAAATGAATCAAATCTGGTGAATCTCTCAGGGGATCTAACTACGTTAAATCAATTGGACACGAAGGAGTCGTTAGCGCTTAGTTTTCCATTTGATCACATTTACGCCTGCCACTCTGAGGATACTGAGCGGCAAGAAGCGCATCTTGACAAGGAAATAGAAATTTCTGCGCTTCCTGATGACAAGGAGACAGGGGCTGCTGGGGAACAAACATTTGAAGTGCACAAACTCTCAGAGAGACTAACTGCTGCTGAAATACAAAACAGAAGATTGAAACATTTGCTTGTTTATCATTTAGACCTGATTCAACAACAGAATGAACTTATATCCAAGAAAGATAAACAAAACACAGCACTAAAATTAGAAAATGACTCTGTGAGTACAATCTTTTTGTTGTAAATAATAAGTTAAACTTGTAGAGACAATATTATTGTAATTCATACATTTTAGTGACACAATTAGATTTTAATCTGAAGATGCATGATTTGTCTTGTAAGATATATATTATTATCAATAAATTGCTACAATTTTACTACAATATGCTCTTGCTTTTATAAACAAAAAAATATAATTTCTTTACCACCACTGACAATGCAACAATTTTATCAGTTCAATTAACAAAAGAAGTAGAAAATTAATAGAAATAAACAATAACCCTTGTGTTTGATTTTAAAATTATGTAATAATTGTGAAAATGAGCTAGTCTGTGAGTACATAAAAATTATTCCAATCATAGTCACTGCCAAATAAGTCCGGAATAAAGGTCATCAATACTAATAATGCATCATTTGATTTTCATACCGTTGTTTCATTTTCATTTCCATTTCAAAATTAAATGTAAGGCCAAGGTTGCCTCTTACCACAATGTGTGTGTTTTGATTGAGTCACAACACTTTCTTTTGAAATAAACACCATGTACCAATGTATTCCACACTTATTATACATGGGGGTCAACAAATTTAATTCCACACTCATCTGGCTGAAACTATAGAAACCATATTTGAATAATTTTAATTTTAGGTTATACAAGTAGATCGCTGGTATAGATTTCATAACAACTTGTAAGCATTTGCGAGTTTGTCTGCGACATAGCGAATGACTCCTAATCTAGTAAGATTCCAAGCATCCTTTAAAAAAAGTGCTACTTACAAAAGTAATTATTGTTTAGAGTAAAAAAAAGGAAAAGCATTACAAAAAACAATTGAATATTGTTCACAAATCACATCAAATTATGCCTGAAGATGTTATAAGTGTTGAAAATAGTAACCTTTGCAAATACACATATATAATGGACTTAAATAAGTGCGAATATTGTGACTCTGCATTTGCTGTGACAGCTACATGCAAATTGATCTTGCTATAGCTTTTTGGTGGCAAGAATAAATTTAAAAACAGTAATCTAGATGCCTAACCAACTAAGTTATTCCAGCCCTGGCTCGCTCACTGATATATTATTTCCAAAAAAAAGCTTTACAATTTGCGACACAGGCATATAAAAATATTTCAAATGTAAAACTTTTTTGGCCAATATTTTGTTATAAAATAAAACTATTATAGAAAATCTATTGTAAATCAAATTTATTACACCCTTGCTAACTTAGTACCTATACTGCAATGCCATTTTCACCAATTTTAGTTATTGTTTTTATTGTCTACTTTTATTTATTTTCTATGAACATTAATAATTGATATGCTTGTGCTTGCGTTTTTTAACTGCGTTTTCAGTTATTTCTCTTAAATGATTGAAGAATGAAGTAAACAGTATGTTTTGGATTGCAACAATTTGTTTATCATTACATTACTTTCTAGGATTGTGTAAACCTTTGCTTTTTTTAAATAGAATTTTTATAGTAATCTTTTATTCATTGATTGTACATTAATATTTTCAGCTTAAATCTAAGGTGACACGTATGGACAGAAGGATAACTGTGAGTCAGAGGCATAACATTAATACTGCGCCCATTCTAAATTTGCCACCTCCAACCCCTACAACTTCAACAAGTACCAAAAATGATGTACCCAGTACTAGTGATAGTCAGGTAATCTGCACAGTATTATAATTGTGTATGGTTAGCCGATACAAAAATCTTGACAGCACTAAAAGAGAAATGGCGAATGCTGACTATGCTGATTAATAGAAGGCTGAGACGGCTGTCAAAATACTTTGCTGTCGTCTGAACTCAGCATGGTTTCAGCCGATAATTTTGTCAGCATAGCTGACTATTCAGCATTTCTTCCCAGATTTTGTATCGGCTAACCATACTCATTGTACTATCAGATCTTTAATATTATTCAATCTTTTAGGTTTTAGTGTCTCTTTATTCTAAGATCTAGGTACACCAACAGTGTACAAATTAATTGTAACTTCATGTTAAATTCGGGCTGTTATATATCTGTGAAGCAAGTTTCATCTCTATGACAATGTATTGAGCCATTAATGCCTGATTGCGTAATTACAATTTGTCAGGCCTGTTAGTCTAGTGGATAGTGACCCTGACTGCTATGCCAGAGGTTGTGGGTTCGATTCCCACCCAGGACAAATGTTTGTGTGATGAGCATGAACATTTGTTCTGTGTCTGGGTGTAATTTATCTATAATATGTATGATGTATGCAGTTGTCTAGTACCCATAACACAAGCTTTGCTTAGCTTGGGACTAGATGATGTTGAGTGATAGTTGTGGAATATTAATATTATTAAATAAATAAATAATAAATTAAATATGATGCATTCTTTACATCTCATATCTAATACTGCTTTTTATTTCTTTTTCAGATGGTGTTTAATAGTCTAACAGAATTTTTGGTGCCAGATAGTCGAGCAAATCCGTTTCTCTTCAATAATGAAATTGCAAAAGCGAAACCTTTGACACCAGATCCTTTCGATTTGAACAGACCTTCAGAAACAGGTACTTCATACTTACTTTTTGGTTTAATGATGGTTACGGTTTTTTGGCCCAGCAGTAGGCGCCACTGTTGAGTAAAGTCTTAAAAAAAAATATGTAAACCAAGTTGTAATTAAATCTTATTAAAATATTGACTGTAGCACACTGTTGCACAGAAAAAAACTTCTCTGCTTTTAAAGCACTGGAATTCAGTGACTCTTAATTAATATTTGCCATAATTGAACTGAGATATTGCAAAGTATTCGCAACATTAATGTAATATTAAATACTCACTCCATTTAGCTCACATGCAAACACTGACATTTGTCATTTCGGAGACTTTACACCACAATAGCGCCTCTAGAAGCAAATTCATACGCGATAATTATATAATTGAGTTGTTTTAGTCTTATTTGTTTTATTAGAATGCTTTCCTTCTTCTTCCTTCTTTCAAACCCGTCGCTTTCAATTTGACCTCGTTCTACAAACGAAAATAATATCTAGTAAATACTATACCCTGAATACCCTAGGCAGCGGCCGACCGCGAGTTGTACCAGCAGATAGTAACAGCCACTGCTAGAAAACGCAGAACCATCTAGCTTTTTGCTGCAGGTATTTATTATTAAATAGTATTTCTATGAAAACACTTCCATAGATGTTGACTTAATCGCCTGGTGCGACTACAGCCCGAACATCAATAGCGCTGGCAGTATCTGTTAGGGTGCTTGTACACGGCTCATGTAGCTTGAGCATGTTGAGGCACTTGCGTGGGTTACATGCACCGTGTACAAGCACCCTAACTAACACAATGATCATTCGTAATGTGATGAAGATATGAATTGCAGATCTCAAAAAGTTGGGCGTCTTTGTGTCGTTGTTCGGAATCATAAATCAGGGCACTGCATCGGCGCTATCGCAAAACCAGCATACTGTTGCTGCTGTGTTCGAAATTACAAAATTAAATTTTTAAGAAGGTTTCTTTCTCGTATTTTTTGTTCGAAGCTCTCGAATTTGCTGGTTTTTTGTATAAGTGGAAGATTTGAGATTTATCCTGGATTACGCTAATATGGTAAATAGGGTTTCTGAATGGGTAATCAATTTATACAATAAAACAAGTTTTTTTTTTAAACTCTCTACGTACTATTTATGCGGTTTACAGTGTAGGTTTTTAAAAACCTTATCAAAATCCGATGCGTAGTTTTTAAGAACATAAGCATACATAGGGAAAAGCAGCAATCGACTTTGTTGTACCTATGTAGTGATAAATATGCAGTAATCCTGAAAGTAAATGTAAAAATAAATGGTTAGCTACCTTGAAGAGAAGTCAAGGTAACGTCACTTAGTAAATAAGAAAAGACCCAGTGATCGATGAAAATTACCCTGTTCAATAATGATGTGCTTTCGATCGAAACTTTCATTAACAAACTTGCAACCTACGACGTAGATGACAGTCAGGCACGTTAGTTCTCTGTGAATGTGTGCCTCTTGCACTGTCATTGAAGAATACATCGGTTTAAAAAAAATCCATGAGGATCCAGTTTAAGCTGTGAGAAAGAGACAGTGCTATACAAGTCGTCTAGCGCCATCTCTTTCCCACAGCCTAAACTGGATCGCGTTAAGAACTCGTGGTAAGGCCTCTGATACCTATATCCTTTTAGGGCTTCATAAGCGGCGGGTTTGGCGCAGCGACTCAGTGAACGACTGCTGCGCTGCCTGTCGCAAATGCGATGCCCGCACGGAATAAACATTTAATTTTCGTTCCGGATCTGGCTGTTTGTGAATGTTAGTTCAAATGTTTGTTAACGCACCCACGATATAGGAAAAAACCGGCCAAGTGCGTGTCGGGCCACGCACAGTGTAGGGTTCCGTATTTGCCCATCAAAATACTTATGCGAACTAACTAAACTGATTCGCTGAATTGAATTTTAAAAAGAAGAATTTTTCAAAATCGGTCCAGGAGTCTTTGAGAAATCGGGGAAATAACATAAGAAAAAAGATTACGACGAATTTAGAACCTCCTCCTTTTTTTGAATTTAGTTAAAAATAGTTGACGATAAAAACCTACCTATCCCCAAAAAACATACCTATAAAAGCTGTAAAAATAAAGTTGACAAACTTACATTTGCAGTTGTCTCCGATACATTTTGTTTAAGAAAATATGTAATCAAGTACATTTTATAAGTTGGTCGACTATTACTCGTAAAGTTGTAAAGCCTACTTAGTCATGATAATTTTCTTTTAAACTTCGTTATATATACTACTATTGTGAATTTTTTCACACCCCCAAACATAACCGTTTAGCGGGTAGAGGGGGGGGACACTCGACTCGAGCAAAATTTAGCACTTTAAAGCTTAATATTTCACAAACGAATTTTTTTATCAAAATATTGTTAATGGAAACTATCATTATTTTTTAAAGGCCTATTTAATGATACCCCACACTAAGGGGTACGCGAGAAAAAAAAGTCCTCACTTCACGTGTATGTACTGGAGGTACCCTAAAAAAAAATATTTTTCGAGATTTTATTTTACCACTTTTTCGGCACAACAAATCCGTATATTTACACCAAATTACAGCTCTCTAGTACTGTGCGTCTCTGAGCTAAACTGCGGACAGACGGACGGACGGACGGACGGACGGACGGACGGACATGGCGAAACTATAAGGGTTCCTTGTTGACTACGGAACCCTAAAAAGTGTTATGTACCCACGATACAGGAAAAAAAGTTAATGTTGTGTAACACGTTTTTTATTTATTAGGAGATTCTGTGTTGTATCGTTGAGTTCTGTGGAAGGAGGAAAGGAGTTTGTGCGACCTAGGATTTTTTTTTATTTACTCCTGTTCGCGTCTGACCACATGCATGTAAGCAAAGATGTGGTCGACGGTCAAATGTTTAGTTACTAGCTTTCAATGACGTACTGGGTTGAATTATTTATTATCTCAAATTTTATCCAAATCCGTAAACAACCGGGCACGCCGCAATCGCGGCGGTAAGATCCCTCTTTGAGGAGTGGTTGGATAGGAGACACGGCATCCGGTCCTACCGCATGACGCAGGACCTCACCGGACACGGAAGTTTCGGAAGGTACCTGAGTTGGATAAGGAGGGAAGAAACGCCTGGATGTCACCATGGCGAGGATCGCCCGGAGAAGACGGTGGAGGATGCGGTGCAGGAGTGCCCCGCTTGGGCAGATCCCGCCGTATCCTTACGACGTCGATAGGCGGAAACCTCTCACGACCGGCATTGGTCAAGGTCATACATACTGCGGTGCTAGACGGAGTGGAAAGCGGTCGCATCCTGCTCCGAAACAGTCATGCTCGCGAAGAAGGAGGCGGGCTTCGTGAGGGAGAGGACAGCGTCCTCCCTCCACCACAGCCGCAGGGGTAGCGTGAAAACGTAAGGGACTAAACCAACCTTGCCACTAAGAAATAATGTTGCAATTCGATTGCCTTGACATCGTTGTGGCGATGTTGTTTTGTTTTTCATCTACCCGTTGATAACAACGTGATTTATGTCATATTATGTCTTAGTGGTAAGGTTAATTTTCACTTGCAGTTGGAATCGGTCGAATTGTAGTCTAATTGCGTCTCATCAAGCCATGGGTGAAAGTCCCTTACCAGCATGAATAAGGCCTGGTATCCACCAAAACGGAGAGGAGAGGAGATGTGTTTGAATAACCAATCAGATGTCCGCATCTCCTCTCCGCTTATCGTCAGTGGACATCTGATTGGTTATTTTAAACACATCTCCTCTCCGCATTGGTGGATACCGGGCCTTAAACATCAACGTTATAATTTCAAAGGAATTTAATAATAAAAGTATTTTCGCTATTTCTTTTCGTTTGACCACTCACAAACAGTTGGATTTACCCTGTATGGTTTCGGTTAATGCAAATTGTTTGGTTTGATGGCACGGTTAGCCCAGTGGCTTGTTGATTGGACTGCTGCGCGAGTTCGGGGTGATTTTAATTCCTACTTGCATTTTATGTCTCTAGTAGAGATCATTTTCATAGAAAAATCAACAATACGCTTACTAATATTTTTACAGAATCACAGTCACACGGATTTTATAATAACATAGTTGTATTTTTCAAATTATTAATACGTAAAAGTAGGATATATTATTATTTATAGTATTAGTATTTATTTATTTTATTTATTTATTTATTTATTAGGATCTCCAACAAAAGATATACACAGATCATTAACTAAGAACAACACAAAGTAGGTATTTAGATGGTGTACTCCTTCACTTACAGGAGACCACAGCATGCTCTATAAGATTAACAACTAAGCTAACAAAAATTTTAATATAATACTAAATTTCGACAATCTAAACAAGAGGGCAAGCAAAAACAATAATAACAATAAATATAATTTTGTAATACTTAATAGGAGACATTAATTAGGTATATATAATTATGAAATTTCTTTAAGGCATTTCTTAATTGTTTTTGTAATTTCGTATTGTAGTACTTTAATATGCTACAATTGAATGATTGAATGATTTTTTCCATCGTATTTTTAGCCGACTTATAAAAGGAGGAGGTTCTCAATTCGGATGTTTGTATTTTTTTTTTCAACCTAAAATAAGTTTAGCTAGCCCCATCAATTTTACCACCTAAAAAAAACGCCCCGTCGATGGAGCCCCGCTTTGCGGGAAGACTGAAGAACAAAAGCATCAATTTTTATTATGTTTGCCAAAAAGGATCACGATCATACCGGATAATTATTTTATTACACTATATTATTGTTAATTTGAGATACAACTCGTTTCTGTCGGAGCTGGGTTTATTAGCATCTTCCTTTCTGTTGGCAACACAAGGGGAGACTCATCACTAGTAGACTAGTTGACTTATTAGTTGTAACTATTGGTTACTTAGTTAAAAGACATTATTTTATATGTATTTCTATATTGTTTTTGTATTTGTGTATAATATTTTATATGAGCCAAAATAAATTAATAAAATTAACAAGTTTTTCTTTTCCTTATAATCTGTTATTAGTTTACAAATTTTTTCCCAACACAAGTGTCATGTGATTATTTTCTGGGAAGACCCCGCAACGCACTTGAAAAGATTTATTTAAATAAATACATTTATATTACTTACTAGCGGCCCGTCCCGGCTTCGCACGGGTGGATATTATGACTTTCGTCCTCTAAAACCTGGCGCTGATGGTTACAGACACAGCAAAAAAGAAGTAGCCGAATCGGTCCAGCCGTTTTCGTGTTATGAGCTTAGCAACACATTTTGCGATCCATTTTTATATTATAGATTTTTATATTATAGAAGAAAGATGATAAGATTGGTACTTGGTTAACCAGATGTTGTTTGTTGTTCCAGACGTAACCACCTATCTACCTGGAGACATTGGCGTCCCTTCAATTTTAGAAACTGGCAGTCTGCAGTGCGATAACTTCAGCACAATGATTGAAAATAAGCGTTCGTACTTGAAAAAAGAAATCAAGACTGAGCCTCGGAGCGAGCCCCTCTACACGGTCACGTCAAATAGGTTGTTCAGTATATAAATAGCATTTTTTTCTTCAGTGTTGCTCTAGAAACTAATAACAAGTAAATTCATATTTTTTACATACAGCGGGAACACAGTCATCCAAAAAATACAGAGGAATCGAAGAAGAACCTCTGGAGGGTTGGGCAGTTTAAGTCGACTGCCTAAAACCCAGCCAACTGTAAAAACTGAACCTCCTGATAATGGTAAGCAAAACCTCTAAAGTTTAACTAGCTCTAACCAAAGGGGTTTAGATTATCTTGCCTATCCAATTTTTTGTTGATGCTATGCGAATACTTAGTATACAAGTTTTATGACTACAATTATTAAAAAATGTAAATAACTCTGCCAACCCCTCTAAATTTCTTATTTACTTGTTTATTCATTGGTTCAAGTGAATTAAATTTGTGTTGCAGCTAATATATTTGAAGATGACCGCTCATTCAGTGTTAATAAAAAATCTAAAATGATCAACACATATGGCAAATCAAAGTCGTCAACTCTTCCAAAGAAAACGCCTCTTTACACTGGATCACTGTCTGATCGACTACAGCTCATAGACACCACTCCTACTGGCGAAGATCCTTATCAATTAGGAGAAGCTGACATGAGGGAACAGTCACCTATTCCGAAACTCATGCTTCAAAAAACAAACCACGGTAGAATGAAAATATGTTCGGACTTAATGGGTGAGAGTACATTGCCCTCTAGGCGTATATACGATGCGCCCACAACTGAGACAAGTACTAAAATGCCAAATAAAATAAAATTAGAGAAAAGGTATAACTTACCTACTATAGTTCCCTACTCGGCAACGTCAACAACTACGCATACAATGACGCACACATCGAATACGGCTTCGGATTCGTGTACGCATATATCTACATATACGCATGTTCCTAAGCCGTCTGCGCTATCGGCGAAGCAGGCTGCTACTCTAGCTTCAAAGCAGGCCGCTACACTATCTCCAAAGCAGACATCGACGCGCACTTCTAAGCTAACGTCGACGCTCACGTCTACAAATGCGTGTACGCATATGTCGACATACACGCATACCACTAGGAATACGACCGCGCGCTCCGCATCAGCCTCACACAAAGGTTCGCAGAAGGCCACAAAATCTCCTCAGTCTGGGTCAAGAAAATCACAAGGGGCATCGAAAAAGGCATCACATAAAACCTCGTTAACTTCTATTCCAAATACGAGCCCACTTGCTACGCTTACGCCAATAAACACAGTCCCGATGATGAGTTCACACACGGATGGGCTCTCGCTTTCTGGTTTAGCGGCGGCGCTCGCGACCGCCCCTATTGGCCCGGTAACTCATACGATTACTGAAATTAAAACTGAGTCCCCGTCGCCGCCATCGCCAACAAACTTGTTTATGCAGCCAGAACTGGACCGAGTGAAAAAAGAACCTGATTTGGATTGGCCCTTCAGTTATTCGACGATGCATCCAGCGGGAAGTGAGACAAGTTTATGTGACTTTTCGTATGGGGAAAACTCGAATTTGACAACCTTGCCAGGCTTAGATGTTACGGATTTCCGACAGCTAATCGAATCAGATGCAGCTGCGGCGGCCGCAGTCACTGCCTTAGAAAATATAGATGCGCTCGATTACAGCGCAGTCGAAAAGTTGGAAAACGAGAAGACTAAAAAAAGAGGAGCACGGACTACAAGTTTGGTCGCGCCCGGGGTAAGTATTGCGTCTAAAATGTACAGTTTAAATGGGGGATAAATTATGAATAAATTCTAATATAATTACCATTTTATAGGAGGAACAAACCCCGGACAATCGACGTGGCATGGGGAGCAAACGTGGAAGGAAGCGTGCTCTGTCAAGTGCAGGGATGGGTAAAAATGCGAAGCAAAATTTATCGAAACCAGTCGGGTCCAAGCCAAAGATGGTCAGAGGAAAAGGTAAAGTAATTATGAAATTTATGATAGACCTTTCAACTCCTGAAGGTCTAAGCGCAGGTCGATTCTTACGTAGTTTGCTCACGCTTAGGCCACCTACACTAGTGACGGCTGTGCGGGTTACGTGCGAACGTTTGGTACAGTCAACCACACGTCTATGTTGAAAAATTTACATAGGCGAGCATATATGTCGTAACAATAAGGGCTTGATTACACTGTAAGCTAATGCGGATATCTAAAATTTACCAATTAGGTTGGTGTCGATATTGGATTCATATTCTTAAAATCTGCTAAGCGATGTAATTAAACCCATTTACTTGCTGTGCACAACTGCTGCCATCGCAATTTTGTTTCATACTCATATTTAAGTTTTTTACAGAAATAATATTCACACAATCTTTTTGATATTTTTTAGTGTTATAAAGCCAAATATTTAGTTTTAATTCCTCATAGTGATCTAGACTTGCATGCACAGGTACCATGATTTATATCTGCTAAAAATCAAGAATTGACTCCTCTATTAAGTACTTAGTTCTGACTCGTCCTGACTTGTAGTAACCAATTGAAATAAAAACTTCTTATTTTCTATAGTTTACTGACCCGCTGCAACAGGTCCCCTTAACTATAACAGTTCTTTTTTGCAAACATTTTCCAGAAATATATACGACACATAAATAATAATAAAAAAATAAATGTTAAGTTGGTCAACACGATTTTCCTTTTCTTGAGATTAACGCACAGCAAATGACAGTAATCTAAAAAAAAAATCAGATTTATTGTTGCCCACTCCGCTTTGTGCCAAATTTAACATTTTTGGTTTATACAGGTTGTTAAAAAATGTAGTCCGACCAGAAGTATCTAAGCATGTGTACACTTGTTTATTCACCCCTATGACAAGACGTACTTAATAAAATAAGTACTAATAAAATACAGGTCTCAATAAATATTAAAATGTACTTACTATTTTTGTTTTAAAATTAACACTATTACTATTTCCGAGATCTAAGGAATTTTAAAAAGCGGCAACACTATTATCTGCTGACAAGTCCGAGTCACCACGGAAGTCCTGTTCACGCGGCGCTAGTGTCTCGTGACTATAGTATCACGTCAATACCCGAGAAGCGTCTTGAGAGTTGCCCTGTGTTGCCATGTCCATTTAGTTTTGTAATTTAAAATTTATCGTTTTTTTTTTCATTTCCTGTCTAAATAGATATACACAAAAATAGACCAAACTCAATACCTAATAAACCATCGCGGGTCATTTTCAACATTAATACATATTAAGTGTGAACGCTGTTGCCTTGTGTAATGTGTAGCCTTAAGAAAAAACCTGTGTAGCTTTATGCGCCTGCGATCTCCATTTTTGTATGGTTATTCAAACTTTCTTGCAATTTAGGATTTTTATTTTATTTCTAATTAAATGCATGATTGCTATTCAAATGTTAAATAGTGGCAATAAAGAATGAAGCCCGCGCAACAAATTGATTTTATTCCTAGATCCTGAATCTATTTCATTATCAGTCTGCTAAAGTTCACTTCCACCAGTCTTCTGAATTCTAGGCCCTATTCACTGAATTAAAGCAAACCATTTGATATCATGGATTTGGGCAAAGTAACCCTTGATACAATAACTGAACTGTTCATTTAATTTTCAGCTGCAAGCCGCGGCAAGAAATCTCCTCTACCGGGAATGACGACGAGTAAACCGTATCACACCCTGGTAGGAGACCCAGATCTATCTTGGTACCTCGGCCTGGATCCCGACGTTAAAATGGAAGATATTGATCAGGGAGACTGTAAAGCCTCCACTGTAGAGGTAAAAATACGGCCAGGTTGTCTTCAAAAAAGTTTTTGCACCTACAGACAACTTTTAAACTGACAAATGTGAAAATACTACAAGTATTAAAACAACTTATTTTTTCATTTCAGGTCCCTAGATGGCGAGAAAAGCCATACACTAGTTTATATAGTTTAGAAGGTACAGAAAATTTAGATGATAAGGTTTTTGAAAAGCGGCACCAAAAACTAGAAGCTGAAGAGAGGAGACAATTAAGGTATGGTTTAACCTAAACACTCATCATTCCATGTATGATTGCGGTTTTCTTAAACTATTGGCTTCAGAAAGTCTTATCCCTAAACGATTTTTAAGCTGTTGTTTTTCTTAATGCGCCTCAACAGGAAGCTATTATAAGCAGGTTATTTTTATTTTTGATAAATTAATATTTGATGCATTCCATCAAAAGTATTACATGACATTAGTTTGATCTTTAGGACCAGGTTACTCAATGACAGTCTCTATAAATCAGTATAAGGCGTAAAACTATGCATAATCGACCTATAAAAATGTACAGTAATCCCTACGCGGGCCAAGTGCAGGTTGGTAGTTGTCACATGTCGTTGACATACCGGTTGCCTCAATATAATGCCTTCACCGGTTTGGGAGTATTGGGGATGAAATAAATTATACAAAACAATCGCGTGGCTGGGTTCGACCCCACGACCTACAAATTAGTTAGTGGAAGCAGTTACCATAGGTTCACCACGGCTCTGTAACAAAAAGTAATTTTAAAATAAATAAGACTAGATGAGGTTCCTTATCGAATTGTGAACAACCAATGAATTAATGAGTCTTGAAAAGGCTTTCTAAATCCAAAAGTAAACCGTATTCATATATTAAACCGATTTCCTACAGGTTTTTAGTTCATCTAACTTTATTTGTTATTTGCATCTGCCATTTCATCCCTGAAAATGGGCCTTACGCCCTTGGACACTACAAAGATTAAGCAGGATATTTTCTTTGAGTAAAGCTATTCTGAATATTCACCGTGGTACCACAAAAACTTTTAAACGTCTCTTGAACACCCTGTCAAAAAAAAATGACAGATTATGACGTTGAAATAAGGTCCGTTTTACAGTCAAACTTTTTTAGACAAGTGTTTAACAGATGTTTAAGTGTTTGAAGTAAGGCTGTTAAAGTTAGTAACCGTCTTTCTATTCTTCCTTGAATATTTGTCCCGTCATTGTGTTGCCATAGTGTAACTGGAACTATGCCAATTTTCTTAAACTTATAAGTTTTTGAACTAAGATTCACCAATCCGAAAGTAGGAACCGAAGATCCCTTGTGACGAGATAAATCAGTTAAAACAAGAATATTGGTTAGATATTTTTTGTTTGAAATTATAAAGCTTAACAAGTTCAAAAGCTTTTAAAGTTAAACTAATATAATAACTTGAAAGCAAAAATAATTTAAAGAGTCAATATATGAAACAAAATGGTGCGGTTTATTAGTTATGTTAGCAGCTAAACCCGATTTTAAAACTTTTCCAGGTTAAACTGGTATTATTAAAGTGCGTTCGGTGCATTTGTTTTAGCCAAGACAAATTGGGTCGTCCGGAGTGCGTGAGACAAACTGAGCCATGCTTACTCACAGTTAGGCATAGTTGAGGGCATCCTGCATAGGTTTAACAATCGTCAGTCTGTATAATATGATCGGTGTTTTCGCTCGTCGCAGTCAAGGTTGCCTCAATTAATTTTAGCGAGCTGGTGACCCCTGCTCCATTATTAAGTTCTTGCATTTCTCCAGCCGCCTGCAAGGTGACGGGTCCCGAAAGTAAACTTACGGGTTGTACCGTTTTATTCTTAGGGTCAGCTCAAACCGAGACTGACGCTGTGCGCACATTTCAACAGGCCTACTCAAAATCGAACTCTATTTTCCTACACGAAAAGATACGCCTTTGCAGTATCGTTGAGTCACGTCGCGTCGCGTTGCGTCTCGGTGTGAACTGACCGATATTAGTTTTGGACGATCTATTTTCTAAATGTAAACTTACGGGCTGTACCGTTTTATTCTTATGAGTTTTGGACGATCTATTTCGCCAAAAGTAAATTTACGTCATGAATGCACTTTAAATAGACTAATTTAACCTGAGCAAAATTGTTTATCTGATTGGATTAGTTCGGTAACATGATTAATATTGTTTACGCATTTATAACCTGCAATTTTCGTTAGGTTTATTGCTACACAATCCCAATAACTTTCGAAAGTATGTTGTTCACCGGCGGCACCTGCGGTGCCACGGTCTCACCTACTTTTCGAATGTTATTAAAGTTGCATTTATCATTTTGTTTGTTAAACGCCTTCAAAACTAAGGAAATAAATGGTAAGTATTAAGGGATTCTTTTAACAAACCTTATTCAGACATCATATTTTCCCTAATGGTTCTCACATTGTCTTCTTTGGTCCTAAGAATATAAAGGCCTTGGTAGAAACTAAAGATGTAATAAATTTTTAGGTGGCATATGCGACGGATTCGTGAGCAAAGGCACGTGGAGCGTCTTCGGATGAGGCAACGGGACCCCTGGTACAACCACTCTCATTACCAACCTTCAGTGTACACGATCTGGCCGCAGCCCCAACGGGACGTGCGCATGATCGAGATTACTGACACTCTCCCCGTTATGGCCTTCGGGGAGGACTTGCCAGACTTACCGCCTGCGTAAGTATGCTTTAATTCGAATATTATAAAAAAAAAATGAATATACGCAGTTAATGGCACTATTTATTTGTTAAATATACAGGGTGAATTTTTCAACTGGGCGTGGATGGCTATTTCCGAAACTATGAGGAATATCAAAAAACGTTGAAAGGAGTCTCGAGGCCGATTTTGACGAAAACTAAAACTGCATCATTGGATTTTAGAAAAATCTTCTTAGCCAGGAATAGAACTCGCTGAATTCGGGAAAAAAATCACACCCTATATTATGAAGCCATTCGATAGTGTTGCTGATAAGGATAAAATTCTGTGAAGTAATCATAAACGGCAAACTTAAGGAAAAGTTATAATTAAAAAAAACTGATCAATCTTCAAAGCAATAACTTACCTAATTCAAAACATAAGTTAACCGTTTCTTCTTTGAAACATTGCTATTTTTCATTCAACTCAATCATTTATTATTGCTGAATGCAGTGGGATTATTGAGACGTCAAATCCAGTTTAACATTGAAAACAATGAAATTTTATAATTTTGAATGAATATGGCTCAGTAGGAGTAAAGTGACATAGAAAAACACAATTTTATAAAAAATAACTATTCCATTAAGTTTGTCGTATATGGTTACTTCCCAGAATTTGATCCTTGTTAGCAACACTATCAAATGGTGTAATAATACAGGGTGTGATTTTTTTTTTCCAAAATCAGCGGTTTCGATTCCTGGCCAGGATTATCGATTTTTCGAAAATATAATAATGAAGTTTTAGTTTTAGTCAAAATCGGCCTCGAGACTCCTTTCAACGTTTTTCGATATTCCTCGTAGTTTCGGAGATAGCCATCCACGCCCAGTTGAAAAATTCACCCTGTATATTGCAAGTGTCTTCGCCCACCTGTTCTTGAAAATAATCCCACATAAACGTACCGGAATAAACGGTATCCTATCTCTGAGCCAAATTTCATCAACATCCGTTCAGCCGTTCTGACGTTGAGTAATAAACATCTATCCATCTAACTAAACATCCAAAAATTATTTGCCTCACTCCTATCATTATGTGTTTTTAGGGACTTCATGCTACCTTGGGTGAGAATATCAAAACCTTTGAAGAGGTCGAAACGTTCGAAGACGCTTCACTGATTGTATGCTGCTGGCGAAGTATTCGTCGCTGGATTTAGCACCTGGGTGGCTCATATCACGGCTACCAGTCTTACCAGATGGCTGAGGAACTCTTGGACCTGTCCTACAAACTTGTATTGGAGGACATCGATACCCGAAGATAAGACTGGCTGGCAGATTTAAGGTCGACATGGCTATGAATCTCCTTTGATGTGAAGTTTATGTAGAAACTGTTATACGGACCGACCATGATTATAGTCAAGTGAAAGTAAACATTAAATTCTCTGTTATAAGGTGTAAATTTAGAAATCTGTACTTGTAAAGAGAACGATTGAAAGGTAAAGAAGGTATGTGTAAAGTTTTTCTCTTTTTCAAAACTATAGTTGTGACAAAAATGTTTTTGCGTACATGACATTAATTGATGGAAATCGTAATTTCAAAGTAAAATTTTGCGCTGTTTGAATTAGTGGAACTCGTAGTTTTCTGAATTGATCTTGTCCATCTTCATCATCAGTAATATTATTTAGAAAGAAACTATTTGAGTTCAGATTTTATCAGAGAGTAACATAGTTTCTAATTCGGCTTACTATCTCTGATATTTCCTGTTGTTGCACGGAAACTGTTATTCAGTATAAAAAAAACTGTGATTAAAGGCCATACATGATTTTTAATACTGAAATGAGGGTTTAAAAAGGATTACGTAGACATGACTAGTGCTTTTACAGCTAAATTAAAAAATGTGACAGTGTATCATTAGTTTATCATATACAATACGACCAAGATAAAGGTGAAACTGTGTCAACGCCATATTGTGAAGTCATGCACGCTCATAAATAAATAATCAAATCAAAATCATAACAACAAGAATAAAGACAGTAAAAAAAATGAAAAGTAATCTGCACAAAGTGTATTTTTGTTAAACGTAATTTTCAAGTGACACTTGACAGTTAGAGGTCATTGACGTTTTCACCCTTGTCGTGGTCGCATAGTATCAAGGGATGGCAACTGGGGGACTAATGGCGCTAGTATAGCTTGTTCCAAGCATCGTCATTGGTTCAAATCTTATAGGGACTTCAAAATAGTACTACCTCATTGGTCGGTTTAGGACTTAGCTATGGTGGCGCCATCTACAATATCTTTGCGTTGCCAACCGTATTATGTCATTACGATCCGGGCACATGAGACATTACATTTAAACGTGCACAATCACATTCTTTACATAATTTCATATAAAATATCCAGCTAGTTCATGCTGTGACGATTGTTGAATAAGCTTAGAAGCTTTCTTACGGGAATAAAAAATCGGCTGTTAGCAGGACATGAAACTGCGTCCTGAATACTTATTCGTGGGCCGCGATAGCTTAGTTAGTTAAGCGTCTGGAGTACTTACTCCAGACGCTTAATCAACTAAGCTATCGCGGCCCACAGCCTGTAGTAAAACGGCATGCGACAATCGCCAACGTTCAGCAGTGGCTAATATATTTTCAACTTTATACCCCATTGCATAAAGTTAAAAATCTATCAAAGATTACAGATGGATTTCGTATGTTTCGTTCGCTATCGCTCAGCAGTCTTTACTAGATAGCAGGCATGGCATAGATAACAGGTTGCCGTTTGGCTACAGGCTCTGGCCCTACAACCATGTAACAAACGATAAACGCAAACGCTGAGTAAGCTTTAATAGATTTTCCACTTAATGTACTGGGTATAAGATGTTGAAGATCTAGTGAAGATGTTTATCGTTTTCGATCTTTCCTGTCGCCAACACTCAGAAATCTTAAATACATTTTTAATTTTAAGCTTTACGCTAATGTTGAAAATCTATTGGGGAGTACCGAGCGTTTACGATTATTGTTTGTGAATTGGCTAGGACGGCTGCTCGCCAAGTCCTGGTGGCATACCATAACTCCTAACGCGATCCATTTAGGCTGAGAAAGAGATAGCGCTAGACGCCTTGTATAGCTGTCTCTTTCCCACAGCCTAAACTGGATCGCGTTAAGAGTTCGTGGTAAGGCCTTTGCTCGCAGTGGATTGTTTCTTTCCGAAAAAAAGCTTTACGAACCGCAATCGCGACGCAGGCGTTAATGCGTGAAAAGTATTTAAGGTCAACCCTTAAGAAGTTTCAATAGATTTTCAGAATATAATAGAAACTTCTGAAGTATAATAGGCGTTTGATTTATCAGTTACGATATGTATGCTCGTTAATAAGACTGCCCTATGGTATCATTGCGAACAGGAGCTGTGTTTTTCAAATCGTTTTTTTTTCTGTGATGTCTGGACACGCCTTTAATTAACAGTTGTTTGATCAGTAGTTAAAGTAAACTAATTATTAAAATGCTTTATTTTTTTTTAAACATTTGTTGGTACCTACCCAGCATAACGTTGATGACCTTGATCGAATGGGCGCACTGATTTCAGTTGTAATAAGGTTGAAAATGCGTTTGAAAATCGTGACCGCTAAAGTTAATATTTAACAGTTTTCTTTATTAATACATCATCATGTAAAAATCAATTTTTAAAAATTACTCGAATTGATCATTGAAAAAGTTTATTACTTGTTCCAAAATGCGATTTTTTCTTGATTAATTGCCAGAAAATGATAAATCAAGTCTTTATTTGTTTATGAGCTTCTGCTATGTAGGAATAGGCATACTTTGGAATAAAAAAGGGACGTTTTACGGAGTTCATATAAGGGCAGAGGACACCTTTAAAATATATAACATTTACGCTGCTTTCACATTTGGGCGACAGTCGCGCGAAAGACGCTGCTTATGCGCGGCTGTCGCCCAAACGTGAAAGCAGCCTTGTAACTAATAGTTTAGTTCACTACTGATCGAACACTAGCCCTTCTATGTAGTTGATGCGATAAAATCATAAGCTCTCTAAGGCTGTGTTTGTGAGACAAAATGAGTGTGAATGCTTTTATAAAATATCAGGTTGTCGTCGGTATTGCAGGTAAAATAGACGCCAGACGGTTTATGCGCAAAAAGCCCAATTTGCAAAATGGCAACCTAGTCGCATAAGGACAAGTTCTCAAAATGGCCAGTTCTCTAAAAGCCTACTACTCAAAATTGCCAATCCTATAATAGCCTAATACTCAAAATGGCAAATGACCGAAATGGATTTTTTTCTACATTTGTGAGTGTAACTAATTCTTAAAAATCTTAATATTCTTCGCATAATATGAAACAACTTAAAATCTTAAATTTATAAGAATTAGGTACATAGAAAACAACAATTTTGATCATTTGCTTTTTTGAGAATTATACGTTTAGAGAATTGACCATTTTGAGAAATTGTTTTTTTGCGACTAGGTTGTCATTTTGCGAATTGGGCTTTTTGCACCTAAACCAAGTGTGGGTTATCTTAAGGTTTCTTTACCTATAAAAAGTTTACCTGTACCTACTGATCCGTACCAGCCTCTTCTCTTCTTTATAAAAACATCCTCAGTCTTACCACAAAAAGATAAAAATCTGTTGAACGGTTGTCTAAAAAAGTGTAAAACGACCCTTATGTTGTTTTGACGTTCACATTTTTTCGACATTTGTTCAACAGATGTTTAATTTTTTTTAGGTGCGGTAACAGGTCACACTCAAGAACGATATCGCTCTAATTATCGATTCATTAACATACTTAGTGTAATTTTGTAAATAAGGAAAGAATTCTTAATTATGATTTGAACATATATAATATGTTGCAAGTCACAAGGTTATATTAGAGTGTGTCAAATTGATCTATATTATTTCAATGAATTGAAATACAAGATTTTTTTTTTAATAAAATTATTGTTTAGGATTTTTATAACGGAATAATTATGACAGTTAAGGCAGTTGCAGAACCGTACGCGCCGCACCGCCACATTATATTATTCGGATGCTGACAGCATTTTCCGATACAACGAATTCTAAAATATGGCGCGTGCGGTGCTGACAAATCTGCAGCCATCTTTAAGGGCCCTTCTTGTCTAAAGCAAAAACAATCATTCATGTTACTATGTAAAAATAACCCTAAGCTTTCCTACCAACATTTAATGTATTGAAATAGAATAGATGAATTAGTCGTACTACCCTATGCACTAGGTACGTATTAGGTAGATTCCTTTTGTCATATTCGTTTGTTTATCCGTACTAAAAAAAGTATGGGAATGATAAATAAATAACCCATCTTAAATTTGCTATTACGGCCTATGCACACCACGTTTTAAACGCGCCGTCGACGCGTGTCTAAGAAACGCAAACAGAGCAGTTTGTTGTCATCGCGTCAAACGCTCGGCACCGGCGCGTCTGTATCGATATAAACGCGCGTCTGTAGCGATTCAAACGCGTATTTGAATTTATACAGGTGTGCAAAGGTCTACAGGCTGCGTCTGACTTGTGCGCGTATCGAGTCTTTATCGCTACAAACGCGCGTCAACGGCGCGTTTAAAAAACGTAGTGTGCACAGGCCCTTAAGGTGTAAACACCCTCAGTCAGGGGTGAGGGGGTGTTGTGATCGTTTTATTTCGAAGATAAACATAAACGGCCAGTTTCCACTTCAGCGGCCAGATGATGTTTTTCGTAAACAATTTGATCTGATTAGCGAAACGACTCTAGCGAATATCGAACATTCGCTAAATTTTTAACCGACCTGTATGTTTGTTTGTCCCCTATTATCTTCATGCGGTTTTCAGAAAATAATTGCATTCTGAAGAATGAATATCCCGTGACGTTGCCCGTACGGATCCATTTTTGCTTACTTGGATTGTAGATTTTCAAACACGCCGATTATACAAAAAAAATGTTGAATATTTATATTTGACTAAAAACGTAATTTTTTTTTTTTTCTGTAAAATAAGGAACCGCCTTCAAAAACAAAAACAACGAAGGCGCAAAATAATTTACTTACGGAATTCGGTGGCTTTTTTTATTTTATCGATATTTGCCTTTCTTGTGTTTGTTTTTGAATTCGGTTACTGTTTTTTCAAAAAGTTTTCGTATGTTTTTAACTATGTGACAATCTTATTCTTTATACTAATATGACTATTCCTTTTAATTGCGTAAACATAACAAATAATGTTATAACGATGCAATAACTCTGAACTTGGACCACCTTGCTCCCTTCAAAAAATGAACCGTTTTTTTTTCTTTGTACCTATACTGCTCATACGATAACAATACCTGTTAGGGACCTATTAATGAATTTGATTTCTTCAGTACTTGGTAAAGTACAAGCATATACGGTCAGTCTTTCATACAATATTTAAGCAAAACTATGCATAATTTTCAAACAACGGGCGTTGTACTTCAAAACTAAATGACACGTCAATGTTGTAAACTAGTCGTTATTAAAAGAAAATAACATCAAATGTGTTATTTAAGAGTTTTTTTTTTGGAATAGCAACCCATTTAATGATTTGTCTTCCTACTGCCTTTTTTACAGAGGATAGAACTTAGAAAAGCGTTTCGTTTTACTTTGGCAAGTAGGTATAATGGCTAGAACTTAAATAACGTTTAACATGTACAATAATAATATTGTATAGTCATTTACTTATTACATAATTGTCGTTGAAAACGTAATAGGTAGAGGTCGGTCGTAAACAGAATCTGTGACCGCTAGGTATTTATATTCGTCATGTTCTAGAATTATGGATAAGTAATCTAGCTAGAAATTACTGTATTTCTAGTAATTTAGATTGACTATTATAAATACACGCGGGAGATAAAGAAATCTGTGATCATAGAAGACTGCTCTGGAAGTAAAAGTGGGGCAAAACTATTACTGACGATAGATTGGAATTTTAATTGCATTCACAACTGAGTTGAGCGACGACTCGTCATCGTACAGAATTCATACGTTCAGTTACATAATAGCAAAATTTATAATGCCGTTACTATCATGTGTGGTTTAATAGGCTAGTATTCAAAGTACTATGTGTTTTAACTAAGTCTGGGATCGCCTTGACTTTTCCAATACTTACGTTCTTAAATAAACAATTGTCATATAAATATAACATTAACAAGACATATTATTGAAAATTACTTTGTACAAAGGTAACTGTCACCATATTGGGGACCCGGAGTCGTCCTTTTCTTAATTGAAATACATAGCAATCTTCGTAATGTGAAGAAATTAAAATAAATAGAACATCTGTAAGCCACTTCTACATCTATTAAAAATATAAAAATACTGTAATCTAAATAATTAGCATCTTTATGGATCACCGTGAGTTTGTCGGGCCTTGGGCTATTTATTATTGTCTTAATGCTACTTTGGGGTCCCAATCCTAATTATCCAACAAGGTATGTAGTAACCATTTTGTCAAAAAACGGTCTTCGCAAATTATACTAAACGGTTTAGTAAAAACACAATATTTTCAATTTCGTTGGGCCCTTTATGTCTACGGGGTCCGGAGTCCAAAAATACATGTTAAAGGTTACATACATCACAACAATTTATTCACGGCTCCTACCTTTACTACGTGCTAAGAGTTTCTCCTACACACAAACTATGGTACCTCAAAAACTTTTAAACGTCTGTTGAACACTTGTCTAAAAAAAATGACAGATTATGACGGTGAAATAAGGTCCGTTTTGCAGTCACACTTTTATTAGACAAATGTTCAACAGATGTTTAAGTTTTTGTAGTAAGGCTGAAAATATTCTATTATTCCACACAAAATATTTAGGTATTGTTTTTCTTTTCAAATATTTTAAATTGTCGCTTTCTTGGTGGTGCCAATTTTGATAACCTAGATAATCTAGGTTACCTTACCCTACATGTTTCTTCCTAGAAGTAGCGTGTAAATAAACAAATGTACTTTATGTGTCGCACGTAAAGCCCCTTGTAAATACATAGCTAGAACCAGTGGTAATATTAATACAGATTATGTGTAATTTTACACAATTTTAGTTAAAGCATTGTAAGTTATCTTACGAATGCGATTCATTGTGTCTTACGTGCCTTTCAAGGTTTTTTTTTTAACATTGTTTTTAACCGTGATATTTTCTTAATACATTCCTTGCCGTTTCTACTTGATTTGGTCATTTTTATGCGTAGAGTTTTTTTTTCTCCATGAAGTAAATTTTGGTCATACGGTCTTTCTTTTAAGCTTGTGTTTCGTGCTGGGACATTATACTAATATTTACATATTATTATGTATAGTGATAGAAAAATTGCTATTCTATCGTTTGACAATAATTCGACCATGATTACGAAATCGAAACAAGTTGTTATTTATTTTAGTTACCTAACAATAATTATGTTCCAGAGAAATGTTTGGATTTTTACATTTATATGACTGCTTTCATAATATTGTTGGCAATGTGCGATTTTGCGATACTTCCTAAAATTTTGTGTTTTCGTACATTTTCAACCGACTTTATTATAGCTACCTAATAAGAAATTGCTTACTACGTCACCCTTCATTCTATTTTCCAATAATGTGATTAATCGGTCACTGTTTATATTTTTTTGTTGTTTTACCAACTTATGAGCTTTAGCACGCCGCGCAGTGTTTCCGGTTTTTTACATAAAATTCCATGTGCCCAATATTTCCTTTGAAATAATTCGGAATACCTCCTATGTACTTCCTATGTAATATAAAAAATATTTAATGGTGAAAGTTTTCTTTGAACTAGAATAATTTTAGAAGTGATCATTTTACAACTACGTTTATAATTTTTTAGAGAACCCAGTTTAATATTCTGCAATTTTTAATTAAAGGTATGATTGTAATATAATCTTATAATAGGCTATTTACTGAAAAAATCAAATAAGTCCGTCAATTAAATTACCAAAAAATATTTAAGATACAGAACTTTTAAATTCTTTCACACAACATATAACGCAATGATGCATTTTTTTTAGTGCGTTTTGGCATCCTGGAGCACCCAGTCCTGAGTTTTTTTTTATATTTTTGGCAGATATTAACAAAATCAACGTTTTGAGATTTGAATTTCATTAATTTTGTCAACTAGCCTATTAAACATAGTACTAGCTCACTCTCAAAAAGTATAAATAAGATAGCTAGGTCCCTCTTTATTATATCTTATTTATTTCTTTTTTATAAGTACATTAGGAATTTCGCTTAAAAAATAATACTTTTTTGTTTTTGTCTATTACATTTGTTATTTATAATAATCTCAGAGGTTTCACTGATTATAAATTATTTCATTAGCCTTCTTCTACGATAAACACAATTAAGCTTAACAAAAAATAATTAGTAATATTATGTTTTGTAAATTATGAGTAATTTAACCATTGTTTAAGTGCATAGGGAATAGAACGAGGCTGAAATAAGTCCTTCATTAAGCGTAAGCCAAATAATACGTTTTATTAGCATTATGACGAATGATTTTTGAGCTTGTGGTATTCTTAACTATTTATTGGGATTCAATTCATTTTGTAAATGAGTCATTTAGGTACTTTATATAGTAATATTTTAAATAAATAAAAAGTAAACATTGTAAATATTTTGGAGAATAAAGAACCTTTTAGGTATTACGTAATTACAAAATTATGTTAGAAAATCAATGTTTTAGTTATATAGCTGTATGTCATAATAAGATTCATCTGTAACATTTACTATCCCCTTAAGTTCTCTTTTAGTTACATAGCCTTTAGAGATAAACGTAGTCTGTAAAAATCCGTTTTAACAGTAATAAGCAGTTTTACAGTCACAATAATATAATAAATAAAAATCTCTGCAAAGTTGATATGATTGACTGTCGTAGGTTATTTAATAAATAAATGATGTAAATTACACTAAAATGTGTCATAAATTGTAGTGCACCTATACTTACCTGTATGAAATATGTAATTATTAAAGGAAAAATCCTAGTTCTTCAGGAATATATGGGTATGAAATAAAAAAAACCAGGAGTTTACGATATAGGACAATTTGGCTCTAAGTTAGGTAGTGTATTTAAGAGAATTAATGCTTTAATCTTTGTTTTATATTCTGTGTTTGAAAGTGTGTCGCACTTTGATGTTTTGTCGTCTAATAGATTCCAACAGTTGCGAGTGTAAAACGGTTCGTTTCGAATATTTTTGTTTGTTATTATAAAATATGGAGTAAGTACCTACCTATAATATTATTTTTGTATTCGAACTGTGTAAAAGTTTATTAATTGTAAATAATCATGGTGTTGTTGAGCAATACGGTCTCAAATAAAGATCTCATAAATCTTTAATTGAGACCGTATTTGTGTTCTTTTTATTTGATTGTAATTAATAAGTGGACATGTAATAAAATGTTAGATTTTTGGAATTGTTTTTCATGTGTCGGGAACTTAATATTAAAGTTGAGTTAGTATTTATGTCAGTGATGTCCTGTATGCATTTTCGTTACAAAAGGAAGCCACAAGTACCGTTATGTTATTCTATTTTATTTAAAAACATGCGTGCTATAAAATTTTTGGCCAATAATGTCTTATTATAGTAAAAGTCATCTCATACAAGCGGCTAGTTCTGTAGCTTTGTATGAGAATGACGAAGAAATGCTTATAAAGCCCTGTATGTGTAGATATTGTTTAATGAATCGGGAAAAAGTAAAAGGCATTTCGATGCCCGGGCGTTTTAGTCCGCATTCCTTATTCATTATTAACTATTCTTAAGAATTAAGTTACAATAACGTTATTGAAAAATCTTTTTTTATATAAAAAAACTTACATTTAGGGTTATTATTTATATTGTTAGTTGGAAAATTTAAAGTAAATAAACGCTTATTTAATTCAACATTAAGGATACTTGTGGCTGTAAATATATTTGACAGACATAAGTTACGTTTAAGTATTATGTAGATTAAGATTGTTGTTCGACCGTAAGATTATTATAATTTCTTAAACAATAGCTGTTAGTGTGTAGTGTTGCAGTGCAGTTAAATTGTTCCACTAATAGACAGTGTTACGAAGTATTTGCTAAGTGTTTTCGATTATATCCAAGTTTGCTGCACTGTCCATTTGGCATAAAATAATAAGATCTCATTAATCGTTAATAAAATAATTGGAGTTTATCTGTTCTAATAGATATTATGGAAGTAAAGTCGGGTTCACTTTTCATGAAGTGTAGGTACAAAAGATATATGATTACTAACATTCTACCGACTGTAAACAATATAAATCTTGCATATCAATTTAGGCAAAATGAACATTGGCGACTTCATAATTATGTGTCTGAATAGTACCTTACTGTTTGTTTGTAAAACTATAGTTGTACAATTACTTGTTTTTTTTTTCAAAAATGAATTGTAAATTAATCTGCTATGTAGATACTATTGTAATGTGGCATTTAATCAATAAACTTAAACAATGGTATGTTTCAGTGTACAAGTTAGTAGTGTATATAACACTATTAAATTAGGTAGCTTAAATATTTATCTTCCCGTATGTTTAAGACTCCTAACTTCGATTTAATTACGAATTCATGTGATACTTCAGACTAAGTTGTATAAGTACATGGAAATAAAGGAACTTCGTCTCTAGAATATACCCAGTTTTTATTTGATTATCTCCCTGTATGTTTATGAGGGTTGCGGCTAATGAAGAAAATATTAAAAACAACATGAAATAAGTGGATTAAGTGCATTTATTGAAACATCAAGATTGAATATCGTGGTTTTCAGTTTTAGTTCACATTGGAATCAGAATTGATTAACATAGGTTTATGATATTGTTCTAAGTTACATACAGACCCAGTAAACACATAGTAATTACACCAATTACTGCAGTAATACATAATTGCCTGCTTCGCAGAGAAGCAGTCACGGTGATTCATTGTCATATAATGATACAACTTAGTAATACTAACATTGAATAAATGTCACACAGTTGTAATAACATTGAAATTACGACACCGGGCTATTTCTATGATTATTCAAGATGAAAAGGTGTATGCTAAATGCATATTTATGAGCTTCCAACATAATAGTCACATGATGTATCTTCTATGGTTCGTTTTTCATAAATATACTAAGATTTATGACGCTGAAATTGATTATTTTACCTCCTAAGCATAAATACCGGCGTGAACATGGATCTCATTTTTATACACATTTAGGCCCACTTGCATGAACCCGAGTTATCTTTTAAACTCAGAGTTAGTTGCTAAAATGTCAATTTAACCTTGTGTTAGGAACTAACTCTGAGTTATAAGATAACTCGGGTTCGTGCAAGCGGGCCTTAGACCTACACATAATTTTATTTTAAAAGTTAATTTATTTAACACAAAATTTTGAACATCTACTAATTTGATCGACAGTTTTTACTTCAGTCCGCCAATCACAGCAGTTAGAAATGTTAAAATTACGTATTATATTTTTTTATAAGACAGCTCTTTCTTCGTAGATAGTACCTAACTGCAAATTCACAATTCACAGAGTATTCTCCTAACTCATTCAGCCGTTTTTAAACCGACAGTTTATTTCCTAATGAGAAATAATCATTAATAGAAACGAACACGAACATGTAAGCACCACACACGCTACGCGTCGAGTGCGGATAATTACAATAAAAATAAGTGATGTCAAAGATTATGATCGTGGTCTTACATATAGTTCAGTCATGGCTCTAATTCTAGAAACTCATGTAAGCCAGCTCCGAGAAAGAACAAGGCCGTAATAGTAGAAAATTGCTGCAGATCAAATTACATAAATATACTTACCAACAGACGTGCTTAATACTAATAGATGATTAAATATTTTCCTTAACCTAACACCAGTTAATATAATCTTTATATTGATAAATTATGATTTAAAATAAGACATTTGATTGCATAAAAAATGCAATAATTAAAAAGATACAGGTCATAAATAAAAAATCCACACTATTGTAAAATGTCATAAACTTGTTGAGCTTTATAAGCACCAAGAAGTAATTAAAATTAAATATACTGCAGTAAAAATAAAAGTAAAAATATAAAATATAGGCTACTTAACACAAATATAAACCTTGATCAATCTAAATACAATCTGCATTTATAAATATGGCTCAATAATCACAGTAATCACATAACATAAAATTCCGTAATATACCTATCCGTTTATGAAAGTCAAAGTGAATGAACTCATAATAATGATTCTTATTATTAGAGTTTTAATAGCTAATCTTAAAAATATTGTTTAAATATACACCAATAATTTTAGCAAAATAACTCTACTCCAAATGTCAAACATTTGTGGTTTCATTAAAGGACATTATCCTAATTCTTGAACTGCAGTTCAAGTTGCACTTGAAATGATTAAGTAAGTGCATGCACTTACTTAATCATTTCAAGTTCATTAAATAAGCATTTAAATTTTAACTAAAAATATAGAGGAGATATCCTCATAGGTAAAGGTACTATTTAGCCATGAAATACCTTCCTAAAAGTGCAATTATTTTATCAGTACAATTTTATTCACTTTTTAAGCAATTTGGCATATTTAATGTTAAACGTAATGCCATGTAGTAACATTCTAAATGTTTGAAACATGTACTAAATATGGCAAAAGATCGCAAAAATATATGATATCAATGATCACAGAAATCAGCTAAATAAAATTAATATGGGGAACATTTCGCGTAGTAATCCAACTCTACATAAATTGTAAATAAAATTTTAATTACTAATAATAACCTAATGATATCATTCTTAAATCTTATAGTATCTTTATCATAATGAATTACCTAATTACCTTTGGTGAAAAAAATTTGGTTGTAAGATTGTGTGATGAATATTATGATAGTTGTCACTTCAGTTACTGTTCATCATCAGTATCTTCAAAATACAGCTCAATTTCAGCTGCCACACACTCTTTCATTAGATTATCAAGTTCCGAAAGTGAACTAAGGCCAGCAGGAGTTTCTAGATATTTCTCCATTTGTGAAAGGCGTTCAGCTTCTAACCTTTTGCAACCCCTGGTAGTTTGTGCATCTTCTACTGTTCCAATACGGTCTACATGCATCTTATATAGTTGATGTTCTCTTGGCTGCATTGGCTAAAAGAAAGTAATAAACTTATCAATATTACAATTGGTGATAATAGTTTCTAAGTACAAAGTACAAAACGAAAATATATTATATTACATATTACGTTTGTAATAATAAGAGACGCTTTTTTGTAAACTTCAAGCTGATAAATCTTACCTGATTTTGGCAAATTATTTCTGCAGGAATTTGGGCATTCGGGGTGAAAACGAAAGGTTTGAAGAAGGACATGCCTGGGTCTGGGGTGGCAGTGAACCAGTGCACATTTACCATGTTAGGTGAGAGACAGGACACCTGGAAGAAGAGCATTTGAGTAACAATGTTATATCACACCTTCAATACTAATTGAAAAACAATTTGATTAGTATTCTACCTGACTTCCTTGAGTAGGGAATGTGTCATCACAGCCTCTGCAGATACGGCTCTCCCTGTGCCTTAAAATATTCATCATATCTCGTACATAGAATGCATAAGTAGCAGTTCCCTCTTTCAATAACCTTGTACCTTCACGCTGCCTCATTTCATCACCACCAGACGAGTAGCACCTCATAAAGTTAAATTCACCCTGGAAGATTGAAGAACATTAGAACCATACCTCACATTGCTTTTTATGCATTTCAAATCATACCTGTCCATCCCAAAGGCGCAGTCGCTGAGTCTTTTCCAATAGGTTTTCTGTATGTTTGTCCATTTTTGTGGTAATAGTGAGCCCATTAGAAATATTTCTGTAACCAGTTGTTATTTTTTCAGCAGCCCATATTTTACCACTGGTCTCTAGAACCCATGCTTCTTTGGGGTCTGCGATTAAGAAAGAGTTGTGATAGAAGTGGCTATCATCATGCTCAGAGCATGGACCCCCTTGACCATACTTCTCAAGTAGTGATGTTATAATATCCACAGCCTCTTCAGCAGTATTTGCTCTCTCTAAGCCAAGACTGTAGAAAATAGATAAAAATTAAGTCTCTGAAAGGAAATCATAGGTGCTAGACAACAATGCTAAAACATTAATTAGCCATTTATGAATATACTAGTCCCAAAGTTTAAACACGGCACACCTAAGTAGGTTTAGTAATTTATGTCGGCGCTTTAGTTGGTGTTAGTGTTAGGTAAAGGTCAATGACCGCTTGATGATGAATGACCAATTGCCATCTTAACTGGCACCAACTATAGCTCATCCTTAACAACTTACAATGCTATCAGTTGTAAACTCCGCCAAATTGGAATAGTTTTAAAGCTGAAGGAGACAATCTTCTTTCTACTCTGATTGATTTTGGGCATACAAAGACCAATTTTTTTTTTATATCAATGTGTTCCACGTAAATTCAATCTAGGAGAATAAAATAGCCAAAAGAAGCGTAACAATAACGATTTGCAATAACCAACATACATCATTTACATTTCGACAACTATAAAAAGTCTAGATAAAAATAAGTACTGCAAATATTATAGCTTAGCTTGGTAAACTTAGCTGTATAAACCTACCGCACTAAGTCCATCCCTAACAATCGTTTAAGTCGAGCATCTCCTTCTCCCTCATTGTTCTTGGTCCACACAGCCTCATTGCCAATGACCACATTCTTATCATTAGCACCCATCTCAGCCCCCCACATCCATCCCGGTTTGCTCAGTATAACGGAGTTTACTGGAGAGGTTCCTTCTATTGTTATATAGGTGCACTGCAATTTAAATAACCCATGTACTGACAATCATTAGAATAAGAAAGTATTGACTGAATCCACCAACCAAGACCTTCTCATCACACACATTAATAAATAATTTGAACATGCAAGTGGGTTTATCCTAATTTGAAATTGAATAAACCCCAAATAGTACACCCAATAAAAGGAGAACAGTTTATTGTATTTACTTGGATGGGAATGCGGGATTGCAAGATGTTATTAGGGATTATCCTGAGCAAAAACACAAAAGTACATAACGGGCATGTCGTTTGTAATATTTTTTCTTATTTTTAGAATTTTGGAACTTTGGTAACCATAATAATTAAATCCAGCTATATTTAAAATAGTCCTTATCCCATGAATAAGAGAGAATTTTATATTTCTTAGATGACATATACAGCATATTGGCATTAATCAAAATGTGACAATGTGGCCCACATAAAGGTAATTTGAGCCAAGTAGTCTCTTTAGAAGCCCAATAAAAGAACAGGACTGAAACATGCCTATTTTTCAATTAAGGAATTGTTTAAGGACGAGTTGCTAAAAGGCGCTCCCTCACTGGGAGCATTCACATTTAATGTAACATTATAGATTTTATTCGATTATTATTCCGTTTATTCATTTTTCTTACATACTATTACATTTTTAAATATTTCTTTAAAAAATACAAAACAATAAAAAAACATTTAAAAATATAAAAATAGTAGTCCGCCGGTGTGGGAGCAGGGTCCAAGCTACCGGTGGTTAGGGTTCCAGAGACAGGAACCTCCTCACAATACGAGCCGTATCAAGAAGTACTGCCTTCTGAATCTGGCCCTTGATCCAACCCCCTAAGGAGAGCCTCGAAAGGTGTTCGTCGAGGCTCTTTGCCATCAGGCCATTGGCAGTCACGACGATCGGCACAATGATAGCCGAGCTCACATTCCACATGTCGACAACCTCGCGTGCCAGATCGAGATACTTGATTTGTTTATCTTTCTCTGCCTTCACGAGGTTCTCGTCATGCGGGATGGTAACATCGATTATCATTGCGCGGCGCGCTGATCTGTCTATCACTACTATGTCAGGCTTATTGGCGACAATAGTCCTGTCAGTAATGATAGGCAGATCCCAGTACAACGTGACATGGTCTTTCTCGAGAACTGGGTCGGGCACATACCTGTAATACGGTACTTCAGATTCCACAAGTTTGTATTTCAACGCAAGTTGCTGGTGGATGATTCTGGCTACGAGGTTGTGCCTGTGCAAGTACTCGCCGTTAGCAAGACGAGAACAACCAGAGATAATATGTCGGATAGATTCACCTGGACGATGGCATGCCCGACACACGTCAATCGTCCCATCCTTTATAATATGTCTCCGGTAGTTGTTCGTCAAGATAACTTCGTCCATAATCGCACAGACAAAACCTTCAGTTTCCCCGAAGAGGTCACCGAACCGTAGCCAGGACACGGACGCTAGAAAATCTACGTCGGGCCCATGAAGAGCCCGGTAGAAGCGTCCGTGTAGCTCCTTGCTTTGCCATACTTCCATGCGGTCTTCAGTACTGAGTACCACAGGTTTGTGCCAGTTCTCTTTAGCCATGGACAGCGGGGTGAGTCCCTTGTCCACCGTGACCACATCTCGGTGCATACCCACTTCCATTTTTAGAAAATATTCTCTGAGACTGCACACCTCGCGGTTGTGGAGGGACTTAGCATTTAAAAAGCCTCGACCCCCACACTTCCGCGGGATGTACAGCCTCATCACTGATGATCGTGGGTGATGCATCCGGTTTGCGGTCAACAGCGTACGAACTCGTCTATCCAAGGCGTCGAGTTCAGTTTGAGTCCATTTGAGTATGCCGAAAGAGTACATTAACACTGGCATGACCCAACCGTTGAAGGCGCGCACCTTGTTTCCGCCTGAAAGAAGGCTATTTAAAACCTTTTTCAGGCGTCCAAAGAAGCGTTCCTTCAACGATTGTTTCACGTCCGGTATATCAATGCCTAACGCCTCCGACATACCCAAATACTTGTAGGTTTCGGATGAGGAGAGTGATCTAAGGTGTATGGAATCTGAAAGCTGAATCCCTTTAGATTCCATAATCTCCCCTCGCTTTACATGCATGACTGCACATTTGTCCACACCAAATTCCATCCTGATGCCGCTACTGAAAGTTTCTGTTACCTTCAGTAGCTTCATCAGTTGCAAGTTGTTGGGGGCAAAGAGTTTCAGATCATCCATGTAAAGAAGGTGAGATATGACCTGACCACCTCTCCTCAACCGATAGCCTAGACCTGAATCCTCAAGCAATGTGCTTAGAGGATTCAGGGCCAGGCAGAACCAAAGTGGACTCAAACTGTCGCCCTGGAATATTCCCCGCTTGATCCATACAGGCTCATCAACCGCCTGGATCTGTCGACATCCCGGATAGCGGAGGACCGTTCTCCATTGCCCCATACACGACTCAAGGAAGGTGCGTAGAGTTGCATCTATCTTGTACAACTCCAGCACCCTCATGAGCCATGTATGTGGCACCGAGTCGTAGGCCTTCCTGTAGTCTATCCAGCATGTGGACAAATCCCTGCGAGATCGACGAACCTGTTGGCTAATGGCCATGTCAATGAGGAGTAACTCCTTCGTACCACGGGACCCGTTCCTACATCCATTTTGAGAGGCAGACATAATGGAATTATTATCGATGTGTTTACTAATTTTTGCTCTCAAAATGGATGTAAGAAGTTTATAGACCGTCGACAAACATGTGATCGGTCTATAATTCTTGGGTTCCGCAGTACTACCGATTTTATAGAGAAGGTGGGTAACCCCAGTTGTCAGAAACTGTGGTAGCGACCCAGACTCTAAGGATGACTGGAATTGAGATGCCAAACAAGTGTGTGAACTATTCAGCCATTTTAGCCAAAAGTTGTGCAGTCCGTCCGGTCCCGGGGATTTCCAGTTCGGTAACGGACGGACTGCTCTTGCTACATCTAATGGCGTAATGGATATAGGTTCCATTTCTGGAATAGTCTCACACACCCGCTCGACATCACGCATCCAATCACCCTCAGTATGACTGACAGGTACCGACCAGATGTTGCGCCAGAATGTACTCGTAGCGTTATCATCCGGGCGGCACAAGTCAGCCATATTTTGTTCAGGCCGCTCCCAAGCTCTGTATACCCACCTCTCATCACGCTGGAACATGTGATTCTGTGAGTATCGATCAACCCGCCGCTTGTACCGCCGAATACGGCTTGCCCATGCACAAACTTTTTGCTTCAGGAAGTCGATTATTATTATTATTAAAACATTTGTGCATTGTGATCCTTGATTGATTCCCCCTCATTGATGAAATGCTTGAATCTGTAACATTACATTACGTGTGAATGCTCGCAGTGAGGGAGTGCATCAAGGTACTAAAATGCCAGTAGTTATTATTGCATATTCTGTAAGTTTAAGTTTGTGAAATAGTGCAGCAGTCTGCCACATGCTGGTTAGTTTGGACCACAATTATACAATACTGATGCAACAGTAGATTAAACTGACACAAAAGAGAAAGCGAAGCAAACTGTATAGGTTTGAAGGAGGATGCATGTTTTGGAGAAAGCTGGAAAGAAATGAGTGAGGCCTCTGTCACTCCTTCCAGGACCAGAATAATGGTAAATATGATTTTTGGCTGCAAATAGAACACAAATTCTTACCTTGAGCATTTTATCTCTGATGCCTCCTTTGATTAAAACAACTTCTTGGACTTCATGTTGAGGACGGTCAGAGTTTTTTCCAAATAGGACTACATCGTTTTTTGTATGAGAGGGCATTACAACGAAAGTGTCGCAAGATTTTGGAAATTTAGAAAGCATTTTTTTAATGCTCAGTGCAATTAATTCTCAATAAAACGAGTCACAGTTCAGTGACACAGTTCAGTATTATTTTCCTTTTCTAGGCCAGCAGACAGCAATACTATGAATAAAACACGACAACTATTATTATAAAAATTTTAAAGATCGCACTGTATGAAAACTAGACCGATCAATATTGTTGTGACAAGGTGACAAGGGTCAAGAATACCACTTAAATTAGGAAGCGTGAAGTAGTAAATAAAATCCGGCAATTAATCAAAATAATGAAATCATTCTTCAATGGTTCTTTAATTGAATTAACTTACAAATGCAATAATATTTCTTGCTTTTGTTTTGACGCAAGAGACGACACAACGAAATCTTCGGAGGCCATAGATGGCCGTAGACACAGATTATAAACTCAAACAAACCATAACGAATAAAACCCCTTCTACACGATCAGACCCGACCACCTGACAGAGGTGACTTGGTCCGGTGGGTCCGGTGGGTGTGAAAATCTAAAACCCCTTCTACACGGTGAGACCCGACCGCCTGACAAAGGTGATCTTGGTCCGGTGGGAATGAAAATCGACCGCGTAGACGTTGGTCGCGCGACCAAATATGGGCGGAGTCAATCGAACCTTGGTCGGGAGCGCATCCGTCCCGACAGGCTGCGTCCGCGGTGGGACCCGACCGTCAGCCGACAGCGTTCTAGACGGTGGGGTACTGTTGACACGACCAAAATCACCTCTGTCAGGCGGTCGGGTCTCATCGTGTAGAAGGGGTTTGACGTGTAGACGTTGGTCGGGCGACCAAATACGGGCGGAGTCAATCGGGAGCGCAGCCGTCCCGACAGGCTACGTCCGACTGTCAGCCGACAGCGTTCCAGACGGTTGGGTACTGTTGACGCGACCAAGATCACCTCTGTCGGCGGTCGGGTCTGATCATGTAGAAGGGGTTTAACGATGAACATAGCCATACTCTATAATTATTATCGAAGCCAAAGCCAATACTTGGCTCCACAGACTAGACTTGGCTCTAATAAACCATTGAGATTAAAGTATTTATTAACATGTATAATGTATATACGCCTTACTTTACTTTATACCATACTTTAAACAGCATCTAAGGGCGACTTTCAGCAAAAGTTAAGCATGTTTAAAATTTTATTTATAAAAATAAAATTTTAAACATGTTTAACTTTTGGTGCAAGTCGCCCTATATGTATACATTTTTAGTTTAGCTTTGACAATGTCAAAATAAAGTGAGATTACAGAAAGTCTACAGCTTGGCCAGAACGGGTTGAAACGGAACTAAATTTTTTATAAATAATAAATTAAATAAATCTTTGATATTTGATCTAAACAAAGACCGCAGGTTTGTTAGATTTATTATTGTGCCATAAAACTAACGTAATAAGTGAAAAAAAAAAAACATTCAAAGTGCTGGTAGCGCGAAGACAGTGGCGACTTCCGGTTTTCTACATTTTTATGTCAAGCTGTAAATGCTCTGTGAAGTCTAGAGCTCACTACCGCTTTCACGAAAGCGGCCAATGATTGAACTGTTGAGACTGTTGAGTGTAAAAAATACGCAATAGATGGCGACATTTACCAAAATCACATTTTGAGATACGCGCGAAAAACGGTAAAACAATGTAAAATTAATGCTACTCCCTCCAGAAGTCACATTCGAAACTTTTAATTAGTAAAAAACAAAAAAAATGCTCTTTTAGTCAGTGCAGCTGTCAGTAAAAACGTTTAGGTACGTAAATTAGAAAATAAATAAGTATTTATCATTTTGTTATTGGTACTTTTTTTTTTAAGGTGGTAAATATCATCAAATGAATCCTCCCGCCCTGGGTGGGGCGGAAGCTGGGCGGAAGGGACTGTCAGACTCATAAAATCCACCCGTGTTCCTTCCTATGCCCTTTACGTTCCAGGGCCACGGTATCCTGGGTTAAGAAAAAACCCGCGACCCCAGTAGGCATTCATTTGGCGCGAAACACGACGCGCCACCGACCCGCGCTTGGTCCTTGATCGGACGGCGAGCTACCCATCACACACCGTCCGCAAGCCCGCTCCGTCGCTGTGCCCTCTGTTAATCAGAGGGACACGCGTTGGAGTGTCCACACGACAGGCTATTCGCATACGGGCAAAGAGACTGCTTAGGCACACAGTGCCTAAGGGGCTGCCTCCACGAGCGAGAGAATCGCGGCGATATTATCGCCGTGCCACGTTTTTCTATACTCTCTATGGAACCGTCTCCACACGGCGATATTATCGCCGCGATGCGACGAGTGGCAACGAGCGCGCAAAACGTCATTACATCGTCGCTAGCCCGCCGCGACTAGAAACGCGACCGCCGCGCGCTCGCGGCGCTCTCGCGGCGCTCTCGCGACGAGCGCGCTGCGGGCGCGCTGTCAAACGCAGCGTCATTTCAGCATTGCCTCTCGTTAAGCGAAGACCGAAGACGTCTTTGGCAACGTGACGTCAAGGAAACGCGGCGATACTGTAACGACTCGCGACGATACGCGGCGGAATTATCGCTCGTTCGTGGAGATTATCCGACGATATAAGGGCGGACTCGTCGCGATTCTCTCGCTCGTGGAGGCAGCCCCTAAGGAAGAGTTTTTGCCCGCATCCCAGGGTGCACCGGCCCGAAATACTGGTCGTCCCCCCGGACGTATCCGAGAAGGAACTCCAGTCCACGGGCGCACGTGGAGGTTTCCTGTCATAGCACCCCATCATTTTGTTACCCCGGCCACTCACATGCGTGCAAAGGTTCGTACATTGTACGAATCTTTGCGCGCATGTGGAGGGCCGTCAGACATACATTCGCGAACTTCGCATATTTGCAAATGGGTTCGCATACTCTATGATCAAATTAAAACTAATAACTTTAAACTAAGGACCAAAATTTAACGGTGTATGAATAGGTACTTATACTGATCAGTATTTCCTCACACAAAATATAACAACGACACGACCGTATGCTTCGCAATCGTGTGCGCAACTGGTCACACGAATGTGTAGGAGACTACGCGAAGGTTCGCGCACATAAAACCGACACAGCTTGGAAAAGCACGAATGCCACGAAAACTTCGCGAAGTCATTCGCAAATGTCCTCCTACACATGCGGGTTCGCGTATCCGCACGAATGTGAGTGGCCGGGGTTATACTTAGTACTTATTCTTTAAAATATCCAACCCTAAAATCATGACAGTAGGTTTGGTAGGTAATGCCGTTATGTGCTAATGGCTAAGATGAGGCTTTGATGGGTTGAGTTGACCCGCGAAAGGCTTTGCGCTATTAGGTACCCTTAGCTGTCTTTACTAACAACATTACTATGGAATTGACGATCGTAGTTTACCTTAAATCCTACATTAATTTGATTTCCTATAAACTCTAGTATGAATTTGTTTCTACGCCCAAATCGGCTCATTGCTCTTCCTCCTATATTATAATACTTGTGGCACACACAGCACGACTCAAGTGGCGAATATGACGATTGGGTATTGATGAAGTAATAAAGCCTATCATTTCAAATATTATTTTAAATAATATTCGTTTTGACTTTTGTAAGATGTAGAAACCCTATAGCACTAACGGGTAGATACTAATAAAGGGCATAATGGGCTTTATTTAAATTATACTTGGTTATATTTATTTTTATTATTATTTAATGAGTTAATATTTTTACGATGTTAACAAAAACTAAAACAGGATATTAATTAACCAAACAGCCTTTGAATGAGGTCAGTGTTATGCTAAATTAAAAATAGTGACATTTTCAAAGCTGCTTTGTAGGTAATAACAAAAAGTAAAATTAAATTATCTTTTAACACTAAGAATAATTAATAAATTAACCAATCAAATAAAAATTACATACAGTGATTACACAAAGACAGTGTGGAAAAAGTTCGATCGCGCGCAAACGTCAACGCGGTTTAAACAGACCCGCGTCGTCGAATCGACGAAAGTTCTAATATGTAAGGAGTAAAAATATGAGTTATTGTTATGTGGAGGTTTACTTCACGTGTTTTTATGCTAGGGATTCTGAGACGTTAAATAAACTCTATACGGCTACAAAAGTAGGTAAAACAACGTTGTTTAAATTCATGTTAAGTGTAGGTACTTCTGACTATCTATGTGCCAAATAAAAATAGGGATTTCTTCCTAAAATGAATTTTCTTTGTTAATCGGATAATGGTTGAAAACAAACACGTAAAAACGTTCACGTGGCACATATTTACACTAAAACAGGTCAACAATGCTCTTAACGTCCAGGTTGGGTAACGTGATAAGTCAATTACACCCTTTTCTCTGGATAAGTATATTGAGAAGTGAACTTAGTTCTTCACTTAGATGTTAGAACCCTTAGAATCAATATCGGTTCACATTAAGGTGGGTATTAGGTTGTTATCGCAATCGAATGGGGAATTTGAGAATTTTCTTATATTTCAGGTACCTACCACTATCTTTGGCCTGCCACTTTGTCTTCGTGATATCAGTTGCTAAATCAGGTTATTTACTATGATAAAAATATTCAATCCAAATAATAAACTAAGTATCTGTGTCAAAATTTCATAAAAATCCGTTTAGTAGTTCATCTGTTTCTCCGTGATTGACACCCAATTATCCCAAACATCCTAAACTTTCACATTTGCGGCTTCGTTTGCGTACTACCTACTTTAAATATTTGTACCTACACTAACTATATCCCGAAGGAGGAGGCGGGCCGCGAGCGAGAGAGGACAGAGTCCTCCCTCTGCCCCACCCGCGGTAGTAGACGCCCACGGCGACGGACGTCGCTAGATGATCTCCGGCCACCGTAGGCGCGGGCATGCGGGCAGCGAGTAAAGGGCAACTCGCTGCCCAACCAAGGACCATGCCGGGGTCGACGGCGCGTTGTGTCCCACGCGCGCCTCAAAGAGCGTCAGCACAATGACGGGGCCCCCCTCTCAGAGGGCCTAAAGCCTGCCGGGGTCGCGGGATTATTTCCTTACCGTGACCCCGGAACAGAAAGGGCCATTAGCCGATACAATATCTGAGCAGCACTAAAAGAAAAATGGCGAATGCTGAGTAGCATAGGCTGAGACAGCTGTCAAAATGCTTCATTCTCGTCTAAACTCAGCAGTACCGGCGTTAGGGCAAGGCGCGGTTAGGCGACCGCCCAGGGCGCCGAATGTGAAGGGGCGACGCAGGCCTACTTTCTCGTAAATTTCCCAATTTTTTTCATCCTATTTTTAGGGGATAAACCCAAAACTTGAAGAGGACAGCGTCCTCCCTCCACCCCAGACGCAGTGGTAGATGCCCACGGCGATGGTCGTCGGCAGACGGTCTCTGGCCACCGTAGGCACGGGCATGCGGGCGTTGTTGACTCGCTGTCCGACCATGGACCATGGCCGTGTCAACAGTGCGTAGTGTTCCACGCGTGCCTCAAAGAGTGTCAGCATAATGACGGGGCCACAGCCTGCCGAGGTCGCGGGACTCGGGAATTACCGTGATCCCGGAACGTAAAGGGCTATTGTAGGACAGTCTCTCCCGCCCAGTTTTGAGTGGGAGTCATTTCATGATTTTACCACGATAAAAAAAAAGTACAGCTATATCTATCCGAAATTCCGAACTCGACCACGGAGACAAAAGCTGCCTGCGACATGGTGACTCCCCCTTCTGGATCCTCCCTTGCAGTTAGGGGGCGCCGTAGAAAATCTCGCCCAAGGGCGCTGGCAGTGCTAAAACCGGCACTGAAACTCAGCATGGTTTCAGCCGATAATTTAGTCAGCATAGGCTGAATGCTTTTCAGCGTTTTCTATTTCTGTCCAGATTTTGTATCGGCTAATCGTATTCAAAGTCGCTTCGTCGAAGAGCACATTGTACCTACAGTCCAGGGATGATATGCTGATGGCCGATTCGGAAATTCACGTTTGGTCGTACTACGTATCAGCCGACAGCCAAATAATAGGTACAGTTCATGTAGCTCTCGTTAACTTTTTGCCTATGAAACTATCCGTAAATGTTCGCTATCTGTACCCTTTAGCACGAATTTTGACTCTTTTACTTTACAGCGTCTTTCCAGTATTTACAGCGTTTTTGTATGAAAAAATGGAACAGCGCCTCTGGTGTGCGAAGAAAGAACTAATTTTTTCCTTGAAAATTGTCAATTTGAAATTGTCAAAGTTCCAGTTTACGTCTCAAATACTGAAATTATATGCAAAATTAGATGATTTTCTTACAGATTATGATTTCTCAAGTAAGATATAATTATTTTAGTATGTAGGTAGGTACTTGTACTCGTATTACTCTACTTACCTAATTTAAAAAAAGTATAGTAAGTGTTACTTGGTGAAATGGTGATTAAATTTTTATACAGATGAAATAATTTTTAAAATTGGTTTAGTAACTAAATAAACATCAAATAAAATATTCTTGCGACGCAATTTGCGTGGAGCTTTGGACAAATGGACACCCACTGCACCATGTCGCAACCCACTGCCCGCCCATGCTCTTACTTTTTCCGACTTGCTAGACAAAACATGTTACAGATCAGCTCTGTTAATAAGTATGATAATAAATATAAAATAATAGCACTAATAAATTATGTGGACTTCGTACAAGAAATAAAAACAAATTTGATGAATAGCCGTTGCATACAATCTTCCAATTTAAAATTTTTAGGTAAGTATTTACAATTAATTTTGATTGTTACTAGGTATTTTTAACCGACTTCAAAAAAAAAAAGTAGGTTCTCAGTTCGACCTGTATGTATGTATGTTTGTCCGCGATTATCTCGCGTTTGGCTGAACGGATTTTGATGCGGTTTTCAGGAAAGTGTTCATTACATTCTGGAGAAGGTTTTAGTATATAACACTAATAGATATCCCGTGACGTTGCCCGCGTGGACCCGTTTTTGCTTACTCGGTTTGTAGATTTTCAGAGACGATTGCATGTTTGACCGCGATTATCTCGCGTTTGGCTGAACTGATTTAAATGCGGTTTTCAGAAAACTGTTCGTTACATTCTGGAGAAGGTTTTAGTATATAACAATAATGGATACATCATGAAGTTGCCCGCATAGATCCGTTTTTGTTAATTACAAGGGTTGTAAATTTTCAAAGACGCCGATTATATGAAATTTTTTGTTGAATATCTAAACTAAAAAGGGTAAAATAAAAAAACTTTTTAAAAAAAGAGAACCGACTTCAAAACCAAACACAAAAAATTGTAAAATAACTTTTCTTTCGGAAGTTGGTGGCCACAGTCAATGAAATAAAAAACAAAGCCACCGACTTCCGAAAGAAAAGTTATTTTACAATTTTTTGTGTTTGGTTTTTTGCTTACTTGGTTTGTAGATTTTCAGAGACGATTGCATATTTGTCCGCGATTATCTCGCGTTTGGCTGAACCGATTTTGATGCGGTTTTCAGAAAACTGTTCGTTACATTCTGGAGAAGGTTTGAGTATATAACAATAATGGATACCTCGTGAAGTTGCCCGCATAGATCCGTTTTTGTTGATTACAATGGTTGTAGATTTTCAAAGACGCCGATTATATGAAATTGTTTTGTTGAATATCTAAACTAAAAAGGGTAAAATAAAAAAACTTTTTCAAAAAAAGAGAACCGACTTCAAAACCAAACACAAAAAATTGTAAAATAACTTTTCTTTCGGAAGTCGGTGGCTTAGTTTTTTATTATTTCATTGACTGTGGCCACCGACTTCCGAAAGAAAAGTTATTTTACAATTTTTTGTGTTTGGTTTTGAAGTCGGTTCTCTTTTTTTAGTCGTATAAACTGACACTGATACACGATGTAGGTAAGGGCGCTCCCTCACCGCGAGCATACACTTGTAATGTAATGTAACGTTACAGATTCGAATATACCCATCAGCATCGGGAACAGGCTGCATAATTATTATTTCATTTCAAAATTATAATTTCAAAAGGTATCTTCTTGAAAATAACCAGGTGTATTCCAAGGCAAGTTCATTCACCGTCAATTAAAATGTTTTCGCCCTCGACTCGCCCAAAGAAAGCCGTGCTCGTAAATCATTTATGTAAATCAACAACAACAATGAAGCAAAATAATATAGAGAGTGCTCTATGGAACGTCGCACCGGATGTACTAGCGACTTCCCGCCGGTTTCTGACGGTTTTACCTCCTGTTTCCGCTACGGTGGGTAGGTTACCAGCGCACCCTGCTGGGAACTTCGCTGTGTGCTCTTAAATATCATATAATCATATACTTAAGTTGTGGTATTTATGGCCAGGTAGATTGTCTGTGGCCCGAATTTAAGGTAGCGCAAACATGAACGTACTTATAGCTTTGTAGTTTATGTTCTAAACCCAGTTAGATAAGTCGGTTGCCGGTCGAGTGCGGTTTTTAAACTGGGTTTATTGTTTCTGAGAATACTGCCTTATGGTTACTGAATAAGCCGTCGTATAATCGTATAACAATTCATATTTTTTATTTCATAAACCTTTTTAGATTTTCTTGAAAGAAACAAAACAAGTTTTCTTGGATGTAATCGCGCACCTAATTAAACTACGTAACGAAATATTACGGTCTATAATATTAGCAATAGGAAAATGTTAAATGCTTTCGTTATGTGATTTATATATCAACCTTGCAATCAAGGAACATAATTATTACAGGAACTTTAAATTATCGGATTAGGATTTTGATTTGAAATGTGGGTTTTTTACATAACTACTTACGTGCTTCTCTACTTTGACAGCAAAATCCCCGGTATCATTATATATTCTATGCCGGTATCAAAATGATCCGCCATTTATTGCATTAATTTATTATACGCTAAATGTTTCTTATTTAAAAATGTGATAAGTGAAGAATCGCTCGGGCGATTTTGTGCAAACTTCACCATCCACTAAATATTCCGAACAAAGCCTCAACATTTGGTTTGGATATAGGTGATCCCGTTCTTGAGTTATAAAATTACAACGAAAAGTGCCATTGATTTTTACAGATAGATAAATGAGTTGAGAAGTATATCTAATGACTTAGGACCTTAGGTATTAGATAAACAAACTTAAACTATTCAAAAGCGTATGGTCAAGGCCTCTCGTGACCAGAGTGCTGGCCTATTTCTTGGTCAAAGGATCAGCATTCGTGGCAATGCTGTCAGCGTTCTGGGCACTTTCCCCTTTGACAGCGATATGGATGAATTTTTTGTCGCCCTATGATTTTTTTAAATTTTAGTTTTTAATATTTTTTTTACCAACTAAGTTGTTATTAATCATGTAACACAATTATGTCCACTTGACTTGAAATACATCTCTAACTATTCTTTTAATAAAGTAAATAAATCATTTGGGATAGCCCTCATTCCATACACTTTTATGCCAGTAAGTTTTTAGTAGGATAGGACTGATTTATTTATGCATCATTTATCATTCCCAAAGTTCGGATTGAAGATTTGACATTCTTGACAGGCCTCATTTAATCTTCTTAAGTGTCTAATACACGCTCTACTGAACTCAGAGTCAATTCAGCACTGAACTTAACTTACAAAAACCTGTATTAACTAAATTATTAAGTTGAAGTATTATTTTTAAAAGTACAAATAAATAAAAAATGTACTAAACTACTATAACATATAATATCTACATTTCTACAATCTGATTCAATATTAAAGTGTTTACAATCTAAAAGAGGAAAGTTTCTCATGAATTGTCTGAAAGTGAAAATTAATATTTACATTGTAAAATGCCGCTAAATGTTTCTTATTTCAATGAGTTATTATTGTATTGTGTAGAATATTAATTACTAGTAAGTAATAAGGTACAAGTTCCGGTAGTGTGACTGTGGTGCCATTAAAAGCAAGTTGTCGGTAAGTGAGTTTGTATACCAATCAGCGCCTTGGTGCAATGCAGTGTCCCGGACGTGTTTATGTTTACTCGCATATGTTTGTACGACAATAAGTAAATAATGCCGCATTTACGGTGAGAATTTTAATGGATTTACGTGGAAATTTGAATATATTTTAATGAGCGCGCGTGAGCCGGTGCGGCTTCCGGTCCTCTATAATTATATCAGCATTAAATAAAACCGGAAGATTCACCTTCCGCCTTTAAGGCCTTTTCTTTTTTGGGTTTAACTTTCGATCCGAATTTACTGTTCTTATTAAATTATAATCTTACCCATTACCTAAGTTCATATTTTACGACGTTTAGAAAAAATGTTACCATCTAAATCTTTTTGAATAGCTTTCTAAAGTGAGTGTGCATCCCTCTACAACAATGTAATGCATGTTACATAGTGCTATTTACGCGCTGATGCGTCCAATAAATTCATCGCGTTATGGCTATGTCTAAGTGGTTCCCGGCCAATGCACCCAGTATTACCAGCTTCCGTGCAACTCGTAGATAGGTACCTACATTTAGTACCTACAGACCTATTGTGTACACCTAGCTTCCGGATTTGAAGCGCTCATTGTTTCGGACTTAAGCAAGCTCGGCCGCCGCTTCCAAAATGATAGCGGCTTTATTTAGTAAGTGATTAAAGGCTGAAGAAATAAGATAGGTAAAGTGAGATTTCGTTTACTTTGAGTCCGTTTTAAATAAACATTTATCTTTTAAAACATTCGTACATTGATGAGTGGAACATCGTTGAGTCGTAAAAGATTTGGAATTAAGTTGGTTCCGTCTCATTTGGCAATTATGAGGGACAAGACAGTGATCGTGTAATGGCCTACTTAAGTTCATTTTGGGGACGTCAGTTCCCCTTGTAGGACATTTCTTTCTTAAGAGCCTTGCAATATATCAGGCCTATATTTGATGTGGTGTTATAACCGGTATTTAGTGAATGCTGTTAGGTAAAGTATTACTGTTATCATGTTTAAATTGGGAGTGTTTCGGTTCTACACCATTTGTTTGTTAAAGGGACTGGTTATATTTCTACGAGAAATCACAATTCATTGATTGATTAGAGACTGAATGAGGAAAGCTCAAGACAGGGCTCAGTGGCGCACATTGTGAGATTCTGATGTCCAGCAGTGGACGAATCTGTAATAATTCTGCTGATGATGATGATGAAACGTACCCGTTAAGTTTTTTATAATTGTATTACGCTTTATAAGAAAGTTCTTAGTTCTATGGATTATTATTTTTATGGCTTTTTGGTGTAATTGTACTTTGTTTATAAAGGCAAATTCATTTTAGTTATTCACAACATGAAATTGAGTACATCAACTTGACTTTTATGTTTTTACTAGCAATCATGTTTATGGCTTTTGGTATAGAAATAAGGTACCTATACGGGTAGACAACAGACGCAATATTACAGGATTTCTGTATTTTATTTACAGCGTAGGTACCCGCGAACTTCCCTCATGGTGCCCTCATGGCAAAGTGTTCTGAAACAAAAACATTACTTTTATATAGCATCTTAGCTTTCCTCACAAATAAGGCTTCAGAGGCGCCATTCAAACTTATGGGAAGGTAGTAAGATTTTCCTTTTGATGCGTGATTGCGAGTTACCTCCTCAGTAGTTTGCTGTTTCCTCTACCTTTGAAGCTTTTCCACCTAAAGGAACTAAAGGTTGATGGAAGCGGATGATTTTGTACCTTAAAGAGCAAAAAGAAAAGTATCGTAGTACATAGGCATTACTGAAAATAACGAAAACTTCATGACGAACGGCGTATTTAAATTTTAAGTATTTTTTTGCATGTGGCTATAATTATGAAAAGTAAACATTAAACATACGCAAGTGCAAAAACAAAAGAGCTGAAATTTAAAACGCACAAAACAGTAGCTCTTTTCTTTGTCCCTTCGTGTATAATGTGAAAAAATTCATTTATATGTAGATATAGGTACACTGGTACATACGTACGAATATTATCTACTTTACCCAATCGTATAGGTACAGGGTGGAATTTTGTAATGCCACCTGGAGGGAAAGTAGGTACGGTACTCTTAATACTGCAGATAAAAAATTTTACTCAAAGGATAAATATTCCTTTATTTTAGAATAGAAAGTAAACTGCATTCAAAGATTTTCGAAAATTCTCTTCTCCCACACCCGGGAATTGAACCGCTAAAATCTGACAAAATTATACCCTGTACTTTTATTGCATCGATCTTTAGGGTCAATTATAAGGATGAAATCTCTCTAACAAACATGATAAATTAAATGAAAGGAAAACCAGGAAATCTTAAATTAATTTAATTATTTACAAAAACTGGCAAACTCGTTTCGATTCCCAGGTGTGGGAGAAGCGAATTTTCAAAAATCTTTGAATGCAGTTTGCTTTCTATTCAAAAATAGAGGAATGTTTCCTTTGAGTAAAATTTTCTATCTGCAGTATCAAAAGTACTTTCCGACCGAGAGTACCAGGTACTCTAAATATCTTTATATTAAAAAAAATATTAATACCGATGAAATAAATTTTGATTTTTAGATGTCACAGACGTCTCATGAGTGAATATTTTAATTAGTTCTAAGATATCTTATATTGTCCCCTTTAATTATTATATTGGAGTGAATTAATTATGCAATCGCTTAGTTTGTATCTAACCAACATAATCAACTTAGTGCTTTCTGTTTACCTTGCAAGAGGCATGCTTGTGCAATTAGAGAATTAGATTGATATTTTGTGTACTATCTAGATATTATTGACACGGCGCATCATGCGTTATTAATTGAAGCGCAATTCACTTTAATGGAAACTACATAGATTGGGCCATGTCTCTGTATGTGATAGGGCGGAGGTTATTGACCGCGTGAGACCAGCCCGCTTAGCAGATTTACTTTTTTTGGGTTTTTGATTGAAACAATCTATTAGTCCGGCTATTAAAAAAAAAATACACGTATATTTCCTAAAACAAAATTGAGAAGTTACAAAAATTGGCAAAACGTATAAGCAAGTACAGTTTTTATTTGCTTCTGACGTCAAGAAATCAAAATCAAATTTATTTATTTCACATAAGCCCAAGAGGGCACTTAAAAAACGTCGACAACAGGGTGTCGAGTCTGCTAATTATTAGTCAGAATGGCACCACAATGGCGTTTCAATTTTCGAACCATTTTTTACTCAGCAGTAAAAAATGGTTCGAATAAGCACTACAATTGAAACGCCATTGTGGCGCCATTCTGACTAATAATTAGCAGACTCGACACCCAGGTGCTCGGTTTAAGTTGGTCGATTCCATGTAGAAGAACCGGTACGAGCCGGGACTCTCAAATTTGTATGCATAATTTCTTTGTAAATATGCATTGGTTTAACGAAAGAAAAAACACTTATCCATTATTTTTCAAAAGTCTATTTGACGGACTAATTACAAAAAATTATTGATGTTATCAAATCCTACTAATATTATTTTAAATGCGAAAGTTTGTAAGAATGTATGTGTATGTTTGTTACTCTTTCACGCAAAAACCACTGAACGGATTTGGTTAAAATTTGATACACAGATACTCGTAGTTTATAACCTGGATTAACACATAGGATAGTTTTTATTCCGATTTTATGTTCCCGTGGGATAATTTTCGAGTTGTAGCGGGTGAAGCCGCTGGCAACAGCTAGTTTCCTATTTAAGTATGTTAGTTTTGCTTTTGCGGATGTGATGACACACGTTTTTTTAAACTGGGAGGTTCAAGGTAATGTTGGTTAATTTAGGAACAGTACCACACAGTACTCTTAGCACGAGTTTTCACTCTTTTACTCAGCGTTTCTTGTATGGAAAAATGAAACAGCGCCTCTGGTGTGCAAAGAACAAACAAATTTTTTCCTTGTTTGTCAATTTTAAAATGTCAAAGTTCCAGTTTATGTCAGATTAACTGAAAACTCATGATAAAGCATCTGCTCAGTGTCATCTTCGATAATAAAGACTACATATACTTTATTTGCATTTAATGCAAAATCTAGTAGGTACTCAATAACTCAGCTCACTCAACTTTCATGAAATGTGACGTAGATATTATGTTCACGAATTTACAAGAATCTGAGTCAGTAGAGCCACAGCATTCTTGTGTTGTGATTGTGGGGTAGATATGTACAGCAGAATTATAACCACAGGTAGTTGGGCCGAGAATTCTACCGCTAGACATTACCACAAGTAAGTACAGCTGTACGCTTGTACAGTCGCAGGGAAAACAGGCAAGTATCGCGATTCTTGCTCTCAGGAGATGCAGTGATTTGGGCATAGTGCGGTGGGATTGTTAAGGGACCCATTTCAAAGCCGGTTAAACATTTTTATTGAATTAGATAATACTACGATAGAATTATAGACTAGAACTTGTAGGTACTTAAAATACAAAAAACCGAATTGTGAACCTCCTCTTTTTTAGAAATCGGATAAACATCAAATTAGTCCGTAATCTGCTATTAAAAATAAGTCAGGTTTTCCTTCTTGACACTATAACTCCAGAACGCACGAACCGATTTCCATGGTTTTGCATTCGTTGGAAAGGTCTCGGGCTCCGTGAGGTTCATAGCAAAGACTGGTGGCGAAACGGAGTTCGCCGTGTTTGCTGGTACATTATAAAAAATATCATCATCATCATCTTTCATCATCTGACGAAGATATGATGCTTTGAACTTTCAAAATATATTTAGTGGTGCCATTTCTAGACTAGACGTCCCACTCACTAGTTTTGATGCATTTCACCTTTGTTTATATTCACTGTATTTAGCAAAAGTAATTAACGTGGGTAATTACATGTCGATTATATTTCAAAAATCTAACTGCCGTATCATCATCATCAGCCTATTATTGTTCCCACTGCTGGGACACAGGCCTCCTCTCTGTGAGAGGGGGTGGGCCATAATCCACCACGTGGGCCCAGTGCGGATTGGTGGATGTCACATGTCTTCGAATTTTTGGTTCTAGGACATGCCGGTTTCCTCACGATGTTTTCCTTCACCGTTTTGAGAGCAGTGGTGATGAAATAAATTACACAAAGTAATGCGCCTTCTGGGATTCGAACCCACGACCTACAACTCGTAAGTTGGGGCTGATACCACTGGGCCACCACTGCTCACTGGGCCACAACTGCCGTATATCATGGAGATAAATCAAATCTAATTATTACATTTAGAAGCTGTATTTAAAGCTGTATTTAAAGAGATTTAGAGATTTAAAGTTTGATGTCTGATCTTCAGTATCTCCGCAACTTGAACGTTCCCAGATAGGGTCGAGTACGAAAAAAGTGTTCGCAATGATGGAATGAATATCGAATCTCTCACATTTAGAATGTGTTTACATGCGATAAATGTGAACACTCAGCCACTTACAAAAGAATATTATACTGTTTGTAATTTTTGTCGTAAAAGTATTGAAATAAAATGGATCCCCATACTGGGATCTGTTAAGAATTTTATATTTAGATTGAAATAGCGACATTGTTTTTGCGTGTCGATGAACTCAAAAGTTTGACTATGCCAGTAGGTATGCTGTACGGCTCTATCGGTAAGATGTAGGTGGTTGTCTAGGATAGTTCCTTCGACACAAGCATCTGATACCTTACGACTGGTAACCATTGACGCGTGTGTGGATACGAACTTCTTTTGCGATAGGTACTCTCCTTGAACACAAGCTCTGCTTAGCTTGGGACTAGATGGCGTTGTGTGATAGTTGTGGAATATATAAAAGTTAGTTGTGGAATAAACAAAACAGGATCGCTTTGAGAGCTCGTGGTAAGGCCCATGTCCTGCTCGTACTCTATCCCATTTTTGTTGGGCATCCTTTTGAGCTACGTCATTGATTTGTGTTTTGAAGTGTTACGTTATTGTTAACGTTATCTGTCCAGATGTCCTAATTTACACAAAAAAATGTTTAGTTGAAAAGATTCTCCATAAGTTTCTCGTTTTTATGAATAACACGCCTCTATGTGTAATCCACGATGAGCTAAGCCGAAGAGTACTTGATAGTCCACCCACTCATGGCGTCCTATTTATGTACCTAATATGGGTGAGCCTGATATTACCGTGGTGCATCGTGGTCCATCAACGGGGCACAAATCCTGACTCCGTGGCTTTCTCTGAGAAATTCTTAGTGGAAAAACCCAAAAACACTTTTCCCTGCCCGAGAATCGAAATCATACTCAGCAGTCAGATTAATATTTCATAGCAATCAAATGGTATCCTCATCTGAACTAGCTACATAGGTATGGTGTGCATCGAAACTCAATCAGATTACCGGAATTGGAAAATGGATCATGAAAATTCATTTCCTGCTAAATCTGTACAAAAAACTGAAGACAATCGTGAAAGTGACTTGATATAAGTTACCTAATTTTGAATGCTTTATTTTATTTGATAGAATTTTGTTTGCGATTTATAGCAGCAATTTATGTCAAACGAGGTATCAGGGATTTTCATAATCAGGTATAACTGATATTCAGCTACATGTGGTTCGACAGGAAGCCGACCCCACTATACTCGGGAAAAAGCTAGACAGACAGGGTAGGTCTTTCATATGAACACATAAAAAGAAAGTTTGCGAACACTTTGAAAAAAGAAACTTTTATTTTTACGATAAATAATTATTTCGTCTTCTTTTTAGATTTCTTTATTTAAAAATATAGATTTAAAAGATAAACCATAACAGTTCAATGTTTTGTTAGTTTTAAATTTGTGCAACGATCACAGTTTCTTCTCTTCGAATTTTTGTTTCTAGGACACGCCGCGCCGCCGGTTTCCTCGCGATGTTTTCCTTTACCGTTTTGAGAGCAGTGGTGATGGAATAAATTACACAAAGTAATGTGCCTTGCTGGGTTCGAACTGAACGATGACTAAAAAAAAGTCACGGCGTATTATAAAATTATAATTTATAATTATTTTCCAAAAAAAAAACTTCTTTTTCTTATTACTATTCTTATTCGTTATTGTAAACACAAAATATAACATTTCACATAAGAGTAAGTTATGTACAAAAGAGAGCTATAGCCAGAATTGGGTTTTCTTACAGCAAACCTTAGAGCGACAGAGATATTATTATAATATGCAGCTAGTGATCACAAGCTTTTTTTTTATGTGTGTAGGTATTACGTAGAAATATAATATTATGTTTATATGTATTTATATAATATAATAACACTGAGACCTTATTACGCCCAAGTGTTCTATTCAATTTGCGTTCAAGTACGGTAACACCTACGTCATGTATTCAGAAGAATGAAAAAGATAGTAGGAAAAGATTATATGCCGACCCTTTGCGGGTTTAAGTCTGCTACTGTAATCCATCTACTGAACAAAATATTTCCCAGACGTCTATTGTGTTGTATGTAGAACTGGCAGGAGGTAGAACTTACAGATCTTTAATCCTCGAACAAACTGGAATAAACACGTGTGAGGGATAGGTACACTAACAATAGACCTTTTCTTTGTTATTTTTCATCCTGGACGGAACGAGGGAAGTGTTAGACTCGTGCAGACTTAAACCCACGATGTTCCTTCAATAGCCTTTTTCGTTCCAGGATCATGGTTACCAGATAAGGGAATTCCGCGACCCCAGCTTTGGCCCTCTATGGAGGCCAGATTGCTGACAGCTCTATGAGGCGAAATGAATGTGAATCACCACACGCCGTCTACCCGGTGAATGAGCCATAATTTGACGCCGAGTCACCCTTTTCTTGCCGTCTGCTTGCCTGACTGCCCGTGTCTACGGTGGCTGGAAATCGCCTCGCGACGTCTGACGCCGTAGACGTCTCCCGCTGCTGCGGCGCATACATTCAACATTAGCATATTATAGCGTATAATATAACGGGGCCCCACTATAGAGGGCCACAGTCCTGCCGAGGTTGCGGGACATACGTATACCGCGACTCCGGTATATAAAGGGCTACCGAAGGACACCGTGCAAATTAGTCAGTACAAGTCTGACAGTCCTTCCCGCCCTGCCCGGGGTGGGAGGACTCATTTGATGATGTTCGCCCGAAAGAAAAAAAAATATAGCGTATAATGAATTAACGAACGAACTTACAGGGTGAAGGGAGGTTATTTTGTGAGTCAGGCAACTCAGTGACAGAGTCTTAAAAGTCTCTCAAAACGTTTCCTATGAATGCAGTAATGCGAAATGATGCAACTAGTTCACCACTAAAGTGAACAAGACGTAGTCCCTTCACCTTACACAGCCAATCTTAAAGAGCGTGAAGGAAAAAGATGTGATCATTTTAGGATGACCTATTAAGAAAATGGTAGGTACAGTTTCATATACCTATACCTATATTTATAGATTTGCTGTCATTCTAATACTCGCTATATTGAAAATTGCTCGATGTTGATTCTAAAGATTGGTTGTTAATATTGAGATCAATCAATCATCATGGACAATTTCAATACCAGTTCAAAAATACAACAAAATCATTGTAATTAAGTTGTTACTTTTAAGTACCTATAATAATAAAATTTCCAAGCTCCATTCAAAAGTTTTAAAACAGTGAAGCCACCTGTCGACGGAGAACAAACTAGAAGTATGCGGAGGTAGGCAACTGCATCACTGATAAACTCTAGATTCCGCTTACAAGGCAAACTATGCGCGCCTTTTACCATGTTGATGTTCATTCTTGATCCCTCTCAGTGTCGACTAGATATTTAAGCCTTGGTGACACAAAAAGATTCTGGAAATGGACTTTTATTATTTTAGACTTGAACTTGACTTGAGAATATAATTAAACTTATTTGATAGAAGATATTCTAGATGTTAATGTTTATTCTTGATCTCCTCAATGCCGGCCAAATACTTACTAAAACCGTGGTGTGACGCTTACAGTTTCTAAAAATCGACTTTAAACGTCCCGAGAAAAAAATACTTATTTGATAGAAAACGTTCTAGCTATAGACAGCACAAGAATAATTTAAGTAGACGCGGCGCTACTTAGTGTCACTGTATTAAAAAAAAATGCTTTTTGGACGATGATTTTTTGGATTTTCGTGGCGCGCAGTCTGTTGGCAAGGCAGAGTCTGGAGGAGGTTGTCTCTGAACTGAATGCATCGAGACTGGGAGGAATTCACACGAATGACTCTCAGACAAATTACATTAGCTAGGTATGAGTGAAGCGACTTAGTACGCGTTGGCTAACTACTAACTACTTATACCCGTTAAGTGCTTTAGAACTCAATTAGTTTTATTAGAGGATTTTAAATGTAAGTAATTGGATTGTGGGGTTTTATAATTAGAAGTTGAGCAGGCGCCACCGGTTTGTGTTCTCAAGTGTAGTATTTATGTTGGGAAGCTAAGAGATAATAGTCACCCCCTTGAGTTTCTTATAAGTATCTCAAAAATAATTAACCATGCGAACACGTGAGTGAACACGTCAATGTCCTCCGTCTGTCATTTAAAAAGTAAGTTTAAAAAAAAAACAACGGACGGAATCCCGCGAAACGGAGCTCCGTCGACCTCCCTTCGAAAGTCTTCTTTCTCCGCTTTCGAAATAAAACGAGAGTGTTTTCTTAGGCGAGTCATCCATTCGGTATTTTTAACGTAGTTAAAAATACCAATATCTTAAAAGAACATTAGATGAATCGCTCGTTACTGCAATCGATTTTAGTCCAATCAAAATTATATATTTGACACGGAACCCGCATGAATTGTTCCGTATCATTAAAACGGCAAAAAAAATCTTGCCTATTTTGTGGGAGCCCCTTTATGTAGGTATTTGTTTTATTCTGTTTTTTTTTTAGTATTTGTTGTTATAGCGGCAAAGGAAAGTCATAGCTTTCGATATAGCGCATGACGCCTTTTATATACAGGGTGAATTTTTCAAGTGGGCGTGGATGGCTATTTTCGAAACTATGAGGAATATCGAAAAACTTTGAAAGGAGTCTCGAGGCCGATTTTGACTAAAACTAAAACTGCATCATTGGATTTTAGAAAAGTCTATTATCCTGGCCAGGAATCGAACCCGCTGATTTTGGAAAAAAAATCACATCCTGTAATAATACACCATTCGACAGTGTTGCTAATAAGGACCAAATTCTGGGAAGTAATCATGTACGGCAAACTTAAGGAAAACGTATAATTACAAAAAAACTAATCAACCATCAAGGTAATATTATGGGTATTTGTAACATCAATTACCATTTTTTCTTTAAAATAATAATGTTATTTTAGTTCAACTCCATAATTTCGTATTGTTAAGTACAGCGGGATTGTTGACATGTCAAATCCAGTGAAACATTGAAAAATTTTTTTTTTTAGTTTCGAATAAATTATGGCTCAGTAGAAGTAAGTAACATGGAAAAATAGCAATTTCATAAAAATCTGCTATTTTCTTAAGTTTGCCGTATATGGTTACTTCCCAGAATTTGATCCTTACTAGCAACACTATCGAATGGTGTAATAATACAGGGTGCGATTTTTTTTCTAAAATCAGCGGGTTCGATTCCTGGCTAGGATGATTGATTTTTCTAAAATCCAATGATGCAGTTTTAGTTTTCGTCAAAATCGGCCTCGAGACTCCTTTCAACGTTTTTCGATATTCCTCATAGTTTCGAAAATAGCCATCCACGCCCACTTGAAAAATTCACCCTGTATATTTTATAAAGTGTAAAGTTGATTACAAGGAAAATGATAAATAACTTAAATTATATGTCGGAACGATTAAAATTGACTTTTTGGATAACCAATGATTTTTAATGAGATTGACAATCATTAATCAACCTCTTTCAGTATATTGGCTTATAAGCCAGTAGCAAAAGCAATCGAGCGCGAGCGTAAGCGACTCTTATCAATATGAGATGTCAAGTACGACGGGTACAGCCAGGTACAGCACTCGACAACGCATTCTAGATTAAAGTATTACTTATTGCTTGCTGGAATCTACGTGTACCGTCGCGTACCGAAGTAATAATAACGAATATTGCGTCGATTTGAAGATTGCGTCACAGAATAATTTCTTTTCAGTAAAGAGATAGTCTGATACAAAATAATTTAATACATTTCCTTTTCCACAGAAATAAGAAATTATTTCTCTTGTGAATCAATCCAACTAATGTGATAAAAGTGAATGTTTGTTTGGATGGATGTTTGTTACTACCACTGAATGAGTTTGGATGAAATTAGGTACACAGGTAGTTCATAGCTTAGATTAACCCATAGGATTAGGATGAAACCGCTGGTTAGGCTAGTTAATAATATTGAAAACATAAATCAGAAGAAGAGGATAACATTGTTATCTTAGATTTTCTATTCTCAGCCAGAGATTTGCATCGTTCTTTTTCTTCAGTTTATGAACGCTAAAAACTATATTTCATCACTTACAGTTTTTAGTGATGGTATTTCTTTTGTTATTTAGGCTATGGTAAAGCTTTAAGGGCAAACAAGTCAACATTTTTTCCATAGAAACTTCGTTGGGGTTTTACTCCATTAATTGACAAAGTACATCCAAAATTAAACATGGTATCGTTTTGTCTCATTATTAATTTTGTCTGTACGGAAGCAAAATTGTAAAATATGAAGCTATTAAAAAGTTACGAGCTTCTAAAGATTCGTTTTTTTGCTAATTTTAACACAACTTTAGGTGTAAATTAGAAGCTAAAGAAGCATCAAATTTCCAAAACGAAGTCCGTACCGACACAGCAAATTTACCGAAGAATTTAATAAATTTTATTTGAAATTAATTGGTGCAGTGGTTTTTTCATAAAACCCCAACAGCCAAAGGCTTTTTTGTATTTTTTACGCGCGCCTTTTACTCTGAATGATCGTGCATGTCACTGAATAAGTTTTCCCCTGTTTTCTCCACGGGGGGATGACACTCGCGCACACATGAACAATATGGCTCGATTTCCGGTGAAATATCATGGTTTTTGACCATGCCTGCCAGTGAGTTCGAGCTCGCGACTAGCGCCGCCTTAAGTGCTATTTAGCTCTTGTTTGTCCAAAAGTCATTTTTACTTCAAGATTCTTGATGTGATATTGTTATATGTACTTATCCATTAACGGAAAGTATGTAATCAGTCATTATTATACAGTTCCTAGGATATGTATGTAATTCCTAAAATTGCTCCGAAATGTGTATTCAACCTAACCAAAACCGAATCTCGGGGATCCGTCTACTTTCAAAGGCACCAATACCTAACTCTTGGGCACCCCGAGGTTCGTTTTGGTTAGTCTTGTATGAAATAGAAGCCCTGCTACTCAGGGCTCCGTCTACCAGAACACGTAAAACACTTGTTTTATACATCAATCTCTCAAAAAAAAAACAGATATATAATTTATGAAAAACAATAGAACCGTATATTTTCTTTTGTTACTTAAATCAAAACTGACGAAAATAAAACGCTTTTAAAGATCACAAAACTTCACTCAGTTGGTATTATTGTCAATTATACAAGCCTTATGACGTCACAAGCCGTCAATACAGAATTTGGAAGCATTTTGTCTGTATCATAGATGTATTGAATAATTAAAAAAAAAACGTGTCCATAGTTTTTAATTGAAGGACTAAATAGACCTTCAATTTTTGTAGGCAACGAAATACCTTATACATTTCCGAGGTATTGTAAACAATTCTTAAATACTTATCATAATATATTTCCGGTAACATCCACAAAAAAATGTGAAACAGTTCACAAACACGAAGCACTATAAAAATATTTCGGTACCTACGTTGTTTGTAGGTAAATGGGTATCAAATTGGGAACATAATCCGGGATGCGATACATTCTTCAAGTTTCAACTGGATTTGGTTTCCAATTTAGGCTATGAGCTTTGTTTCTGTGTAGTGTTTACCTAAGAAAGCTTTTGAGTTAAATAAACACGTTACCCTATTTATATACATACATATAGATATGATATACATACATATATATTGTTAAGTTTTCTTACAATTATTTAAGTATCACAGTTAACTCAATATATTGTATACTCTACAATGCTATATTTTAATTTAATTTAACTCTAAATTTTAATTTAATTTAATGGTAAGTACTTATACTTTTTTTTTCTAGTAAAAACATCAAATGAGTTCATAATACTTAACATTTTTAAGTGTATTCATTTTTTACACCTATTAGAACATTTTATATAAAATGTTTTAGAAAATTGACAAATGATGAAAATGATAAAAACAAGTTAGTTTAAATGTTTTTTACAATTGATTGGAAATAAGAAAATAAAAATGGTTTAGTACATCATATTAATATAAAAGAAATATATTCATGACATTGGAATGAAATATAAATATAATTATCGACTACTTGAAGGTTCTTGAATTCGTAATAAACTTTGAAAACGATTTCAAAACTCTTGTAAGTTGGTACAGCTGATTTGTTATTTGCTGATCCCTCTTGACCCTTTTACGACTTAATACTTAGATGTAGGTATTAGAAATCGATTCTAAGCAACAAAGGACGTTTTTTTAAAATATATCTGATTTACTTGAAACTTCTAATCAAATTGATAAAACAAGTGTTTCTAGATTTTTTTAAATTCCAAAATCAATTTATACCGCGACTCCGGTACACAAAGGGCTACCGAAGGACACCGTGGATTTTAGTCAGTATAAGTCTGACAGTCCCTCCCGCCCTGTCCGGGGTGGGAGGACTCATTTGATGATTTTACCACAAGAAAAAACGGGTAATTTTAATGAAAAGTAAAGGGAAAAACACGAAATCTTCTTGGACTAAGTCGAGGCCAGATTGATGGTAGGCTCATAACCAGGTTATTTGAGTAAAAACTCTGTATTAATAAAGTATTCAATTTAATGTATTAGTCAATACTAATACACTATATTGAACAGAGCTTTTACTCAAAAATTTTATTTGACAAAATTTTACTTCCATGCTTAGCAAGGGATTAGTGCAGAGCAATCTCTTCACTTGCGACACATCCATCTTTGCTTGATAACTCGGTTCAATAAACCTATTCTATACAACCGTGTATGTCTGTGTTGCTTGTATTCCTACTGAGCCCAGTACGACCTATCATTTGCTATCATTTGCTATCGAACTGCTAAGCGTGACTGCGCTTCATAAAACATCATTTGCACGAAACATCTGGAAAAAAATCGACCGATAGAAGCCTTTATTTTAAAATCGTGCAAACGTGTCTGCTCCGTTTGAATTTCGAACTTAATTATTTTAGGCTTTAGGTACAGAATTCTAGACAACTAGCTGTTGCCAGCGGCTTCACCCGCTATTACTCGAAAATTATCCCACGGGAACATAAAATCGGGATAAAACTATATGTATACCAAAAACTATATGTGTACCAAATTTTAGACAAATCCGTTCAGTGGTTTTTGCTTGAAAGAGTAACAAACATACACACATATATCCTCACAAACTTACGCATTTATAATATTACTAGCTGTTGCCAGCGGCTTCACCCGCTACAATTCGAAAATAATCCCACGGGAACATAAAAACGGGATGAAAATATCCTATGTGTTAATCCAGGTTATAAACTATATCTGTACCAAATTTTAGCCAAATCCGTTCAGTGGTTTTTGCGTGAAAGAGTAACAAACATACCTACATCCTCTCAAACTTTCGCATAATTATAATATTAGTAGGATGGGAAGAACATGCAAGTTATAGTAAAATTCTCAAAGTATTGACACAACACAAAATGAAAGAAAGTCATTGGATTTAGAATAATGTTTTTTGTGCAGTTTTACTAAAATAATTTCCACAACAATGGTCGATAAAATGCGGTGGCAGATTCTTGCAGCTGTTGTCTTTTTCAACTGAAATTCTATGAAATGGTTCAACCAGCCATGGTTTTAAAGAAAACTCAAAGAGCAAGAATAGTGATTTTTTAAATCAATGAGTTTTGTTTTGTATAAAATAGTAGTTGCGTATGTGATAAAAATATTCGATGGTTTCGCAAAGATTTTCAGTAACTGGGGTGGGGTGTTCAAAATATCGGAGTATTGAATGAAGTCATTGAAATGCCAGAGACATGTGACAGGCACGTAATGAATGTCTTCATCCAAAGGTGTGAGCAACCCATTTAATTCGGAACCTATGAGGCATTCCTTAATTGTCCTGCGACCAATCACTGCAGAATGTGTGCGTCTCCCGTCTCCTGGGCAATCCTCACTAATTAATTTAATGTTGTACGTACTATGTTCAATATGCACAGGTAGGTAGTTAATCCTTTGTTGTTTGACTATTCATTGTTAAAGCTGTTATAGACTAATGTTGTGTATATTAATGGCATTTAATTAATTATAGAACTGGTAATTATTTATTTATTTTAAAGCGGACTTAATGTCTTGTGGGTCTACCACACTCTTCTCGCATAAAAAAAAACTGTACACGGACGGACGGGAGTTTTACCAACCACACGCACGGTGTTCCGTGTACTACTGGCTTGCGCAGGCAAAACTGTTGCGAAGATTGTACGTATGTTAGGCCCATTAAGTATATAGGTACCTACTTGGGTGACTCAAAGTCTGAACAGGTTGTGTTCTACTCGCGCCTCAAAGCTTGAAAGCTGTCAGAAATCTAACACCCCCCCCCCCCCCCCCTCCTTAGAGGGCCGAAGCTGGGGTCACAGGACTATCTGATCAGGTAACTTTGACCCTGGAACGTAAAGGGCTATTGAAAGATACCGTGGATTTTACTGAGTACGAGTTAGGTAGTTTGGTGGGAGGCCTCATATTTTGATGACTTTACCACGATAAAATTAAGTGTATAATGTAGTGCACCATAATTATGATAGTAGCTATTCTATAAGCATACCAATTGTAATAAAAGTTCAATATAAAAAGCACATTGTTTTGAAGTTAGTTAATATTAAACTGATGCCAGTGATAGATTTTACCTTTTAATGTGACTTTTCATGAATGGAGCCCTAATGGCTATATTGACATGATTGGTAGGCGGGATCTAAATGGCATTCCATTAATATTTCCCTGTGTGTACGAGTATGTACGTATAGAGAGAATTTGAAAGCTTTACTTGGACAACGCCAAGCAAACCTCTGCGTGTTTATTCCAATTAATGGTAAGCGTCCACAAGTCCGCATCGTACGTATCGGACGCATCGCATCAAATGGATTTCTGTGTCGGCAGCGATCGGATTTCCGACGCGAGTATCAGCAATCTGATTGCCGATGCCACCTTCATCGCTGCCACTGATCGGCATTCCGTATGACGTCATCGGTACGCATCGCATTAAGGCATTGCCGATGAGCCGTCCGTACGATGCGGATCAGTGGACGCAGTTGTATGAGTTTTCATACAAGGCAAACTAAAATCCGTTACGTACGATACGTGCGATGCCGACCCGTGGACGCACACCTTTAGACTGTACAGTGTCGATCAATGGACTACCGAACCTTAGACGATGCTGCTCTCTTGAAATCCAATCACAGCCTCCTTTATGGCTGCTTCTCTTTGGAACTGAAACAGAAAAGCAGTATTAAAACATACTGAATGCATTTGATATGGTACACATGATATCCACCTCCATATTCTATAGAAAATACGTATAATTAATATGTAATACATTTTATCGATACGTGGTTTCGCTACACCAAAATTAATTTACCGCATGAATAACATAACAACATGCTTGTACTGTCAACACTGAAAAAAGTTTCAATTTGACACCAAAATCCCAATTAACAAAATGATCCGCAATTTATTAAATTTATTTGTTACAAAAAATGTGATAAATGAAGAACCGCTCGACTGATTTTGTGCAAACTTCTCAAAAATCATCTACTAAATAGTCCGAACAAAACCTAAACATTTGGTTTGGATAGGCGAGCCCGTTCTTGAGTTATAAAATTACATCGAAAAGTGGCATTGATTTTTATATATGTATATAGACTAGCAAACCCGGCGAACTCTGTTTCGCCGCCAGTCTTTGCTATAAACCTCACGGAGCCCGAGACCTTTCCAACGAACGCAAAACCGTGGAAATCGGTTCGTGCGTTCTGGAGTTATAGCGTCAGGAAGGAAAACCCGACTTATTTTTATATAGTAGAAAGTACATATAATAAATTTAAGGTTGGTTAAGCACTACAGTTTTATGTAAATCTACATCGATTAAAATATTTCGACCTAGCTCTATCTACTTCGATCCTTATATACTCCTGCCTCATTCACATTCATATTATCTGGTCATAATATAAGCACGCCGCCTGCGAGTATTACGCACCCGACCTTTCTGAAGCACTTCAACACTAAGGTCAGTGTAGTAGGTCTTCCTAGGGCGTCCTCTCCTGGCATTGCCACTTACATCTGACTTATAAATTCATTTTGTTATAGGTCGTTGGTGCCAGTTATGATGGCAATAGCGGTCATTGACCTTTACCTAATAAGTCCTCGTATAATGACATAAGCTCAGAATTTAGCCTTTTTATAAAGTACCGAATAAATTAGTAAGTATATTGTAATGATATAAGTATACCTATATTATGTATTCGTAAGGTAAAACATGTCGTCTATACCTCAGATTTTATTTTATTTTTATATTTAAGACTCACAAGTAAACACTATTATATCACAGAAAAATGCTAATTATGATCTTATGTCATTATACGAGGACTTATTAGGTAAAGGTCAATGACCGCTTTGCCATCATAACTGGCACCAACTACAGTTGCCTTTCACTTATTTTCTCAACATGACCGAACCATCTAAGCATACACTTTTTCATTTTTGACACTACGTCCTTTTGTAATCCGCAACCTTCTTCTTTATTTTGACATTTCTACGAATATAACCAGAAAACCACGAAAGTAGAAAATAACTTCGTGATTAACTGTGGCTCTAAGTCTACTTTCTTTTTCATTGTTAACATGCACAAGGATTCATTGAAGAATCCTTTTGCATGTGCTTTCAAGAAAAGGTAGCAAGCACAACTCGGTTAGGTACATAGCTTAAAAACGTAAACTCTTGGTCATCACAACTTCAACACCAAATTCTAAAACAAAGCCTCCTGTTTTCTGAAAATAATAATTAATTATTAGATGTAATGATAGTCGTTATAATTAACGTTATTATTTAAAGCTGTGGCCAAACGTAATTATTGCACATGCATTAATTACTTTGACAAAATTGAATTACATACTGCTACATTAATGCATCGCTGCAATCTAATTGGCAATGATGTTACGTGTTTAATTGATGTCATTCAACATCTGTTTAATTGAAATGCTTAATGACGGTTGAAATAAACAAAATACTTACATAAAATAATGTTCCTCACACATGGGGACACAGCCCGCCCCAGCAATGGGAAAATTATATTTATGTTTTTGAAGATAGTGAATGTCAATGAAAATATCTATGACCAGTGAACTGATTTGTTGCTTTTATCTTTTATTCCATGGGATTCAATTATTATTTCATAGAATTTTTTTTTTTATTTATTTTTTTATTTAGGTAACCAACAGCGATACATAATAGTAGTTTATGTAACTGGTACATAATGAGGGGTATTATACACGAGTGTGAGTTTATAAAACGAGCGAAGCGAGTTTTATAATAGTATCACACGAGTGGTATAATACCTAGTTATGTACAGTTTCATACACTACTTTATCTACTCTCATTGAACACGAACATATCAAATAAAAGATAAAAATAAATAAACACTAATAATCATCCACCATGTCATCCACCGAAACACAAACGTCAAAATCCCAAAATTCCCTTAGAAAGCGCGCGCAGCCACAGATAAAAAAGTAAAAAAAATGTGTCTATGATCAGTAATCTGTATCATAATGAAAAAAAATTAAATTATAACATTGTTTTGTTAGACAAACAGTGTTATAATTTAATTTTTTAATTTCATTATGATACTCTATGGTATAAAGTATGTCATTATAAACTCGTTTTGAGTTTTGTATTTCGAAGTTTACGATATGAGAGTAGATAAAAATGTTTTACAAAATATGAATATTACAGTTTATATGGCCAATTATAGAATCAGACAAAAAACCTCCGAAGGGTTGGTAGTTACATCTTCTCAGCATTTTTCATGGATTTTCGTCCTCCATCAACAAAAGGCCTTTACCAAAAGAGTAAATTACCTTTTCAACTTCTTCGTTTATTCAATGAAGTACCCACGATCCAATATCTTCATTTGAAGTGGTCGTGCCATCTAATCCGTGGGCTGCCTACTAGCCTAGCTAACGTCTAACTTCATAGCGTCTGAGATTCCAATCCTGTGCTATTCAAACTCTTGGATTAGTTTACAAACTTTATCAAAAGAAATTAGATTACATGAGATTAGAATTCCTGCCGTTGTTGATGTGGGGTATAGCTATTCCAATAGGGGATTAATTCAATTGGTTTCAAGTAAGGTCGATTTCACATCTAAACCTCATCTTTTATAATGTCAATATTTCATTGCATTGATGCGGCAGACATATCTTGAACTCAGATGTCCTAATGGCGTCCAGTCTTATTGATGTAATTAATAATATGATAATAATATAATATTCCACAACTATCACACAACGCCATCTAGTCCCAAGCTAAGCAGAGCTTGTGTTATGGGTACTAGACAACTGATATACATACTTATATATTTGTAAATACATACATATTATAGATAAATTACACCCAGACACAGAACAAAATATGATCGTGCTCATCACACAAACATTTCTCCTGGGTGGGAATCGAACCCACGACCTCTGGCATAGCAGTCAGGGTCACTAACCACTAGACCAACAGGTCAGTCAATTAATTCGCAGACTCATTTTGATTAACTAACTGTATGATAATAATTATGTTCTACTAATGATTTATAGAATAAGAACGCCTGTTCTGTGTTCCTCTCGACCTTTTATGTTAGGCCTGAAAGAGACATAAGAATAGATTCATAAAGCCATTTTCTTAATATATCTTAGCAAGAAAGATTTTAGTAACAAGTCTAACTTTGACTTAGGTAATTAGAAAACAGTTGTCCCGAAATTACACTTCGCTTGTAGTTATTATTTCTTGTAGCTAAGATATAAATCTTAAGGACATGAGATAATATACTTGATTATGATTTGCTTAAGTTGGGGACTAATTAAGTGTGTTGTTCTACCATTTTTAGACTATGTTTGCAAGTACAGCAGTCAGCATCTTTGAGTCTTCTATTTAAGTTGTGTACTCTTCGTAGCTAGTACCCGGAGCATTGATAAGTAGGTACTTAGGTATGTATTAGAAGAGAAAATTTTATTTTTTAAACGTTTCTAGTTGAACCTGGGCCTTAGCAAAGAAGATGGAACTGTCAAATTATTTACTAATAACATATTTCCTCGGCAGTTTGTCGTGCAAACATTTTTTGATGTTTTAGGACGAGCTCCATTAAATCGGGGAGTCCTGAAGAGTCGAGAAGTCTTGGGGTTCTATATGCAGATATATAAATGTCGTAGAATCGCGTGGATTCCATCGTCGGCTCTCTACCCATTCTATTATTTTATCAATCAGTGTGCACGACTGCCACTGGCGCTGTCTCTTAAATTCTAGAACTGTGTTTTAGAACGAACACACTACTGACAGACACATCTGACAATTTTGAACATTTCCTAAAGGTGTAATATCTCCGAGATGTATCTGTGTTTTGTTATTTTTCGTCATAAGAACAAGAGCTACCGATCACCATTCTTTTTCATGACCTCGTTATAAGACACTCAAGTATCTTTGCGCTCCACTTAAGGTTATCGGTAAAAGCAATGAGGCATATTTTATTTTTCATCATTATTATTATCCCAATATGTAAATTTGTTGTTTTGAAAGGAATTCCTTACTTTCTAATGAGTATAGTGTATGAATATTAATTAATTGCTAACAATTACACAGCACGCCATGTTACAATTATTATGAGATGCGATTAGCTGTCACTGAGGCGTTTACTTAATGAAGGTCGTGTAAGTAAACAATGAAATTATTCATAGAAGCGTTTCCGTAACAATGTAAACGTGGTGATATTGGCGGCGGCCCACGCGGCCCACGCGGCCCACATAAACGCTTGCCTCGCGTTCTGGCTGAATACGCACCCCATTTGTAAGCTTAATCACACGCAATTAATGTTAGATATTAATCACCGTATATTGATTAAAACACGTAGTATCTTGGAGTAGTTAGCATGTTTAGGTTCAGCTGAATTTTTGGGTCTCAATGGAGTTGGTGGGGTGTGAGGAGGCTGTTTAGTGGGTTCGGGGGTGTCGGATATTACAGGGGAAGTCCCGAAGCCATCGATCATCGTTACTGTCAGATGAGCGAAACGCCTTTTAACGAGCTAGGTGGCCACGACTTGTTGGCCAGCCCGCGCCGGCTTATCGTGGCGCGCACCTACAGCTACGCAGTCGACACATAATATAATACTGATTGCCTATAAATGACCATTGACCGGTTCCATCAGTCTAATTGAATAGATAAAGTCGAGATCCGACTCGTTCAGCCTTATTCATTAGCGTGCCGTTTACAAGTTCCCTTCGTTAGCTCTGATTGGTGAATTTGTTTTAGTGCTGTTGCCAGAATATTCGGGAAATTGTGTTGAAAAACTGTTTTACTAGTAAAAACCCGTATTCATTCAGTGTGCGATGGGTTTAAAGTAGTTTGTGGATTAACGTAACATAATTTTTCGATGTTATTATCCAGTAGATAAAACCGAGATTGGATGGGTTTTCAAGCCTTTGAGTTAATGTTGAAGTTAGTACTGTGTATTATTTGATGTGATTAGTGGGGAGTTCAAATAGTTGAAGAGTTGTTAGTTAGGAACGCAGTGAAGAAACTTTACTGCTACGGGATCTTCCAGATTAATTAACTGTTACTGTTTATGAATGATTCACTTTCATATATATTCTGCTTTAAATCTACTTCATCATCCTCTTGCACTGAACTTTAAAACTTGATCAAAATTAAATGTCCCTTTTTTTTTCGAAATCGTTATTGCGCATTCATCACGATGAAACAATGCGTATCATAAGACGGTACAGTATAAGCGCACTGGTGGAGCAATTACCCGCTGCCCTAGGTGTAGCGTGTTCGATTTCAAAACGGAACTAATATTTCTGTGACTTACAGGTAGTTGCTCCGGGTCCGCTCACTCCCACGAAACAGGAAAAATACCTATAATAATATGTTGGTAGACTTTTCATTAAAAATACTTACTTGATAGGCGAAAACTTACTTAAAACAGTGTTTTTGTACAGCACAACTATAAATAAAATACGTAAGAATCAACGGGAAAACTAAGACAATTTCCAAGTACGTAACTCAGGATTCAGGGAGGTTCGGTTGGCGAGCCCCATAAATTAATATACGTCAATAAAAAATGCTTTATGATCGTAAATCTTCTTTAATATAGGTTGTTACAGCTACTCATAAGGTAGTTTCTTTTCAGATCAAAGTCTTTTTTTGTCAACAAATGAATGCGGAAATTATTTATATTGGTCTCAGTCTTCATATCAAGCACATTCTAAAGGTTTAGCATAACAAAAGACGCTCGTATTATTGTATTGTGAATTTGTGATCATTAGTACAGAGTTGAACCAAATAAGGAAGTACATAACTCGACGATATAATTAAGCGAACAAAAAATATTGGCTGATTAATGTTGTTAAAAATGCATTGTCTCTCTTTTGACGTCCATTGTGCTGTTCTATTTAGTTTTTCGTAATATTTGTATTTTTTGTATGAATTTTACATAACCATGGTAGGTAAACAGAAATCAGATTGGTATTTGATTTGCATTGGACTCGTGTGTGTCATATCGATAAACAGGCAAATAAATGCTTGACAATATGAAACAAGGCAGATATTTTATACGATGTTATTCTCCTCTGTTCAAGTAGGGATTCCACTAGTTCTCTTTACACCAACTAGGTGGGTACTAAGTAACCACCTTCCAATAAAATGTTAGGTAGTGATGCCCGCTAACGACTAAGTTATCCGATTGCGGACCCCGTAAGTTATACTTTGAATAATTGGAGAGCTCGAGTTAACTCAATCACAGCTTTAACTTTGTTACAATTGGACTATTCGTCGTGGTGTTGTATGTAATTAAATCCTCGAAGCCCCCTTCTGAATCTATCATTGAGAAAGTTTCAACTGTCAATAATTCATTTAGAACTTTGTTCTAACTTATACCTTCTTTAGGATCAAAGCGTGGTCGTATTCTTGATACGACTTAACTTAGTTACTCCAATCAATCTCCGCATACTTATTATTCCAGATAAATTGTGCAAGTTGTAGATATTAGGAGTTGGAGTTTACTTACTTAGTTTACTTCAACAGTTTCATTTCTAGACGAAGTACTTTACAAAGGAACAGTACCAACAGGCACACTCGCTATGCGGGTTATCTTTCAGCACGTTCCGTTCAAGTGCACGCGCACTGAGGTGCACTGAAGATAATGCTGCCACCCAATTATTCAGCTTACTAATTAAGCTAGGTCAGCAGCATACCCGCTGACGACGGAGAACACTGAACGTTCCCAGCAATAATCAAGCGTTGCAGCGCTTCAATTATTAGCTAGCCATTTGCTTGTTATTACGCTGGAATTTCTAGGCCCCTCCATTCCTAGATACTCGAGTTGTAAGTGGCGCAATAACGCCGTTGCCTGTGCCGGTCGACGGTACAATTGTATTGTTATAGGTACAAGAGCTTCCTGCACTCATAAATAGCAGCGCGGAAATCAATGTCGACGTTGTGCTCGTGCCTTTGTTTTTCTTATCGTGGGGTTATGTGCTACTGTGCTAGTGGATTAAAAGTTACAAATTTTGTGTCTATTTATTTTGTCATCACTTTCCCAGAAATTCATTGAGTCTGACGTAGATATTATTCTATGCTTAACTTTTTACATAAAATTATACAGCACGTTAACGGCTCGTTGAATATAATTAACATTAACACACCTCACATATTACGAGCGCGGATGAAACACGTGACCTTTTTAATATTTATAAATCGTAGAAAATGTACAAATTAATTTCATCCACATGTCTGCATGTCAAGCGCTGCTACTCCATCGAGTCTACTTAACATGGCCTGTTCATCTCGTTAGGAATGCTTGTGCAAAAAATACGTTTTTTTTCCACCCCGCTCTTGAAACATCCCAGAAACTACTAAATAAGTTCTCTTCATCTACTTAAACTTTTCTAGTTCACAGTTATCTTTGAAATAAAACTAAAGAAAACTGAATAAAAAAGTTTTGGGTGTTACACGGTTTGAGATCACACAGAAAATAAAAGAAAAACATTTACTGTGTGTCCTTATTGTGGGAAACCACAGTTTCGCATTCAGCTTTCTGAGAGGCTCATTAATATTTCATTGAGTACTGTGAAGATGCTAATTTTCTGCGTTAACTGTATAACATAACGAGATAAATGGGTCTTTTTAATTGTTCTTAAGCATGTCTCAACGCTTTTGGTAATTAAATTAGTTTAATTTCATTATAATTTTATACGTTAGGTTGGTGGGGGCTAAGGGTACGGCTATTAAAAGGGCTACTTTGCTTAATTTGTGGAATTGTCTGTTGATATTCCCTTCATAAGCAAGGCCCTAGGCCGGGCCGGGGTTTACGAATGCGATTATCGGGAAGTATGTACTTTTTTTTTTTTTTTTTTTTTAGCGTGGTAAAATCATCAAATGAGTCCTCCAACCCCGGGCAGGGCGGGAGGGACTGTCAGACTTCTACTGACTAAAATCCACGGTGTCCTTCATAGCCTGTTAAGTTCCGGGGTTACGGTTAGGGAATAATCCCGCGACCCCGGCAGGCTTTGGCCCTCTGAGAGGGGGGCCCCGTCATTATGCTGACGCTCTTTGAGGCGCGCGTGGGACACAACGCGCCGTCGACCCGGGCATGGTCCTTGGTCGGGCAGCGAGTTGCCCTTTACTCGCTGCCCGCATGCCCGCGCCTACGGTGGCCGGAGATCATCTTGCGACGTCCGTCGCCGTGGGCGCCTACCACTGCGGCTGGGGCGGAGGGAGGACGCTGTCCTCTCTCGCTCGCGGCCTGCCTCCTCCTTTACGAGCATTACTGCCTCGCAGAAGGAGCTGACCGCTTCCCACTCCGTCTCGCCCCGCAGCATGGCCGCAACCAATGCCGGGCGCGAGAGGTCTCCGCCTATCGCAGCCGTGAGGACACGTCGGTGCTCCGCCCAAGCTGGGCAGTCTTGCACCGTATGCTCCACCGTATCCTCCGGGCGATCTTCGCAGTGGTGACACCCAGGCGTCTCCTCCTTTCGCATCAGACACAGGTACCTCCCGAAACTTCCGTGTCCGGTGAGGACCTGCGTCAAGCGGTAGGTCAGGACGCCATGACTTCTCTCCAGCCACTCCTCAAAGAGGGGTCTTACCGCCGCAATTGCGGCGTGCCCGGCCGTCGGTCGCGACAGTCGTTCCTTCCATACTGCCCTGAGATCGCGCCGGAGGCCTTCGCGCCGCGCCTCGACTTCGCGAGGCAGCGGGGTCACGCCCCGGCGCTGCGCCTCCACGCGCCACTCATAGACGCGCTGGAGGGCAGTCGCCTCCAGATCCCAAGGCAGCAATCCGGCAAGCAGGTTGGCCGATTCGCCGGCAATCGTGCGGTATCCCCGGATCATTCGGATAGCCATGACCCTCTGGCATGCGACCAGCTTCTGTGGTCGCGTCCGGATGCTCAGGGCCCACACAGGGGCCCCGTAGAGGGCCATGGACCGCACGACACCAGCGTACAGCCTACGGCAGGAAGCGTTTGGCCCGCTGAGATTGGGCAGCAGTCGCCTGAGGGCGGCTGCTGTACGGTTCAGCTTTGGGGCCAAACTCAAGAAGTGCTCCTTGAAGTTCCACCGGCTGTCGAGGACGAGTCCTAGGTACTTCATCGTCCTCTTGACGCCGATTGGAACTCCTTCCACCGTAATGCTGTAACTCGACTGTGGCACGTTACGGCTGCCATGAAAACACATGGCCTCCGTCTTGTGCAGCGCCACGTCGAGTCCCAACCGCCGGATCCTCTGAACGACTGTCGCGACCGCTTCCGTCGCCACGTCGGCCGCCGCCTGGTGCGACTCTCCCTGTGCAAAGACGAGCGTGTCGTCAGCGTAACAAATTACGCTGACGCCGTCAGGGAGGTCGCTGCGCAGCACCCAGTCGTATCCGATGTTCCACAAGGGCGGTCCCAGGACCGAACCCTGTGGAACACCGCACGACATCTCTCGCCGGTTCCACTCTCCCCGGTGACCGGGGTAGATGACGGCTCTGTCCGTCAGGTAGTCCTCGACTATTCGGCGGAGGTAGGTCGGCACCCGGTGATACCGCCACTCTCAGGTCTACCTCGGTCACCTCTGGAGCGTCGTAGACATCGTCGTCGCTGTGGTCCGCGTTCGCGTCAGCTTCCTCCTCAGATTCCGTCGGAGACGGAGCCATGGGCGGGGGAGCATGGTCCCCTCGCGAAGGGAACAGGGCGCTCACCACGTCCTCCACGAACTGAGGCCGGAGACTCTGCGTCAACGGGGGAGCCCAGGGGCGGAGCTTTTCTCTCACCCACTTGTAGGGGCGGCCCCATGGGTCCCCGTCCAGAGTCCCCAGCATCTCCTCGCGGGCCAATTCCTTGGCCCGCGGGAAGTATGTACTTAGCTTTATAATTTAAATATTGCTCTTACGATACCTTTTCAAAAATATAGAGAAAAAACTATTTGAAACAAAATGTACTTGCAAGCATAATTTTACAACAATATACAATTACTAGCACTTTGCCCGCGACTTCGTCTGCGCGTATAACTTAACTTACTTACAGTAATTTAACTTCAAACTCAGTGAATTTAATTCCCGCTCACCCTATTTATAGGATACTTTTGGAAAATCTAAAAATGCTCTAGTACTTTTGGAGCTTATTCAATACAATACAAACGATCAATCGTAGAAGACAACTGATCTTCCGATTTTTACCCCGCTAGGGGTTATTTCGCATCTTTTATTCGATTGAGAGATACAGATAGATAGATAGAAGCAAGTTGTAAAATCCTTCCCTTTTTAAATTTTACTATTTTCACCAATTTAGGGGGTGATTTTAGAAAAACCCAAAAATGGATGGTAGTTTTGAAAAAAGAATAATGTCCATCTTTTTTATTTACTTATACTCATATTCGTACCAAGTTTTGCTGTTTGGCAAGAGTACGCACCATCGCACACGGACTAACCGATGAGTTAATATTACTTATGTTGATTCGAATGAATTATTAAAGCTCTAGCAATACATCTGTGCGTTCAATGCCGTGCAGTATTTTTTGTGCGATGTGTGTATCAACATACAGATGGACGGAGCAATAAATATTAAAGAAAAAACAACACTTTTCTTTCAAAAGTCGGTGACTTCGTTTTCTATTTCACTGAATTCAGCTTATTAAGACCAATGGTATTGTGTTATTGAGTGAATTTGAGTGCGATCCACCATCGCCCAGGAGTTCATCTTCTTCCTGCCCTTATCTCATTCTACTTGGGGTCGGCGCAACATGTTTTCTTCTTCCATTCTCATCATTTACTCCTTTTTCTTTCATATCATTCCTTAGACAATCCATCCATCTTTTCTTTGGCCTTCCTCTTCCTCTCCATCCATCAACATTCATGCTCATCACTCTCTTCGTCACATCGCCCAGGAGATCATATGATAAAGAATCAAAAAACATCTATCGCCAAAAAAATGCCATTCTCGTTGAACTCTGGTGAACTCTCCGTGTATCTACTGCAGAATAACTTTTTAAACTTTTTCTTTTAGATACAGTTTTTATTAAAAATCGTTTTTTGTTCTGACCGTCCTCGTGTGACTTTCTAACTTTTGATTTCTTTATGAAGCTGTTATAATTTATGAGGCGTCAGTCTCAATTACTATAACATTATTAAAAATATAACTCTTATATTCTGAGCATGTCTGTGCGTTTGTGTCGTTCATTCTTGTGGAAGATATTTTTGTACATGGCAATTCGTCTAGATTTTCAGGCATATCTTCTTTAATATATAATATGTTTTTTTTTTCTTCCTGCATAACTCCGTCGCTCATCAAGCGATTTGAAAAATTCTTTTTTGGAAAGGGTATATTTGCCATGGGAAGTATACTTCACATTGGTCCCATGAAAATTTTATCAAAATCGGACATCTGGTTTTTGAAAAATTAAAAAATCTAGTTTTTTTCATCATTTCCTAGACCGATTACTCCGAGGTTTCTGGTCCGATTTGTGTGATTTTTCTCAAAAATATTTCATTTAGTTTGGTTCATTAGTTTTCATTTTATAATCATTTATAGCTTATTTTGTACATGTGCAAAATAAGCACGCATCATTACCGGTGCTAAAAGAATAAAATTAAAAACTTTTTCAATAAGTGTTAGTAACCGACTTCAAAAACAACCCAAAAAAAGTTTAAAATAATCTATACCAGTAACATTAATGAATGAATTGGAAATCGAACCCACGACCTCCAACTCCACATTCACGCTTGCGAATACTATAACGACGACGCAGCATATACTTACATAGTATTAAAAAGAAAATATGCAAAAATAATCTACCTTCGTCATAAAAGAAGCGCTATTGTTATTGACTACGCCGTAGCAGCGATGTAGCTCGGTGCTACGACAGCTACATAATGGCTACGCTAGCTACAAAACCGCTACGCCTTGAGACAAACGTCTTGAACTTTGTTTTTGTCTGCAACAAAGCCCCAATTCTGTTGAATTGTTGCGTAACAACGCACCGACTAAACTAAAACATTGCTTTATTATACAAAAAGGCAAAACAAGAGGGCCAAAGGCAAAAAGGCTTCCAAACTTAGTTTTCATGTTAAAATTTGTGTTATTCGACGGAAAATAACTTTTATTATTTAATTATTCTAAATCTTTGTACTGCAAGCTGACGTCTTTGTATATTGTATTCCCCATACCAGAGCACCACTAACTAATAATAAATACAAGGATTTCTGAAGTGTTAACACCAAAGATTTAGGTTCCATAATACATGTTTATTGGTTGTATGTTTTGCTACAGTGTGGGTACAGTATGCTCATAAATAGATATTAAATTATTCTGTAATATGCGGGCAAAATTATCCTTGCTAGCTACAAAATGAATTAACTGTAAATATATTTTGATTCATAATTAATTTTGTGTCATATGTTACGAGTTGAAATAATATGTGAAGCCAAAATTCAATTGTTTCTTAATGATTTTGAATGCTTTGAGAGTTTTGTTTATAGTTTAAAACAGCATTTCAAGTGATATTTAAAGTTGTTTTCTTGAACTGTGTAAAGCTATACTAATTTAAATGGAGAAATAAAGACAGTTTTAACGTGTTATTTAAAACCTTTTTTCATATTATTTAGCCTGGCAGTTTAGCATTTAACTCTCGGTAGAAATCCGATTAAAGGCCTATCCGCACACAACAGTGCCGACACTTGCCGATCAGTACCGTTTCGATCAGTGTCAGTAAAATATGATATTGTACCATACATTTTGTACGACGCTTTCCGTACTGGATCAGTGGCAGTGATGTTCGTTCACTTATGTTTATGTATATCATGTATAACACGTCACGGAACATGTCGGCACTGTTGTGTGCGGGTAGGCCTTTAGGGATCAAAAATAAACATTTCAAAAAATAATAACACTATCTATCGTGGCGTGAGTACGTGGTCTGATTAAGGTAAAACAAAAGGATGTAAGACTCATCATCAGAAAGAAATACAATAATCACTCATTTTGACTGTTGAACATTTTAACACATAGTCTAATGTTACTCTAAAAGCTAATAAGTTTTCCATCACGATATGTAAATGTCCTTAATGATGGATATTGGTTACGCCTTATAAATATTTTGTTATATTGGCATTTGGTTTTTTAAAAAGAAATTACAACAAACATCTTTATTAGTCACGTGACGTCTATACACCCCTGCCCATATTAAAGGTTTAATCATTTTTAAAGGAGGATGCCCAAATTAGTATGGAGCTCTGTCCCAATAACGCCCACTGAATAGCTCTGTAACATACTTTTATAATATCGGGATTGAAAGTCTAATAAATCACCAGTTCAAAAGTTATGTAATGTATGTCCATTAGCTTCATAAAATACACATATTCCCTTCTGATTTTGTATTTTATTTGTATAGCCAGTGTGACACACAACCCACGCGATTGCTCGACATTTATTATTGGACGTGTCCAATTAGGGTTTTAATGAACATACACAAAATAATGAAATGGTTATTCTAATAGTCTTACTCAGTGAAAAATTCGCCACACGGTGCAATTATTAAGACAACTGGGGGCATTCTAGATAGGGTAAACCGTGTACAGGCGCCAGCATGCACACTATCCCAAATCTTGGCACAATCCAACATGAACCTTCTGTTTTTGTGACAAAAGTGAAAATCCATTAAATAAATTTGACAGATCGTGGCGTGTGCTCAGCTGAGAATATTACTTTGAGAGATAGTGTTGCTGGAGACGCCGTTATCGATTTTTCGCCGAAATTCATTTCAAAAGAAATTTACTCGATATCCACTAGAGATCATTTGACTGGCAGAATTTTGGGTACTGAATTATATGACGTACTGTTATCTTGTACCCGTGACGGGGACATACATTACGGTGACAACGGGCATACACCTTTTGTATGGTTAGTATTTAATAACGCGTATCGTACCTACTAATAGATATTATGAAATTGTGAAAGGTTTTGAGGATAAATGTGTACATAGATAGATGTTTGTAACTCAATGATGCAAAAACAACTGACGAGATTTCGATGTTTGGCATGATATACAATAACCTGTATTAAAACAAAGGATACTTTTGATCCGTGTAACACGATCCCGTGAGACAATCACCGAACTCAACGATGGCGGAGCTGGGATCAAGTTCGGAGAATCTCGAATTAGATCACTCTTTGTAACTGGCAAATGTCTACTCTGGTAAAATGTCAAATTATTTCATGAATATTTCAATAGATATAAGAAACAAAATCGGAGTTTGAAAGACAGAAAATTTAACTTTATTTTTCGATTAACACTTTTTTGTGCGTGAGTTATATGAAAAGTAAATAAAAGGGCGAGTTGGTAGCTATGTACAGTCACGAGCAATTACATGTATACACTTAACAAAGTTCAAACACAATTTACTCGTGAAATATTGGTTTCTACTTTGAAATAAGACATGTTTCGTAATAGCATGGCTTCAAAAATAGAAATCTAATGAAAAGGCAAAAGTTTAATTAATATGGTCGCAGAACATCGCTTTAGAATTCTGCTTATTGTATACATACTATTGCTCGTGACTGTACTGCTCGTACGTACTAACGAGTGACGTCGCACTTCATGTACGTCACTATAACTTCACACAACTGTCCGTTCGAGCGATAACGACGCAAGCCTCTTAAAGAAACTTGGAAAGAAGTATATTTTACATCTTTTTTTTTAAAAGCAAAATGTCTTTACTTTTCTTCAAAGTTTTTTAAAGATTTGTCAATGTATTTGCTGGAGATTTTGTCGTTATAATAACTGTGTAAAGTTAAAATAATAATTGTTTTCTTTCGTCAATAGTTGCTGTGAAAATTAGAACCGATGCATCCAATTATACTGGTCTGACTAACCAGTACACGTTAACCAACCGCCGTGTGCAGCTTCAGAAATTTGAGCAACTAACATAGCAAACCTACATAATTCGCTGAACTACACTAAGATAGCTAAGCCGTCTTTGTGATGTCTACTGTATGGAGACCGGGCTTTGAGGTAGATCTACAAATGGCTGTTGGCGTATAGTTGCAATAGATTCTATTACAACCATACACCAACATAGAACATTTCAATAAAACACATGAAAAAGAAAAGTTTAGAAACAGTTTCATTATGTTTTGTCCCTCCCGCAAAAGGATGATTTGTATGACATTACAATGGCACTAACGAATAGCCCTGTTGCTTTTGTTTCTGCCTTCTTTGTCTAATCAGAAAACATGGCCATCATTTATCTTTTTCTTCTTTCAATAAACAATCCATGTTTGGCGTCTAGTTAGAGAACGTTGTTTTGGGAAAGCCAGAAACGGACCGGCGTTGTTTGCTGACGAAACAGTTGCTCGTGTTTCATAGATAAACAAATCGGCATCGACTAACTTGTGGTTTTGGGGGCATCGTTCATTGGTGCAATAACGTATTGGATAGAAGATTGCAGTAATGTGTATGTAGTGACATATTGCTCGCCTACCAGTCTAGCTGACCCACTTTACTCTGATGCTTTCAACTGATCCGCTCTATTTTTGTTTACACGCAATTCGTTGTTCCATTTTTTCCCTTAAATTACAAGGCTACGCAGCATGATAATTGTCTATCTCGTATATCACTGTGTTGACAAAGCAATTTTGAGTTTAAAGCAAAATATGGGAGTTGTTCTTTGTATTCGGAACCCGTAACAGATTTTCCGGCTGTTAAACCAGTGAAATTTGATCACAAACCTATATTGAAATAAGGAAAAATTAAAAAAAAAGGATTAGTTATATAACTTGCCATCATCAGCCTATAATGCTTCCACTGCTGGGACACAGGCCTCCCCTCTGTGAGAAGGAGTGGGCCATAATCCACCACGCAGGCCCAGTGAAGGTTGGTAGATGTCACATGTCAGGTTTTTGGTTTTGGTTCTAGGACATGCCGGTTTCCTCACGATGTTTTCCTTCACCGTTTTGAGAGCAGTGGTGATGAAATAAATTACACAAAGTAATGCGCCTGGCGGGGTTTGAACCCACGACCTACTACTGGTAAGTCGGGATCGATACCACTGGCTATAACTTGTGTGACTACTCAATACTTCAGTGGCAAGGTAACAAACGTGAAGTTGGGCCCACATTTGCCAAAAGTCTGGAAATAAGGTGAACAACATGATATTATTTCAGCCGGACTTTATCGCTATTCATCGGGTACAGGGAGCTACATAAAAACCTAATAACGTCTTGCTTGACCCGTCGAGGCTGGCAACAGAAAAAAGTATTTGCTCATAAAAATCAGCTCTTGGAATTACATGTCGACTATTAATACGAAGCCGTTGGCAATATAATAATGGTGGTACAGTGTTAGTTATTAATTTATTAGCAATACTAGTGTTTGCCCGCGGCTTCGCTTGCGTTATTTTAGAATTTGAGAAACAATACGGATCGTGTGGCGCCATCTGGAATATGAACGTAATTGTTTTCTCGGCAACAGCTCTCTTCTGTTATTCGGGATGTAAGATACCTTATATCCATGTCTATACTCCTGACAACGTATATGCTAAATTTTGGGACGATCGATTCAGTAGGTAGTAATGCGTGAAAAGGTAAAACACAAACATACTTGCATTTTTATTATTAGTTTAGATCAATAATGTTATATCTAGGTACATAGTTTGCATAGGAAACGTCCTTATTTGAGCGACATTAATTTCAAAGAACCGTGTTTATTTTAAACAATAGACTATCATTTTTGGGTTGATTTACAGTATCGCTGCAAATTGGACGTACGATAGCATTGCTCTTCTCCCTTGCATTCCGCGTGATACCTAATAAATAACTAATTATCTGACTCGATGAGTACAACTTGTCGTCGTTTTAAACAGAATCTATGCACTGGTTTGAACACCAATTCAAAACATAAATAAACACAATTTTTTCTAATCTTTAAAATTCCACACCTCGAAACAATTACAATTTAAAAAAAATATCCAACTTACTACCTAAAATTTAAATCAGTGTAGATTTATATCCTAGAAAACTATTGAAAAAAATATAGTAATAATTTAAAAACGCGAATAATATTGAAATAAAAGTATAAACATTTTTTTTAATTATTTGAAACTCTCAGGACAAATATAAGAAAACTCAAAAAGTGAAAAAAAGAAACAGCGAGATTTGATCCAGAGACCCCTTGCACGAAAGTCAAGCAGGATACCAACCAGACTGGCTAGTACGCTGACAGTGTTTTCAAATAGCGGTTCTTATACAAATGTCAACAATGACTGAAAATCAACATATTATAAAATTGCTAATCCCCCAAAGGGAATAGCGTAATTATACATATCCTATTAATAGAAGAGCAGTTTAAGGAATATTTGGAGAAAAATTGACTAAATAAAATCCAGTGGTTTAGCTTCCAACTAAAAACAAACAGATAAAAACAACAAAATTTAAAATTGCTTATCTCCCAGGAAAAATAGCGTAATGATACATAGCCTATCAACAGAAGCATATTATTAGGAATATTTGATCGACAACTTTACAGTAGTTTAAGATATAGATCAAATCAAAAAAACATAAAAAATTTCGAAAGAAAAAAAAAGTTAATTTGGCATCAGAATCGATCCCTTATCTCGAAAAAAATACAAAAAGAAAAAAATATTCAATGTACAGGAATGACATCTCTACGATTTTATTATATGTAAAGATTATACAAAATGTTATTACGTCTCGATTATAATATTGTGTTTGTCTTCACGCCGCTGGCAGTTGCTATTAAAATAATTGTTGTATCTTGTAGAAGCAAAACAATTATCATTACTTATCGATATTCTCACCACAGCACAATGATTTATTGTATCATGTTTTAGTTGTCTAATTATTTCTATTTAAGGAGCTAAGTTGCGTCTTGGTATGTGTGTGTCAATGTAAGGCCCGGTATCCACCAAAGCGAAGAGAAGAGGAGATGTGTTTGAATAACCAATCAGATGTCCACGTCTCCTCTCCGCTTAGCTTCAGTGGGCATCTGATTTGTTATTAAAACGCATCTCCTCTCCTGTCCGATTTGGTGGATACCGGGTCTAAGCCCATCATCAATGGCCTAACTTCTTTCTTAATATTGTAAGATAGAGTGAGTGAGTGATAGAACAACTGAAGAAACAGATTAGGAGAAAAAAAACGACTCTTCATACAAAGTCTGTATGTATATTGTATAATTATGTATACACACATTTTGTACGGAGACACGACTTTATTTTTCACTTCAATACGTAGTTTTATACAAAAAAAAAGTTGTAATTAATAATGATCCTTTTAGGAGCCAAATGAAACTGTTCGAATTGAAGAATACTAGAATAGTTTAATTATAATTTCTTTTATTTATTTGAGAACTTGATTGGACGATCGACGGACAAAATTTTCATTTTGTGTTAGTGGAAAAATACTATAAAGCCTCATTAAGACGATGCAAGAAGTCGAACGCGAGTTGCGTTACATTGCGGAATTTATAGGTAGAACAAATTCAGATAATGAAACAAATGCAGCAATGTAGTGAAACTCGCATACGAGTTCTTGCTCCGTCTAAATGTAAATGGCGCTTTATTCATTTGCTACTTAAATATTTTAAATTATAAAGGAGTACAGTTTATAAAGTGTTTGTTTTTAGAATAATCTCTGGAATACACAATAGAATGCTACATTATTTGAAATCAGGGACGACGGAGTCAAGGGCCGAGTGCTAGTACCTTTTTTTTTTGCTTGGTAAAATCTAAAAAAGCCCTTCATGGAAAAAATAAGTTCTTCAGTCTCACACTAGAGGTGCTTTTACAATTTCCCACAAAATAAACGCAGTAAATAAGTCAAGTAAGCTGTAAATAAAATACAGAAATATTATGATAAGACCTCAGAAATCTTGTGATAAGACCTCAGTATAAGAATTTCTTTACGTTGACTAGATACGGTTTTCTGATGAGCAGTATAGACTAAACCCATTACATGTGACTCACGTACATACTGATAGATGTTTGCAGCTCAAATAGAGAAGTGAAAAAATATTATACGTGTACCTACATTATTTGCTTCCACACATAATACAGACAAATAGTTTGGGCACATGAATGATTTAGAAATAATAAGTTATTATTAAGAAGCGTTCTTGTGGTGAAAGAAATTATACATATTTCTGGGTTTTTATAAAATTCTACGATATAAACAACGTGTGACGTTAAATGCACAAATCCTCTCGTGGGGTAACTTGGGTCATGTTATTCTAAAAAAATATAACCGCCTTCAAAAACAACCACAAAAAAGTGTAAAATAATCTACAAAATAACTTTTCTTCGGAAGTCGGTGCCTTTGTATTTTTTCTTTTCATTGTCTTTTTAGCCACCGACTTCCGAAAGAAAAGTTATTTTGTAGATTATTTTACACTTTTTTGTGGTTGTTTTTGAAGGCGGTTATATTTTTTTTGAAAAAGTTTGTATTTTACTCTTTTTAGTTTAAATATTCAACCCAAATTCTTGTTAAGAACATTATTCTCTTACATGTGCACTAGTATTTTGTAATCCTTCGCACCAGTACTTACATCACTCATGTACACATTAAGCTAATAAAATTCCATATCTCAAAAATTACTGAACCGATTTTGATGAAACTTGCAGTATTCTCTTAGTTAAATGATACCTAGTACAACAAAAAAAGAATTACTTAAATCGGACTTGTAGTTCCGGAGATATAAATCAATCTATGCCTACTCCTTACTATTAAGGAGTTGTACCTTCCATCATCAGGTCATCCACCTGAGATGATGATTATCAGATGCAGATACTTGAACAGCTTTAGAAAATATATGAAAATGGTACTATGTGCCTATAAAATTTGAAGGTTGCCCTCAATTTCCCTAGGATCCCATCATCAGATCCTGACCTGGTGATCATGGGACCAATTGGAAAGTATACCCTTTCAAACAAAAGAAAAAAAATCCAAATCGGTCCAGGCGTCTTCGAGAAATCGGGGAACATACATAAAAAAAAAAAAAAAAAAGATTCCGACGAATTGAGAACCTCCTCCTTTTTTTGAAGTCGGTTAAAAACAATGTTTGTTCTAAAACATCTTGAAATTCGCAAAAAAAACTATTGATTTTTCACACTGATGGATAGGCCCGATCAATTTCTCATTTTGTATGAAAAACCATTTTTCTTAGCGAATTTCTAAAATTCTTGAAACAAACATTGTTCAGTAACAGGCTGAGTGAGCCCACCAGAGGTTTTGCGCATTTAACATTACACGTTGTATATGTTCTGTAAAACATGTTCATACGAACGGGATATATGACTAGTAAATTATGTTTAACTAAGTCTCTGATAAATTCGGGCGGCTAGATCATGCGCCTCAAAGAGTGTCAGCACAACGACGGGGCCTGCTGGCTCCCCTAAGAGCGGCAAAGCCTGCCAAAGTCGCGGGACTTACGAGCTACCGTTGCCTCGGAACGTAAAGGGCAGCTGAAGGCCACCGTGGATTTCAGTCAGTAAAAGTCTGACAGTCCGCCTGGCCCTACCTTGGGTGGGAAGACTCATTTGATGATTTTATCAAGTTAAAAAATCTGTGATAGTTATTATTAAAACAAAAATAATCCCGATAATAGAATAGAAATTGGTTGCTTAAATGTTTTCCGAGAAAATCGGGGTAAATTGTCGGGAGCGACTCGTAAAGACTATTATTTTCTAGTTTAGAATTACTAACAATAGATGAACAATATCTATTTCGAGCCTGTTACTTATTAGAAGTCATAGAAAATCGTTGTTTTCTAAAATGTATTCTCGAAATCAATTGTTTCTTCTTTACTAATATTACTTTAGTAGTAATCTTTTGCACGCGTAGCATGAGACCGCAGAAACGAATATTTGTCGACGGAAGAAAAGATAAAATGACAAAACGTAGAAAGATTTTACTGTTGTTTTAAGCATGCTATTGTTTATCATATAGAAAATACGTGTTTCTATTCTTCAATAGTCTATATTATATTATTTTATTTGATTGTACCATAATTGTGCAGAAATAACCAGATTGTATACCATGAAATAACTTTGTCTATTCTTCGTAAAATAGAGAGAATTGGTCATGCCATGCGTGCTGTTATGCAATGCAATGTTTTTTATTTGATGTTTAAATTATTTGAGTGTAAAAAAAATATTGAATAAAAAAAGAAATCAGTAAGTTTGAGTGAACTAATGTTTAATTACTCTTTCGCGAATAACTGGCTCAACATATTATTTGATTTAGTGCATTTCGTATTTTTGTTACTACTCGCGTAGCTATTGCGACGAAACTATGTGTATTTTGTTGAGAAATTAAAACTCTTTTAATTAGGTACCTACTAAAATAAATAAAGGTACATAAAGAGCTATTGAAGGAACACCGTGGATTTTAGTCAGTACAAGTCTGACAGGCCCTCTTGTCCCGCTCTGGGCGGGAGGACTCATTTGATGATTTTGCCACGCTAAAAAAAAGGTATGTACTTAAATAAATGGACATGAAGTCACTCCCTCGTGCCTGTCAATATTTTTAAAGGCTAGTTTATGTAAGTAGACCTTTCTGTCGATGTGTCAATTTTTCACGACGACGTGTCGCTCGGCTATTTCAAACGTTTATTATTTTATTTTTATTCAGTTTTATAAAAAACTTAGATTGCAATAAATATCCTAACCTAAACCAACCTTTTTTTTGTAAGTGTTCAGAAGGGTACCTCACCTCCACCGTGTCCTAGGGGCGATCCTCGCAGTGGTGACACCCAGACGTTTCTTCCTTCCAAGTACCTCCCGAAACACCCTTGTTCGGTGAGGACCTGCTTTAGGCGGAAAGTGAGGACGCCTCGTCTATCTTGTATAGGGTTAAATATGTTATTTGAAACAAATTCCTCAGCAAGCAACAGAGTTCTACACTGTGGTTATTTTATTTCGTGCCTCACTCAAAGTCATGGAAAGTCAGAGTAATCTCTTGAGGCCAAGCCTTTGTAGCAGTTATAAAATCTGCGGAAATATTGAATACAAAAGGCAAGATGCATTCAAAGTAGTTATTGGTAGAAAGCTAAGTTCACTGTTGCATCCAATCGCAAGCCGATTGACGTCTATGTTCAGATCTAATAGAGACATTATCGTTATTTATATGTTTATTAAAGAACATGTGTAATACAAATGGCAATATAGCTATACGCATGCTGGCCACCTAGTACTGTAGATAAAATGTATTAATTAATAGTTACTTAATCCAATTCAGAGCGAATTATAAAACGTTAATAATATTATCGAAAAGAGATAAAAAATGTTCCATTACAATCTATTTTATAACTGAAATTTGAACGAATACTTTATACACTTAAGAAAAACGATGCCCCTACTTTTACGTGGAACCCCGTTTTGTTATAAACGTGGACTTATCTAGATAACCATGTTCATTCGTATATACATCATGGTCTGTTTAACATTCAATCAACCGGGAAAGCCCCGCATGACGCGGCATGACGTGATGGGACGAGACGCGAGTTAACCTTCCGATTTCCGAACGGGAACGCCGTGAGCCGGTTCCGTACCAAGTAAATTGTCCAACTTTGCATGAACTGAAAGAAAATCATAATGTATCAGCCTCAGATCAAAGAAATAGGCAGATAGAACGCTCAGAACACGCGAGTGTATCCACCAAAGTTAATACAAAATCAAATTGAATTACATTCCATAATGTTTTCTTTCAACTTTTACGATGGTTAAAGACACGAGACAGCATATTTTGGAAAAAACAACAACAACGCACAGCTTGGTACGATGCGTAGCTTGGTACTGTCGCGACTTTGTATTCGATTTTGATTTTGTATTAACTTTGGTGGAACCACTCGCGTGTTCTGAGCGCTCTATCTGCCTATTTCTTTGATCTGAGGTATCAGCAAACAGTGTTTTCGCAACATTTGAAAATAATATCAACATCAAATTATATGGTTTCATGATGCTCGCATTGTTAAATCTGTCCTGAGTTTGTAAAATGGAATAACATTTTCAGTGTGCTTCGTGCAGCTTTAATTTTTCTAGAGCACTTTAGTTTGTTGGTTAACTCTGCTAAAGCTTCCAGGGTAGTCCGCTAACATCGCAACACACTTAAATGATTACATAAGTTATTCGGAGAAATGCAGCGATACACGTAGGTAGTCGTGTCAAAAGGAGACTCTATTGTCACGCAGAATTCTAGAACTAGCGTCGGCGTCCGCGTCGTGGACTCGGCAAGGAGTTTATATGCATATTTTAATTTGCATTATTCTTATACTGAATTTTTTGATTGATCCATTAAACTAAACAATAGGTATTAATAACCGTTTTCACATTATTTTAAAAACAGAGCCTTCGTTTGAATAGAGTTAAGCGATATTAGTTATTATTTTTGTAATCGTCAATACTTATCATTTCGAACTTTGAGTACAACATAAATTGTTGTACCTGGTCGCATAGTGCGTGATAGTGGATCTTAACAGAGCCAAACTGGTTCAAACACCATGAATAAGCCGCTTAATGGAGAAAATTGAATTGTGTATGTTTAAATACAAAATCAATTACCTCATACTCGGCAGATATTACCACTAATATACATAAGTTAAAGACGACAGACAGAAGTTGTAGGAAATTGGTCTTTGAGGACTTAAGAAACATCAGTGCTTTAATATAATTTTAACTTGACAGTGCTTCAAGTTACGACAAACTTAAACATCAGAAAATGTATGGTTCAGTAGATGTTAATCATTACTCAAGTTGATGTTAAGTAACATTTATAATTTAGGAAGTTAATGTTTAGTTTATGTAACGTTGTACAGCTTCCGGTGCTCCAAGCCTAGAAGGGGACACATCCTGTCCTCGACCTCGTGATAGCTTCCGGTGCGGGGAAAATGATATCTAGACCCTATCTAACAATTTAGTCTAAATGTATCTATAGATGAGAAGAGCAGTGGAGGCCCAGTGGTGACTTACGAGTTGTAGGTGGTGGGTTCGCAGCCCGCCAGGGGCATTACTTTGTGTAATTTTATCACCACTGCTCTCAAAACGGTGAAGGAAAACATCGTGAGGAAAGCGGCATGTCCTACTAGAACCAAAGAGTGTCAGGATTGTGACGGGGCCCCCCTCTAGAGGGCCAAAGCCTGCCACGGTCGCGGGACTTTTGAAGTACACCGTGGATTTTAGTCAGTACGAGTCTGACAGTCCTTCCCACCCTGCCCGGGCGGGAGAACTCATTTCATAATGTTACCACGATAAAAAAGGCCTCTAGTTTAACACAAAAAATGTTTTAAAAAAAGTTCAAATGAAACGTGGGCAATAGATATTCATGTACAAATGAATCACAGTGCCAACATTCATTGTTACATTTCCTGAAAATGTTACAAAGTTATTTTAACGATTTCCAACAATGTTTTCTTTACATAGAATAATATGATATTTCGGACGGTGGATACACCCAGTGGGATTGTATAAATTAGCAAAGAACTTTTATGAGCTACTAGTTGTTGCCGCAATCTCGTTTGCATACTTCAACCTTCCGCTTGCCTCACTCGGGCGTGGAATTTCGAAACATCCTTTTTTATGGACTTGTGCACCTTTTCACGAGCATCCTCTCTTCATTATTAGATGTTTTTATTAAATGCGGTTTAAATTGTCTAACGTTTAAAATAGTTGATTTTTTACGTACTTTTTTGCTGAAAAACTAATTGACCGTACTATTGTCTGGTACGCTGTCTGCCCATATCGTAAACTGAAAAGGAACACAATCGATTCGATTTAACGTCACAAAACTCTATATAGACTGTGCGTGAGGATGACGCATAATGGGTGAATCGCTGTCCGATCAGGAACCAGGACCGCGCTCAAAGATGTGCCAGTAATATCTGACGGAGTCCTCTTTTGACGGCTAAAGCCTGCCGGGGTCGCGTGCACGTCTCAGCAGCTAACCGTGACCATGGAACATAAATTGCTATTGAAGAACACCATGGATATTAGGCAGTACAAGTCTGACGGTCCCTCCTGTCCCACCCCGATTGAGAGGACTCATTTGATGATGTTACCACGTTAAAAAAAGCCCAGACTGTAGTATTTCATCAGATAAATAAGGAACAGCATAAAATATGATAGATTATCAGATTACTAAGTTGAAAACTCTAGTGGGACAGTAAAAGCTTTTATGAACTTTGTTAGTGACAGTTACTGCCTCGGTGCTACTATCGTCGAGTGGTCGTAAGAGTGACTTTTTGACGTATCCCGAGTTTGGATCTTGTGTCCTAGGGGTCTAAGCTCTAAGCAAGAAACCCGTAGTTTCGGCCTTAGTTACGGCCGTTATGACATCGAGCCCGAACTAAGAATGGACGATATTTCGATTTGACAGATCTCCTTAGGGTGCTCACACATCTATCGACGCGGAATCGGATTTTTCCGTCGCCCTTTCTCTTTCTGTCGTTTAGAACTGCCATTTACTAGACCGAGACAATGCGATAGCACGCGGCCGCGTCAAGGATTCCGCCGCGTGCGATCGCATTATGCTTTCGGTCTCGGTCTAGCAAATGGCAGTTCTATAGAACTGCCATTTGCTCGCCCTTTCTCTTTCTATCGCTTGTAAGCGATAGAAAGATAAAGGGCGACGCAAAAAGCCGATTTCGCGTCGATAGATGTGGGAGCACCCTTATAGTCCGCGCCACACACATTGTTGAGTTCCGACATCCATTCGAACGAAGTCGCGGGCACAGCTAGTACATAATAAAGTCGTCATGTTTAGCTGAATAAGTAACTAACAAGTTGCTACTTCTGGTTGTTTATGTTTAATAATTTTTAGTTATATTATTTGATACCTACCGGTGTGAACCTTACCTTTGCAATCCATTTTGAGAAATAAACTTTTGGTTGGCAGTTTTTTGCACTCTTTTTTAACAAGTGGCAATTGCTTTCTAAGCGTTTCGGTACACAACGACTTTTAACAGGTTTGAGATAAACTTTTTACAATTTAAAGTGTTAGTGTAATTCTACGGAAAATGATGGTTGTATTGTGTAAAGATAGACACGGATATTTTTTTAATAAATATTGCTCAAATAAGGAGGATTACATGCAAACTGTAATAAATATTATTATTATTCCAAACTAATGTATGTGTACATGTTTGTTTTTTATTACCTTTTCACGCTCAAACTACATGCTGAACCAATCCTGAAATTTTGCATACCATGGTATCTTTCATCCCTAAAAACAGAAGAGAGGTGTTGCCGCGATGACAACAATAACTTTCATATTCCAGATGACGCCACTAATACGATGCGAATTGTTTCTCAAAATCTAAATTAACGCAAGCGAATCCGCTTACAAAAGCTAGTCGCACAAAAATCAATTACACTGTTTTGTTGAATCCTAGTGTAACAGCGCTTAGAACTGCAAATTAATTATACGTAGTAAAGCCAGAGTAAAGTTAGCTTCAGCGTTGAGTGTGTACTTTAACTTGTTAAAGACGTTACTTTAAACTCGAAATCCAAAGTGTATCATTCATACTTCTATCAAAAATTAACATCGGAAACGTTAACGAAACGTTTTATGTCAAACAGAATATTTGAAATGATTCCATACGTCTTGGATGTGTTTAAACAAATGTTTGAGGGTCTCAACATAAAAACAAAATTAAAAGTTGCAACAAACAATGAAACGTAGTACTACAATGTAATAGTAATGTCGGATAAACCGCAGTCCGCAGTATTATGCTGACGGTACCGGGACGGCGGACACGAGAAGCGCGACGCAGGACGTACTCCCGGGAGGTCATATCGCTTTCAAAAGGGCGACACAGTCATATATTAATGTTCGCATTAAGTTCAAAGAGTCCGCATAAAAGGTTGCTGCCTAAAGCTTTGAGCTTCACGTCTTGACGTTTTGAGTATTTCAATTTCAGAATTTTACTTTCACAACGACGTGACCTTCGGCATCGGTGAAATAACAAAAAGATTAGAATACTATTTATATCGAATGCCCCACGAGACGAGAGTTTTAACAGAAACGCCGTGATCCTAAAAGCTTTGTACTTAACTGTAAAAACAAGTACCAGAGACATTTGTCGACATTTACTTAATTATTAAAGTAAACGCTCCTCAGCAGTGTTTAGTTCTAATTTATGAATGTTTAAGTGTTTGGTTGAAAGCTTTATTAAACTCATTCGAAATGCGGCGAAATTTTACGAAATTCAAAACGTATTTCATCATTTTTTATAGGCCAGAATTTAAGTCCGAAGCTAAACGAAGCACGCTGCAACTTTTATTTGTTTTTAGCAGCGAGAGCGTTATAATGTGTGTCGTTCATTTGGAGCTCGGCAATCTCAACGATTTTGTTAGATCTCCGTTTTTATTATATTTGTGAACATTTGAACAAAATCCTGTTATTGTCCTTCCGGATTTTATTTTCCAGCGTTACGTACTTTTGACATTACTTAGGTACTTTTATTGTTGAAATCAAAACATTCCGCCATTAACTTTCATTAGAGAGGTGAACTAGTTCTGCCCTGATAACAATGAATCTGTATTTTTGTTCTTTTGCTTGCAAGATATTCGAGCCGTCGTCGCTGCGGAGTTGCCGACAGAGACTTCAATAATAATAATTGCTGGGAAAGCTTGGGCTTTTGTGGCAAGTCTAGCGCGGTATTGTTTGTGTACCGTAGCCGCACAGTAAAACTCGGAAACCGGGATTAACGATTGCATTTGACAGAAAGCTCCGTGGACGGCTTCCCCGTTTTATCTTGCACAAGCTAATGCCAAAAGCACTATAAGTAAGTATATGGATCTTTTTAAACGTAGCTGGAGCGGAAATTGCTAGCGTTAATGGTTAAAAAAGAATGAGTTCTGTTCTAATTTATTTCCACAATGTGTTAAGAATCTCTCTTGTTACACAAAATAAAAGGATAATAGGGTGTTTCGCGTAGTTCGTGCATATTCCAAGACATTTATACAATTCAAATTTATTGTCGAATAACTTCGTTTTTTTTTCTGATATCATTAATTTACTGATAATCCTTCAACATTTTGTGGTTTATACTTGATTTAATGAAGTATTACAAAATAAAAAATCGGAATAAGACGGTAATGAGAACCGTTACCGAAGGGAATGATACTGAGACTTAATATGAAGGCATAAAGCTGCGAAGGTAATGAGAAATAATAGAGGGTAATGAAACAATTTAAAAAAACGACGGTAAACGAAGGCAGTGAGAAAGAAGGTAATGAGGTTTGATTCGTTAATCCGTATTTTTTCCAAAAATGACAGAATTATGAATTTCGTGCATATTATAAACTACGAAGGTAATTATTAGAAATTATAAGTAGCTACAAATTAAACAAAATTATAAATACTCACGTAGTAAAGCGGACGATAAGAATGAGAATGGTTCCAGAATAATAACCTCCTGCGAAACTTTACACGACTGTATTTTTTTACCACGACCAACCGTCCGCCTGCCACGACGTTTGCTGGGTGACTGAGACGCACGCGGAGCGCGGTGCGGCCCTTTAGGCACGTTTAAGTTCATGTACAGACTGTTGTTTAGATGTTTTTACAAACCGATGGTAATCAGAAAAAAAATATGATAAAAGTTTTACGAAATAAAATTAATTATTTTTGGTAAATGTCGTTATTTATTTTAGGTGTAAAAGTTGTGTTCTTAATATAGTTTCTTGGTACGGTTAATTTATTAACAATTGATATTTATTATTTCGGTTAAAATACAAATGTTTACAATAAAGTAGTAAATGGACACCGAAGGAAATGAGAATCTGTAAAGATTTTTATTTTTAATTAATTAATTATGTTATATGGATCTGTAAATGTTAAGTGCATAGGTAGCATAACTTTGTTGTGTTGTTTTTCTTTAAAAGTAATGTTGATAAATTAATAAAAACATTTTTTTTTTCTACTGGACGCGTAATATGCACGAAAAATGAGAAACACCGAATAACGTGCTGTGTAGGGGTCGCCGCTTTGTCTGAGTATGGTAACAGCGGTTACACAAGGAGGCAGGACCGCGGTGCTAGCCGACGGTTTATTGGAAACATCGGACTTAATGAAATGGGCTAAATCCAATTACGGTTATGTCAGCCTTTCGGATAAGCCAGCCAAAAAGATTATTTTTGATAAAGTGTTCTGAGCACGCAATAGTGAATATTTTAAACCATTTTAAATGACTGTCTATAATTGAGTTTTTATTTCGAATTTATCATTTCGTTATTTTCGTCCATTATCGTTAATTTGACGACTAAGCACAATACATTGAATGTGTAAATTAAATATAATTTTAATAGAATTATTTAAATGAAAAAAAAAAACGTGATTAATTGAGAATCTCCTCCTTTTATTTTTCGTCGGTGAAAAAATGGGTATGACCGTCATCAGGACCAGAATTATTAAAGCTACCAACTTCCAGCGGCGGCGCGGTGGTCATGGATTCAGAAAAAGTGTTCTTCTTCTTGGACGCATTACCGCCCGCACCGATTATGAGTAACGTATAATATAACCAACTAGTGTTAAGTAGGTACAGTTTTCTGAATCAATCCCCTGATCTAACTGCCTAACAGAGCGCCCTCAGGTGTTTGTTTGTTTGTCGAGACTTTTGGCACAATGATCGCTGAGTCCACATCACACATGTCGACACCCACACGAGACAAGTAAACAATAAATTAACATTATTATTATTATGACTGGTTTTATAATTAAAAACGTATTTGTAATTTTTTTAATTATTTGTTTGTTTGTCACGATAAAAGTCAAATAATGCTAACTAAACTCTAATTACACACAACCACGCTGAAAAATAATGACCGCGTGTGTCCTGCACATAAAAGTTCATTTGTGTAACAAAATTTTGTTTGTTCACGAAACACATGATTTAAAATCACAAAGCAGCGCATCTCGAATGATAAACGCGGTGTCATGACATATCCTGTGACGTCAATAAATACTCTTCATGTGAGGCGACGTCATTCTTGTCACGTCACGTCAAGTCGGGACGTCCGCGTCATGCCACGTCATCCGCGACTGCTACGCGTTGTTGACTTGCCAAAATTGCCTTGTTGTGATGAGCCCGTGACTTTTTAATGTAAGCCTATTTTCTCCTTTGGAATCTCTTTTATCCCTAAAGATAGAGCTTTGAAGTGGCCGCTTTGTACACGCCGCCGCGGTGTACTGTGATGGTAGTTTTTTGTTAACGCCGTACGCTTATTAGTTTGTATGTTGCCTTTCTGATCTTATGCATCGTGATAATAACTTTTACAGAAAATGAACAGATTAATTAGGTACGAGTAAGTTACCAACTCAATACAAATTAAAAAAAAAAACGTTTAAATAATAATGGAAGAAAGAAAAAAATTACGAAGGAAGTTAATGTCCTATAACTTATTTTTTATGAGGGTTTAAGGTTCATTAAAAACTTTGAAATTCGTTATGAATATGTATAAGATTCGCTTGCCACTTTTTATTAGTTTTTCATCACTCGTGGTTAGGCTTACAATATTACGAGTTGTGATATAAAAATATTCGGCTATCTTGTTTTATCGCGTCCGGATAATAAATAATAAACAAAAAATGGAACCGATAAAAAGAAACTTATTAGAAATTGCATAAAGGCCAGCGCACACCGTGGACGTCCCTGGCAGACCGTTTTAATTTTACGCATTGTAAATTCTTACGCATCTAGTGGTAATAAGATACAGATTCCGGATTGATACCCAAGGTATCAAAGATTGTTTACATTGGCGGCAATAAACAGCTACAAATTATACTACGGCGGAACTGCAACAACGGTTTTTATCGTGACACGACAACAGGAGGTTTTTGAAGGTATTTTATAATGGTATGCTTAGGGATGCAGACGCATGCGATTGCATGCTGAACGATGCTAAGGTATCATATAAGGCACGTTGACTGTATTTGACAAATATATGACAGCGTTGTGAGGAGACCGCAAGCTGGGGTGAGTAGTTGCCGTGGTAAAATATAAGATGGCATATCACGGTGCTATAGACATGCCGCTGCCATCATTGGTGACGAATGTCGGTAAATAAACATTTTCTTCTAACTCTTATTTCTTATTTCATCGACTGTGTGGTGCTTTTCATTTTAAATCAATTTGTGCTTTCATACAGAGAATTTATCAAATAATTATTAGTGGTTACAAAATAAACGAGTTATACACGTGTTTTTTAAATATAAAATTATTGGTTCATAGTTCATAATGTCATTAAGTATATTCCAGGTTTGGATTAACTGGTTTTTAGTTTCGCACCTCTTCTATTATATAATCATAAATTCCAAGTAACTACAAAATCTACAGTTATATTATAAAACTGAAGAGTTTGTTTGGTAGAACGCGGTAATCTCAGGAACTGCTGGTTCCAATTGAGAAATTATTTTGTTATTGATAGTCTATTTATGTGGAGGCTATAGGCTATATATATTATAGCCTATACAATATCACACTACGCCGAGTAGGAGCCGAGCAGTGGGGGTGAAACCATGGGGAATAGCTAGTATTGTTATATTTTACTTGAATAAATTGGGAAGCAGGGACCTCCTCCTGCGATGCAGTCATGCTAGCAAAGAAGGAGGCGGGACGACCTCACTACCTTCGATGGAGACGCCCACGGCAACCGCATGACGCGATTTCCGGTCACCGTAAGCGCGGGCAAGTGGACGGCGAGTAATGGAACTAATTCCTGACTAGCCGTCTGATCATGGTCAAAATGAGATATTCATATTCATTTAAAAGGCTCGCCCAAATGTGAAGGCAGCCTTAAAGTTAAGAGCAATTATTAACCCTGTCAGGGCTCAGCAATACATAAATTCTAATTTACCACCTTACACGATTCTAGTGAACAAATATTATGTAAACTATATACATAGAATTACTAACCAAACATTTATGTTATATACTGTTAGTATTAATATAACGAGATTTAATTTTAACTAACAGTCTGCCAGGGCAGACTGCTACCGGGGGTTCACACGACTGCATTTACTAATGAAAATTAAATTTTCAAATGCGCTTAGGACCACATTAATCGCTATTCTATTTTTCTATTATATTTCTACAACTGAGAAGTACTAACTGGCCACAAAGACGTACACAGGAAACAGCTACCCTCCTACCTGTGTTATAAAAATATAAAATGATAGTAATAATATGAGAGCAGTGGTGGCCCAGTGGTATCGGTCCCGACTTACGAGTTGTAGGTCGTGGGTTCGAACACTTCGAACCCCGCCAGGCGCATTACTTTGTGTTATTAATTTCATCACCACTGCTCTCAAAACGGTGAGGGAAAACATCGTGAGGAAACCGACATATCTTAGTACCAAAAATTCGAAGACGTGAGACATTCACCAATCCGCACTGGGCCCGCGTGGTGGATTATGGGCCACTCCCTCTCACAGAGAGGAGGCCTGTGTCCCAGCAGTGGGAACATTATAGGCTGATGATGATGAGTAATAATATTCCTCCTGATCGATTGCGGCACGGCGAGGCGGTCAATTTCAGGGGAGGTTTCATGGGATGGGAATCCAACATGACCGGAGAGGGGTCCAGCCGTTGGTCCTGACCAACGGCTTTCTGAGACTGGGTATCATACCAATAGCTGCCAAATATCGGGCAGCTAGTTACTGAAAAGTTATAATAGAAAAACCAAGTAGGACTTTCTGCCCGACCCGGGAATCGAACCCAGGACCTTGCTCAGAACTTGGGACTACGAGACCAAAAGGGCAGTTAAAACCATAAACTAAGTACGTATAGATGTACTGTCAGCATGATGACGGGGCCGAGGGGCCCCCTTTAGAGGGCCAAAGCCTGCCGGAACTAAAAAGGGCTATTGAAGGACACCGTGGATTTTTGTCAGTAGATACGAGTCTGACAGTCCCTCCCGCTCTGCCCTGGGTGGGAGGACTTATTTAAAAACTTCAACAAACTAAAAAAAAAACGTTTAGATTGGCCATGTTGTACAGAGCTTCCTGTGTGACTGATCGGTTAATCTATACTAATATTATAAAGAGGTAAAATTTGTTTGTAAGTTTGTAAGTTTGTATGTAGGGGGTAATCTCCGGAAGTAATGAACCGATTTTAAAAATTGTTTCATTGGTAGAAAGCTACATTATCCGTGAGTGCTATAGGCTATAAATTATAAAGATATCATGCATATTAGCCGAAATATCTCAATTTTTATCAAGGCGGGCGGAAAAAAAATGCTCTTCCAACACAGTTATTAGCATGCGCTGCCTTAACAGTTGTATATAATTGAAAACAATGTATGGCAAAAATGTCCGCTTTGAATAGTTCTACAATAAAGTCCGCGACACCATATTTTTATCTTTTATATTTAGCAGATATAGCAGCTTTTATGAGTTAAAAAAAGTTTTTTCGATGTACTTGCCTTTGGACGATTTTTTACACAAGAAAACACTAAACCTTATCGAAAAAAATATTATTATGATCACAATAACATCATAGAGATATGATTTTCACAAAAAAGTATGTCAATTGGTTAAATAGTTTCGAAGTTAACATAAAATTACTAAATCGCAAAATACCGCCGTCCATTCACGAACCGCGTTAGAACATGCTTTGTACGCACGTTTTATCTATTTACCTACAGATGGCGTTGTGCAATTACGTATTCATGAACAAAACCCTCCTTGTGGCAGACAGGAAAAAAAAATCATAGCACTAAGTACTGGGGTGCTATGTCAGGAAACCTTCACGTGCGCCCGTGGACTGGAGTTCCCTCTCGGATACGTCCGGGGAGTAGACCAGTTTTTCGGGCCGGTGCACCCTGGGATGCGGGCAAAAACTCTTCCTTAGGCACTGTGTGCTTAAGGGGTCTTTTTGCCCGTATGCAAATAGCCTGTCGTGTGGACGCTTCATCGCGTGTCCCTCTGATTAGCAGAGGGCACAGCGGCGGAGCGGGCTTGCGGACGGTGAGTAATGGGTAGCTCGCCGTCCGACCAAGGACCAAGCCCGGGTCGGTGGCGCGTCGTGTTTCGCGCCAAATGCCTGCTGGGGTCGCGGGTTTTTTCCCAGGATACCGTGACCCCGGAACGTAAAGGGCATAGGAAGGAACACGGGTGGAGTTTAGTCAGTAAGAGTCTGACAGTCCCTTCCGCCCCACCCAGGGCGGGAAGACTCATTTGATGACTTTACCACGTAAAAAAAAAGCACTAAGTATTAACCGAACCACACTCTTAATTTCATCACAAGTTAAAATATTAATGCCCAACGAAGTGGGCACGGGTCAGCTAGTTATTGATAAGCAGGAATGCCGCAGACAGCGACTTAATTAAAATTTGATGTCCTCGACTCATTCACGCTAACTCTAGTCCAATATGCTCAATAATGACCGGGATTTGCGATCCAAATCGAAGTATTCATTGGACATCATTCGCTTTCAACCAATACTTATTTTTAGCTACAAGGAAGCTTCGTGGAAGAAATTTCAATTAAAGATTTTCTTAGGAAGGAAAAATTCAATCCGCGGGCAGGATTCGAACCTGCGGCCTTCGGATTCAGTACATCCGACGCTCATTTCCAACCGAGTCACTGAGGATCTTACCTGCCGCGGCAAATTCTTCCTTCCATTCCTACAGTTGGTGCCAGATAAGATGGCAATAGCGGACATTGACCCCTACCTAATAAGCCCTCGTTTAAGGACATGAGCTCAGAATTAGCATTTTTTATAAAATACCGATTAAATTAGTAAGTGTATTGTAAGGATATAAGTATCTACACAAATAAAAATATTCACCTCTATCTAAGATTTTATGTTATTTTTATATTTAAAACTCACAAGTAATCACTATCATTTCACGGAAAAATGCTTATTCTGATCTTATGTCATGATACGAGGACTTATTAGGTAAAGGTTAATGACCGCTATTGCCATCTTAACTGGCACCAACTATAACGTCTCATGGTGACGTTAGGAATGAATGTCAATTAAGTACACACGGCTACACATCAAGCTATAACCAAACTAGTACAAGCTGATCGTTGTAAGCGCAGAATGATCATACACAGCGAGACCACGATAAACAGGTTTTGTATAGCTTGACGTGTAGCCGTGTGTACAATAATGTCTGATCTGAAGATTGTCTGAGCTCATTGCGAAGTACTGAACGATTGAAGTAATTATTTGAGTTATTGTTTGGAATCTGCTTAAAATAACTTGTTTGTTTTTTTAATGTATAGCATGTAAAAAGCAGAGTAAACATCTGGCACTTTACATAATTAAACACGTCATAATTTATCTTTGATCCATCGTTGAATCATTGAAAAAGATAGCTACATTTATATGTTATGTTGTTAAACTTCTGAAATACGTATTTCTTCGTACATTTACTTTATCGGGCCAAATCTCAAGCAAACATGAATATATCAAAACAAACTGAAAAGTATTTCTGTTATGTGAGCGGCGCGCAATATTTAAGATCGTTTTAGAGTGATCGGTACAAATATTGGCCCAACTTTCGTTTACGAATATGAGAGTTTTCCGTACTGTAAGATACCGTGCCTTCTTTCACGTGCACTCGATAAAAATTCTGTAATAAAACTTTCAAAAGGATATACTGCAAGTATTTTATTCATAAATTCAGTACCAATTTTAGATATTTTCTGTTTCAGATTATTGCAAATATTTGAAAATCGGTAGATTATTCTCTTGTAGCAAGATTATTAATTATTTTGAAATGGGGAGCAGTTGCTCTGCTGCATACTGCCGAGATCAGAATCAAATCATTAAAGTCATTACTTGAGCAATAACCTTGTTGCACCTACGAATATCTCATTTTCACACACGCACACAGAAGTAAGTTAGTGTCATAAGGCAATAAATAGTTTAAAAAATAAAATGAAATAGGTTCACGTGTAATGTCGGTACCTCATATTATGAAGAAAGGAACTAAGGCTGCACAGGAGTAATTAGTCTCAAGGGGAATGGAGTCACATAGGGGAGGGCACCTCTGAATAAGCAGTGACGGGCGACACTTTCTGGACAATTGAAACGTTTTCCAAGAGGTGCTAGGTGGCACGCCTCCCAGCGCCGCCATATACCAGCTCAGTGTCTGAGACGGGAACTTCGTAGCTTGCAAATAATTAACTAGACAATATAGACTTTGAAATGCATTGAGAAAAGTTTAGGCAAGCAACGAAGACACCCTGGGACATTGTCTTATAAACATAGATTTTACGTGGAATATTCTCCTAGTTTCCTTGCCTCGTAGAGTCGTAAGCATCATGTTAGTTCCTTATAATTCTGATATTATTATGTAGAATATGATGCAGTTCACACAGTGCCAAAACTCACACTCCTGCAAGGTAATTTCTACTCGGTACACCACATCTCTGTAATTTGTCTCAAGAGACATATGTGGCACTAATTTGTATATTATTATTGTCTTAATTTAAACAAAGATATCGCCACAAATAACGGTCTGATGACAATAAAGGCATGTTTCACCACCTTTACATAAACGATCTTGCAAAGCTGCAGGCTTTAAAATATAACCTGACCGCGCATAAATTTAATACAAACCATTATTTTGGATACAATTACAACAGCATGCTCAGCATATTATTATTTTTGCTGAAAATAAGTGCGAATATTCATTTTATTGTTTTGTATAGTCATTAAATTTAATGGCGTAGTGTGAAATGTTGATAAAAGGTAAACAATATTTAAAAACATGGAGCGATTAAAAATCATCTTTCGAATAAAACTTACCTATACGAATAGATAAATGAAACCTTACAGTCAATCACTATTAAACATAAATTATGGAACTAACACTAAGGCCACAATAACGGGATATGCCGTTAATTATCTCGCTAATGTCTTTTAAACGAACATGAATTATCTCGAAAATTAAAGGGAAATGCCGTTAGTCAGGCCCAGCTATAAAAAAGTGTAGATATATGAAAAGTCAAAAGCGGAATTGAAATATCCTTTTAAAAATGTAAACCGAGTCACGGCACCACACATTATTTTATTAAGCACGGAACTGTGACTTTGAAACAAACGAGACTATAATCATATTGTTCGCTCTTATGCAAATTGTTTTGGATTTCCACGAGTCCATTTTTGGCGCATGCATCCTTGACCAATGTTGTACGAATACCATTATTTTACTAAGGCTGTTTTAACTCCGTTCTGAAATACAATTTTCCTCTGCATACGGGTAATGCAGCTTGCAGGCGCTTTGATTTGTGTTATGCATTATTTCAGGAAATGTGGTATAGGTTATACTCTAGTTAGAGCTCAAATGAAACTGTTTCTCATGTAATAATATAGTAAGTAGTTTAAAAAAAAATTCAACACATACATTTTCCTAACAAGCGGCTTAACAGTTTTGAAAATAAGTCTTCTTGGTAGCAAAACGAACCTTTTTATACCTACTACAACTAATCCTAACCTAAACCGATATTCCCGCTTCCATGAAATGCAATTTTAAGATGAGGTTGTCTGGTCATCCGATTTAAAACCATAGACAGACAATAAGCGGAAAAAGCCGCGTTTTCTTCGCAAAGACTTGACATAATCCTTTTGTTACAAGTATTTTTCATTCGAGGTCTTTCCGCCGTGAACCTTCTTGGAGAAAATAAAAGGTTACATGCGATAATGAACATAGATTTAATCCGCAGTGCCCTCAAACAGATGAAATGTAAATACGCGTGCATATGTTTTAATTATAGATTAATTTTCCACATACAAATAATAGCTTTAGGGTGCTTGTAAACGACGCATTGAACCCGCGCAAGTAAAGCGCAAGCTACTTGGTCAAGTTGCCCGCGGGGTGCTTGTACACGGCGCATGCTGCTCGCGCAAGTAAAGGTGCGGGTTTGCGGTTTAACCGCGCGAGTAACATGCGCAAGCTACTTTATCAAGCTACCAGCGGGGTGGGTGTACACGGCTTTTGCAACTTGAGCATGTTGAGGCACTTGCGCGGGTTACATGCGCCGTGTGCAAGGACCCTTAATTTACATCCGCAAAATGCATGAGTGAGACAATCAGTTTTAATACTACTTAATTATGATCTATTAGGTATTTGTGCGCGACATTGACAGCTGTTCCCCCTCACTCCTGGGTATCCTCAGGAGATCTCCTCCCTTTTGTTTCGTGTTTCTCTATTCCGTGCTAATCGTAACAGACTTTTTAATATTTTTTATTTTATATTACACTGTAGGTTTTGCGTTCCATTATTATTTCTCACTGCATTTTAAAAACATAAAAACGAAATCCGGCAGAATTAATTGTATTTTACGTGTGCTCATCTATTTTAAAAAATCGTGTCATTTCACAGCTGCTTGACTTTTATGAGTATGCTGTGTTTCAATAAGGCATAAAACTTAGGTTTCATATACTATACGGTTCCTAACATTTTTCCTACAAGCACGAGAGCGATTCAGCCTTTTTACTGACAACATAATTTTGTTCGATCTACTTCGTTCGCTCGTTATATTTTATTATGTAGGTGCGTTAAGTAAGTAGGAACGGTTCATTAAATTGTATTTCATACGATAATTTTGGTTACGTATCCACACACGATATTATTTTTGGTTTTAACTCTGCATCCCACGTAACATCTCGGTTGCGCAAAACGGAAATGAAACCACTGCTTCCGTGTTGATTTAGCGATATCTTAGTCATAGTGCACAAATGAAGAAATCTCATCGTATACTTACTTAGGAAAATAAATTCACTAACATTTATGATTTTTTTTTGTTCATTTGGTTATTTGCGGATGTGAAACCTGCTTTATTTTGCAAATGAAGTCATGGGAAAAAAATCAATTCTGCTTAATTTTATAAAATTACCACATTAAAATGAACAAAGAGAAAAACAAATATCTACGTAAAATGAAAAACAAAAAGTGTGTTTTACCTGTTTAAACGTAAAACACAGTTACGAAAGGACAGTATATTGGGTGTCTACTTTCTAAGCGACTTTAGCCATGGCGCGACGCGATACAGAATTGCATAATTTGTCGATATCGGTCAGATATCACACAAGCGCCCGGCCGAAGAAAATGTATGGAAAATCGCTAGTGTTGGCTAATGGAGTCGCACGTGTTGACGATATCGCACACAGAGATCTGCTCTATATCGAATTACATGTACGTGCTTAAGACAATGTCACGGATTACATAACAATGCACTAAGACCTGACTGATATAAAACCGGAAACCACGGGTTTTGTTTTTCCAAGTGATTGGAAGCAAAATTATTAAAAATGTTCTTGTTTTACTGGACATTATCGGTGTTAGTTTAGCAATAACGTAAAGGAAACACATTACCATTTATATTAAAATAATGACAAATGAATAATTATTTTAATAAATTATTTATAGCGTCATAATATTCCATGATTATTAATTAGGATTGTTATTAAAATATGTATCTCACTGCGTTATTTCTCATTGAGATATATCGGCGAAAGTTAATAGGTAAGTTTAATCCAATCATTTGCAGGCACTATGCAAATCATCTAAATGATTGATCGATTTGCGGCGACGGACACCTTTACATTACGACTGAAACCACAAGCCACGACACGGCAGTAATTCATAAGTATAATAAATAAAGTAGCTCAAAATTACCCGCGAACAACAACAAACAAACAAAACACAATATTAATAATTGATACAAAGTATACTTAATGACATCGAAAAACAACAAAACGCTTCCACAAACAGATTTGATATCATAATTATGATTGTTGCTAACAAAAGGTTGGCAGCAGTCGTCGGCTCTGAGACGTTCTCAGTTGCAAATTCTATTTGTTTCGAGCTCGAAAGGTTTGTTAATGGCAGTCATTAATTTAACGTCGCCAATCCGACGCTCTCGGCGGTTGGCGAAATTTCTTATTCGCGACCCTTCAAATGCAGGCAATTTAAGAATTATATTATGAAATGCTTTATGGATAACGTCGTTATGGCACTGAGGAAATCTCTGCTAATGCTGGCTATATAAAGCTATGTAATTGATTCGTGGAGGGCGCGATATGTGTGAGGCAGGCGGCTCGCTCAACTGTAATGTTCAGATGGGATTGCTTGCAGACAGATGAGATCGCACCACATAATCGCATAAGCAGGATGGTTCCGCCCCCTTCATGCCTCTAAGCACTTCTTTTTCGATTTGCGACGTTCCTTATTACTAAGCCTTAATATTATCTTTATGGATAAATTCTTGATGCCTTTCTGGAGATATCTCTCGAGACATTTATAATTGATTCCCCGGCTCGGTCTTGGTTTATTTTATGAATTTTTATTTTTAACTTCGTTTACCGGAAAATTGAATCCGGTAGATTTATTCCATTGAAGAAGGTAGCAAGTAATTGCAAAGGAGGAGAGATTCCTTCCACTTAGTTGCAATAACTCGAAGTATTTCTTTCTGTGAGAAGCGACGTTTCTTACTCGAAGCTTCAAATGCAGGCAATTGAAGAATTTATAATTTAAATGCTTTAGAAACATCAAGAACTCCCACGGTCGACCTTTTGCAAACTGTATTCGATTGCGATACCTTGAATAGAAACAAATTGTATTCAATTTGGGCGTCAGTGGCAAATGGGACGCGAGAACAATTCATGCCACTCACACAGTCGAACGGATTACTGATTTCTATGATTCATAACTTACACCACATAGGTATGCACGACTACGCGTAACACTATTGCAAAGAATAGAATTGGTTCAGGAAATCCAGGTGCGTCTGAAAATATTGTATCGGATTATTCTATTTCTTTTTATTTTGTTCAGCGAAGGCTTTTCATTCCTTTTATTATTTTACCGGTACCTACTAAAAATTGAAACCACACGCGCTGCTACGTGCGTAGCAAACCCGTAGCGCGTAGCAAAACCGTAGCGCTTAGCAACATGCTACGAAATACGTTATTTAAAATTTTATTGGTCCAAAGGTGAACCTAGGTTTGTTAACAATTTAGCTAGAGTGTTTATTACTAGCACGTTTTATCTACTCGTCATGTCTATGTAGACGCGAGTAACTATTGCACATTTACATACTTAAGAGCTTAAGTTTCGTAGCACTCGCGCTCGTTCCTTACTTCTTCGTTGCAGTTTTAATTGTCACTTAAATCGAGCTCATGACTAAATAACTACTCTATAGTGTTATGATAAATAGTAGGAGCCAGAGTAGTTTTGAGTTTCTATTTTGCTTGTCATGAGGGAAAAACTTAAAATTGGTTCCTGAAAAAATCATGTAGTGAAATATGGAAACTGCAGCTGTAGCGGGGGCAATGCTTATTGTGTTGTCATGTCAGCCATGTCAGCGGTATTCGCGGTTGTTAATTGAAATGCCTCTCTAAGCCAGACTTGGTCTGGATCTGACAGTGTACGTCACACTGGTCTCACATACTCGCTGCAAATTTCGCCGAGAAAATTGACTGTGTACTCGTACTGTATACTCGTTTCACGTTTGCACTGCTTTGTGTACCTAGCAATTAATATAGGTACTTTTACATTTTTAAGATGTTATAAAATGTGATATCTACGCTTAAGATAGGTCCTAGTAACACTAAGATATACAAACTAAACAGAAAGTCTGGATTCTCTGTTATTGAGATATTTTTGTTGCAGCCAAGTAAAAAACTATTATATTAATCTAATATTACAGGTTTCAAATGATAATGTTTCAGGTGTGCATTTCATGATTTAATAGAACTAAGGAAAGTTTTGTGAATTAATGATGATAGCTATAATTAAGCATCTTTTACGTACAGATCGCAACACCAAATATGCCAAGGTAACAGAAAATCGAAAACAAACGCGGAACGTTCTAAAAAATTACTTATAATAACAGCCAACGATCGAAATTCAAATTGAGCAAGTACGCCTGTCGTATTAGAATGTGCATGTATCTGAATATATTTAGCAGCGAGTCCGAGATAGACGGGAAAATTGGTCCCCTCCCCCTCCTCCCAGTGGGGCAGCCACCCCCTAGCTACCTGCGGCCAGCGGAGACAGCCGCTAATCAGCAGCTTCCTCAGACAACATTCTAAATAACACGGTGACACTCCACCATTGTTTAATGACATTTTATTCACGCAACCATAGGGCTTTAACACAAGCAATAAATGAACAGCGCTCGACTCACCATACATGTAGCGGTCAGCTATCCGCTGTCAGCTCGGGTCGGAAGATATTGAACACTTCAATGAAAACTTGCAGTTTTAAAATGAATTCTGAAAATACTTCCCCATCGCAACAGATGTGTGACTGATTATTTCATTCAATAGATATTTCCCGCAGTAAATGCAAAAAAGCAAAAAATATTGAAGATGAATATTAACATTTGCTTCGTGGTTTGTGGAGCGCTTTTATATTATCTTTCCAAGAATTATGTTTGGCTTTGTAACTGCATTTGAAGCTAGCGCTATATAATACCTAACAAGTAATTGACCAGCAAACCCTGATAAGGATTATAATTAAATATCCCGTCAATATGAAAAGTAAATAAGGTAGGAGGCCAATATTTAACCTTCATTACTCAAGATTACCTTTTTTCTTTTGTGTTCAGCCCTTGGAAATGTTTGTAAAATATCAGGTTAACAATTTCCTGAAATCTGAGGCGCCCATATCACGTTAACCGTCGTCACTAACTTCATTGCCCTCATTACATAACACGTGCAGATGATGTTTTAGTCTGCAGCGGAGCCCGAGGCTGTCAAATAACGTAGATACAAGTAATCTGATAACGGCTCGCCACTAGCCAGCGGGGTGAGGACGCCGTCGACACGACCTAGACTGTTTTAACTCCAATATGTTTATTTTTGTCTGTATTTAGCCATGTTGAAGCATTTCTCGTAAAACTTGGGTGGAGTTTATTAGGGTTTTTATTGTTGTGTTATGTCGGTGTGTTTCGGTTATCGCGAGAGTGCATTAAGACATTTTTTACTGCACCAAAACACTGCTGCAAAAAACAAACCGGAATTACGCGAAGCTAACTTTGCAAATGTGCTGCCTGATACACTATTCGATGTTTTGCTTTTCCTGGCTTGTAATGTAATTTGATATGCGTGGCCTGCACGGCGTACTACCTAATCATTAATTAAACAGTACGGCATTAGCAGACGCTGCGCGAAATAGAATTTTAATAAAGGAAAACACAATTTCATGTTGTAACGTTATTTGAAAATATTTACCGGGCTGCAGCTTCTGCCAGTTGTACGAGTAATAAGCAAGACACATTATATTAAACATGCAAGGGTAAAAATAGTCGCTTTTCATCAATTAACTGTAGTCACTCATCCGAAAACAAACTTTTGAAGCCGAAGCCTGACCTCAGTAAGAGTTGCATCACTTTGTTCAGCCCTCCACTAACGGGACCGACAGGTCTCTGCTAGAATTTCTTTATTTTGGTCACAAATCCACAGGCTGATCACCGCAAGGGTGTCATAGACGCTTGATACGTTTTAATGTGGCGAAAATAATCTACGGTTTCTAATACAAATAAACTGAGAGCACATACAAGATTTATTAAAATAATTATTTGTGAAGCGAGTCGGCTCGGTCACGGTCGCTTCATCATCGCGATAATCCCAGGACACTACTAAATTATTCACAGACAAGAAGCGCCATTTTAAAATGCCATTCGAAGCTTAACCCGGGCGCATTTTGCAAAATGGTGTAACGAATTTAATGGATTTTGAAAGTCCGCGTTAAACCAATATTCAGAATCTTCGTTAAGACAATGTAAATCCCATATTTGCGGGAAACGTGAGAAGGAAAAATGTTGATGCAGGGTACAGGAAGGGATTTTTTAATTTTTCGTGTTTTCACGCATTTGCGGCAGAGATTTAGGAGACTTTCGTAAAACATTGTATGTAATACGTGCCTGTCCGTGTTCTTTCTGGCGCGGAAAGATATATAAATACATATAAACCGCCAATAATTCTGACTGCGGTACTAATCAGTATCAGACTACATCGCGCTGCTGGCTGCCATTCAGCCCGCATCTCACCCTCTTTGTCTATAGGATGAGTATATTTTAGGAAAAACAATTATAATTATCAATTACTGTGTAGGCAAAAATGAATGCTAATATACTCGTAAAAATACTTGGAGCTGAATTACATAACATTTTAAAGACGCAACTAACCTGAATTCGCTTTGTTCACATAAAATTGGCATAAAAGAAATAATGCATTTAAAAACAGAGCCTAACACTCGACTGGTCTAATAATAAAGCTGACGGCAAAACTGTTAGTACAGCCGTAAATCTTTAATAGTGAGGAGGCTATAGGTAGGAAATTACTGGTTTAACTCAGGTTCGCAAAATGGATTGCTATAATAAAGTTGGAATTTCGCAAGCGTCCATCAAAAGTGAAAACGAATGGCCACCATAAGAAGGCTGACCATTTATCACGTTTATCTAGATTTCGCACCGGACCGCATCATTTACCGCACGAAAAATCTACAGCGAGCACATTTCAAACACGATTAACAGATAGGTGTCGTACAAGCATTACGATGTTACGACGCGAAGCTGACGGCCAAAACTAAATTATTACTAGGTCCAATGTATCGTTGTTGGGTCCAATACTGTATAGTATTATTTTTGGAAGGTCGACAAACTGTACCTACCTACCTTATAAATACAGTACTTGGTGTAGTGTCATTCGTAACCAGCACTCTTAAACTTCTGCCCACCCGAAACCGACTAAATTCGTGAGTGAAATGTTAATATGTATTTAACTCCACACAAAAAGTAGTCCTCATATAAAAACGCCTTAAACCGCCTTTATAAAAGGGTGATAAACTTTTATGAGCCCAAAGAAGTCTTTAAAATATTCAAATATGTTTTAAGAACCAAAATACTGCATGCATATTAGAGATTTACGTAGGTATGATGCCTTTTGGTCGTGGGATTGATATTCTACAGAAATGGCACATACACCTTCGTAATCATTATTGGGAAAGTTATTAAGAACATCGATGTCCAAGTCCGAATATTTGAAATATTAATCTTCCTCCAAAATGGTATATGGTGTAATATAGCGGCGACCTTTGCGATAATGACTTACCTGAGATACGAAGCCAATGCGGTCTACGGCGCGGTGGCGCGGGGGTTTTCGAAGACGCAAACTAATTCCGAATTCAGCCTGCGTATACTTTTGATGTGTAGAAAAAGTGTTGGTCTAGCCACATAAACCTGGTAGCACTTTGGTTGAGTTTTCCGTGGCCGCACCACCACAATGAATTATAGCATAATTTGTTCTGGTTGGCTCCCACACAATAAGGATACAAACACGAGGTGAGAACCGTGAGATGTGTTCCGTATGTAGAATGGGAATTGATGAGCCGATATTTGTCGCGTTTCGGGCTCGTGTCACTTGTTGGATCGCACTGCTGCTGCTAAGTCACAAATATAACAATCATTAGAACTTTGTATTAAGAAATTTTCAGTCAAACGATGTTATTGTATTTAACCGTTGGTGAGTCAAAGACTTTTACAAAGTTGGTCTTAGAGAGCTTACTAATTGGCACAAGGAACTCAGATACAAATTTAATTGAGCTTATTTATACAAAATTATAAAAGCAGTATAAGCCTATTAGAGAAATGCAGGCTAAGACCTGCATGTCCCAAACGGACAAAGTGTACAGTGCAGGGGAAGTTAGTAATAATCCGATTAAAATTGAAACCTGTGAAAGTAAATCATGCAAGCTCAACGTTTCCTTAAAAAATCAATAAGTCTATGCCTAGAGAATAGGCAAACATATGATGGTATTAAAATTTTGTTTTTTCAATTGTTAAATTATTTTACTAGTCAATTTGTTAAATAAAATGTAGAAAGAAAGAGACGTCCTGGGCCAGACAAAGTTTCCACTGCATCTACTGCGTGAATTTATTGTTTTGGTATTTCGCAGAGGCGTTTCGCAATGAAGTTGAGGCAAATTTGTGAGGCGGTGAGTCGGCACTACCTACCTAACAATGTAGTAACTAGACGTAGAATTTTAAAAGCAGTACGAAAAACTTTTAGAGACGTTTTGGCAAACAAGTAACTGGTAAGAGAAAGTAGGGCGGCGAAGTAGCGAGGCTGTGGCGCATCTGAAGTCCCGATGTGCCGAACACAAAGCACAACTAACTGTTGTGATATCTGCCTAGAATATGCGCCATTTGTCTGTTGTTACAGCGTGTCCCCGGTCGATTCGTTCGCCGACGAGCGGTAATTGAATATGTTGCGTTCGAGCCTGTCACTTCTTTCTATTCTTAGTCGCCATAGTTTTCTCGGGAATTGCATCAATGTCGATTTCCTCCTGCGTGGAACATGGAAATGAAATCGTGTTCCGAGCGAGTCTGTATGTATGTATAATAATAAGATACACGGGTACGACGTTGACGACAATTGCTACGGTACTTATCGTCTTTGAATTGAAGAATAAAGCGAGGACACAAAAGTTACTTGAAAAAGTTGATGTTTATTACATTTCGCTTTTGTCGTTGTCAGGGACATAGGTGGAAGTTCGAGAAAATATTAATTGTTTTGAACATCGCTGGCAATTTTTGCTGGAGAAATTATGGCACGTTCTAGCAATGTTGTAAAGTGTAAAGGAATCAATTAATGACGCCACTTAGCCCGCCACGTTCATTGATTCGAAACAGATCCAGCGAGGAGCTACGTCGTGTAGACGGCGAGGGTGTTTAATTACAATCCCATAAATTGTGCGACGACTACAGAAATGTTTCGCTGTTAATTGGAAGCTGCAAAACATTTAAAGAAAACAAAATTACATCGTCTTATTTGTATATTTAACCCCCTTTCTCGTTTTGATTACCTAAGTTAACAAAACGATGAAATATGAAAAGCATTGTGTCTGATTAATTCATTTTTACAGCTTAGTTACTGAACGTGGTCATTTAATGGAAAATTAAAATACTAAAATTCTCAATAGATTACGTACCAAAGCAACTTTAGTTGTGAGTGAACGAATGTTAGTTAACATTTCGGTCAGTCCAGCGCAGAATAGTGACCCAACGCTATCGAGTTTCGGTTACAAAATCATGTTGGAGTGACACTGCTGTCGGTGTCGCCGGTACAGTTCACTGAATACGGGGTCAAATTCACACTAAACCAAATACTGTTACAGCTGATATTCATTTATACAAACAAGATTTCTCAATCGTACATTTGTCTAATACATAAATTCGCTTATACCTATAGACGTGCGAAAGTCAGCATACCGTACGTAAGCTGACCACACAACTAACAAACATTTTAGTATAATGCAATCTGTCCTACCTCATTAGATGAGTAAGTAGATAGCTACAGAGCGAAACACTATTCTATTCGTTGATCTCATATCATCATCATCATCAGCCGGAAGACGTCCACTGCTGAACATAGGCCTCCTCCCCCCTTCATAATGGGGGGGAGGGTGACCGAAAGTTTGAAAGAAAGCTGCTGCCCGTCCTTCGGTGGCTGGACGTACCCGGGTCCACTTGTAGTACGTAAACATATTTTGAAATGATTTCAGAGTTTTAAAGGTTTAGCCCACATCGCCATAGCTTTTCTCATAATAATTTAATACTCGCTGAATATAAAAGTAACTTTTCCAAACGGATTAACAGGATATTGAATATTTCAAGAGATTGTCAGATTGGGTGTACCCACGCGTGCAGGTAAGCGGAACATGGGGACGAACCTACCATTATATATATAACCGTGGTATTTGAATACATCCTGCCCCGGAAAGGGTGTATTGTATGAAAGGCAGTTAAAGTATTGGTTATGTAGATAACGACATAATCACAGAGCGTGGCTTAAAGGTACCTATTTTGTGTCGAAATTGTTATGTTTACGGAGCCGGAAAAATTGCGTGAAAAATTTTAAACACAGAGTCGGGTTGTTGTTTATGTAATGTCGGTTAGTTACAAAGGCCGGACGTCAACTTTAAATAGTGGCAACAATATTGAAATTGATGTCTCTGACGTGAAGTGACGTGAAGTCGCCCACAGCCGAGCCGTCGCTCCACAGATGCGGCTGCACCACAAAATACAAATATTTTTGTTATTTTCCCGTAATCGTAAGGTACTCGTTTTCAGATTTGCCGAGTGACTGGTTACGGTAATAGCCGTGTGAAAGCATCGTAATCAATCATCAATGACTATCGACTAGAGGGGAGGCCAGAATCGTTTTGCCATTACTGAAAAATGAGGAAAATACACGCCCTAAGGACGATAATCTTCACTGAAATCAACAAGACGCAGCGATAGCTCAGTTAATAACCACAGGGTAAACGATCTTGCAAATTGGAACTGAATTTAGTATTAATTAAGTATCAACTGCGGCTGGCTGAGCATGAACTGTATTCGTTATCCAATCAGCAGTTTTACTTTTGTTATCAATATCAACGTCGAGGACGGCTCCGAGCCCTCAAATAAACGTACTTACAGTTTTGGTTCTGCCTCTCTTATCTTTTGCTTAAATAAACCGTTCATTGACTTGCGGCTTCGGATCTTCCTCGTGATAATTGTATTATCATTACGAATTTTCTTTAGCTGATTAAAGTAAACAGAATACTAAATGAATAATTCAACCGCTCGCTCGGTTGTAACACAGTCATGTAGGTGTTAGCGCATTCTAAATTATTACATTAGAATAAAGCGGTAATATATAGTTTTAAAATGACGCCAGTTTCAGCGAGTGCATTCCGTGGCTCGGAAATGCGGGGGCCGGGCTTCGCAAGAGATAAAAGCCTTCCCGCTTCACAGGTGCCGTTTATCAGTAAACCACTTAAAGCAGCGCTCCTCGCTGTTAAACTATTTTCACTCGGAAGAATACTTCTTAAGAGTACTTTTTTTTTGTAAAAGACACTGTAAGACGGGAACTTAAGTTTTAAAATTTCAATTAGGAATACAAAAAGATTTTAATACCATAATAAAAGATTCATAACTAGTCTATAAGGGGCGTGCTACACTGGTGTTAGTTCACCGGAACTGCAGTAGTTCCGAATAAATCAAGAATTCAATTATTTTTAATGGTACCACCCTTAACATTTGCTTCACTGCACGTGAAGTACTATCGAATAAAGTTTTCCGAAATATTTTAAATTATTAAGTATCATTTTCATATTTAATCAGCGATTGTTTGTACTTTCACTCGTTCAGCGCATCAGCGGTCGAATGGCGACATGTGAAATATTTACCGAGTAAATAACTGGCGGTATAAGTTAAACCATATTTAAATATTGCCCGTAACGACTTGGTAACAAATATATTCGCATATAATTTTCACAGTGCATTCTCATTTAATGAAAAAACTAATAGAATAATCGACATAGTGCCGCGACGTTGATAAGAATCTGAATATGGGGCCAACACAATAATAGTCCGGTCAATTTAGACAAAAAAATGTGAGTGAAATTACATAAAGTCCCAGCAAGCTGATTTTTTGTGAAGTTGTTCAAAACATAATTATAAACAATGTCTAGAAGTTCCCCATCATTCCCCTGTAAGGAAAAAAAATATATTCAAGGTCAAAGGTAAAAAAAATGAGTTTTTCGCGATTTTCAGCAAAACGGTAAGTTTTATCATACAAGTACCTCAGACAAAAATTGTAGATCATAAAATTATCTATAAAAATGTGTTGATACTTTTTTTCTTACGAGCCACCGTTTCAGAGATATAACGATTCAAAAAGTTATAAAAGTTGTTATCGTCATATGCATCTAATGAGGTAGTGTACTTAGCGCGTTTTTTTAACGTGGTTTCCCCAGTAGGCCTACTCCACGGGTCAGTTGTGATCCTGTTTATTGTAAAACTATTGCAAAATAACGGAAATTTTCAAAGATTGGGAAAGATAAAAGCGATGTATATGAAAAAAAAGTGTTGAAGTTTATTCGTCTCATTCGTAAGTTTCAAATTCTTGTTCTTCTTCTTGATCTTCTTTTCCTGCTTCTTCTTCATCTTCATTTTGGATGCAAGTAAATTGAACACAGGGACAGGCACGCTTTTATCTTTCCCAATCTTTGAAAATTTCCGTTATTTTGCAATAGTTTTACAATAAACAGGACCACAACTGACCCGTGGAGTAGGCCTACTGGGGAAACCACGTTAAAAAAAACGCGCTAAGTACACTACCTCATTAGATGCATAAATATGACGATAACAACTTTTATAACTTTTTGAATCGTTATATCTCTGAAACGGTGGCTCGTAAGAAAAAAAGTATTAACACATTTTTATAGATAATTTTATGATCTATAATTTTTGTCTGAGGTACTTGTATGATAAAACTTACCGTTTTGCTGAAAATCGCGAAAAACTCATTTTTTTACCTTTGACCTTGAATAATTTTTTTTCCTTACAGGGGAATGATGGGGAACTTTTAGACATTGTTTATAATTATGTTTTGAACAACTTCACAGAAATTCAGCTTGCTGGGACTTTATGTAACCTCGAATGTCTAAATTGACCGGACTATAAGTTCATAAGGAATGCTGTGTATTACGGAAAGTTCTCTCTCCGTGAAAAGGAAATTATGAAACGTACGTTTAGTTAAGAATAGAATAGAGTTTTGCATTTTGTACTTAATGTTTAAATTAATTTATTTAATTACAAATTTTCATGGTGTACGAAATGTATATTAAAGAAGTGTTTCAAGTGTTCAGGCAGACGGAGCCTCGCTGAGCGGGGCTCCTATCTCCGCGTGCAAGGTTTAAAGGAACCTAACAAAACCGAACCTCGGGGTACCTAGGAATTATATACCTACATTTCCCAAGAATTGTATACAATGACAGATTAACTTACACTTCCGTGTTAAAGATATCCACAAAGTTCTATAAAACTCATGGTATACCTAGTAATTAGTATAACTGTGGATAATTACCGAACTTTTGTTGTTTGGTACTGTTTAAGGGTTTAGAACTATTAGTTAAACTTAACTTGTTTCGGGTAAGAGCTTCAGAAATACCCAGTACCGGCGTTAGGGCCAGGCGCGGTTAGGCGACCGCCCAGGGGCGCCGAATACGAAGGGGCGCCGCAGGCCTACTTTGTCGTTAATTTCCCAATTTCTTTCATCCGATTTTTAGGAGATAAACTCAAAACCCGTCTAAAGAAAACACAAAACTTACACAATTCAAGGAACGTTTGTGCAAAATTGACAGAGTCATGCACGTTAGTTAAACTTTTTCTGAACTATTTCATTTTGTTTGATCGAACGGAAGTAAAAGTCTTCAGTTTTGTTTTTTTATCGAATTTACGTGATTTATGAGTGTAAATAGATAAATAAGCTATGGAAAAGGAAGGATATTTTTTTACTAATCTTACTTCAGCAAGAATCTGCCGTTAAACGAGCACGTTGAGCAGAGCACCGCCGCGGAGGTGCTCTGCTCTACTCGCCACGGTGCGCTGTGTCGTCCCGACGGCGATAGGTGGAGACCTCTCGTGCCCAGCATTGGTCGAGGCCATGGCCATACAGCATGCTGCAGGGCGAGAAGGAATGGGAATCTTTCTTTCTTTCTTTCCTCTCTCCACCCCAGACACAGTGGTAGACGCCCACGACGATGGACGTCGGCAGACGGTCTCTGGCCACTCTAGGCGAGGCGCGGGCATGTGGGCGTTGTTGACTCGCTGTCCAACCATGGATCATGCCAGTGTGTCAGCACAATGACGGGGCCACAGCCTGTCGGGGTCGCAGGACTCACGAATTACCGTGATCCCGGAACGTAAAGGGCTATTGAAGGATAGTCTCTCCCGCCCTGCCTTAAGCGGGTAAAATAATCAAATGAGTCCTTCATTCGATGATTTTACCACGATAAACAAAGTACAGCTAATATCTATCCGAACTAGACTACGGAGACAAGCTGCCTGCGACATGGTCACTATCCCCCTGATGTAAAAGCTGGATCCGCCCTTGCAGTTAGGGGGCGCCGTAGAAAATCTCGCCCAAGGGCGCTGGTACTGCTAAAACCGGCACTGGAAATACCTATAATCTGTAATTAATTTAAGTATTAAATGTTCATTTAATATTTGAATCAATTACTCTCAGATCAAAGATTCGAACTACATTCCATAATGGTTTTCTTTGTTTTTGAGAACAACTTTTACAATTTTTAAAGACACGAGACGGCGGCATATTTCTTTGATCTGAGCAATTACTACTATGTACATTTTCATAAAGAGATTAATTGGAAAATATTCCATCTCTTGGATACCTATACCTACTAATCCGTGGTGCTGACTGGTAATTGGTGCTAACTAGGTATGCCTGTGCTGACTGTTGAGCCGTCGCCTCTAATCCGTATAAATCTCAGCGATTTGTCACGTTTTGTTCAGTAATTTCGTCAACGTTTTTTACAATTGTACCTTTGAAATGCGTCACAAAAAAGCACCGTTCTTATAAAAGTTTTTGTTACACCCGCCATTTACACCTCCTTACTCGGCTCGTAATCCTATATTTCATTTTAATACTATTGCGGCACTTTTTATTATGTCTTGAGATATACGAATGCGAGTCTTTTGACCTTTTGTTTGATAGTCTATAGTCGAGTGGAGAGCTTTGTTCTAAGAAAGGTAAGAGCTAATTTAATTTAATTAAATGGTGCAGTCAGTCGAATTCGCCGAAGTCCGGAGCCTTTGCCAAGATCTAACGTGGACTCTGATATCGAACTCTAGTTTCCTCAAAATGTTTTGCTTTATCTCAATATTATGCTTAGCTCTCCAAACCCCGACTCATTTAAAGACTTTATTTTGCTGACGGCAGATGTGCTTTTATTAAAGTTTTCTCCCAGACAAAAATAAATAAACACGGAAATGATTGTGTCTCGTTTTTAGATGCGGACGGCTCACTTTCAGTCCATTAATTTCACACTAGAAACGGAGAATTCACGAAGGTAACGAAAAAAGAAGATAGCTGCAAGAACTTAGTTATATAAGTTTGGGAAAAATCTTTTCACGGAAGTTTGTCTAAAAGTACGCTGCCTTTATGTTACAGAGGTAGTCTGTGAATTATTTAAGTGATGGGTAAAGGACACCCAGCTATTTTTCATTGCCTTAAAAAGGGCGATAGAAACGTGTGGTCTCTGAGACAGGTAATTGCAGCCTGACCTCTAAAATAACTATTACTATAAAGTGCGAACAAATTGTGAGGCGAAAGGAAAATATTTGTGGTTCTAGTGGGACTCATCTCAGAAGTGGATACGATCGAGTCCGACGCACTGTTTATATTCCTAGTTCACTTATTTGACTTACATAAGAAAAATAAACCTACAAATTGTGACAAGTCTCGTACAAGGAACCTCCGACTTTGTAGCACAAATATTTTCGTTGATACACGAGCTAGATTAGGTACAAAATACTTCTTTTTCAATTATTTTAATTTGAAATGTCTTACTGTTAGACTAAGTATGTCTATGTGTACATAAAAGTAATGATATCCTCTTACAACTTTAGTATCTATCTTTAACTATCACATAGCTAGTAATACAGCTGAAAAGTGTTCGTTTAAGTTCATCACTCAACTGGACACTGTTTCAAACCTTCGCTTCGTTTCACTGAAAGTCATCTTCACACATTTTCGATTCAAAATGGCGCTGAATATTTTAAGCATCGCATACGGTTGGAAAACAATTCTAATTGTATCAGATGTCGGCAGACCCAGACCCCAGGATAAATGCTGAACAGAAAAGGATATGGATACAAAGCAATTTGTTTTAATGGACTACAGCTCAATAAATTAATAAGTATCCGATATCCACTATACACCTAGCTCAATTTATTACGCACATTATTTTATTGTTGGTTCTCTCTCTTCGCTGATATTAATTTGTTCACATTCGTTACCAACTAGGTGGGAATGTTCAGTTCATTACTACGTATTGTGATGGATTTCAGTATTGTTTGGGAGTTTATTTGTTTGATGACAACATCACAATAAAAAAGGGCCGGACAACGCAGTCTAATAAACCACTCGGTAAAATTGTAAAACTACAATTCGTGTCATGACTGGGTCAAATACATGTTCTAAGGTAATAATATAGATATCATGGAAGTGCTTATGATAAGTTTGTTGTTAAAATTGCCTGATTATTATAAAAATAATATTGATAGTTTTTCAAAGAAGCGTTGTACTGTAGGTAGTGTATAAATATTGTATAGCAATACTCTTAGCGCACCCTCTTAGCGCACCTCGTCATCTGTGAAAACTTTTAAGAGGAAACAGCACGGCCGTTTTTCCATACAAACGTAGTCCCCTGTTTTCTCCCTGGATAATGCCAGTAGAGCAATATTTTTTTTACAAAAAATCTATGACCACTATTGGCATGTCTCTATGTTTTCCTTTTTCCTATAAATTAATTACGAAAAGAGATATGAACATTCAGAAATGGCCAGATTTTCCGCTGTGTTCAAATAATCAGTAAACAAATTTGACGAGATTATATAAAAAAAGGAAAACATAGGAACACGGCCAATGCTTTTCTTTATTTTTTAAAGGAAAAAGTAGTGAAATCGGTTAAGTTTTGGAGGAGTAATCAGGGGACTACGAATCGTTGATTTTGTGCCATTTTTAAGGTATTTTCGGTCCAAGCTGCAGTTGTCTCCTTCGCGCTCTGTAACTCTGTTGTGGGCACTGTGCGACAGCAATAGATTTTACAAATACCTATTTTTCAATTCTCCAGCCCTTGCTGTTTCCTCTTAATTAGTTTGTGTAATGAGTGAGACGTCGCCGTAAGAAGCAATCAAGCAACAAATGGGATTATGCACATCATATTATGTATGTCGGTGGTTTAATCCATACTTCGTAAACAGAGGTAGAGTTACCTATTTTCTAAGTTAAATAACTTGTCATACTCGTATTTAATCAACTAGCAGTTCGTTGCCTTTTCTCACTCCCTCTGCTCGGCCCCCATTGGTCGTAGTACGATGTTATATACATATATACTCGCAGCCTTTGGCCTTCCTTGATAAATGGACTATCCAATAAAATAGTAGATTATTAACCAAGGGGATAAAGCAGTGTCTTCTGTCACGGGTGACGATTTAAATTGCAAGCGTAACGAAGGACTCGAGGTTACTCCTGAGCATAGCGAGTGTGTTAAAAACTTAAATCACGCTAAATGCTTATCTCATATTATTATTGTGTTAATTTTTTCGCAAATGGTACGAAAAGTAGAGTATTTTCCTCGGTGATAAAGCTCTAGTCTTGGGTGAACTTAAATTCCTCGCTACACTCAGGACTCGTCTTAAATCCCTCGCTTCGCTCGTGATTTCAGTTTTTAACACCCTCGCTGCGCTCGGAAGTAAACTTCGAGTCCTTCGTTACGCTCGCCATTTATAATTATCACCCGCGAAAGAAGACACTGTTTTATCCCCTTGGTTTATAATCTACTATAGTCCCTTGAACTATTAACACCCTCACTACGTTACGGGTGCTAAACCCCGTCTCGGGACTTGAATAAGTAACTTTCACCCCTTGGATAACAATGCAGTATTTAAATTCGATTTAGTTCTTCCTGAGATTTGTGCATTCAACGAAGCAAACTCTTTGGCTTTATGATACTTATATTTATAAAGTCTAGATGTTTCATGGGATGAATAAAAAAATGTATTTCCTTTGTAACGATAACGACGAATAAAATAAACAAGGCCCTAATTATTAACCCATTTCCTAAAAATGAAATTAAAAAGAAAATAAACACCTTTCTACAAACACTAGATTACATACATACAGAAAACATAATAACATAAACCCGGCAATTACCATTATAAACATACACTATAAATATATAAATACCACGACACACAGGACACTCACACACACGCATACATACACACACACACACACACACACACACACACACACACACACACACATACATACAGACCCACACACAAACCCATATGTCATAAGCAGATATTCTAAAATGTAAAATTGTTTAAATCTTATTGCATAATTTCTGTGTAAAATTACTGGAGAAGACACTGATTCCTGTAACACAGGTTACTACCTAGCGCAGGAGTCAGTGTTTCCATATAATAATGTAACACACTTTTATGTCAATAAAGATTATTATTATTATTAACGATTTCGCACACCGTTACCCGGAATTATTAAAGGAAAGGAAAAAAAATGCTGCTAGCAGGTGAAATGTTCTGGTTGCTGTTGATATTTTTCGATTCGTTTATTTTTTGTTTCCACGTTCGGCTCTATAATACCGGGCTGATAGTTTGCGTCTGAATTTGCAAAACCAATTAAAATGTTGAGTAAGTAATCGATTCAATTAAAAATATTCACCCCTTTTGTTTTAGTGATCTTAATTATCTTTTTTTGTGCTGGGAACAGTGAAGACGCTAAAAACTTTGACCACATGACAAAAGAATACTAGAGTAAATATAACCTTAGGGCAGTAAGAAGTCAGTCACTTTCAAAACGTTGTTTCTACAGCACTTTTAATAGAATTTAACTCAAAACTTGAGTGTTTTGAGTCAAATTCTGTGTAAGTCGATTGACATAAGCGTTTCGGCTACGTTGACTAATTTTAAGTAAGTAGGTTAGATGTCAATATTTCCAGGCCCTCTGGTTGGTATCTACTTACAATAAAGGGATACTTGAGTAAATAACAGAATATTCCAGGCTGCAAAGATTTCCCGAGAACAAGGTTATTGTGTTGACTTGAAAGCAGTTTAATTCATAATAAATTCTATAAGCGCCTTGCTCACAGCCAGGATCTTTAATTTTAATTCGACAAGAGTCTTTATTTCAGGGCCTATGCTTGTCTAAACTATTTATAGTAAGTAGGCTTCGATCATCAATAAGAACTATTATCCGTTTAAAAACATTTTATTTGAAACCATAATGGCCTCACAAAAAAGCTAGCAAAATCGTCAAAAACGGGCCCAGTTGTTAATATTGCGTCGGGGATACGTACTCGTACGTACAATGGTACACAGTTACACACATTCGGCGATAACAACTGCGGTCTCGCAGCCGCGTCAGCATTCAATCCGGACAACCCAGTAATGGCCACATTTTGTTATATTTTTTGTCTAGATAAAAGATCCTTCTTTTGTACATTTGTAACACGTTTGAATTGAACCCATCCCAGCGTGACAGTTATGAGGTCTAGATTGAAACCCAAATTGATAACCCACACTTTCAGAAATAAGCCCCATCTGTTGATAACCGCTTCGCCACTTAGACTTGGTTTAAATAAGCCAAATAAAAATAGAATAGCTATTGAACCGTCTGCAGGCTTGAATAAATGAACGCCGCATCGAGCCTAAATCGATCTAAACTAACCTTTCCAATTCGATAATGACGGTTTCTATTTCAAGCAGGCCTTCATATTTGGTAGTTAGCCAATGGAACAAGAGTTTAAAAACAGACCGAAACGAGAGTTTTGCTAGCAATTTGGCAACGATCTTTACCGAATATTAAACGCTAAAACAGAGCAGAGAAAAAGCTTTGATCAACAATTTGACACCACTGATTTACGAACACAGCTTACGATAACCCATGTTTTGTGGCATCCCGCCCGCACTCATTTGTAAAACAAAAGTAAAACTGTTTTGTGGAAACCTTTCCGGGACGCCTGCCCATAGATCGTTTGGACCGTTTGGCTCAATGTCAGGTTCGATGTCAGGGCTGACGACACGATCGTAACGTACCTAGAACCTCCATATTTATCAAAATGTAGCGAGGTAACAAAACTCTGTCTCCTCACAGCCCTGCTCGTCTATTCAATGAGTTCAGACTGTTCTCTCCTTCACCCTCGTTACGCCCGTTCGTGATCTTTGATCAATGATATAACATTTTGATGTTATGAAACTACATGTGTGGGTATTTTGTACAGAACTCTTTTATTTCGTTTTATAAAGATACCGTTCATAAAAGTAATCTGGTTTTTATCCGGACGGATATTATTGGTATTACGTTAAGGCTGTTCGGTGTATCCTTTAAGTACAATATTACAATTCATGCCTATACGACATTTATGTTTCCGTCGTCGTGTCACCATTGTTCACTGCTGCTTTTATAAATGGTTACATGGAGTATTATTTGAAAATAAAATGTTTTTCCATTAGAAAAATAAAGTAAAATGCCAGAGAGTGGCAGGATTGTTACCGGGTTTCAGAGTGGTACCTGCGGATGATATTAATAGCTAACATCGCATCGCTGTCCGCTGAAACGTGTCCCCATACTTCACCGACCTAACACATTTCGATGACGACACTAGCAAAGTGCTTCGCCAGGAGCTCGGCAACAAATGTGTGTGTGACGTATTATTACCAACTGGATATCCGGAACAGATTTATAATCTCTTTGTCCTGAGACATTACAAACGGAGGAGTCATATCCTACAGCCAGTAAGGGTTTGTTTTAGGATGGATACATATGTGAGTACCGAAAATTAAAATATCTACGGGTAAAACATCAATGTTCTAAATATCGAACGACCATTAAAATAACGAAGTTTATTGTAACGAATTTTTTAATATCCTCTCAATTAATTATATGTAGGTAGGCAACAGATGCCAAACTATAAATTTTACATACAGATTTAGGCGTCACTTTTGACTCAAAACTTCTTTTTGACACACATATTGACAATAAAAAAAAAGGTTTACGAGTATTCGGCGTCTATGAAAATCTAAAATCCAAGTAAGCAAAAACGAATCCACGAGGGCAACGTCACGGAAAAACCTTCTCCAAAATATAATAAACACTTTCCTGAAAACCGCATCAAAATCGGTTCAGCCAAACGCGAGATTACCACGGACAAACATACATACATATAGGTCGAACTGATAACTTATTTTTTTTCGAAGTCGGTTAAAACAAATAAAAAAATGTAGGCCCAATATATCTTAAATCAAATTATCAACAAAAGTAACGTCGAATGTCCTCATTATCGATGTTTTGCATTAATCTAGCTTAAACAACGCAATAAACTTTCTCTATTTTAATTTTATTTTAGGTTTAATTGTTGGTCGTCCAATATTTAATTCAAGATGATTTGAACATTACCTAATGTTTTACCATAAAATCTTCGGAGTTCAAAAACGTACCTTTTAGAATACGTATCCCAAAACGTACGTTTTTGAACACCAAAGATTAATAATAATATACGTATTAAATTATATTTCACACATATTACGAGTATGTTCTGTTCTCGGATTTGTATATTTATCAGCGAATTGACACTAAATCGACATCGCGTGAGACCGCTGCTTGAACATTGTTTCATTAACTTTTCTCAAACAGAATGATAAGAATAAATATTGTAGCAGACCGACAACAAAAGAGTCATATAAGCGCAGATTATTATAGTAGACTATTCTTAGAGTACTGTGCGCTGGGTATAAGTTTCTCAAAGAACTAGGGAACATGATATTTTTCAATGGGCTACCGTCGAGGCGGAAATGATTCGCCCGCCTTAGAAACAAGTATCATTAAGTCGTCCGCTTTGTATTCCGTTTATGAATACAAGTTTTCTTTCGTGGTACACCAGGAGCTGTGTAATCCAGTTTACAAACCAGTGTGAGTTAAATCAACTGCGAGATTTCGTTCAAAACCCGTTGACGTTGACGCGGTAATGAAATCCAGTTCATGTTATTGTTATTCGGTCGGCCAAGCGCACATACAAAGTAAAAACACGATCACCGATGTGCGAACTGGTTTGCATGAACGTAACTTTTTAATGAATCGGAGTGTCGGACGACACAATGACTTTTTAATACACTCTGGTAAATGTTGGCGAAGCAGTGTTTATTTTACCTCTTAAAAGACAAGCCTTGACATAAATATTAACATTACACCAGGGTGTCGAGTCAGCTAATTATTAGTCAGAATGGCGCCACAATGGCGTTTCAATTGTAGTGCTTATTGAACCATTATTTACTGCTGAGTAAAAAATGGTTCGAAAATTGAAACGCCATTGTGGCGCCATTCTGACTAATAATTAACAGACTCGACACCCTGTAATATTGTTCTTAGCCCACATTACAGTAAGTATGTCGTAGCTTTATCTACTTTATATAAAGAAAACTACACATGTCACGTTCCCAGTCCTAACTTTGAGTCAACAATCACTAGAAGCGAGAACGAATTGCATTCTTCACGAGAACTGCGGATTCTTTAAGTATCAAAGAAGTAACTTTTAGAAATAGAAGTGTAGGAACAGTAACAACCTGCAACCGAGTACTCAAAAGAGAAACTCCGCATTGGAGGAGTGTGTGGCCACGCTATTAGGTAACCGCTTAGTTTCTGCAATATAAGCATCAAACGCACCCAGAACACACAAGCGTGCCTGCTATTGGCATGTAAACTTTCTCCAAATTAAGATTTAGTTCTCCGCTCGTACAAGCTCTTGTGTGCAACTCGCAGTAGCAAGAACAATGCGTCTAAAACTTTTAATTAGGTACGTAGGTATATTAAAACTACCGCTTAAAGAGCGACAGTCTGCAAAGCCATTTAATTTATTACTGCGTTTTCAGCGTCAGGATTTCAAATATGCATTATGTAAATAAGCTTCATTCTTTTATTTATACAGTGTGGGAAATGCTTAATAGTTTATAAAGGCAGCTTATACCAGATTATTACCGTCCCCAACCGTCCCAATGTTTAGGGAAAATGCCATTTTGTAGTTCAAGACTACCTCCCGTTTTTTTACCGATATCTGTGATAAACTTTGCAATAAACTAATAATTGCCAATAGTAATAATTCCTTCCATTTTTCTTTCCAACAAAAAAAGAATCATCAAAATCGGTTCATAAACGACGGAGTTATCCGCGAAAAAACATAAAAAATATGTACGGTCGAATCACAGTATAAATATCTACAGTAGTGGATCTCGGCCGCATGATAGAAATAAATACCTACAGCCGCGCGGTACGTAAACATGCGCTAGGGCTGTTCGATCCGAGCGACGCCCGTCTCCAGCATTCTAATTACATTTGCCTACTTTCTGTATCTATTTAGTTTTGTGATTGTAAATATACTTTTCTTATATCAGTAAACAAATAAAATACTTTGTATATTGAATAGGAAGGATTTTAACACAAGCGTAAGTACCTACCGTATCATGATTCATTCAGAACTGCCTATAACTTACCTATTTCACTCGTTTCACTAACTTTCCTTTAGTATATTCACTTTATTTATTAATCCAAATACCCTTTTTTTCGTGAGATAATAGAAAATATTTATCCATTAAAAAGTCACACATTATGTACCTACCTGCCAGCTACTAGTACTTAAGTAAAATTATTTTATAGTCAGTACTTTCAGAGTTTCCAGGTATTTAAAAAAAAACTTATGACTGGATACGTTATTGACGAATTCATACACCCAAAAACAGCACAATATTTCCTACTCGTCATATTAAATTATGTCCATGAACTGATTTTGTTAAAAAAACAACACACCGTCCGTTCATCACTACGGTACGGCCGTGACTGTCAGCGCACCGAGCGCGCCCCGACATCGAGGCACGTAGGTATAGCTCGCGTTTCGTCCGTTTGTATGAAGATCAAGTACTGTAGATATTATTACCGTGGTCGAATCGAGATACCTTCTTTTTTGAAGACAGTTAAAAAAACACAGATACAAAAATAGAAACACAAACAGAACAGTAAACGAAGCAGCGTAGAAGTAGTTTGCGAAACTCAAAGACATGTACGTAACATTTTGCCGAAATGTTATAAGTTTTTAGCCAACAAAACAATATATTCCCGACGAAGCCATAGAGCGACAATAAAAATAAGTTTATCTGATTTCAATATCGGGCGTTCGAGAAGTTTTCAATGCTGCCTCCTTAGTGGCCGAGTTGTAAACTATAAGTGTGGATATTGGCTTTTATTTTAAGTTGTTCACTCAAAACCCATTCAACTTTAGTAAAACGTGATATGTTTTCAGCATGCTATTCAATATTGACCACGTATTAATGTTTCAAACGAAAAAGTAATCATTGAGGTATATGTATTTTTGGAAATGAAAATAAATACTCTTAAATAAATATCATTCGGATTGCGCTGTGGTACTCGTACAGCAAGGGCTAGAATAAAAAAAATATACGCTATGGAATGTAGAGACAAAAAATCATTTTGCGCAAAAACCAAAGGAAATATTTGGAGATTAATGAAAAAGCGGACATGCGTCCATCGGACGTGAATCGAGTGTGCATGGTAAAAACAAAGGTGCAGGCCGACAGCTGCTGGCGGACGCGACACAAACTTCATTACGGACGGGCGGGCGCCCGCGGGTGCTGACAAACAGGGCTGCGCCCAGACAACTGCCTGAACAAAATTTTAAAGCAATTTTTAGATGTACAAGGCAGTAAGAAGTAAAAGATTATGATACACCTAACAAAATGTCAAAATGGCAGGAGCGCCTCAGGTTGGTTCGAGTGGTTTTTAGTTTTATGTGAAAATTGTAAGTATGAGTAATAATACTAATATGTACTATCTGATTAAATTGAAAAGATGTTTGGGTAAGTATTATATTGTACTCTTTCCATATTTAACCACATAATGTAAAAAAAATTAAATATCAAAAATAGTTATTATTTCTATTTTACTTAAAATAATTTTAATAGTACTGGCTAGCTCTTTTTGTATGTTGGTTGGTTGACGTGGTTTTGTACACAATTTTTTCAGTTAATTGATATAATAATCAATACATTGTTCACAAGCTGCATCACCCACAAAAAAACAGGTGTTGTCCAATATATTTCTATCCATACGACTTGTCCTGACAAATCTAAAAAAGTAATTGGTTTACCAATTCCTCGATAAGGGGTGCAAAGCAACTATGAACGTTGGATACTCCGGTAAGTTTCATAATGCAGAACGCCAAGCACGCTATTCGCTACAAAGAGAGCAGTTTCCTATCCGCCTGTATCCATTGATTCTACTAAAGAGCTCATGCGATGCGGTTGGCTCAATTAACTCTGCAGAAATCACAGAAATACCGCATGTCCTGTTGCTGGCACTGGATATCCACGTAAATTGTGGTTAATTTGCCAAATCACATGCAATATTGCCTGCGTTTGGGAAAGCCAAAGCGATTTCCATGTAAAGTTTTGTTTTAACATAATTAAAGAACCGTAATTAAAACAGCACTTAATTTGCTAAAATAACCTGGTGCTGTTTTAGCTATTATTTTACTTTTCGTGCTTTTCCTGCTACTGCTTACATTTCAATTTAAGTATTCTTATTATTCTATTACATATTTCTTTAAACATATCACTAAAAAAGCCAAATGTTGAATGTAAAGCGTGTTCCTAAAACTGAGCTAAAATGGATAACAAAATAATATTATTTACAATTAAATGAAAATGCAAAGTTCATTTTACTTTAGGTAAATTATGATTACATTTGTAAAAGTTTTCATTACCTCGTGCTATTAAATAATTGCGTAATGTGTCGCGGATGCGAATGGTTCCCCATGAATAGTATACAGACAGTCATAGGCTATTCATAGGGTAGCCAAAGCTTTTTATGTGTATCCCTAACAAACAAAACTTTCCTCATTATAAGTTTGGTTTCAAAAGGTAATGTAGGTGTTGTACAAATAATTGAATAATAAAAGGCTTGAAAGTGAAAATTATTACCGCAAAAAGGTAATTTACTTGAGAGTAATAAAATATTGATGGTATAACTTGAAACTGTAACTTTTTAACATAAATTATGTGGTGTGTCTGCGCTGTAAAGTCGATATAAAATACATGAGAAACTACATCAGTTTCTACTGAGCGACACGAACGTGATCAACTACCACAGATTCATCAAATGGTGAAGGAAAACGCAAAAAAAACAACAAATAAACTCGTATCGTACCTCCTACGTATTCCCCAGCAACATCAACCCACCTATTTACTTATTACTGTTCACAAAAATTCTTGCTGGTTGAAAATAGCAAGAATATATTAAATTGTTCCAGAGTTAGCTAGACCTAAATAACTGTGAACACAAGTTAACCTAAAGTTTACTATTCAAGTAAATATTACAAGCGAAAGATTTCTTAGAGCGTGGACGCTAAACATGTAGTTAAAAGTTTAAGGGGAAAATATCGCAGGATTTAAATTTTCAAACCCAACTCAGGGTGCTCCCACATCATTCTATCGACGCGGAATCGGCTTTTTCCGTCGCCCTTTCTCTTTCTGTCGCTTAGAACTGCCATTTGCTAGACCTATATAGACATATAGACAGAAAGCATAATGCGATAGCACGCGGCAGAATCCTCGAGGCGGCCGCGTGCTATCGCATTGTCTCGGTCTAGCAAATGGCAGTTCTAAGCGACAGAAAGAGAAAGGGCGACGGAAAAAGCCGATTCCGCGTCGATAGACGTGGGAGCACCCTAAACGTTGCGCAAGAAACTTCAATGTTAGTACCTAAATGAGGTTTATGATTATTATTTTTGTTAATAAATAGAAATATTAGTGGATGTTACCGTCTGATTTAGATATTTTTATATTATCTAACAAATATTGTAAGTTTGTGCGAAAGGTAGTGAGCATGGATGGATGTTTGTTACCTACCTACTCTTTCACACAAAAAATACTAAATAGATTTAGATGGGTACACAGATGTTTTGTAAACGTGATTAACAAAAGGACACTTTTTCCCGGTATTACGTCACCGTGGAAGAATTTGTTAATTATTCATTTTTTAACCATTTTAAATACATAATATAGGTACGATAAATTGTATAAAAATAAAGATGTAATAGTATAAATAATGATAGTTAAATAAAATCAGGGAAACATTCATAATTATTTTAATATCAATACATAACACAAAATTAAAATACGAAAGTTTGTTGGGATATCCAACATATGAACCAGGATTAACAGGAAAAATTTGATTATAAAATTCAAAAGTAAATTATTTTCTACAAAGTCATACAGAAATAAACCCTGTATAAAAAAATATATCAGTAACTTCCGAGAAACAGATAATTTTCATCGAGAAGAAGATAAAAAAATATGAAATATTCACCTAAATTGTTTTTGTAATTCGAATTAATTTAACCTCTGCCATAGCTTTAATTAAAATACGACCTGGAGATGCTCCTTTTCAATTTGATTCATATTAAGCCTGCCGTAACCCGTATTGGTTAAGGCCATGCTGCGGGGCGAGACAGAATGGTATGTGGTGGCCTCCTTCTTCGGGCTGGCAAAGGACGGGGGGGGGGGTCGTGACGGAGAGGACGGTCACCCAGCTGGGAGATGCCCACGGCACCTAGGCTATTTCCGGCTACATTAGGCGCAGGCATGCGCACGGCGAGTAATGGGTGACTGACCGTCCGATCATGGAAAAAGCCTTGGTCTCAAAAGGCTGTCAGCAGTCTGACAGAGCCCTCCTTAGAGAGTCAAAGTCTGTTGTGGTAGCGGGACTGTCACATGAAGTAACCATGATCCTGGACCATAAAGGACTATAGAAGCATGACCTGACCGTGGAACTTAGTTCTAGGTGCCCCTACTCATATCTAATATCTTTAAACGAGCAATTCTTGTATATTTATATATAATCAGGATCCCGGAAACGGCTACAAGGATTTTCATGAAAGTTACAAATTAGGGGTTTTTCGGCTCTCCTAGAACCGAAAAACCCCTAATCTGTAACTCGATTTATCAAGGTCCCAGGTTCGAGAAAAGCTGGGTTCCCAAGATATAGACATTTTGAAAACCGCGTTTTAGAAGCTCCATCTATAACGCCATTACCGATGAGAGCTAAAAACAAAAAACCGAGCGAAGCTCGGTCAACCAGATATTGATAATTTTAGAGTGATAAAAAAACCTTGCCGTAAGTAAGGTTATTAATGAATACTGGGAATTTTGTATGAGCCTACAGAAACGCATCATTATAAAAAGAATTTTAGATTCTGTTTATAGTGAAACAATAAATATTATTTCCAATTTGGCTTCCAACTTTAATTCAATTAAATACATAAGATAACGTAATTTAATAATAATGAAAGTTTTTATTTTGAGTAGGTTTTCATAAATATCAATATTAATTTTATTTTTTCTGAATTACAAACATTGAGGAGTCGATTTAAAAGAAGAAGCACGTGCCTTCTGTTATTAAATAGAAGGCACGTTAAGACATTATTCTAGTTGCGACCTGCACCTTCTATAAGCGCAGGCCGCAACTACAAAATGCAGTCAGAAAATAAACTCGTAGTCCTAGTACATTGGCAAATCCATAAAGAACTGAAAACTATTTTATGTTACCCACACGAAGCCCTGAATATATTTTCTAAGTGTATTTTCAGGTACATTTATCCCACGACACATAAATAGATGTTAGGGTTTAAGCAAAAAGAAGTCCTTCATTCCTCGGGTGGTTCGTAGGTTAGCGTCTAACTACAATTTCATTTTCCGCAGAACATTTGCCGCGTATAATATGTGAAGTACAGTAATGCCATCAGAGAGTCCGAGCGCCGGAAGCCTGCATAATGCATAATGAACCATACGAATACACTACATGTACTGTTCACTAAACACGTACGTCGTACGTATATCACAATTACATTAACATTAAAGGGCTCAGAACATTAAAGTGGATCCATCCCGCAGAGCGAAATATACATGTAACTAATGAATTAGTGAAACGTTCGCTAAGTCGATGAGTCTTAGTGGAAAGTCGCTGCTAATTTGTTACAATGTAATCACGTTACGCGAAATCATAATTAAGACACACGCTCTAAATGTTCGCGTCTCTGATTTACGATTTATAATTATTCGGGTCTTCAAATATTTTGATACTTAATTCAAAGAGCACTAATAACTTAGAGAAGTCCCTTCTGGTCGGCTTGGCCTCGGCACAGTCGCCACTGACAGATGTGAATGAGGCTGGAAACGATTTTTTAGGGAGATAAGACGCTGGCGGGACGATTTTTTGTTCCCAAAAATCTCTAATCCGTGAAATGCCTAAAAACATAGGCAGGTTTTCACGAACTATTAAGGATAATAGCCGTAAATATACAGTAATATAATGTATAAAAAAAACCATTTAGATTTAAATTTCGTATACTTACTTGAAATCAAAATCTGAAGTTAATTGGACTCAAGATTAAGTCAATACAAAATCAGATTAATGTTGACAATATATATCCCCAAAATTGTAAGTGTTCAAATGTAAATTGGCTCTGCTACACTGACTTGATTTAAATCTAGACACGCGGTAGCGTGTCAAGCCAAGTTCTGGCGAGCAGCACCGTGTGTAATATTACACGAACAGTTTGGAGCCACTTTCGACCCCCTTATAACTCAAAAACTATTTCACATAAAGTTGTCTTTGGCTCATACATTGAAACTTGCAAGATTAATTGTGCTCCTTTTGCTTCCTAAACACATCTCAAACGGTTATTTAGATATTAACGGCCAAATATCGTCATATTTATCACTGACGTATATAGGGTGATTTGTAATTAGTGTACGATACTTAAACACGTGGTTGTGTTCATGATACCCAACAACTTTTACTATGGGAAAAAATATGAATACTCGAAAAAATAACAGTTGATCAATACATTTATGTTTGCTTCCCAGTTCCAGATTACATAGAAAGTTCAAATTCGGCATGCAGATAGGTAATTATTGATTTATATAGCCTTTGCAAGTTCTACCTATTACTTGTCGGTTCTTATTTTGTTATTCCGAAAATCTGGCTTGCTGGTAGAAACTAACTATTGAACATTATAATACGTGTATATGAGAACTAGCCAAGTCAGACCTTAGGCTACAATAATATTGTCCTAAGTTATAAGTAGAAATGATATTTTATGCTGTTGTATAGCACACAAATAATTTCAGGAATGACCATTGAACTTGGCAACCATTTAGATTTCACTTCTTTTGTCGTTGAAGTCAACAACCAAGGCATATCATAATATTGAACTTGGCTCTCATTTCACATTTATGTTTTGATTGGATTATAAGTAACGGAGATTAAATGTGTAACTGTGTCAACATGAGTGTTAATATAAATACTGATAGTCGGACAACCGCAGCCTCATGATAGTCCCGGGATGAAGGTTCTAGGAACCTTCAGCCAATCATTTACTTGATGTGTAATTACACATACATACCTTCGTCATTTAATTTCTAGTAAAGTTGGTTAATGAACTTCACGTCACGTCAACTTAAGTATCTATAACACATATTTACGAAAATATTTCTGTATAAGGAAGCGTGAAATAAAAATCTATTTTTATTACAGTAATCACACCATGCGCCTACTCGTGTGTAATGTTAGCAGTTAATTAAATATGGAGTATGTGCTTTTTTATTTATGAAACTACCAGTTTCAAATGTCCAGCGTATCAACCGGAATCACAAATAACTTTCACTAGTTATACGAACACGGATTAAAATACAATCCAAACCAGAGACTAATATTAAGAATTCCACTTTGTCTTTCTACTTTTTTAATGTTACGCTCTGAATATACATATATCAACGGCCCATGTTATAAAGCCCATGTTATTAACACCAAAATCGCAGGGCTTCTATGTAAACAATGATATAACCATTCATATATGAGATTATAAACATAGCCATTTTCTCCTTCAAATAAATGAGCGAGGTAGCGAAAGGAAAGCATAAAATAATTATTTATTTACGCGAAACACTTAGCGTACACAAAACCATACATGAAAAGGACAAAGCTACTTTTCACAAAGTTATACGTTCGCTAAGAGTAAGTATAGTACCCACAAGTACTCTACTAGATGATTCTCAACTCATAGAAGCCAACAAAATTCTTATTGAAATGAGATACTTTTTCCCAGCGCTTTATGTGAATGGATATAAAATAGGTATATTTTCTCGGGCTCGGTTCGATACGCGGACAAAATAACATTTGTATGAAGCTAGGGTCAGAATACTCACAAGACGCACTACATGGATATTGTGTTTACTTAATACAAAATCTTTTAGTAACTTATTACAGGCTAAAACCACTTTCCACGTTAGAATACGGAGCAAATGTTTGCGTTTTAGTTCCAAGTGTTTTAACGTAAGATTGCTAGGGATACGGACCTAGCCACTAGTCTCACACTTTTTTTATACGTGGTAAAATCATCAAATGAGTCCTCCCACTCAGGGCAGAGCGGAAAGGACTTTCGGACTTGTACTGACTAAAATCCACGGTGTCCTTCAACAGACGTTTACATTCCGAGGTCACGATTCGTTAGTCCCGCGACCTCCAGTCACACACACCGAGTAATTTTAAATTTAAAACATGAGGAATTATGAACAAAGCCGCATGCAGATGAAAGTGGAGTGTCGAAACTATACCTGTGGCGACATTCACTTTAATTTTTCCGTCCTCTGGAAAACACTAGACTGGTAACGAAGCGAGGCGCTGCACTCCTCAAGTCTACATTTTAACGTGTTTCATATACTCTTCCTAAAACGAAAAATAGACAAAAAATAATGAGGATTATTTCGTACGGTAATGAAGTTTTATGAAAGAGAACCAAACGCGGACGCTTGTAAAACAATTCTTCCGGAAAATTGTGTATCACGGACATGATAATATAAGATTTTGAATAACTTTTTTATGCATTCCGCTTTATTGTACTTATTCATTTAAGAATATACCGCTTTTGGGTTTAGCCAAAAATTCTGGGACAGCTCTATCGGGATTTTATTTTATTTTTTTACGTTACGGAATTCTTCTGGAATTCTTACAATTTCGTGAAAGTTTTCTATTTCCTCTCGCCGTTACGTGAAGATAGATATGAGTGTGATACGTTTGTACGTATCTCAACGCTCAAATAAGTTTTCCATGTAGACTTGTGTTCATGTCCTACATAAGCTCAAAAAGTTTTCTCGTCATTTCATAATTTTGGGCGGCGAGGGGTGGCGTGTCAACGTCAACAAAGCAGACCTTTACGTTACAACACCATTATCGGCAGCTGGTTTTTTGTTGCCTCCACTTTCTTGTACTATACATTTATGTATGCCAATACCTATATTAAAAAAAAATAGATCAGTAACCACACGCAATAGGCTCGTAGGCAGTAAAGACATTAAAACAAAAAATGCACTTGTTCTGACTACGCGCGTATCACACATGCACACACATATCGCACTATACATAATATGTACATACAAACCATTCTTATAATATCAAAGTACTACACACTTCACTGTACACTAAAGGTTGTCTTGTTGTTGCGGTGATATCGCAATCAGCGATAAGACCGCGTTGTACCCAAAGAGCAACTCATCATCTGCCCAGCTTTTTCCCAACTGTTATGAAAATAGCTGTTATGTATTCATTATGATGTATCTACAATATAGTTTATTACATCTATGTACACTAGTGATGTAACAAATGTTTGTTTTTCAAATTCGCGAATGCGAATGGGGATGCGAATATTCAATTTCAATATTCGCGAATGCCAATGCGAATTTAAATAAAACGACTTTGACATTTAATGAGAGACAAATTTAAATCGAACATTGCTAAGTCGATATAGTTGAGTGAATTTAACTCCAAGCACTCAACACATGGGGTGCTATGACAGGAAACCTCCACGTGCGCCCGTGGACTGGAGTTCCCTCTCGGATACGTCCAGGGGGAAGACCAGTTTTTCGGGCCGGTGCACCCTGGGATGCGGGCAAAAACTCTTCCTTGGGCACTGTGTGCCCAAGTGGTCTCTTTGCCCGTATGCAAATAGCCTGTCGTGTGGATGCTCCAACGCGTGTCCCTCTGATCAGCAGAGGGCACAGCGGCGGAGCGGGCTTGCGGGCGGTGAGTGATGGGTAGCTCACCGTCCGACCAAGGACCAAGCCCGGGTCGGTGGCGCGTCGTGTTTCGCGCCAAATGCCTGCTGGGGTCGCGGGTTTTTCTTAACCCAGGATACCGTGGCCCCGGAACATAAAGGGCATAGGAAGGAACACGGGTGGATTTTAGTCAGTAAGAGTCTGACAGTCCCTTCCGCCCCACCCAGGGCGGGAGGACTCATTTGATGATTTTACCACCTAAAAAAAAAAAAAAAAAAAGCACTCAACACATAAAAACGAGATAATGACTTTAACAGCCTTATTACAAAAACTTAAACATCTGTTAAACACTTGTCTAAAAAAAGTGTGACTGCAAAATGGACTTTATTTCTACGTCATATTTTGATTTTTTTTTAGACAAGACAAGTGTTCAACAGACGTTTTAAAAAAGTTTTTGTGCTACAAAGGTAAATGTTTGTAATAAACGTCCATCATCGCAATAATAAACGTCATTTCTCATACGTGTGGCCACAGTATTACAGTTGCAGATAAAGTTAAAATGAAATCATTCTAATTCTTAATGTACGAGTAGCTTTCAATCAAATGTGCGTAATTTAAAACATCACATATTCAATTATGGTCCGTACATAGCACGGTAAGATCCATCTGGGAAACTAATTGGAAAGCTTTCCGCCGGCCCCAGAGGCGTCAGGTAAATTATAAAACGGGTATCCTACTCCGATAGACGCATACACTTTGTTGTTTGTTTGTCAACTTTTAATTTAAATTCTTCATTTCAGTTGTTCTTTTGAAATAATTCACTTCAGCATGTTTTAAGCCGGCGTAGATACTTATTCGTTTGCTTGTGAATAATCTGTATTAAGGATTTACGGCTTATGTAGAATCGGGAGAGATTTCTTGTGAGAAAAGGGGGCGGTTTGAGAGAGAATTGAGTCGAGAGGGGTGGGGCAAGCCGTGAACGTACCTCAACCGTTCGACAAACACAATCACGTTTAAGGTGAATGCTCGAACCAGCCCGCGAAATTCAAATTTTCTTACGTTTTTTGCAATTTGCAGGCCAGTGACATGTTGTAACTTTAACAAAAGGTGTAATTTGTTAAAATCTCCGAAATCTAACTTACATACACCTTTTCTATGTAAGAGCTGATGGAGCGAGTGTTTTGATCATTTTGTATTTAAAATTATACTTGTATTGTCCATTTTGATAAAGTTACAACATGTCACCGGTCTGCAAATTGCAAAAAACACTAGAAAATTTGAATTTCGCGGGCTACATCGACGCAATCACCTTAAACCATGATCTCATCGTGCCACTTGAGCAAGGAAGCCCTTTAATTGACAAATGTGTTGAAGATTTGATTTTGGTACCAATACAAATTGTTTTATCACTTACATCATTTTGCTCTTATCATAATGGTCCAGTTTTAAGGTTACTGACACGCATTCCACTGCACTGACCACAATTGAGTCTAAGCAGTGAATTTCACTCTGTCTCGGGGGAAATCAGGGATCAAGATGAACCCACAATAAGTTTCTTGGGCCAAAAGATATGCTTGCGGCAAGAAAATAAAGCAGTACTGGAGTATCATGTACGTACACACTTACATACAAGCACGCTTACTGTAGTCATAGAAAATAAGATAGCAGTGTTTGATGTGTTTGACAGATATTTATTTTATACAAGCTGACCGTGCAAACTTCGTACAACCGTGATGGACTTCGAAAACATTCAAAACTAAAATTAGCCAAATCGGTCCAACCGTTCTCGAGTTTTAGCGAGACTAACGAACAACATTTATTAGTATGTCTTTTTTTTGGTTTTTTGTAAAAATATTTAAAATGTAAATATAATGAGGGGAAAAAATCATTAAGGAATAATGATAGATACATTTACAGCGTATCCAAGATCAGTTTCATTTAAAAAACGATCGTGTATTATTATATAATAAAAATATGAAATAACAATAAAAATGTAAGAAGATAGTGCGGTACAATTCACAGCATTAATAAAATTCATTCGCCGTAATATTTTTTAATTACACTTCGTAGTACTCGTACATAGTAATTTAAAAATAAGTTTATTTGAAAGCAGATACAAAAATAAGCTTATCGCAATTGTTGTATAAATGTTACATAATAATTATGTACATTTCATAGTAAATAATTTAAATATTATTGAAACGTTTTCCTTTACTGAATAAAGAATATCTGTGATGCAACATTGACTGATTTTGATGCGGATTTTAGGGTTACCCAACTAAGACTCGGCTGATGATTCTGTCAGTCTGTCTATTCGTCTGTTACCAGGCCGCATCACATAAACAGTGTTAATTAGACAGCTGAAATTTTCACAGATTATGTACTCGTATTCCAATTGCAACAAACATGACATTTTGTTTTTATTTTATACTTAGTTAAATGTACAAAACCCTTCGTGAGCGATTCTGACTTGTATCGATACCGTTCTTGGCTAAACTTTACGAAGATCTGGGTGTCGAGTCTGCTAATTATTAGTCAGAATGGCGCCACAATGGCGTTTCAATTGTAGTGCTTATTCGAACCATTTTTTACTGCTGAGTAAAAAATGGTTCGAAAATTGAAACGCCATTGTGGCGCCATTCTGTCTAATAATTGGCAGACTCGACACCCTGTTCAGGCGTCACATTACCATCAGGTCATTTTCTACTTGGCAATTTATTTTACTTTCACGTATTTGAAAGGACTAAGTACCTACTGTTTTTCTTGTATGGGTGTCTCGTAGTTAATTAATTTTATTTAAATAGTGTTATCTTATGTTTAAGAATACGTTACACAAATCATGTAGCAATAATACTTTATAAGAAAAACGCGTAAATGTAAAAATATGTACCGGCTGGCTCCGTTTGAATTCTAATGAACATTTGAAAGTTTCTCGTTTCTTCGAATTTTAATTTTCTATCACTTCAGCGATAGCAAATTAAAATCTTTATTATACTTTATTAACTTATCGATTTTGCCAATGTTTTGTGAACCATGAAACTCAACTTAAGATTATATACATATCAAAGGGTTTGTTTTAAATGCAACTAGGACTAGAGAGTGTATTTAATACTGAGTTTGTTTTGGCTGTTTCTTGTCAGAGTAGTCAGTTAAGAAACACCTCATCCAGCTTTAAAAATTCTGATTTTGACGTATTAAGTGTTCTTTGTAAGTAATTTAGAAAACAAATAAGTATTTAATCAAAACGTACGGTCAAGAAGGCTGCGTCCTAAAATCTTATACGAAAAATACAAGTAGATACCTACACCATTCTGGTTGCAATGTACTCAGAGGTATAAATCCTACAGCGGGAAACGAATGAACTCCTGAAATGTTCAATCTTACTTTGTGCTTTTAAGAGCTTTCAAACTATATTTGTAGAGTACCTGAATAATTATGAATAAAGTAATAATTTTCTCTTTTTGGTTAAAAGATTTACGAGATAAGCGTTGACTGTTGAGCAAACTGGGTCAGACGTTAGAAGGTCGATGCGTGAGGAAATTATACAGTGGACCTATAGTTAAGTACTCGTAAGTATTTAGACAAATGTTCGACTTGAGCGTATTAACGACCCTGATTTCGGTTTTACTTCTCCATTTGGGACAAAGCGATTGAGCGAATATCATCCGTTTGGGATCCCAGATTATGTGTCCGGAATAACGTGTGAGGTGCTTGGAGTCTGTAACGACTGTTGGTCCCTCGGTGAGATTAATAAGATTGATTGCCGAATAAACCATTTTGGAACCCATCACAGAATTGAATGGCTACGTAATGCAGTACCTAATCAATTCGCTTTGAAGTAGCGGAGTGTGTGTTGGTGTTACCGGGGCAATGTTATGTTTTTGAAGCGGAACGCACTTGAGATTCGTAAAATATACAAACAGAGTGTGAGAGACGTGTAAGAGTGGAGACAGGCTACACTGCACATATTGTATCTGAAATGTGTTTAGAACAAGCCAGCTACAAGTAAGAAGATGTAAAGAAAACAAGATAATGCTCGGCGCCCCTGAACGTACTCGTATATTATGCCTTCTGTACACAACTACCACTTAGGTCACACTTGAGCGGCCATCGCTCAATTCGTGTACAAGAGGTCTGTCTAAGTATTAGTGTGAAGTGTAGCCAGGATCGGCCATTGTGTACAGGTGGCGTTACTTCAGTACATGTGCCGGAACACAAACACTAGAGACATGCTTTTCGTATGCTAACCAGGCTTAGTGCGCGGCTTACATTCAAGTTTGTATTCATTCAGGTACGCTGTAACACATAAAAAACAAAGTCTGTCGTGTAAAATCCACAGTAATATTGGAGATTAAAATAATTATTACATAATTAAGGCGTCTCCTTAGCATATTTACTCATTATCAGCCTATTGCGCGAAATTTATTTTAGATCCTTAAGGGCTTCGTAATCGAATTTAATGAGAAACCTCGTTGGTATGCTTACTGCTTGCCTAATAAACTAAACTTCATTAGCTATTCTAAATGAAGTTTAACATATTTCATACGAAGATATATTTCAAGTAAAATTCGTGTGTATACTTTTATGAAGAGTTTTTAAAGAAATTTTAAATAAATCACACGCTTACATTTTTCCAATAAATACTCAGTATTAAAATGCATACAACTGCAGCAATTTATGTAAGTTGGTACTTCAGAAGTAAAGCGAAACAGGTCAGAATTTAATTTCATGTCTGTTATTAAGGTCCCTTGTCAAGAGTACACACTTACCCGGCCGCGAGAACCCTACTCGTAATTAATGCCAAACTATGACAGGTAACACAACAATTACAGTCATAGTCGTTTGTGGGTGACGGCGATCGTAATGTAGATTATTATTAAATGAAGACGCTACTTAGTGACGACTAAGACAGTCTTTTAGGAATACTAATAAAGTTAGAGCAAGACTCCGAATGAAATTATACCTGCCGCCGTCGATATGACTTAGTATAAAGTAGGGTTCTTTATCAAGTTAGGTTTTTGATCAAATCCTAAACTGTTTCAGTGAAGTGATAAAACATTCAGAAAATGTCGACTTCTGGGTGGGTTAAAAAAAAGTCGTTTCTACGACATTTTTTATTTGTCAGTCCCCGTTTCGTACTCACGGGGCACCCCGACCCGTTTTTTTTTTTTAAACCATTCCATTTTTTAAACCACCCAGAAGTAGGAGCACCGCGAAGCGATGCTCCGTCGACATTATCTGAAATTGTCATTTCACTGAAACAATTTAAGGATTTGACAAAAACGCTAGATTTGTTTAGGGAAATGATAAAATCGTGTTGTTATTTTACCATCATCGATTGTTTGATCAAAAACCTTATTTTATGAAAAACCTGCAACTTAAATAAAGTATAAAGAATTGTATGTATGATGAAAATCTGTCAAGGTAACAAAGGTAACCAAGCAAGCTCTACTTATGCGGTAGCTCCTACATCTTACTGGCAGATTAATTCGATCGACGCGACTTTATGAAAGCCCTCTTCCTTTAAGTATACCCTACACTTTCAACGCATCGACGTGATTTTATATTACAACTATTACGACTACAAAAGGCATTCAATATTCTTATCACATCTTTTGTACGCGCCCTACTACGTCAAATAGAAAATTGAAAATCATACGTCTCCCATCCTTCCGATCCACTTTAATATGACAGTGAAGCTTGGTCCCTTAACGCAGCTTGTATGTTGTCGTTTAGAACAAATATAGCTAGTTATTGTAGGGGTCAAATCAGATTTAGAAGTTGTGTACGTGCGGTTTGCTGCGGATTAGCGAGATTACTGGGGCCTTCAAACTCGGAATGTTTTGCGGAATAGCCCGTTACAATGGGATCTAGTCGGTAACCCTTGTGGAATTGCAGGCAGCTGAGACCTGCCAGCGGCGGCAAGCCTTCGGACACTGGATTACGAATATACGGGCCATGAAAGATCACTAATGTAAGGCAGTAGTGTTATGTGCGCGTATAATGTGTTCTTATTAAATAATAGATTTAAATGAAGGTTACGGTTTGTTGTTGACTTGAATGCAACTGGGCAACTACTGATTTCTTACTTGTTTCTTTATTAAACGCAGTGTTTGTGGCCACTTTGTGCACAATGCACATAGATTATGTACTGATTCATCAGTGTCATAGTTCTCGTGCAGTTCATATAATATTATCTCCCGTGCCAATGGCACTATTTATTACACAATATTATAGTGAATAATAGTGTGTGACCAGGCACAAGTGGACTCTCTCTTCAATCACTTTCGTCGTCCATGGTACTACAAAATAATTGACAGAGACCTTTTTCTTGCATGGTAACTTCAGCAAAAAAGTCCTCTCGGTTGTAGGGGAAGGGACTATCAGACTCGTACATCCACGGTATTCCTTTCAATTGCCGTTCATTCGAAGGTTACGGTCATCCGTTTAGACAGCTCACTAGCATAACTGCTGCAGAAAAAGATGACTGCTTCCCAGTTTTTCTCGGCCTGCACCACGGTCTCGACTATTGCCGAGCGCGTAAGTCGTCGCTGCCTATCGCCTCCGTGAGAGCGATGCTCAGCGCAGTGCCCAAGCGGGGCAGATCTCCATCATATCCTCCACCGTGTCCTCCGGGCGATTATCACCTGACATGAGGTGTACATCAAGCAGAAGGTGAGAACGCCGTCGAGCCTCTCCAGCCACTTCTTAAAGAAGAGTTTTACCGCCCTGATTGCGTGCCCGAAGTCATTAGCGTACAGCATAGCGTCATATTTAGATGAAGAGAAAATACATTTTACTGAACAATGACAACGGAGCACAACATCAACAGAGCAATGACGTAAATTGTCAGCATACAATGTTGTTATACACCAACTCTAACTCCATGTTAGTCGCGGCAAATCAAGCTCAACATGATTGCCAACCAATTAAACAGAGAGCTCTGGTCATAGTTGCATAAAGCCATCGTGCAGACCGCAAACGATGTCTGGTTCGTGTGAAATAGGACCATTATTACATGTTGGCCTTAAATGCAAAAGTCGAGGGTGCTCAAACGTTGCATCGCAAACTTTTTGTTAAACGCCAACTAATTGCGGTTCTGCCGCAATAAAATAAAATTGTTTTATTTTTATTTTTTATGTGGAAAGTGTTTCATAGGTTCTTTTAATATTATATGTCATATACAATGTTGCTTAAGTGTCTGTATGTCTTTATTTTGTAATCCAAGTAACCACAATTCGAATATCTTTGAACGCTCTACTAAATTGAAACGATTATTAAAATAATCTATGTTTATCAATATACCTTAACTTCTGCAAAAACTATTGTTAAACTACAAATTATATAGGGCACTGTGGAATTTCAACAGCTTTGCACGTAACAATAGCAATCCACAATGGTTTGCAATCAATACGAGAATCGGTATTCAAGTGAACCTTTTCTTGAGATTTCTTTTCAATTTGCTGGCCATCATGACAGCCGTTGATCATACAAAACCGTTTCTTTTGATGCATAATGGAACGCTGATCTCTTAGGGCAGCTTCGCTAAAAGTTACGTAATATCTTACAAAAAGTAGGCAAGCTTTACGAATTTCAACTGTGGTCCATCACAATATAAGTTTTGTTTATTAACTACAGTTTTACTTCTTGACAGCCACTAAAGTGTGAGGCTGAGATGAAAGCACGTTTTATTTAGTACCAGCACTGAATTTGCATAGTGACGACGTTAGGGATGGAGCCGAGCGATTATGTATTTCCGGCAAAAAGTTTCGCTTGTGTATCCCGCGTTGCTCATACACATTCAGCCCGAAAATCACGCGCCGCCGCCGCCGCTCGTCTCATACCGCCGCATCGCACTACAGAGACCTCTTTCTTTTGAAACGAAAGACATTAATATTCAACTTATTAAACCAAAATTCCAATGTACGGAACGGCATCGTTGAAAACTTTTTAATACCTTTATGGCTCGACTTAATATTCGATGTTAATTTAGCTTCGGCAAGTTAAATGCAGACAGACCATTACGTCGACAACCGACCCATTATATGAGAAAACTTCGACTAGACGAGAGCCTAGACGCAATTTATTACGCGATGGCTGATACCCATTCGCAATTTCAAACCTATCTCGCTAATGTTTTGAATTCCATTATGCAAACGTTAATGTTTGTGTTAAATATTGGAGAACGAATTGATGGGGAGTCCAACACTGATTTACAATTCGCTAGTGATGTTTGTTCATGTCATGATATGTGAAGTTGAAATGAGTTCTCTCAGCAATGATAAATACGCAAAAATGTATGTAATGTACAGCGACATTCACACGTCGTATGTTAGAGATAATACGCTCACGTGGGAGACAAATGCTCTCAACGTGGACTTGACACGAGGCTGTAAAAATAAATAAAGGGAGCCGGCGGTGGCGTCTTAAGCCTTACACACACAAACTCACACACATCATTGAATGGGATTACAGGCACACGGCGGAAAGCAAACAGCCGACAATGCGCCAAGAGTGCCGCCGACCCTTCAGGACCTACAAGCAATTACAACCGTTCCGAATCCAAATATTGTCACTAAGTTTTATGTTGCTTACTCCGTCTGTAATAGTTCGACGCGGACGGTTTGTTAATGTACATTTATCTTCAAGCAAGACATGTAGGCAGGTAATGAAATAAATTAAAAACGCAACCCTTAATGCATAATTAGGAGAGTTATGAAGCTAAAGTATTCCGTGAACAGAAAGGCTTCCTGGTACGTAGTTTTATTTTAATATTTTACTTTTAGTTAGATTAAGTCTCTTCCTGGTACAATTTTCATACGATGTTCCTCTAGTTTTTTACTACCGTACATGCTAAGCTTTACGACAAAATCAATGCTCGATAATGTTGCACGCTACCTATATTTTAGGTGCCGGTATATCGAGAATTTTATACGTAAAGTGTAACGGGCGGATCGAAATGTTGCAAGTCGAATACCTACCTTTTCTTCTAACGCTGATTCAGAGATCGAGCGCGATTCATGCATAATTTGATAATCCTAATTCGTATTCCATACAAGTATAAGGAAAAATAACATTACGTAAAAAGCTGTCAGATCTATTTGCAAAGTTTTATCTTACATCACATTATGAGCGAATATACTAGAGTTGAATGACAGACTAAAATGTAAACACTAATTAACAATGACGCCAAATCACAGTTAGCTGAATGGAAGCTCATTTAGATCATCAATATTGACTCGAATTTATCGTTGTGTAAAATTATTGTTATGATTTTAATAGCTGGCTGCCATTTGGTATATTATTGAGAATAAAGAGTAATTAAAAGTTTGGGGAGAACACATTGCCGCCATTAAATAGTTTGTGTGCCGTGCCACACGATCAATTTCGCTTTGATTGCATCAATTTATGATGATCATATCAGTCTAGCCAAATGGCTTTTCGCCAATCCTGCCATGTTATATTTAGTGTCGTCGTGCATGTTGATTTCATTGATATACTGTAAAACAAGTAATGAAACTTTCAATCCTAATGAAAATAGCAGATAAAAAATACGTAGAAAAAGCTTTTCATTTTATCAACAAAATGACTATTCCGCCTTTACAGGAATTAAATTTTACACAAAACTGACACGTCAATAAAAGTATGTCAACTAAAACAGACGATGTTCGTTGGAAAAATCGGAAAATTCCCATAACCTTTTGCAACAGACTGTTTCTTTTTCTATTTGCACGGTACAGAGCAACTATCGAAACATGAAATAATAAAACTTCATACCTCACAGAATGGACGTAAAAACGTTTCAAAGGTATTATTTTAAAACGTCGTGTGTTTGACCGTAAGCCCATGATGTTGACAAAGATAGCTGTTTTATTACACAGTGAAAGTAAATGCTTGGATGAAATCCCTTTGTGAGCGATAAACCGATTAGTCGTACTCCATGTGAACGCGATACATTGTTTTCCTTTTTATTCTTCGTTGATTTTGGATCACAATGTGTTTAGTGACGCTATTACATAAATATCTCATACTATTAGACTATTACGGCATCACTGTAAGTATCTGTAAAAAAAGTAATAATACTTTTAAAGATAGTTTCATAATTATTATGAGAAAAGACACAAAAAAAATGATGAATATTGTGACACAGCTTAATTTTTTTTATGAATATTATGACTACAACTTTCTGGCACACACTATAAATCATAAAACTACATGTGAAATATATAAATATTATTGCCATAACAATTCATTTGCATATATTCGTTTCACGTACAATGGCCGCATAAAACTAAAAGAGGGTAATAAGATGATTGCCGACCCCTGACCATCTCAGTTTTCTGCCATCGTAATAGGACAAATGTATTATTTTTGTTCAGACATGTTATTTTTTTGAATAAGGTGCGATTTCTTTTCCGGTTCTCTATAATCCTGGCCTCTTTTGTACTTTTATAAACCTTTTTCCCTGCTATAACAATTCAAGATTTATATTATTGTGTAGATTTTCCTCGTTTTTTTACCTTGTTAAATCATCAAATGAGTTCTCGAGGAGCGGTAAGAGGTGGAGCGAATTGAACTGTCAGACTGGTCACACTCGTATTGACTAAAATCCACGAAATTCTTTAACTGATTGATAAGATTTACTTTCACCCCTAGGATAAAATGTACTGTTGCATAGGTATTGTAATTTTCCAATGCCACGCGATTTATAATAACTACTGGTTCCCACGAGTTAGAAGGAATTCTCTGATTTAATAATGATTTTTGCAAGACATATACTCATACATTTCAGGTTTAAAAAGTATATTAGAACAGAAATTATGAAGACAAAGCATGAAAAAACCCAGTACAAAAGCACTCTGCTTTTATTAAATGAAAATATTTAAAAATGTTGGGTTATTATTTCAACAACTTTTCTTGGAAATAGTTCAGAATTGTTTTAGCGAAAATGAAAGCTTTGGATTTGACACTAACATAATAAATTCTAAATACCTACATTGACTTCGCTGTGTACTGAAAACGTTCTAGGAAAGGCCAACACATAATTGAACCTGAAAAAGGTACCAGACTTTCCTAGTTTTCATTGGACATGAGGCACGACATACAGTTTCTCAGTAATCAATCAGTTATATTAAATTTTACCATAGTTTTATTTTAAAATCCAATACAGCTTTCAATTACAACACTATTTCACAAAACCTCGCCTCGTCATCAAAAATACACGCTGTCGGAAATACAAATCATGGCCCTATTTATTTCCAGTTTATTTATTTTGTGAAATCATATTGTCAGTCCCGTAATTCTGTGAACTATTAAAAGTACGATAAATCTGGATCACAACGCAGTTTCATTGCGAAAGCTTTTTGTCACAGTATTTTAAAAGCGTGTGTGAGTGTGACAGTCTGACGTACATGTCACTCGATACAAACAACAAGGTAAATGGCTCATTAATTATTAATTGCCAGGCTTAATCATTTGTTATAGAATGTAGAAACTTCAAAGGTACGGCATATAAACAAGAGCATGGCCATTAAATGATGACGTCACGAAATCAGGACATGGCGCTGGTTAAAGCGGTTGCTCGAAGGAGATGATTAAATGGAATAAGATGCAAATAAATTCGAACCTCTTTTATTAATATAATGAGGTGAGCTCGTAAGTACCATTAGGTTAGGAATTGAGGAAACACATTCATTCGACCTTATTCCGATAATGTATTTGTGAACCTTGGAACCTACTGATGAATGCCGATGTCAATTCAGATTGGAACGAATTATTTGAGCTCTTGCTAACAACGTAATTGAATGTAGGTAGTCATGTGAAACCTTTATAAATATATTCAAATAATTTACCTACATTCAATTCATCCGTTGCGAAGCTTATTGGTGTAATGGTCGCAAGTTGGACTTTTGAGCATGATGAACTTGGTTGTTTACAAGTCTGGCCAGGCTGTGTTTTTAGGTTTTTAAACCTGGAATTTATCCGTAGCGGTCACGGTTTCTTTTTCTATACCTCGCCTGATGGTAAAAAATGTAGAAGATGTGGTCGACTGTGAAGCACGATTCCCTAGAAGAAACCTATTCACTCTTGGAATCTTGCTATGTTCCCGATTGGTGGCAATAGACTCGTAGGAGTTACATGGAACTTGAATAAAACGGGTAAAAAGAGGGTAGGTACATTAAGGTACATGTCCGCCTAACCCTTAGTGGATAATAGGCATGATGTGACGAATGTAAGGAAAAGCAAATCTTTTGGACCAAAAAAACCCAACTTGAACTAAAACAAATCCCGTTTCCAATTCATTTGCTAACAAAAACTGATTCGGTCCAAACACATCACTGAGACCAACTAGTGTAAACTAATTAAACCAATTAAGCCAGTGATTCCGTGAGCACTAGCGAGCAGTAACCGATCACTGAACTTTTAGCTTTCGGTACAAGTAAACACTAATCTCCTAAGCAAATTTTCTTAGTAAATGACAGTTTCAGGTCCACCATTTTTGATTACTGGACTGACGTTATGACATCCTACTAATAATAAAATGAGAAAGTTTCTGAGGATGTATTATGTGTATGTGTATGTAGGTATGTTTGTTACTCTTTCACGTAAAAACCACTGAACGGATTTGGCTAAAATTTGGTACGCAGATGGTTTATTACTTGGATTAACACATAGGATAGTTTTTATCCCGATTTTATGTTCCCGTGGGATAATTATCGAGTTGTAGCGGGTGAAGCCACTGGCAACAGCTAGTTGATTAAAAATCTGAGCCGCGGTCAGAGAGCCGTCTCGCCCCATCGACGGACGCGTCACCCTTCCATGCAAGGATGCCGCGGACGTTTTTGGTATTTTCAATATTCCGCTGTCAGTAATTAGTCTGTGATCGAATCGAGGCTTTGATTTAACCGACAAAGCCGTACAGTTGATCCTTAATTAAAATAGGAATAGATTATTTTTATGGGGACACGACGAGACCGCTGATGCTGATGAAACATTCTGTTTACGCTATTTTATGAAATGCAAACTTACCTACACCAAAAATAAACAGCAACAAAAATTCACTTTTAGTACACGTTGCATACAGATTGAATGATGTTATAGTTATAATGAATGATTTTTATTCAGGATTCCTAATCAAATTATTACTAGCTTTCATAATAATTAACAGGCCTGAAATACCGTGTTCTTTCTGGTGGTTTGATTAATATCTTGTCGCAATCTTATAATTACGTTACGTAGATAAACACAATCATTTCAGTAATTTCTAATGGGTGTTATTACTTTTGATTTCTATGACTAATGTCTCGCTACAAAGGCATTAGTCAACAGTAGGAACTTGAAAATATGCCTTAACCATAGGTATATATATTTCTGTGGCCTTAACTGTTACTTTACTTATATCTCTCGTTTATGAAGATGTGGTGAAAGTTGTTGTGTTGTTTATTTATACATATACAATTTATACATAATTAATTATTTAAATACCTATAAATATATACTAGGTACATATAAAAACTAAAATTAAAAGTAAAATATTTACAGAAATAACTAACCTAAAACTAAAATTAAAAATTTGGAGACCGTCAAAAAACTCATCCACATCGTTGTCAAATGTCGGGAAAGTGCCCAGAACGCTGGCAGCATTGCTACGTTGGATGGCAATGTTGATCCTTTGACCAAGAAATATGCCAGCCCTCTGGTCACGTTTGTGTTGTTTAAATCGTACATCATTTTTTGACTGGCCCGTTGGTCTAGTGGTTAGTGACCCTGACTGCTATGCCGGGGGTCGTGGGTTCGATTCCCACCCAGGACAAATGTTTGTGTGGTGAGCACGATCATTTGTTCTGTGTCTGGGTGTAATTTATCTATAATATGTATGTATTTAAAAATATATAAGTATGTTTATCAGTTGTCTAGTACCCATAACACAAGCTCTGCTTAGCTTGGGACTAGATGGCGTTGTGTGATAGTTGTGGAATATTATTATATTATTATCATCTTACATGGTACCTCGCTTCCGAGTGTACTAAGATGGTGACAAAGTAAATAATCACATGGAAGGTAAATCGCCCAGCACCCTTGCCGACGACTGCTCCTCCTGACACCACGCTACAACCCCTAACAAATTATACTTCACAATAAATACGTATCATACGTGATAAGAAAACTACCACACGGAAGAATATTTATTTGTGCGACTGATATTGGATTTTGTATCCGACGACAATGCTTACTATTCTACGACAGGTAAGGAGGTTAACTCAAAGGTGAGCACATTCACCCTTCCGTGTCTGAGATCAGGCGGAACCATAAAACGGTTTCATGTCTTTGCTCGGCTGAACAAATGAAAGTTTTATTATCCTTCTTCTAAGAAGAGAAATAAAAATTAAGTTGAACGTTAGTAAAATCGCGACAAACAAACAAACGGGTTATCAAACTTGCAATATTATTGAAGCAAGGTCTGTTTTGAAACTTCACACAAAATTAGGCGTGCTAATTAAGAGTAGCCTTCATTCTGTATTTTTTCTTGAAAAGAAAGGTTAAAATAAGGGTACATCCCGTTGAATACACAGTTGTGTTAAGCCCCACAGTTTTCCATATGTTTTATTGCTTACCCAGAAACAAGGTAGACCTTATTACCCCCTGCTACGTTTGTGTTAAAAAAATATTTAAATAGTTTCTACCTAGTTAAAAACCAACTTAACTAAAATGATTAACAAAACCATTTTACAGCATAATTTGCAAACATAACAATAATTACGTAAATGAGCTAAAACATTTATCTCCAGTATTTCATAACCGTTATGTTTAACATCATAAAATAACACATCATCCTAATACTCGTATTATCCAGTTTTATCAACTGATGTATAAGACGTGTTACAAACCATGCTTATAACAACATTTAACGTCCAAAACGACACCTTTGTGTAGACTGTGTAAGTATTAAAATTTTTCCCTGTACAATCTTCTCGGAAAATCAGTTTAAGAGGATGAAATCTCCGGGCACTGTTTGGGGCTGTCAGTATGCAACAACAATTATTTATTGCGGGTTGCCGAGAATGTCCCACGACGCTATATTTCCGCTTAACTTTCCAAATGATTTATTTTCATATGTCGGAATAACGGAACTTTAAAAGTTTTAACGGTATCACGTGCATTATTAATCAGGTTGTTTATGTACCGTTACTTATACATGTACTAGGTACAATGTTCATCAATATGCTCGTTACATATTTCAGTTAGGCGAACTGACAGTACGAGTCGGTATTGTTAACATGTCCGTCGATAGTTCTTGGTACTCACTGTTGCTGTCGTGTATCTTTATGAACATGGCCGGGAAATTGAAAACTGGCTGCACTAACGAGCACTAGTATTCAGAAAAAACTACGAAAATTAGTGTTCACGGAAGTATAACATTTCCATCAAAACGTCCGGCCATTTTATAGTGAGTTACTACCTAAAATAGTTACCTTATGAACATTTCGTAAACTGCGATGACAGCACTGTAATATAGGAATATAAAAACCTCATCTTCCTTATTCTCTCTTTAATATAAAATAATAAGCAAAGTACATTATTATATTTGTTTCAGTCAAATAATGTCAGACAGCCCTGTCTCGAGTAGATTCTTATTTTCACACTTTTATTACCCATTAGAATCTCTTCCATCCTGATTACATATTCCCTTTGAATTGTCTCGTATTGCTTCACATTACAGGATAATACCGTTTTAATGTAGCTTTAGTGGATGCGTACTGTGTTCCTAAGTATGTTTTATTGAAATTGGTTTTACTTACTGTTGGGTTAAAGTTGCAACTGTGCCGGGGAACGACCCGACCGTAGGTGCCGGCTGTACTTGTTACATAATACTTACGCAGACTCCTTGTATTAAAATACTAGTTCAGCCCGACTTAACGGTACAGTTGGTGGAAGTGCAGTTGGCTGCTGCAATGAATACAACAAATATTAGTATGGCAAGTATAAACTTAGTGAGAGCAGTGGTGGCCCAGTGGTATCGGTCCCGACTTACGAGTTGTAGGTCGTTGGTGCGAATCCTGCTAGGCGCATTACTTTGTGTAATTTCATCACCACTGCTCTCAAAACGGTGAAGGATAACATCGTGAGGAAACCAGCATGTCCTAGATCCAAAAATTCGAAGACATGTGCCTACCCACACTGGGTCCACGTGGTGGATTATGGCCCACTCCCTCTCACAGAGAGGAGGCCTGTGTCCCAGCAGTGGGAACATTATAGGCTGATGTTGATTTAGTATAAACATTTTTTTTAAACCCGTTATATACAGGTAACGCAGCAGCCGACCAGTCTGCAACCGTACAGTTAAATTATATTCTTAATTTTTTCGCAGAAAGCAATGCGTAAAGTACTATGAAACGCTGTTTCCATAAAACTGCAACAGATTATTCTGGATCCCCGGGGACAAAGTACAAAATTAATGCTTTTCTGAAATATTTGTTGACTTCGTGATAACAAACTTGAACCGTTTCCTGGATCCCATCTTTTTCTGCCAAAATTCATGAGAATCGGTGCTGCAGTATAGATGTAAAAACGTATCAAACTCGTCCTTTCCTACTGAAAATCATATCCAGTCATATTTTTCATATATTATGAAAGACACGGGTAATATCCAATCATACTCTATGATTTTCAGTTGGACAACTTTTGGTCAGATAGATATTTCGAACTATAATGTTAACTACGTTTAACTCAAAGATATAGCAAGTACTGATTTTATGATAAATTGTTCATTATCTAAAAAGACATCAGTGAAGTCATAAGCTATAAACAAGTTCATTACTTCTGTGGTGTGCACAAGTTTTAGCAAAATTTCAGTTAAATAATAATTGGGCTCATAATTATTTTCCGTATGATATAGAGATGGATATTGAGTAACTACTCGTATATATTTAATGGTCCACTACATCTGATAAGATAATTCCAGTCATTACTGCGTGGTGCGTGCGTACGTGCGTATGGTAATTATAGTGGCTGGTATACATTGTATCTACTGAATCTTGAGATCAAAGCACATGTATCTGTGTACATTCAGCACTTTGCTGTCTACCATAATCGCGATCTATCATATTCATAAAAAAATCATTACCCATATTCTTTTACTAGTATAGCGTAGCGGTACTTTGACAGCAACTTTTTTTTATATTTTTTTATTTGAATTCATTTGTTACAAAAAATGTGATTTAGAGAATCACTCGACCGATTTAGTACAAACTTCACATAAACTAGGTACATAGTAATTATAATAATAATCTACTAAATAGTCCGAACAAAGCCTAAACATTTGGTTTGGGTAGGTGAGCCCGTTCTTGAGTTATAAAATCATAACGAAAAGTGGCTTTGATTTTTATATAGTAGAAGACTAGCAAACCCGGCGAACTCCGTTTCGCCACATAAACCTCACGGAGCCCGAGACCTTTCCAACGAATGCAAAACCGTGGAAATCGGTTCGTGCGTTCTGGAGTTATAGCGTCAGGAAGGAAAACGCGACTTATTTTTATATAGTAGACTAGCACTTTGCCCGCGACTTCGTCTGCGCGTGTTTCTAACTTCGAACTCAGTAAATTAAACTCCAGCTCACCCTCCTTATAGGATACTTTTGGAAAATCTCTAGTAGTTTCAGGGCCTATTCCATACAAACAAACAAAAATACGTTAGGATTGATTTTTCAAATATAAATAAACACGCATCCTTTATTCGATTGAGGGATAAGTTATGCCAAGTTTTGAGTTTATCAAAGCAAGCAGTAAAATCCTTCCCTTAAAACTTAATCACCCCTTTTCACCAATTTAAGGAGTGATTTAGAAAAACCCAAAAATGGAGGGTAGTTATAAAAAAAACTATTAATGACTATCGTTTTTATTGACTTATACTCATCATATTCGTACCAAGTTTCAATTCTATAAACCCAAGGACGAGGATTTTTCATACAAACGTTTTCACCCCTTTTCACCCCCTTAGAGATAGGTTTTCGCAAAATCCTTTCTTAATGCTCACCTACATCATAAATTGCAACTACTGTCTAAAATTCAGATTGCTAAGTTTAAAGTTTAATATCCTCCCCTTAAAACTTGAATACCCCTTTGACCAACTTGGGGGGTGATTTTAGAAAAATCCAAAAACACGTGTTTGATTAATTCTTATCTTGTATATAAATACTGATTTTCAAATTCATCAGCTCACGCGTTATGATTTTCCCATACAAACTTTAACATATTCTAGATTACCAATGGAGGGTAGTTTAAAAAAATAGTGGTGCTAGTCTTATTTATTTACTGGTGTTCTTATTCGTGGTAAGTTTCGAGTTTATAAACCCAAGGAATAAGATTTTTCATACAAACGTTTTCACCCCTCCTTAGAGGAGGATTTTCGCAAAATCCCGTGTTATTGTCACTCTACGTAGTAGACTGCAAATGCTGTCCAAAATTCAAGTTTCTGTGTTTAGCGGTTTCGGCTGTAATCGAGTCAAAAGAAAAACCCCTGTTCTTTTAAATATACAGATTATGTACGAGTATATTATGGTAGATTTTTCGCGTTTGACCACTATCTCGCGTGATGGTAAAGTGAAGACGACAGGTGAAACACGCTTGCCTAGAAGTAGCCTATTCGCTCTTGACTTGAAGACCCCAATGTTATAGCTGGCAGGAAATATAGCGTTATGATTTGTCCATGTATTGCAATCATCATCATCATCATCAGCCTATAATGTTCCCACTGCTGGGACACAGGCCTCCTCTCTGTGAGAGGGAGTGGGCCATAATCCACTACGCGGGCCCAGTGCAGATTGGTGGATGCCACATGTCTTCGAATATTTGGTTCTAGTACATGCCAGTTTCCTCACGATGTTTTCGTTCACAGATTTGAGAGCAGTGGAAATGTAATAAATTACACAAAGTAATACGCCTATCGGGATTCGAACCCACGACCAACAACTCGTATGTCGGGACTGATACCACTGGGCCACCCCTGCTCTATGCTCTATGTATTGCAATAGTCTATTGTAATTGTCAATTAATCAATAAATTCAACAAAAACAAAAGGAATATTAGTAACTCACCAAAGTCAAAATAGAGTATTAAATTACCCACACAATAGTTTTTGTTTACCCTAAGCCTCTCAAGGGGTCATTGAACTCATCATTATGAACAACTTATACGTTGAGAGAAATAGAAATTGGGAATCGGGAATCAATTACTATGTTTCTTACATTTTGACGATTTATGCTAATAATATATTGGGGAACTATTCGACTTTCTTTCCCGATTTCCGTGGTAAAAGTTCTTTATTATTACGATAAGCCAATGACCCCTTAAGATATTTAGCTACTGTAAGCAAAAATAAAATATGTAAATGCTCGAATAACTGTTCACACATATCAAACTAAGACTATCCTATATAACTGATCTTATCTTATTCCTTGTTAATAATGTTAAACTTGCTGTTCCTTGTGGATTCACCACCATTGCGTGATTTTATAATTATATAACCTATACAGGGTGTAAGGGACATCCCTCCACAAACTTTCAGGGCTTGCTCAGTAGACGACGCTGAGCAATCTTACAGATTTTTTTTGTCAGGAAATGAAAAAGAACAGCCTCTCCGTACAACTCTCCAATCAAGATTATCATTTTCTATGTCGAGCTCCTTGTGTTCTGAGTCGAGCTACACGATAACCGACAAATGCTTGCACTGACTGGACAGGTCCACTCAAATCTGTGTGGTTCTTCTCTCAAAAGACCATCTCAGACACCCGCATGGACCTCGTATGACCTGAGCAAAACAATGTCTGGACTTTAAAAGAGACTGTGACCTCTGAGTTTGTTTCGGCTGTTTCTTCTCAGAGTAGTCAGGTACGAAACACCGGCCTTATCTACCTTTAAAATATTTGTTGTGACGTGTAAAAGTGTTTTATATAATCAACTTACAAAATAAATATAATTTATCGTTATCATTTTCGGTGAGGCTGAAAGTTTGTGGAGGGCTATCCTTTACACCCAGTATATAGCTTTCTTCAATAAGGTTTCCCACGCAAAAGTATTATTTCAATTCGAACTAGCAGTTTCTGAAATAAGTGCGTTTAAACAAACTCTTCAGTTTTATAATATTACTAAAGATGTAAAAGTTTATGAGGATGTATTTATGTTTGTTACTCTGTCACGCAAATACTACTGAACCGATTTAGATTTTAGATACACAGATAGTTTATCAACTAGATTAACACATCGTTTTTTTCTTTTTATACCGGACTAGCAAAACCCGACGAACTCCGTCTCGCCACCAGATGGCTTGGTTTTTTCTTTGCTATAACAGCACGGAGCCCGAGACCTTTCCAACGAATGCAAAACCGTGGAAATCGGTTCGGGCGTTCTGGAGTTATAGCGTCAGGAAGGAAAACCCGACTTATTGTACAATATTGTATTGTACAATAGATTTTATGATCCTATTTTAATTGCGAAAATCTGGATAGTCTAATTGAGCGTTCACTTATCACATGAGGCCGAAGCCGATAGCAAAAGTTAGGATATTATAAAAATCTGAAACTTTAGTACTATTTTCGCTTATATACTTGAATGTGTATGTAAGAATAAAATACATAATAGTTGTGTTACATAAATCCGTCTCTGTTAGTGAATACCTGTCATGATGTTGTCTCTTAAGGCAACGTTTGCGATATAAAGTATTGGCAGCTGAGGCGGGCCGTTGGCTTGAACAAAAATACTTTTTGTTCATAATATAGCAGACGAAATTCAACGGGTTGTTTCCGTGTAGACAGATTTTTATTTCGTCAGATTTTCATTGCGTTAGAGTTTTGTTTTGACGGTAAAAGTACAAAAAAGAGTGATGTTATATGTATAAAAAAAATTAGAAATTCAAAACGATTTATTGTCAAAATGGGCCATGATTCACCTTTGCTGATTGTACTTTAGAAATACCAAAGTGGAACACTGTCGAAAAAAATATATCGAAGCGAAAACAACCCGAATCAACGTAGTCTTCAGCAGCACTACTTGCTTTGATGTCAGCACCATGTACAAGTCTAGGACTTGTCGGCTAGATTCGCGGGACAAAAGGTGGACATTTTTTAACAACTTGTTGTAGGTACTCTAGAAAAAATGGCACCTATTTTTTCTAGAGTACCTACAACATACTTAATAATCGATTTACTGAAAAAAGGTTATGAAAAAATAATGTGTTTATAAGAATGATAAATTATATGATTTATTCTATTGTTAGGAGATTCTATTGTCAGAGCTCCTGAGAGAGGATCTCAGGAGCCCTGATCACAGGTAGCCCGGACCCTCTCCTCGATGCTGATGGACTTCAATTAAAAGAAAAAAAAAGATTTACAAAAGTTTAAACATCAATCTTACAAATAGTTCTTTCATTTATGCATGACAACGTTCATAATGATATTTATGATTTATTCCAATAGATAAATCACTTTTTTTACTAAGTATCTGAATGTAACAGGAACAGAAATGAATTTAACTTAAAGCTTCCGTCTTCTTTTGCACAAAATTGAATCGCGTTCGGCCAGTCGATCGTACGTCAAATTTCGGGCTCCCTTCCCGCAATCCCCCGCATACATCCTGCCCACTGAATTATTATATCTTGATTTTAAATAAAATAGTGGAATATGGTTTACTAGAATTATATTTTAATTAGTTAGAAAGATTTTACATTAGGTTTTCTCGTAGTGACACAGAGTAGAAGAGCGGGGTTCACAGAGGCACAGATTAAGGGGGATGCTCCAACCAGCCCGCGAAATTCAAATTTTTTTACGTTTTTTGCAATTTGCAGGCCAGTGACATGTTGTAACTTTATAAATATTTGTGTTGCGCAAATAACAAGTATAATTTTAAATATAAAAATTGTCAAAAAATTCGCTCCATCAGCTCTCACATAGAAAAGGTGCATCATGTTAAAATCTCCGAGATTTAACTACGATGCACCTTTTCTATGTGAGAGCTGATGGAGCGAATTTTTTGACAATTTTTATATTTAAAATTATACTTGTTATTTGCGCAACACAAATATTTATAAAGTTACAACATGTCACTGGCCTGCAAATTGCAAAAAACGTAAAAAAATTTGAATTTCGCGGGCTACATCGAAGCAATCACCTTAACAAGAATGAATGACATTTGGAAGGCGCGAAATTTAAATATTTTCAACACTCTCTCCAAATTAGAGCCTTCTACTAAAACAGACTACAAAACTTTTTAAACATAAAGTATGAATCACATTTAGATATAAGTTAGTAACATTATACAAACTTAGTACAGTACTCTCTCCAAATTAGAGCTTAAACAAACAGTAAAAATACAGTGTGAATTATAAATTAGATACAAGTTTTATGTTAGGTATACAAAAGAAAATTCACTACTTATAAGTATTAAGTTTGCACATCCCAATGTTGCATCTCATAGAAATGAATTTATCCTTGGACAAAGCTTTGGTAAATACATCAGCATACTGATGATTTGTGTTAACATAATTTAAACTGATAATATTTTCATTATATTTTTCTTTAATGAAATTATATTTGATGTCTATGTGTTTGCAACGCTTGTGGAATTCACTATTTTTGATAACATTAATTGCACTTTGATTGTCTATGTTTATAATCACACACTCTTGTTTAAATTCACCAATTTCTTTTAAAAAGTGTCTTAACCAAATGGCCTCTTTTGTGGCAGCACAAGCAGCCATGAACTCTGCCTCTGTTGTTGATAAGGCCACTGTTTGTTGTCTTTGGGAAGACCAGGTAATGGCAGCTCCATTTTTGAGAAAAACATAGCCAGTTGTTGAACGCCTTGTTTCAACATCGTTTGCAAAGTCAGCATCACTGTACCCTATTACATCAGTGCTGTCTGGCTTTGATGTATAGCATAATCCAAAATCTTTAGTTTCTTTTAGATACTTGAGTATCCTCTTTACAGCGTTCCAGTGAGATTCATTATGACAATTCAAAAATCTACTCACCTGACTGACTGCAAACAAAATGTCTGGTCGGCTTACAGTTGCTGCGTGTATGAGCGATCCAACAGCTTCTCTGTAGGGATATTTTGTTTCAGACTGCCCTTCAACTTTCAAAAGTTTGACATGTGGATCAGCTGGAACACTGTTAGGATTAGCTTCATCCATGTTGAACTTTTTCAACATTTGATCAATGTATTTGGTCTGGTGTATGAAAATATGATTATTAGATTTTTCAATTTGCATACCTACAAAGCAGGAAAGAGGATATGTTTTAACATCAAAATTAGTTTGAAGATCATTAATGACTTCAGTTAAAATTGTTTTATCTTTACAGAATAAAAGGCCATCATCAACATATAAACATAAGTAACATTTTACACCTCTGATTAATCCAATGTAAATGCACTGATCTGCTTTAGTTCTTTCGAATCCAAATTTCTTTAAAACAGAGTTGAATTTGGTATTCCAACATCGTGGTGCCTGTTTGAGCCCATATAAGGATTTGTTGAGTTTACATACCATGTTTGGTTTACAGTCCAATCCCTCAGGTGGAGTCATGTATATTGTTTCCTTAAGGTCACCATACAGAAAAGCAGTAGTGATGTCGAATTGGATGATCTCTAAATGTTTCTGAGCTGCAAGTGATAATAATAAACGTACAGAGTCATACCTCACTGTTGGTGCAAAAGTTTCATCGAAGTCAATTCCTGCTGTCTGTGCATAACCCTTAGCACAGAGTCTAGATTTGTAACGAGGACCTGTTGGTTCATTCTTGATGCGAAACACCCACTTACATCCAATGGGCTTAGTGTTTTGGGGTTTTTCTACCAATGTCCAAGTTCCATTTTTATTATGTGATTCTAATTCTTCTTTTATTGAAGTTTTCCACTTTTCAGAGTCAATTGAGGTTGAAGCTTCTTTGTAATTCTGAGGGATAGTTTCATCACTGCAGCACAGGTAAGTTTTATCTTTATTTTCATTTTTTAATAATTCTCTGTTTCTTGGTCTCAATGTAATCTTAGAAGGTGTTGATGATGTTTGAACATTTATATGTGGTTTATAATCAGAATCTGAGTTATCGTCTTGATCTGATAAATATTCACTAGTGGTATCTGAAGTATCTGCTGTATCATTGGAATTCAGAGATGTGTAATCATCATTTTGTTCCAGTGATGTTTCTTCTTTCTCTGTCAGATTCATAGGAAGATAGTTTCTACTTACTGTGGTCTCTAAGAAAACAGCATCTCTGCTTTTAATAACAGTTTTAGAAGCAGGTATTATGAACCGATACCCTTTGGTATTATCACAATATCCAATAAATATGGCTTTGTGTGATTTACTGTCCCACTTCTTGCGTTTTTCTTTTGGGAGATGTATCATTGCTTCACAGCCAAATATTTTTAGATGGCTTATATTTGGTTTCTTCTTAGACCATGTTTCTTCTGGAGTTTTAAAAGCCAGTGAGCGTGTTGGAGTTCTATTAATAAGGTAAGCAGCTGTGTGTACTGCTTCTGCCCAATACAGTTTCGGAAGTTTTGCATTAATTAACAGACATTTTGCTTTTTCAACAAGTGTACGATTCATTCTCTCGGAAACACCATTTTGCTCGGGTGTATAAGGTGTTGTAGTTTGATGAACAATACCAGCTGTTTTTAGGAACTCTGAAAAATCATTACTTAAATATTCAAGTCCATTGTCTGTTCGCAAACATTTTATACTGCACTCCAATTGATTTTCAACTTCACATTTAAATTCTTTGAATTTTTGAAGAGCCTCAGATTTCTTCTTTAGGAAATAAACATACACTTTCTTTGAAAAGTCATCAATAAATGTGATGAAGTATTTTGCACCGCCAATGGAAGTGGTCTCCATCGGTCCACATATATCTGAATGTACAGTTTCAAGTAATTGTGTAGCTCTTGTTTCACTTGACTTGAACGGCAGGCGTGTTTGTTTACCTTGTAAGCAAGTCACACAGGTCAGATTGTCAGCTTTCTTAGATAATTGCACACCGTCTGTATTTTCTTCAATTTTCTTTAAATCACTGAAATTGAGATGCCCCATCCGCTGGTGCCAGAGATAAATATCTTGGTTATCAACATCAGATATGTATGCTTTAACATTGTATAGATTTAGCCGGTACATATTGTTGATTAAGACAGCGGTTGCAACTATTTTCTTGTCACTGTTCAATATTACACAACCTTCATTATTGAATTTGACTTCACCACCATGATTTACAATCTGGCTGACTGATAGTAGGTTTGTTGCTAACTCAGGCACATACAAAACATTTTGAAACAAAACTTTGTTACACTGACCTCTATCGTTACAGATATCCAAACTCAGCTGACCGGAGCTTTCTACAGGTAAGGATTTGTTATTAGCAACTGTAATAGTCTTGATTAGTGGCACTGTTTCATTATGCAATAGTTGTTTGTGTTTGGTCATATGCATAGAGGCACCAGAGTCTATATACCAGGCATCGCTGTTTCTGACAGAAGCTATGAACGCAGCGGCATAATTTGAATTTTCTGGTTTCTGTTTTGTCTTAGACTTGCACTCTGTGCTTATGTGGCCATATTTGTTGCATTTGAAACAACGGGGGCCTTTTTGATTTGGCTTTTTAAATACCTTTTTCTTTGAGTTAGTTGCAAAGGCATTTGTATCGCTGGTAGTCATTTTAACATCCTGCAGAATTTTTGCTTTGACAGAATCGGCACTTATTGTCATACCGGAACTTTCGATGGCTATTATCATCGGTTTGTATGTTTCAGGTAGACCGGAGAGAAGCAGGGTTCCCAGCCACTCATCATCCACTTTGAATCCGATATTTCGCAGCTTATGAGCTGTGGTGACTACTTTACTAACATATTCTTCTACATTTTGACACTCTGCGAGACTTGTGGTACATAATTCACGAAGTAAACCTACTCGGCGTGTTAGCCCTGAGTCATCGAAAGCATTCGCAAGGTTGTCCCAAACTTCCTTTGCTGACTTCGCATCTTGTATGTGAACATAATTTACGGAGTCCACTAGCAAGATCATCTTAGTTCTTGCCTTAAGATCACGTTTTTTGTCTTCCGCGGCGCCGGTTGGTTTTTCTATGCAGTCCCATAATTCCTCGTGTTCAAGGTAAGTTTTGACGGCGAATCTCCATGTGGAGTAATTATCGCGGCCAGTTAGTTTTTCTATCAACGCCAGCGGGTTATTTGAAGACATTTTCAGCACTTAGAAAACTTTTCTTTTGGCGGCAACACGTTACTATTAGGTTAACTTTTACGACTTTTATGCACTGGTTTATTTTCACTTTTCACTTTGTCCAGGGCAACTGGGCCCTTAACCTCTTGATTTTAAATAAAATAGTGGAATATGGTTTACTAGAATTATATTTTAATTAGTTAGAAAGATTTTACATTAGGTTTTCTCGTAGTGACACAGAGTAGAAGAGCGGGGTTCACAGAGGCACAGATTAACAAGAATGAATGACATTTGGAAGGCGCGAAATTTAAATATTTTCAACATTATAAAACAATTTTGATACGGTAAGAACATTGCTCTACTAAGGATTATTTAAAAAGAGTTATAGAAATTTTTGCTTAATAAGGAGTTTTAATATGACTTGGTTTCAGGGTTGGAAATACTCGTAAAAACAGTGTTTTCCTAAAACAAACAGTTCAAAATGTTTTAAATAAGTGTTTTTTTTTTTAGTTTCTGGTTATTTTTTAAAATTAATTCCACCTTGTTTGTTGATGTCTAAACGTATAAATCAATTATGTTTCATTTCTAGACTACATCTTTTCAAATTTACCCTTTGAAATGATATTTTTACGAAAAAAGATCAATGGAATAAAAACATGTGATCTAAAAATTTTAAGCATTATTTCATTTATTATAGTGTCAATAAAAGTTAAAAATATGACATAACAATGGCATTAAACTCAAAAGGTTTTATGTCAAACTATTTAGACTCCTGAATATTAATTTATTTTCATTTTAATATGCATTCATCTGCCTTAAAAAGTAGTTGAAACCGGTAATAAAAAACACTGTTTAATTTCAAACTGTTTTAAACAGGTGTTTTAAAACAACTTGTTTTAATCATGCCAACTGCTTGGTTTGTGATACGAGTAATACGAGTATCACACAAGTGTTTTAATACTATTTAAATACTCTCATAGGCTAAATCCTGTTAGGTTTAATTTGTTAAACACAGTCGTGTTTAACTAATTAAACCTAAAAAAAGGTCAGTGCAGCAGTCATGTTGGCAAAGGAAGATGCGGGACGCGTGAGAGAGAGGACAGCGTAAACCTTACATCCCAGCCGCAGTGGTAAACCCAGAACGTAAAAGGCTATTAAAGAACGCCGTGAATTTAAGTCAGTACAAGTGTGACAGTATCTCCCGCTTGGCCTGGGTAGGACTCATTTAATGATTTTATCATGAAAAAAAAGTCATGGGCCATGCCCGGGTCGACAGCGCGTTGTGTTCTACGAGCGCCTCAAATAGCGTCAGCATGATGACGGGGTCCCCCTCTAGAGGGCTAAAGCCTGCTGGCGTCGCGGATTACCGTGACCCCGGAACATAAAGGGCTATTTGAAGGACACCGTGGATTTTAGTCAGTACAAATCTGACAGTCCCATCCAAGGACTGCACTCCTTGTCATAGGCACAGTCCATTACCACCGGGAGACAGAGAAACCAACGGTTTTGATACTTGCTGGATTTTAATGAAGGAGCAAAGTTAGCGAACGTGAATGTGAGAAAAAACAAAGTAAATTTTAAATGTCAATAAGGTCGAAAATCGCTTGAAGCTGTTTTTTAACTTGCTGTCGTTAAGCAATTTAAAAAACAGTTTCAAACGATTTTCGACCTTATTGACATTTATACAAAAACCGGAATTTAATGAAGGAACAATGTTAGCGAACGTGAAAGTGAGAAAAAACAAACTAAATTTTAAATGTCAATAAGGTCGAAAATAGTTTGAACATGTTTTTTAAATTGCTTAACGATAGCAAGTTAAAAAAACAGACACAAACCGGATTTTAATGAAGGAGCAATGTTAGCGAACGTGAAAGTGAGAAAAAACAAACTAAATTTTAAATGACAATAAGGGCGAAAATCGCTTGAAGCTGTTTTTTTAACTTGCTATCGTTAAGCAATTTAAAAAACATGTTCAAACTATTTTCGACCTTACTGACATTTATGCAAACACCGGATTTTAATGAAGGAGCAATGTTAGCGATCGTGAAAGTGAGAAAAAACAAACTAAATTTCAAATGTCAATAAGGTCGGAATTCGCTCCAACTTGTTTAGTTACTTCTCCATATCTTTTAACAATAATCGGTTCACAACTGAAAATTCTGTAGGAAATTTGACAATTAATTCCTCTTTTTCTACCCCTATAGGCCGAGTTTAATTTTGATATTTAAATGGGACCAACTTTCAGATAAACTCTGTCCAACAAAAAAAAAAGATTTTTTGATATTGGACCACCTTAGAGAAAGTATATATTTTTTATTTTTTTTTATTTATGACCATCATAAATAAAAAAAAATAAAAAATATATACATGTCGAATTGAGAACCTCCTCCTTTTTTTCCGTCGGTTAAAAAATATATTTTAACATAATAAAGTAGAGCAAGCTGAGATGCGTAACTGCGCGTCATCACCGTTAGAGCGAGAGAAGGTGCGAGCGAGAGGGACCAACAAAAATTCGTCGTGGACCTCACGTCCAATCGCTCCGGCCGTCCACCGGCCACTAAAGAATTTCTCTTGTAATTCTCGTTTATAAACACTTTTTGAGAGGTTATAATTTGAGATATTTTTTTATTGTTGAAAAAAGCGCTTTAGGTACATTTTTTTTTTGAATTTGCTTTATTGATCTGTTGACATCAAGATAATGTAATATTACATACCTACGATGCATAGTTCCTATGAAAAAAACACCATTTAAGTATTAAGAGATGAAATCCGAGAATTTTGATGATATTCTGCCATCTTAATTTATTTTTCTATTGCGGTCATTATGCGCTGATCAGATTTTTAAATTAATTCTTCATTGTCTCAGATTGAGTGCACCAATGTAACTCGAAATGACGTTGGGCAGGAAAGAGCTGTTTTGAACGCTTGATTTACCTAATATAATCTACTTAAATCAACTTTAAAAAAATAACTATCTGTTACTTATATTATGGTTATTTATGTGCAATAATAATATTTCAAGCTATTGCACTATTTTGTTCAAAAATCACAAACAAAGTTACGCAAATAATTCGGCGCGCGTGAATTTTAGAAGACCTGCCCCTTAAGATTTCACACTCGTTGCCAAAATGACCTATTCAATTTAGATTAATTTTACTTTTACATATTTTTTTGTAAAGTGAAATTTATCTTTTGGAATAAAACATAAATACGAGTATCATTATAAACGTCTTAATTTTCCGCTACCTCATTCGTATTCCATTCATTTTATTATCAGTTTAATTCAACTTATGCTATAAATATAAATTATTGTTTTCATTGAAAAAAGTAAATGTAGGCAGCGCATTGTTATTTCTCTTCATGCTACGTAATTTCCGTTTCTGTAACAGATGCATTAATAAGTATTATTTGATATTTAAAAAATTCGCATTCACTTAAATTGAGATTCTAGTATTTTTACATTTAAAGAATGACTGGTATTTACGATGCAACTTTTACGATGGGAACAAACTTGAAATCGTGAAAAAAAACAGCTGTTCAGTACATTTATGTTTGTCTAATGTACTGAACAGCTTATATTGTTTTCACGATTTCGGCTTTGCTCCCATAGTAAAAATTGTTTGTTATCATGAGCACAATCACGTGTTTAAGTTTCGTACACTAATTACCAGTCACCCTATATGTGTATTTAAAATCAATGTTCATTAAACACTCTAATTCGAATTTAAATGTTGCTCCAAGTTATATTAAATGTCAAAATGTATGTCTAAACAGACATTAATCATAACTTTCAGCACTTTAAGCAACTTTTTAAATATACTTAATACTACGTCAGTACATCTACAATTTCTTTTAAAACACGTTTACTAATAGGAATAGAAAAGATCTTTTAAACTGAAACAACCACTTGAAATTAATTAATCAAGACTATTTATCAATGTTAAATTCTGCATGAAAATGTACGAGTATCTTATTGTAGCATATTGCAAAGAGGTGGAACATATCTTTTCAGCAAGAAAAAGCCGAAACAGTATGTACCTAACCATCATTGAACAACTGAAAAGGAGTCTTTAGGATTCAAACGACCTTATGTTAGTGAAACAAAGGGTTAAAACATATAAAACTCCACCAGTAAATAACAAAGAAGGACGGTTAAAATGGATAGGTTAAGTATACAAAAAATCTTTTGATCCGACATCTCTGCCATTGTTATCGTTTTCAAAAAGAGGCCAGACCTTTTAGAAGCGTCACCTTTGCTCTTCTCACTTTTTCCACTTTGTTTCATCTCGGTTTATGCTTCATTTCTTGCTACGACCAATATTAACAACATAACTATTAATGTTAGACAAACTTTATCTCATAAAAATGTCTTCTTACTGCGAAAAGTCGGGAACTTGAGAGCAAGTTCTGCTCTGGCTGGATATGAGTCACAATTTATAGCCTACAGTTTATCTATTAACGTTTAAGTTTCTCTGTGTGGAGGTTAAGAGTTTAAGATACGATATTTGGCAATCATTACCAAGTTTTACTTGTTCAAGTTATGTAAAATAAGAATTTGGTAGTTTTAAAGTACCTGCGTACCTATTCGCCTTTTGTTAACTGAGATTATCGTAAATATCTTTGTTGTAGTTCATAGTTACCTTCATAAATATTGATTAATAAACTTAAAATTGTAATAATCAATCACACGAAGTCTCCTGCCGATCTAATTAGAATAATCTTCAAACGAATAACAATATTATCTTTCACAAGCTCCTTTAAGAACTATTTAGTTTCAATAATATCAAATGAGACAGATTGAAAAGCGCCCTTTTAGATACGGAATTGCAGCAATTTTCTAGAAATTGCTTATTAATCACAAGGTTATTGAGTAAAGGAATTTATGTTGTTTTCGTTGCAGAAAGAGCTATTTTATTACGCAAGTGCAGCCATAAAACTTCTGCAGTAGTAATTACACTGTTTGTGATAATTACATGTAGTTAGTACAGCAGTATCTTTCATAGGCGTAGCCACGGTGGGGCAGGGTGGGGTGCTTGCCCCACCCTGACTCCGACTTGTTAGGTGTCTTTTAACCATAATCAAATAATGTAGGTACTTACCTAACACAATACCTAATACCCATAAGAAACCTCACACTCCACAATCGTCAGACAACACAAAAAATATTTAGAATTTGCCCCACCCTGAGCACATATCTAGAATTTTGCCCCACCATGTGCTGGTTACGCCCATGGTATCTTTCCGTACAGTAGAAGGTAATCATTTACATCTTATTTCTATAAATATGTATCACACAAAAACCACAGAACGGTTTACATCTTCGCGGGACTGTCTGATCAGGTAACCGTGACCCTGAAACGGAAAGGGCAATCTAAAGATCACCGTGAATTTTAGTCAGTACTAGTCTGACAGTCCCTCACATCTCGCTTTGGGTGGGAGGAATCATTTGATGACTTTACCGCGATAAAAAAAAATTAACATTTATAACCTGGGACTTTATTTTGATACATTTTTTTTTCTTCATTTTGGCCCAATAATTTATCGACGGCGCAGTCAAAGCCTACATCTCCTACATCTAAATACATAAAGATTCCCTGATCCCGCTTTGACGTTTCATAAACCATAGCCATCATGAAGAAGACACCAATTTAGTTAATCCGGAGATTATTTCCTTAACGTACCCAGTAACAGTTTCCTCTTTGTAACGTTAAGGTGGGTCTATGCTTACGAGCCGAGTACGAGTGGAGCACGAGCCGAGCACAACATCGTGCAATGTGAACCGACTTACAAACTGACTGTACTCCACCTATTAGCGATTTTTTGACAAACATAAAGAGGTTTGCAGTGCATTCGAGGATAGTGATTGTTACATAGAGGTTATTCTTTTAAATTGGCCAACAAGGGGAAATCCGAATCAACTGAATGAAAATAAAATAATAATATATTATAGTAGAGCGTCGATTTTCCGAACTAATGGGAGACATGGGTGTTCGGAAAACCGGTTTTTTCGGATAATCGAACTACCATATGTTTTTTGTTTCAGATAGGTTTGCTCTTGACTCTAGTCCAGGTTAAAGGGATTAGAGAAAAAGCCTACAATGAACCGAGCTTACCCAGAAGAAACCTGTTCACTATTACTTTTTTTACGACCCAAGAAGCTTGGCTTGCACTAATTTTCTGTGCACATCATGAAGGAAGATTGTAAGCCCACAGTGAGAGCTCGCAGTTCGGTTATGCGGCCGTTCGGTTAACCGACGTTCGTATAATCGACGGTCTACTTTACAAATTAATGTAATTTTTTCATTCATTCTATTTACCAACTTCCGCCGTCCCGATTATTTTCTCCCGGTACATTGAAATTATTCTTATGTGAAACAGAGTCGAATGGCATTAAAATGAAATTGGTCATTAATTTTTGTGGACAACTCACAAAAAGAAAATTATGAAGACCTTATTATTAACATCAAAAAACAGATCAGATAAAGGTTCATAAGAAAGTTTTCCGAATCTCATATATGAATGCGGATTTTCCTCAATTTTCGAAATGAAAAGAATGACGTTGGCGCTGTGGCTAAGCGCTTGGTCTACTGCACACGGGACAAATATTTGTATGAACTACAAATAGTTGTTCCGGTCCTAGGTGTTTGTGTATGTGAGTTTCTATGTTTGTAAATGCACCCACGATACAGTAGAAAGTCCTAGTGTGGGGCAAAGTATTTATGAAAAAAGACTTGATACCGTTAGTAGAGCGTCTCGACTTGTGCTCAGCTCGTGCTCGACTCGTTAGCATAGACGTGCCTTAGGGTGCTCCCACATCTAACGACGCGGATTCGGATTTTTCCGTCGCCCTTTCTCTTTCTGTCGCTTAGAACTGCCATTTGCTAGACCGAGACAGAAAGCATAATGCGATCGCATGCGACGGAATCTTCAAGGCGGCCGCTTGTTATCGCATTGTCTCGGTCTAGCAAATGGCAGCTCTAAGCGACAGAAAGAGAAAGGGCGACGGGAAAATCCGAATCCGCGTCGTTAGATGTGGGAGCACCCTTAACGTACATGTAAAGTTATCAATTTGAATAGTAAGGGAAGAGATTAGTAGTTACACTATCATAAGATATGCCTATAGCAAAGGATGTGCCGTTCATCTTCAAAAGGATTAAAGTTGTTAGACAGTGAGTACATTATGTGGAAACTAGACAGTTTTGTCAACTTCTAGTCTTGATAAGTGGCTTTTGTAGAATACTAATGTATCATATCTAGACTGAACAGACTCGTGTTGTTTCAAAAAGAAAATTACGTCTACTTTAAGAATGTACTTTTTTCTTTACATTAGGACTAGTATCCAGTCTGTAGAGCTTATGTAGTTATGTATTTGTAACTTTAACATATATAATGTAAGCCTTTCGTAGTTCGGCAGCTGTACCTAATATGTAGAGAATACAGATACAGGCAATGATATTTTAGTAAACAGATATGTTATGAGCGCGCAAAAAGTGAAGACCAGAAAATGTCCTGCGTGGGACAATTGCAAGTCTATGATGCCGACGTTCGGGGGGATTGATGACGCGTGTCGCTGTTTGTTTATCTCGCTGTCACTTTTTTCTTATTGCATTTTATCAAGCTATCCTTTTCACTTGTAGTGGAATGTAATGTGTGAATAAAAAGTGTGTATGTGTATAATAAAAACTGCCGCTCGGCGCGGAACAGTTTTTTCTTTTGTTTTGTAAGCGTATAACATATCTGTATATTAGAATATCATTGGATACAGGTATTCTTTTTAATTGGCAAACAGGAGATATAAAATTCGAAACATGTTTACGTAATTTATGTTTACCGACTTCTAGCACATTCGGTTTTGTTTACTTATTTGTACGTATTTGTATAGTGCTAGAATGTATTAACATTCTAGCACTAATGGCCAGGAGAACCTTTTAACTAACAATAACATTTGAAGGAAGATAAATTGTTTCATTTGAATACTAGTTTAGATTAGACACACAGAGTTAATATTGTTGTTTGTTGTAGTCCTATTCTATGTATATGAAAGTCAGTTGTACTAGTACAATCCCTAAAGTCTCCCATTGGTGACTCTTAATCTCAGGATTTCCGAGGCTAAGAGATCGACCTCGGCTCTCTAGACTGCATTCTTTAGCAGTGTTACAAAATGTACTTCAAATAAACTCTTTGTTTCGCTCCGAGTAGAGCTACTTGTGGGTTCTTGATGCTTTTCTTCTGTGTTGATGGATTTTATTTATAATGTAGGTATTTTCTGTGCTCTCACACAAAGAGAATATGAGTGGGAACATTATACCCACAGTTTTATTTTCAAAGTGATTTTCGTTAGTACGTAGAAAAAGACAGCTAGGGTCTACCAATACGTTTTTATTCAATCAATCAACTCAGACATACCTATACCTACATATCTCGCTGTCCATTGTAGCACAAAAGATAGCTACGAAAGAATTCTCGAAGAAGCCCTAGAATTACCGGCCTGTAACATCAAATCATAATTTAAGTTTGAGCTGGAACCAATCCACAATCATATCACACCCTCATCAAACACAAACATAAATCACATTTAAAGCGGCCCCGTTTAGCTGAACGTTTCGCAAATTACCAAGACGTTTTTTCCTTTCGTACAAACTGCACTTGGGTTGTAAGGGACGGTGGTAACTGGCACAACGCCATACTTATCAGCCGGTTGCTCGCCACCCACGCATCACTAGTCAGAGCACGTACACTAAATCTATATTTCTCGCGGAGCATGAATGTAAGCAAGTTTTAAGAACATCTGCTTGCGATGTCTGCCCCTGGAAAATTGAAATGATATAAAATCTATGTACATAGTTACATGAGGCACACGTATAAAACATAACAACGTTAGAGTCGGAACAAGGCAATCTTATTGAACAAATGTTACATTTTTATTCAGTAAACATTCCCGGCTTCGCACAAATACTGATTTATTCGACGTGTGAGGAAATTGTTTAAAGTTTTTTATCGTCTCCTCCCCCGATCAGTTTTTTTAGACTGGCCCGAGATTGCCAGCGCGCATCTCTGCATGATTTACAATTGAATGAAGATTATATCCTGCGACTGGAATCACTAACACTTTCATATTACATTTGTACCTGTAATTTCTGTTCTGTCAGAGGGTCTTATGGATTTTCAATTTACTTCAAGTAGATTTCTTTAAACGGTCTTTATATCCTTCTACACGAACATGCTTGGAGCACAAAGTTTAATACTGCACGGATATTTTACTAGTAATCTCGGCGAAATTGTGAATTGGTTGCATTTGTATGGATTGGGAACGTATTACCAACAAAAAACAGCAAAAACTATCTTGTGAAAAAACTTCTCGTAGTAAAAACAAAACAGAATTTCGTTAGCGAGATCAGGTGGCAGATATTACTTGGCAAAAGTTTATTTTTGCACCAGATCTGTCCGAAGTAAGAAGCGAAACTTGGCCAATAGGAGACAATACCTATCTTTCTTTTTCTTGTCAAGATAGTCTATCTACTTTGTTTAACACCCATTTTACTCTTACAGTAGTGTCCGGAAAAACTGTGGAAATACTTAGAGTTTCTAACTAAAACTAAAGTCTATTTTTTATTTCTTTGTACATATACAGGTATTTTCATGGATTAAACATAGTCTTTGTGACTGTATCATCATCATCATCATATAAGGCAATTGCCTTCCAGATCTGAACGTAAGCCTTCGCGAGTAAAACCAGCATTGGGCATACCGCATCCATTAACTGCTAGCCAGCATTTCCACTTCAGCATGCTGCTTCCACCCGCAATGTTGGTGACATTAGGTATCTTACCTACGTTGCGAATTCTATCCACCAGAGAAACCCCATTCTTTGCTCTAACATGCTGAAAAATTTGTGGACTAGGACAATACTGAATATCCACATTTCGGCACGGGGTTCTCATTACGGGGAGGAGGCGCATATTACGTGCAAACATAGTAAATATATCGTATGCAAATCAAAATATAAGTACGAGGGGTACAGTATATTCAATTACTTACCAAACTGGACGAGTAGTAATAAAAAAGCCCTCTAAACAATAAATTCATTTTACGGTTTATATTTTTAGCGTACGTATTCATTTAACTGAATAAAATAGTATTAGCTCATCGGTATCAGTAAAAGCATTCGTTTTATTTGTAGGCAAAATTAAAATTGTATAGATCTGTTTCTGAACCCAAAAATGAATATTATTGAGGTTTTTTCAACCGTTATCTGTTCGTGGATGAAGTAACTAGCGATAAAAATATCGGAAATTCTAAACTGTAATTAACTTATTGGTACAGTTTTTGCTGTATTACGAAGGTCTTATTTTGTAGTAAAAAACTGAAATATCGTGGATAAACGAACTTTATCGGTATTTTAATATCGTTTCTTTACAAGAAGTAGATACCTATTTACTGAGTAAATTATATAAGTCACTTACTACTTCATCATTTTTGTTAGTTAAGTTATTTACAGGCTTAGGGCGAGTCATTTGGTTAGTAGATAAATCAACTGTCAATAAATCTCTTTTCTTTCTTTCTCTTCTATATATAACTATTAGTTTAAATTATATAACTATATGAATGTTAAAATTATATTTGATATGGGATTAGATACTCGTATGACAACAAGTTTGGTTGACTTTTGATCAAACAACTCGCCTTGGTTGTCAAAAGTTTTTAACCATTTACAGTTTTGCAGAGATTAATAAAAATCAATGTAAAAGTCTATAATTAAGAACTATTTATCCAACATTGTAAACCGGCCACGGGATACTTCATCAAAACGACAGGCATATGAAATGATACCATATTCAATCCACATACTCAATTTGAATAGCACATTAGTGCTCTAAATTTATATTTTATTTAAGAGCCCTTTTTACGTTATCATTTTAGGTTAGTGATCAGATCAGGCTATTCTATCTAAATTGTTTCTGATAAAGTTTATGGAGTGGAAAACGCAATGTTTCCATAAGCCGGTAGCTCTTTTTATGATGTTGGTCTCGCTTGGTAGACAAGTGCTTGCGTTTCGCTTAGAAACTTAATAAAACGCAAGCGTTTGTGTCCACAACGAGCTCGCGATATCGTAATTCTAAACAAGCCATTTTCCAGTGTTGTGTCACTTTTCAAAAAGGGATTCTCTCTACTTTTTTTTATAAGGGAAGCGAAAAGGTAATTCAATTATTTATACACATTATTTCCATTTTCACTGGTGCCTTTTTTGCGTTAAATCCAGCTATAAGTACTAAAAATAAATGTGTAAAGATCCTGTAAGGTTCACAATTTTTTTACATAAAATTATTGCCGAATCAGGGGTAGCGGTTTGTTGTAACAGATCCCTTAAAACTTCACACACGTTTTCTGAATGTTAAGCGTCAGTAGCTGAGAGAGAACACACATACATAGTTTACAGATCTGACAGGAAGACACTTTCAATTCATTCCTCAAGGGAAATAACACTAACACGACCTTAGGACATTATCTTCGGCTCGCATAGGGTAAAGATGACATGTTAACAACGCTCATAGGACACTCTGTGTAGATTACAAAATAAAAGTGGTCCACCAAGACATATTCTTGGATTATTTCTTAAAATCAATTTTCTTCTTTGACCGTTCAAATTCTTTGAAACACACATAGAAACCGTGTTAAAATCTGTACTGCTTTCAAACATTGTTTATTTCTTGCTATGTCTAAAAGAGGCTTATTTGCTTGTAATAACACACATATTTGCAAGGTTGCTCGCAAGTTCCTAGAGTTGCTCAATTATTGCGGTTCAGAAGGTCTCTGCGGTCAGCTTGTCGCAATCTCATAGGTGTTCCGTGTTAGCACAATACAGTCCCGCAAGAGTCTGCTGAGCTGTAGAGAAACTACTTACTACTCGTGCAGCAGCTAGTTTGCAAGCTTGCAGCTTAAAGAGGATACTTAGCACTTTAAGTTGTTGGACACAGAGTTTTACAAAGAAAAACTGCTTTTCTTTCAAAGAAAATCCAAAAGCTTTAATTGAAACTAGAATTTTATATCTGTGTTGCCTTTTGTTTCAGTGATAAAGTTGCTTGATTGGATCAAAGTGAAGTCAATACGATTTATCTAACAAAATTCTCGTTGCAGGGCTAATAAAACAAAAACTCAACAGAACCTGTTTTAAGTTTTTTTTTTAATAATTTCTTAAAAGCCTCCCGAACCGATCGACCTCAAACACTTATTCACTTAATTAATCAAAAGAAAAAATACAAACATTTAATGAGGAACTCAACGTTAAGTGTTGGCAAAGCTTATTAATTAGGAAAGCGTCGATTTCCTCGCAGTAACTCAATTAAGAGTCGCTAAAAGCTAGCAGAAACTCAGCAGTGGCCACTTCAGGTAGCCTGGACAGGTGGAGACATTTCAAAATATTCCCTCGGATTCGAGTACCACTTTCAATTGAAGAAAATTTAATAGACCATTCAACACTAGCTTATTGAAACCCGGGCCGTGCCATCGTGATTCATATAAAATACCGCGCTTCCAACGCTGTTTGTAAAGGTATGTAGGCATCGATTGTATAATTTGTGTGACGTGTCATGCTACCGAGGCACCTACTAATTAGCATAAAGCTTTTTTGGATGATTGCCAAATTTAAGAAGTAGAAAGGAAGCTAAGATGCTGAAATAACGATTTTTACCGACACACTGAAAATTTATGTCTTTGGACAAAATATCTCAAGTATCTTACAAACTCGATAACAAAAGGTTACAAATAATAAACTGAAATATCTAGGATCTATTTTCAGCACAACTAACAATACAATGGGAAGTCCATCGATCAGTTTCACAAGTTTTCGTCGAATTAGTACTGTAGTAATTGACAAGTCTCGATTCGCTGGCGGGGAGGAATTGTTGCTGCCCAGCCAGACGTCTTGCTGATTACTATTGATCGTGGTTAGTGTAAACAATGGGAAGCAACTAATTATTCAGTACAACAGAATTTACAAATTCTCTAGTTGCTTGGCTCTAGTCTGTGTTTCTTGAAAATAATAATTCAGGGCTACGCACGCTTTCTTGAACAGGTTAGCGTGATACCCGGTATCAGGCATTCTAAGCTAAGTAGCCGAGATCTTGTAAACATAATTATACGAAACATTTGAAAATTAGCAAAACAAAAATGTGCTAGACTTCAGCGTGAAAAGCGCAAACTAAATGCAACCTTTTATATAAGAATAAGAAGTGGGTGTTTCAGTGTAATATATTTTCGTATATATAAGAGTTTACTGAGTAATTATGAACATCATAATATTCACGGTAATCCTAATGCCATACTAGTTCGAGGTGCAGCGGTAGGAACTCCGGCGACGCGATCTCAGGAGTAGAGAGCGAACGACTGTCGCAACCGAGGAAATAGGCGGCACGGCGTCCTGACCTCCCGCAGGACGCAGGTCCTCACCGGACACGGAAGTTTCGGAAGGTAGTGACCTCCCGAAACCCTCCGTGTCCTTGTGAGACACAGTTGTGTCTGATGTGGAAGGAGTAAACGCCTGGGTGTCACCACTGCGAAGATCACCCGGAGGACACGGTAAAGCATACGATCCCAAGTAACACAAAAGTTTGAATAAGAGCTGAGTATGTGCAGTCATGAAGATTATAATCTGAATACCATACTGCGTAACGTCTGAGTAAACACCTATTCAGACTTTATTCAAGCAAAACAGGCCCCAAAATCAAATGCATAAAGCTTAATAACTTCTGAGTAACATCTGAGCAGGAGCTTTACAATGGTGAAATCATCTTAATAACTTCTGATTAACAGCTGATATAGCTTTTATTAAGCTCTTACTCATACAATATTCAGTTTATGTCAATTTCGTTACTGGATTCAGAATTTATTCAGCATTACTTTTTTGGTAAACAATAATACAGATTTTATTCAAATAAATTGTGAAAGTAGACAATCAGAAATCTTAAATGTCGGTGATGGAGTCATTGCATGACAAAAAATGGCGAAGATAATAAAACGGTAAGCAAAAGTTTCAATAATTAAGTTATAGGTTTGCTACATGTTAATTCTTAGTGCGAAAATTATTTTGTCGTAAATAGTTTATGATTTTTTTGATTATTTTTAACGCGCCGCTTGAATAATCAAGATAAGTGATTGTAAATATTATTTTCGTAAATGCATGCTCGGTCTGACTAAAATACTTATGACGAAATTTCTAATTTTAGCAATTCCAATGGAACTTAGGATAAATTGGATTGAAAATTTTGTAGTTGTAACATTCAGCATTCATGTAATCTTGGTGAATTTCTTGTAATTATAATAACCCACAAAACAAAAAATGGCGATCGCTTCATTGCTGAATAAAAGTGAACAAGAATCTAGTTACTCAGATCTTACTTGAATAGACTCATTTCAATACGCTTACTTCTGAATAACAGTTGAATAGTTGACCACATTTCTACATTAATTCACGTTTTTAGGGTTCTACATTCAGTGGAATAATCGCTACAAAATAATATAATATTTTTTTGTTGCAGATCGATCCTGAAGCGAACTTTATAGTAGCCCCTATAAAATGAAAATTATCATTCTTAACCAGTAAAATATCTAATCATGTAATTGCCAATGATGAAGGTTTAAGCATTTCATAGTCTCGGAAGGAACCTTAAGTCAAATTTAAAATGTAGCCACACTACAGTCAATGGGTGCTGATGTACATCAGATAGGAATCCATGATATTTATGCGAAACGACAACTTATTGACAATTTTTTTTGAGTGATGTTGTGGAAAAGTGGAAAATATAATATAAACTTTGTAGTAAATTTTTCAATCCTATGAATGAATTGTATTTTATACCTTTCATGCACACAGTAACTATAGGTTAAGTTCCAAATGAAAACAAAGTAAACTGAAGTAAAAAAAAAAATCTTTTATTTTCATTTCGCAGACACCGCTACTCGAATCTAAAAGTGAGTGCTGTGGCTGAAGCACGCGTCATAGGCGGCGGCCACATTTTTTGCGCTCTTCAGCCACAGCAGTCACTTCAACATTCGTATCGTAAGCAATTGGGAAATAAAAACAATCTGTTTGATTTATTTGATATACGGAATCCCCTTCATTGCACGACAGCAACTCATGCTGGCTGGTACTCCGTATTTTTTTTCATACTATTATTACATTACAGATCTTGAACGTTTCCTACAATTGATTCTCAAATATTCTTTTAATGTTACCGTTTCTTTTGTTTCCAAGATTTTTGCCCCATCTTGATGTAAACAACATGAAAAACATAGCTTACAAATGATTTTAACAAACCTGATATTAAGCTATTTGCTGATATAACGTAACTGTGTTTCTTTAATTTGAATAAGAGCCTTAATAATTATTTCAACGTACAATTATTCAGTATGAAACTGTACGACAGTATTATCTAATAGCTTTATTCAGATTGTAATACATTAGTCAGCAATCAGCTGAATCAAATGCTACTAGCTTAGTAATTATTGAATATTAGCAAGTCTGATAAGATTATTCAGGTACATGCTTCCGTAGGGACTAATAAAATTCACTTTACAATTATTCAGTATCAAGCTGTAAAACAGCATTAACTTATACCTTTATTCAGATTGTTATGAATTATGCAGCAAACAGCTGAAACAAACGCTACTAGCTTAGTAATGATTGAATAATAGCAATACTGATTATGATTATTCAGATAAATGCTTCCATAGGGACTTTTTTTCAGCTTACCAATACATAGAACGCGTAATACTTAATAATGTTTGTATAATTGTCTAAAATATCTTAATTATTAAGTTTAAAGAAATGAAGTACAATATACAGGACCTATTAAGCATTAAGAATTTTACGAGTTCAAACTCAACCTAATACAACATTTAGCTATTTCTAAGGCTCTTATATAAAGAATATTCATTTTTAAACCGTATAGTTTTACAAATGTGTACTAATATACCGCTTGTGTGTTACTTGGGATGCAGGACTGCCACGCTTGGGCAGACCACCGCCTTGTCCTCACGGTGGCGATAGGCGGAGACCTTTCACACCCGGCATTGTTCGAGGCCATGCTGCGGGGCGAGATGGAGTGGGAAGCTGTCGCCAACTTCTGCGAAGCAGTCATGTCAGCCGCAGTGGTAGACCGGACGTCGGTAGACGATCTCCAACCACCGTAGGCGCGGGCATGCAGGCGGCGAGTAATGGGCGACTCGCTGTCCTACAGTGGACCATGCCTGGGTCGACGGCGCGTTGTGTTCCACGAACACTTTAAAAACTATCAGCACAATGACGGTCGGGGTCGCGGGACACATGTATACCGTGAATCCGGTTCATAAAGGGCTAATGAAGGACACCGTGAATTTTAGTCAGTACAAGATTGACGCAGTCACTCCCTCCCTGCTTTGGGTAGGAGGACTCATTTCATGATTTTACCAAGATTTAAAAAAACTGCTATATTAGTGTCGCCTTGTTCTATAGACCAAGGTATGTACATAATAAATAAAAAACTTTTTCAAAAAAAAATGCAACCGACTTCAAAACAACCACAAAAAAAGTTCAAAATAACCTACAAAAAAACTTTTCTTTCGAAAGTCGGTGACTTTATTTTATATTTCATTGACTTTGTGTCACCGACTTTCTAAAGAAAAGTTTTTTTGTAGGTTATTTTGAACTTTTTTTGTGGTTGTTTTGAAGTCGGTTGCATTTTTTTTTGAAAAAGTTTTTTATTTTATCCTTTTTAGTTTCACTATTCAACCCAAATTATTGTCAAATACATAATTTTCTTACATGTGCACTAAAATGTTGTAATCCGTAGCACCGGTAATAACAAAACAACGCCCATGGATGTATGTACACAATGAGCTAAAAATATTTACTACTGCACCAAACTAAATGAAAATTTTATGGGATCAAATGGCAGATAAACTGTATCGAACAAAAAAAGAATCATCGAAATCGGACCAGAAACCTCGGAGTAATCGGTGTAGACAAAGTTGAAAACTTTTTAGGTTTTTGTTGTTTTTTGTTGATTTTTCAAAAAGTACTAGTCCGATTTCGATAAAATTTTAATGGGACCATTTCGGAAGTATACCCTATCCAACAAAAAAAGAATTTTTCAAATCGGTTGTGAAACGACGGAGTTATGCCCGAACAAACATAAAAAAAAAAAAAAAATACAAACATCCGAATTGAGAACCTCCTCCTTTTGGAAGTCGGTTAAAAAATGTCTTATTTTACATAGGAAGTATCTAAAAAGACACCGGATTATTTAGCTCAGGTACTCAAATTAAAAAAAAACCCTTTACCTCTACTTTGTAATTTTTATTGAGGATCCTGTAATACCGGAAAAAAGTTATCTTTATTATAACGGAAGAGAACATTTTATATTTCGTAACCCTCCATTACGTAATAAGAAAGCTTGAATAAATAACATAAGTGGGTATTTATTTTTATACTTTTGAGCCTTATTTTTAAATTTCCTGGAAACTGTGTTTAGGAAGGTCTACACGCGTTGCATGGCTACGGCAACGGATTTTGACGATTAAAGATAAAATTACTGAACTTTGGAAAATTTTCACTGATTTAAGCAAGGCAAAGTTTAAAATGTAGAAATTGTTTCTGTCCGGCTATGGTCCCAAAAAACAGTCGAATGGTTTATTAGAAATAACTATGAATTTTTGTGTTTTCTTTCTAAAATAGAGATATAATTGATTATTCTGCTGGAGCGTCTTGCCACCAGCTTAGCTAGCTTCTTAGCTTTCCAATCATACTGACTCACGCAACCGTAGCTGTTTTAAAAAAAATAATTTCCTTGAATCCCTCTAACAATAGTTTAAAAAGTCGGATCCAGACCGGTGTAACGTGTAATGTAACACGAAATCTACTGGTGGCCGGCACTACGAGTATTAGCCGTATGCTCGTATAGTGTCATCCTCAAGTAGCAGTCATGTTACATTACACGGTGGATTATATTACACTTTACCAGTTTAGTTTTACCAGTCTGCACCCGGCATAAAGTAGAAACTTGAGTAAATACATACGAGACCTACGTACTTAGCTATAAAATAAGTCACAAAAACGTTTACCCCATCTCTGAACTGAAAAATTGATGTTCAAACACACATGTAGCTTGACTTTTTGAAGTTATGAGTTTATGAGTGACGCCGCCTCCCTTGGCTTCATTAGCATGTACGTGAATGATTTCTGTGTAACCGTTTAGTAACAACGGCTTTACAAAATAGGGAACGATGAACTCAAGAATTTTGTTCATGAATGAACGTAAAGTTTAAACAAAGTTTTAACTAGTAACAGTAATTTGTTCCTTATTGAGTGGTTTAAAAATATTAGTTTTGAATTGAGAGTTCTTTTTTGGAGGTTTCATCATCACCAGCCTATATTGTTCCCACTGCTGGGACACAGGCCTCCTGTGAGAGAGTGGGCCACAATCCACCACGCGGGCCCAGTGCGGGTTGGTAGATGTCACATGTCTTAAAATTTTTGGTTCTTGCACATGCCGGTTTCCTCACGATGTTTTTCTTCACCGTTTTGACAGCAGTGGTGATTAAATAAATTACACAAAGTAATGCGCCAGGCTGGGTTCGAACGCACGACCTACAATTTGTAAGTCGGGGCCGATACCACTGAGCAACTACTGCTCTACACTTCTCTTTTTGATGGTAAAATCATCGAATGAGTCCATCGACCCTGAGGGAAGCGTCAGGGACTGTCAGACTCGAACTGACTAAAATCAACCGTGCTCCTTCAAAGGCTTTTGACGTTCCAGGGTATCGGTAACTTACTTAGATAGTCACGTGAAAAATTGAGAGTGATGCGGTTGAATAACACCAGCTTTAGTAAGAAGTTGACCAACTTCATTTCGACTTTTTTGTATTATGTTCATGTGAAGAAAACCATATTGTTACCTGTTTTTTATATACATTGTCTCAGTTCAAAGAAATAGGCAGATAAGAACGCTCAGAACACGCGAGTGTGACCACCAAAGCAAATAATAATGATGAAAGATATAAGCTTATTTTCCCTTTTATAATTTTCCGTAGATTTAAGAAAATAGCGATTTCTCCGTGAAATTGTGTGTAACCAAAACTATCAGCTATTTCACTAATGTCTAGAATACTGAGAACTACCTATGTCTTTCTAAGTAATACCCTAATAACATTTTACCGACCACTAAACAGCTACTTATTGCTTACATTATTTAAAAACTCATTACTTTTTACCTATTTTCTACCGTTAGTACCTACTTAGATACAGTCTTGAGCACTTTGTATATATGTAGGTATACTAACAACACATAATACAACACAAGTACCTTTTTAAATCGTGTTGAAATCTTCAAATGAGTCCTACCACCCATGGCAGGACTGTTAGACTTTGAAGGTAACCTTGGATTTTAGTCAGTACTAAAATCCAAGGTTACCTTCAATAGCCCTTTACGTTCCGGGGTCACGCTAATTCGTTGGTCCCACGACCAACTACAAGTAACTGCAGTAAAGTTTAAACGAAAGTGATTTTCGTTTTCAATATTTTTATTGCTGTTCTATAGGGTGACTGGTAATTAGTGCACGATACTTAAACACGTGATTGTGCTCATGATAACAAACAACTTCTACTATGGGAACAAACCTGAAAACACGGAAAAAAATCTACTGAACAGCTGATTATTTTTTTCACGATTTCGGCTTTGCTCCCGTAATAAAAATTGTTTGATAACATGAGCACAGTCACGTGTTTGAGTATCGTGCACTAATTACCAGTCACCCTATAATGTTGCAATGAATTTTATTTTGAAACTCATTTCTACAAACTTTCAGGGCTTGCTCAGTAGACGAAACTGAACAATCTTCCGTATTTGTTTTTCAGGAAATGAAAAAAAAATCGGCCTCTCCATACAAACTTTCCAATCAAGTTAATAATTTTGTATGGTGAGACTGATTTTTTTTATAGGGCTGTAAGGGACAGCCTAATTCAAAATCACAAAGAATACTGGGTTTCTTTGTGTTTTTAACAATAGAAACACATAGCTATTTTAGTTCACACACGTGAACTAATTCAAAATCACAAAGAATACTGGGTTTCTTTGTGTTTTTAACAATAGAAACAAATAGCTATTTTAGTTCACAAACGTAGTAGTAGTTTTATACGAAAATTGCGATTTCACAAAAAAAAAAACGAAAACACTTGAACTTTGCAACGTGAACAATACTTACTGATTATTGCTCGTGAAGTAAAGTTTTCCGAAGCTGAGCCCCAGGATCCAATCAGTCGGCAAGTAACGAGTAGGCAGTCAGCCCTCGCAGGTACGTTCAATACGCTACAATCATACACCTATAAATTATGCCGCAAACTTACTTTTCCGCTTGCTGCTTTCACGTCACAAGTCTGACATACGCAATAACGCAATATTCGACGTATTTTGTTAAATAAGTTGTGCGACAACAACGTTCTCGACTCAACGTTTATCCGCTCACAGATAAAAAAATAAGTCATTCGATCTAAAGCTCAGGAAAATTGAAACCAACATTTTCTCTGATAATATTTTTAGAATAAAGATATTATGTTCTTTTGTGAAATTGTGTACACTCTAGCGAATTCCTGACATGCTCAAAAGCATTATATGCACAGTGGGGTATGAGATATATAGTAATGATTGGGGAATTCCGATGGGAAGACAGACGTTTACAAGATTCAGAGCAGCAATGGTGTCTAATTAATTCATACTATTATGTTACCAATAACTGAATATTTATACGTAACCATAATTCCATGTGGCACTAGTTGACCTAGTTCCATAGCTGCTGACAAAGATTCTGTTATAAGTTCTAATGCCGTGAATGTTTAGTCTTATACGTTGTGACAATATCTATTTAAACTAAGCTAGAACTGAAACCTGAGTTAGTTATTATGACTACGTACTTTGATAAGGAATTGCGACAGCCATTTAATATTAAATGGTTTTAGCGACTGAGCTCAAAGATGAACAATTTGAAACAACAGTAGTTTCTAATTACTTATCGTCTTGCATTTAGAGTGGGATTCTCTTGCAATAATAAGGTTTAATGTACTTTTTTTTTAATTACTTGCTCTGTGCCTCTCCTGGGCAAAGGCCTCCATCCACTCCTTCCACTTCTTGCGAATCGCGCTTCCTCTTTCGGGGGTTCGCCCCGCCATCTCCTTCATGGCCTGCCGCGACCCTGCCTCGCCTGTCTCAGGGCACCAGTTCTGAGCCTTTTTTGCCCACTGTTTGTCTGATACGATCGACATGTTCAGCCCAGTCCCATTTCAGTTGAACAGGATTATTTGATTATAATTGTTAGGTATAATAATGATTATTATTGTTAAACAGGGTTTATTTTTAAAACATAAGCAACGTTCCATGGGCTGTACCTTGTAAAGAGCTTTTACTACGAAATCAAACCTGTTGAAGTGCAAGCAGTGTTGGATTACTGAGTATTGGAATTACTCGCCAAAAGTTTTATGGGTACTTACTACCAATATTATTTTGAGGATAGACTTGGCAGACTGATGTCTGTTCGTTTGGATGTATTATTTTACGAAAATTGCTTATCGCCAAACTTATTTCGTATGTAAACTTTCAGGCAAGGAAGAATAATTTAGAGATTACATTTAGACACAAGATTTCATGATACCTCCGTGGACAACAGTCGTAACGTAACTGTACGTAGAGTGATGTGTCCGTTATAGGTACCATAATTTTTTAATTGTCATGCTAGACACCACATAATTACAATATTTACGATGCTTTACCAAACATAAATGAGAATTACGGTTTAATTGAAGCTTATAAGGAAACCCACGTGACACGAACATGCTGGCTAACAAAACCAATTTGTACATGTAGCAGGATGCAACCAAACACGTACCGAACGGGTGTTAATAACCGAATAAATTACAGATTGGGGTCATGACTGTCAATATATCATTACGTTGCAATGAACTTTGTGTTACATAGTTCTTAATTACAGATAATGTCACTCCGGGTTTTCATTAAAACGAATACGAGGGCAACGGATGCAATATGTCAGCGAGGGTCGCTTGAATTTAATATATTCCCTGGTCATCCCTATTCAGTGAAAACATTCAACAGTTAACGCCGCTTCGACGGAACCCACTCTTAACGTCTGTGTTTAAATGGGAACACAGTCAAGCTCAATTTCATTTTATCGGAATTTGTATAAATGTTTAAGGAGAAGCGTTCCTTCCACTTTATTCATAGGAAGCAACAATCTACTATGGATAATATTTCAGAATATTTACCTTTATTTAACACCCTTCTTAAAGTTGGAAAATCATCAACCTCCCTGTTCCTTCAATTGGCCTTTCTGTTCCAGAGACGCGGTACACTACTTAGACATAAATGTGGTCAGATAGTCCTCGCGGGACTATCTGACCACATTTAGGACTGTTAAGGCCTTAATTACCAGCCATATAGAAGCTTCTCGTTTTTAATTCTAAGGATTTACTTATCAAAGCTGTTTCGACAACGGACACCGTCCCGTATAATTTTATATTTTCCATTGGTAAGTTAGGTTATATTTATTGTAAAAATGGCCAAGACCAATTTCCTATACCCCTTCTTAGTATATTTATTTACTAATGCAAATAGAACTTTATAGACTATCTGTGCGGTAAATGAACAACATACAAATCAACACTAAAATCTAAGTAAAACAAATGACACAACGGGAATTCGAAGGAAAATACTTGAAAAAGCCAACGTCCTCAAGTCGTGCAATAAAGTTGTTTTTGTATTTCCCACGTACCTACACTGCATGAACATACTAAATGGGCCAGAGTAGGTAACCGCTCGAGTTTAGCCGAGTAGCGATAGTACGGGGCGGAGCGTGAAGCGTTTCCTATATCTAAGATTCCTCTTAATAAATTCGTATTAAAAGCCCTATAAAACATTCGCAAATGTCCTCCTATCTAGGGTCGCGGGACTTACCAAATCACCATGACCCTGGAACGTAAAGGGCTATTGAAAGACACCGTGGATTTTAGTCATTACTAGTAAGACAGTCCCTCCCGCCCTGCCCTGGATGGGAGGACTCTATTGATGACTTAACCACGATAAAAAGTGAACTCCTACAGAAGGTTGAAAGCCATCCAAAAATATAATTAGCGTAAGTAGCCACTGATAAATGCCCCAATCACCATCATCTGCCGACCATCACTGAGAAACTCCTCCACGTTATGAATTATCAGCGGAGCTACTAATGAGGCAAGTAGCGGCATTACAAGTAGCTATCCAACCAACTGTAATAGATAACCGATAGATCAACGCCCTCTGGAACGACACTCGCTTGATACAGGGAAAATACAGGGAAATATATGTACAATCGACAAAGTGGAATCCTGACCCATTTTGACAACAAATCGTTTGAATCCGTCAAATTGACAAAGATCAAAGTCGTTACCTTGGATAAGTATGTTTACTCAAATGTGAACCTAATTGTATTTGAATGTCTGTAGGAAAATAAGCTTATGGTGGGTCATAATTCCACTGTGTCGACTGTACAAGTAAAGTACTGTCTATCTCGCGGAGCTACAACAGTATTATGAAGGCGTGTGAACTCGTTCTCAGATGAAATCTAAGAACGCGACTTCCCACAGCAATTCAAATTCCCACTTTGTTAGTATAGCAGCCTTACGTTGTTTCACGTTGTTTGATACAAGTTTAGACGCGGCCTTATCGGTTTACTGTCTAACATTTATGTTTGGGATCATTAATTTGTGGCTCGGTTATTACTTTTGGTAACAAACATAGACAGATTGGAACCCTAAAAACAAGGGAACGAGAATTTCAGCTTTGTGAGTAGTGGTTGCGATGGCCTAGTGGTTAAGCGTCCAGAAGACGCAGGATCGAACCCTGCTCGCATCTAATTTTTTCGTTTCTTTAAAAATATCTTTGCTGAATACAGGTTCTATACTTCCGAACATGATATTCGCTTAAAAAACTGAAATTAAGTTACTGTTTTGAGTCTTTTGAGTTCCCCAAACTCGAAACATCGATGAAGTAACTAGCAAACGAGAATGATAGGGTAGCATCCAGGGTCAAAATAATTACATTCTATTTAGTCCGTATTTTAGATTATAAAAAAATATTGGACCCGTATTTTTTCTTTTTTCGATTAAACAAAAAAGAACAAAGATAATAGCCTATTTAAGTTACCTGTGGCGTCACTCTGCGCGAAAAATGCCATGCATCGTGACGTCACACGTAACTTTAATAGGCTATATCTTTGTCATTTTTGGTCTAATTTACAAATAAAAAAATACGTGTCCCTTATTTTTGAATAATCTAAAAGACGGACTAATTACATTTTTTAGGCAACTAGCCTATTGTATGAGTACCTGCAATATTAAACTAGTGCTAACTAGTCCAAATAATTTGATTTTGGTAGATTCAACACTGAAAGCCGTCCGAAACAATTTCCGCATGGAACAAATATTTGAATGACCGGTATTGAACACATACGTGAAGCTTGTAAGGAAACTTGTTATTAAATTTTCAACATGTTGCTAATGTGGTGTTGCTCTAAGTCTTACTCGGAGGGGCTTAGTGTTTTCTCGCTACTTCGCACCCTCATCATGGAATCGAACGTTACTAGGGACTTTCTTATTCCTGTTTTACTAGAAGACTATGGAAGCAGTGAAGCGGCGAAAAAGGTGCCTTAGATTTTTTCTTGTATCGCGGGTATGCGGACGGCGAGTGTCCTATGGACCATGCCCAGGTCGACGGCGCGGGGCTTAGGGCCAAAGACTACCACAGACCAATAACTTCTGACAGAACGACGTCTGTCGGGTCAGCAGGGCAACGGAATGACGTCCGTTGTATGATATTCGTTTTAAATGTTTATTGTATTTTGTAGGGAGTATCTTAGTTATGCGGCAACAGAAATACATCTTTGAAAATTTATATTATCTAACCATCATGGTTTATGAGATACAGTCAGGTGACAGATGGACAGACAAACAGACGGACAGCAAAGTCTTAGTAATTCGGTCCCGTTTTACCCTTCGGCTAAGGAACCCTAAAAATTAATAAAATACGAATAATTTTCTCATCTTTATTGACACAAGCTTTCCCAGTAAACTGCTTACCGGTATGACTTGGACATTAAGCTATGCGATGAACAAATAATAACTTTGTAGCATACTACGAGCATCTTGGAAAATAATACTTTTGTAGAATATCTCTGTAAGAAGTTGTTGAACATTGTTGTTGGTACATTGTATGTCACCGTTTTATCACAATGAAATTAATACCCTCGTGTAAAGAATTTACTTTGTTTCTGAAGAAATCTTTCATTGTGTCACCTGCTCCTTCTTGGAAGATTTCTTCAGGTTTTTTCTTTTCATTCCTTTTGTAAAATATTTTCTATTATCTCAATAGCAATTTGTATGGTGAGGGTACATAACGAAAAATATTTTATCTCTATTTTACCAAAGCGATAAGTGGCGAATTGTCGTTCGGCGTGGCGGTCTAAGGAGGAGGCCTATGTTCAGCAGTGGACGTCCTCCGGCTGATGATGATGATGATTTTACCAAAGATTTTTTTATAGGGTTTTTAATTGACAGAAAAAACAAATAAATGTAAAAAACATATTTAACATGTTTTTTTTTACTTTTCTTTCCGTAATCCACAATAAACGAAGATAAAATTACCAATGCGTCACAAGCAAGAACAGTTTTCACTTGCTTTCAGAAGTAAACGTCACTATGAGACTTTAGAAATGAAGAAAGAATTCGCCGAGGCAGGTAAGATCCTCGGTGGCTCGGTTGAAAATGAGAGTCGGTCGTACTGAATCCGAAGGCCACAGGTTCGAATCCTGCCCGCGGATTGAATTTTTCTTTCCTAAGAAAATCTTTCAAGTGAAAACTGTACTTGCTCGTGACGTCAGCGTCACGAGTCCCAACTCTCGTAAATTTAAATGCGTTATATCTTTGTGAATATGCATTTATTCAACAAAATAAGAATACGTGTCCATTATTTATTGGTGTTGTTGATGGAAATTTGCAATTTATTGATGTTGTCCTATTCAAGCGAGCGTTACTTAATAAATATTGTAACTTGACCATTTTATGACAAAAAAGATTTTAATGACCATTAAGGTAATATGACCAGCAGGGCTAGCATGCGCAAGGAGACATTATCTCTTATTTTGTCGTTCTCGATTCGTTTGTCACTTTTCATAACATGCGCACCACGCCACGCTCGAGAAGATATCTCGTCGTGACTTCGCCTTCACGACGCGAGATAACCGATGCGCGATGTTACCATTTCATGAAAACAAACCTTATTAGTTAAGTTACCTCGCAAAATTTTATCCTGCTGTCAGATTGACATTAAGTTTTGTTCTTTTGCTCGATTCGCTTAAAATAGGCTATTATCTTTGTTCTTTTTTGTTTAATCGAAAAAAGAAAAAATACGTGTCCAATATTTTTTTATAATCTAAAATACGGACTAAACTTATTTGGTTGGAAGAAAAAAGTTTTTTAAACGCAAATTCAAAATGCTGATAAAAACAGGAAAAAGGGTTTTTTTATTTTTTTTTACCCTGTGTAGTGTGTAGTGAAAAATAAGTCATTAGTATAGAAAAGGTACGAAAAAGGTACGGTCTGCACTGAGGTACGGTTGTGGTACGATTGTGTGATGAATAGTACGGAAAACCGTACTTTTTGGTACGGTCTGGCAACGCTGATAACGATACCTCAATCAGCCGTAATGTCGCATGGTACGACCGCTGGCTAGTGACGTGCTCTTGGAAATCCGACTAAGTCTATCGACAAGAAAGTCGACTGCTAATTGCTATTTTAATATTTCAGTTTTTTTTTTTAATTTTTTATCTTGTAATAAGGCTGGAAGGCCGATGTGGTTCATGGATTTTTACAATTTTTTATTATTTTACAGAGTATTTTATAAATGCGAAACCGAAGATGGTTAAGTAAATTAATTAATGTTTAGTTTAGTAATCTATGGACTAAATTAATAGTAATCTATACAATAAAGATAATAAAAACGGTTTCATATCGTTTTTTATTAATTTTATTTCCAAACCTTTATAATTTATCGATATATTTATCGTGAACTCTTCGATTTAGTCAAACACTGTCGAGTCCGCCCCGTGTCCCGACGACACACAATGATAATTGTTTTAGTGTGAGTAAATTACACGGAAAAAGTACGCTGTGGTTTAAAGAATAAGGTTTATATTTAAATGACAGAGTTTTCGACGGCGCGTGTGTGCACTTGTTCGTAGTGTTGTTTTGATATACTACATGCGTAATATTATCTTTATGGTGGGGCAGTTGTGGCTTCACCGGTTTTCTATCTATACATTTTGAACTCCACGCCATATCTCCTTCTATATCTATGGCCCACTCCCTCTCACAGAGTGAAGGCTCGTGTCCCAGCAGTGGGAACAATATAGGCTGATGATGATGATGATGATGAATGTTGTAATTGATTTACAAAACAAACCGTGTAAATAATGGATTTTTCAAAGTTCTAAGTTATGTAATCATAATACTATGTAACATTAATTATCTCGATGAAATGTCCTAAATGTAATGTACAAAATAAACACTATGCCAACCATAAATCAAGATTGAATGTTGACTATTCAGTAAGTACAAAGTTCTGAAATTGCTGCGAAACATTATTCGTAATACGAACGAAAGTTTACTTGTCGTGTGTGCATTGTACAATAATAGTACCCTTATCAATTGAAAGAGATAGATTGATAGTCACAAATTGAACTGTAAATAACTGTAAATGTCTTGGAGCTTATCTATAACATAAATAGCTTATAGGCATAGGCTTTGTAATTCGCCAAAGGGACTGGAACTCGTTATCCCTTAGGTCAAATGGGTTGCAGACGTCGCGAATCACCTTCCTCTGTATTTTTCTTGCTTCCCTCTCCTCATACACAGTTAAATCATAATTGTAGTACGGCGCCGCCATTATAGGTACTTAAAAGTTCACAGAACACTGTTTTCAGTTTTTAGTCACTGTTGTCGCGATTTCTCGTCTTCAAAAACCATCGACGAGAAACTTGTCATAGGAAAATGTCAAAATTCGACTAAATATAGCGCGCATGACGACAAAAACAGGTTTGACAGAACGACATGAGTTCTATGTCAGAACGACACGACATATTAGTGTCACCATGTTAGCTCCTATCGACAAACAGACATTATGTCGTCTCAGGACGAGATAATGTTGCGCATGTTAGCCCCTCCCATCGACAAACAGACCATAAGTCGTCCCAGCACGAGATAATGTGTCGACAAAATTTTGTCGAATTGCGCATGCTAGCCCTGCAAGTCAGTATAATTATTTTGGATAAAAATTTCGGCGACTGTTTAACAACCATTTTATATTATCCTTTCATTGAAAGCTTTCATCAACGAAAACAATAATTTCTTGTTTCAACTTTTGGTTACAACAATACGAGGTGAAAAATAATACAAGCGAAAAAAAATTACTACCTTTCATTTTTAGTTAAAAAAGACTCGTTGGTAGTGATGCTTCATTTAGCTGCTGTCATGACAACAGGGTCCAAAATCCTGGCAACACAGTACAGCTTTTAGCCGAACAGAAAAAAATGCAAATCCCATCGCTCGTCATTATTTTCATCGATACTTTTGTAGTAAATTGTATTGGCATTTTTAACCGACGAAAAATAAGGAAGAGGTCCTCAATTCAACATGCATATTACTAGTTTTATTGACAGATCTTCGGTTTTTTTACCTATCTTTGCAAGGTTTTAAACTCACGAGAGACGAGCTGGAAGGAAAGGTGAAAAAAATATTACCTACGAATATTTTTCATGAAATATATTTTTATTGCAGGTTAGAAAATAAAATAGCCCAACTTTCATTAGTGAAGTTTTATTTTGTTGAACCCTTGATATATCCTCTCCTCATAGTGTGTCTACCAAATCCCTCAGTGAGTATACGCAAATACAAAATTCCAGCTTCATTTTGAACCCATTACGGACATCTACCTAGCTAACCTGCTCTTAAAAAATAACATTAAAATCTCATTTACGTTACCCTCCCCGAACTACGAAAACTGCGCGGTATAATATCCCGGGTTTAACTATTTAAGTGTGGATTATTTCTAGCTTAAATAAAGCTCCGTTTCCATATTTTTGGGCGTTTATAAAAGTTCTATGCGCTCCATTTTATTTCTAACTTTATTATGTTAACCTAATTATCCTCGCCATTAGGATTCGTTCTCCCGACCTATCTTCGCTTTATTGGAACATCAGGCCTAATCGTTGATAGGGATTTAAAGTAGAAAGCACCTTACAACATGTGCCTTGTCCAAGATAATTACGTTCAGTATTAAGCATTGAAATGACTGTGCATCAATGGATGTTATGGATGTCCTTTTCTTGACGCTTATCAATAAAACACGCTTTCTTTTTTTTACCTGGTAAGATCATCAAATGAGTTCTCCCACCCCGGGCAGGGCGGGAGGGACTGTCAGACTTTTACTGACTAAAATCAAAATAAAATACGATTTAAAGATTTTTCTTTAAACCGGACAAAAATAAATTCTGTCTTTAGTTTAAATCTATAGTCCACTTTAAATTAAACAGTTATAAAATGGAACTAACCTATCTCATTTCTAGCTCGACTATAGCATTAACGACTAACGTCTACATCCAACTATGAGACAATTTTATACCCATCTTATCGTTTGCAGTCGCTAAATTCTATTTTACACCTTACTAGTTTATTGGTCGTCAAATAAAACTTGAAGCTCCCAACGAAACTTGCAGTTGTATTAACTGAAATATCTCTATCGCACTATATATTTTTAGGGCGGTTTGACAGCTTATCTATAGAAAATATGTCAATCCGCCATTTTTATTCCTCAGTTAGAGGTTATCTGGCTATTGAAAAATCAGCCCTTAATCTCCTAAACAAAAATAAAAGGTACTTTCTACACATCAGGGAACCGATAAACCCTTTGAATTTATTTGAATTGCAAACACAAATGGTGTGTCCAGATGTGCATGTCTGCTTCGTGTCGTTTTCGCAGTTTGTCGAACAGTCAAAGGCGGTCTCGATAAATTGGATTATCTGGTGCCGATGACATGATGAGTGGACGCGACGACTGGGGTAGACAATGGCTAACTTATCTGACGGCTAGATACATTTGTAAAGCCGCTACAGACGGCACCGGGGCGCGGCGTCCGCAAAGCCCGCTACACCTATATGGCTTTAGCAGGTATGATATATCAATTGTTGCCGGGAACACCCTCACTAATCGCTTTGTTGTTCTGCCAGCAATTTGATGCATTTATCCTTGTTATTGCTTTATTGTATACTGTCAAATAGTTATGAGGAAATATTTTAGACATTAAATTCTATTTCCGTGTAGGCACATACACCAGTCTGTTTATAATCATCATCATCAGCCTATAATGTTCCCACGGCTGGGACACAGGCCTCCTATCTGTGAAAGGGAATGGGCCATAACACTAGTTTACAAGGTTTTTTACCCAAAGATGAAACTGATATGTATCGGTAGAGTTATAAACCCTTACTTAAAAACTGAAGTTGAAAAAAAATTAGGACGTCAAATTTTGGAAATATTCATTATTTTTATTATCTATCATTATAATACAGTTATTTCAAAACAATTAAAAATGGCTCGTTTTACTCCTTTCTTTCATACTGATTAGTATCAATATCTCTTATTAAGGACCAGCAGAATCCGATAACTAGCAATTTTATCCCAAAATCCTTTGTATCTTTCCTCAAAAACCTTTAAATCTCGGTGAAACGTTCACCATGCTCATCACTCACACTTCACAGGTTCTCAAGGACAAAATCCAGATAAGAATGTAAAAACTGATTTTTTTTTGGTAATTCCTCATTAATTTAGAAATAATTTTTGCATAATTCTTAAATTTATTGATTCCCAGGAAATTTTTCACTACCCCTTCAAAGGAATACTGAGCATCTTTTTCAACATTGGTTAAGTAACCATCAAAATTTTTATTCCTTCATATCTTACTTATTTGTGGTTTGTAAGTGATGTAATATCAGGATATTGTCCCTATGTGCTTTCAGTTTTTGTTGTTAAAAACGGTAGTTTCAGTGAAGCAGAAGTAACAGTCAGTAGTATGACTTGCGGGTTCTCTCCATATCATTAGTATGCAGATTCGCAAATGATTTTTTTTTATGCAGCTCCGTTTAATAAAATACTTCTGCAATTTCCCCACACTACACTAAGAACCCATTTTTATCAAGGTTTCTTACCGAGATTTGCAAGCAATGGAAATACGCTCGTGTTACGGCTTCAGTGAGAGGTCTCTTAATTTTTGGAAATATATATTGGCCACAAACATAGCAAAAGTTATTTGTGTTTAATTTACACTATCTTGGTGACATTTTAAAACAAATAAAAATGCTCAAATAATACATAAACGCAATTAAAACAAACTAAACTGCGACACCGCGAACAAGTTAACTTAAAAAGTTTAAATGTGGGTATTTCAAAAATTTGACGTGATAAAAATATGACACATAATTTTTTGTAGTAATGGGATGGGTAGAAATCATATCCAATATAAATTATCTTTGGGTAAAAGAAAAACTTTTTTTTTGTAAACTAGTGATCAACCACGCGGGCCCAGTGTGGATTGGTAGATGCCACAATGTCTTTGTTTTTTTTCTTTCTATAATAAAATCACGAAAATTGATGAAGGCGCTGCGGATGTCATCGACTTGTTTTTCGACTTGCATTTTTATTCCTTTTCAAGTCTACGGTAATTAAGAGTCGCATAACAAGTTGATGGCATACGATGTACCTACCTCGATTTAGTGCTACTTTGAATAATTTTATTTCCATCAAAAAACGTTTTCATGATTTTATAGACACGACTGTACAGATCGAACGTGTTCTAGGAATCTATGAAGTCACCACGTGCCATAAGTAATTTTCTTTTTGAAAAATAGGTAACGTAATGTTCAGTTTTCTGGTACCACCGATGTTATGATTGCCGTTTGGACCTAGACTAAGAAAAGGTTAAAAGTGCACCTAATTCTGTCAATTTTAAGGTCGGATTTTAAATTTAAAAAAGAAACAGCTTCACCGACTTGTTTCAATTAAATATTCACTTGAATGTTATTTCGATGTTGGGTCAAATTCGGACTTGCACAAAGATTTATCTGGGTAAAGTTGAGAGGTCGCAACGTCCACATTGTCGTCTCATCTATATTGAGTCGGGCGTTCACTGTCGGCTCGCCACCAACTATCTCTGCCAGCGCCCATATTCACTGCACTTTAGAATTCAATTGAGCTGACTTCGTGAGTTTTCTCTTTAATTCGTTTCAACCATCTTGTTACACCGCTACGAGCACGCAAACTTCTTCTTCATTTCCAATAGCGAATATTTTGTCTCCCTACTACTCACTGTTTCAAAATTTTCTTTTTCTTTCGGGTACCTTAGTGTACTGTCAGTCTAGAAATAAAATAATTAAAGGAATTTAAGTTACCGAGTGCAAATAAAAGTAAAGAACGAATCACTTTTGTTTTATAAAACCTACCTGATTAACAGTATTCATAAAACCTAAACAACTGTTTCATAATCGAATTCTAAAGAAAGTAATTGAGGTTTAATTCTGTAAATCGAGCCCATTAAGTGGCGGTATCACGGCACTACCGCTGTTGCCCCTAATGGCCTTTTACCAACGCATTTACCTAACGAATGACCTAGGACGGAGCGTCCTGCCGCCCGACGGCCGCGCGCCTGGCGTCAGCACGTTGATACGATTTAAAACCCAATATACGAGTCCCGGGAGCAGTGCCACCACACAAATACGAGCACAACCTGCTCATAATAATTTGGACAACAAAATTGAGCGGCCGTACACTATCGCACCCAACACGACACGTTACAAAATATTCACACAAAAAGGCTGAAGTATTTTATAGTAAGCCGCTTGACAAATACGGATAACAGCATTCTAACAAATACATTTGTTTAAAATTAATGACTGGCAAAATATTAGTGGTATGAAACAAAGCACGCAATTAATTCATGAATGCTAGTGAAGTCACGCGATGGGCGGCTGGCGAACAATCATCTGTACGATTCATACACACGGGAGGACGGGAACATAACTAAACTCACATTTTGCTAAAAACTTGCCTCGAACTAATAATAACATGACCCACAATATTATGACTCCGAAGTAGTTTATTACCAAACTGAATGAATTCAGTTTTTGAAAATAAATCACCAACTTGCAGTTGCGAAAACTGCTTTATTTTGACTAAATTATGTATTATTGGTGGCCGTAGAAATTGGTTTCTCGGAACTTGGCCGTTATGAATCAGAATGTGCGGTAACAAACAATGGCATAGCACAAGTTCTATGATTCCAAGTAAGTCGGAATATAAAGGAGCAAGTATCAGGAACCAAATTGACTTCAACATTCTTGAGTTCCAAAACTTCAAATCAACTTTTGGGTTGGAGTTTGTGTGAAAATACTTTTAGGCTAATTAATATTGCAGTTGCTTAACTTTGCCGCTCAACTGAAATCTTAATTATGTTTTATTGGGAAAGAGATACTTTAATCTCGGAGTTTAACATTCCTGATTGATGAAATTCATTTTACGTTTGGATACGCACCTAACACCGCAAATATTGGCCTGTGGGTCAACAAAGTTTTCTCGATCGTATCGTGTGATGGAAATCATCAAATAAAGTGCCCATTTATTATTTTCTGTGTGTTATCAGGATGTATTTTCTTTTATACTGGAAACCACATAAATCAGTGTAGGAAATATTGTGTTCTTTTGTAGGTAATATTATTTGAGCCCCGTGTATTTCTTTCGCTTTATTTTCTCCATTCGAAAAAGTATTACTCGGTACTAAGGGGTACAGTAGCCGAGTTTTGTTCTCACTAAATTCCTTGACATAATGTTTCATGTTGCCATAAACACCTTTAGTTAATGTGACGACGGGAGTTTTGTCGTAGCCGGCGGCACCACAATTCAATCAAATTACAAGTTCTTGTTTTTATTTATTTACTTTCTTTTACACGAAGCTTACAGACTAATATAAAAGTTGAATGATATTTTATGTTTGTGGATCTTTGCTTCCACATAATTATACGTAAGCAATTAGCAATCTCAACTAACATTGTTGAGCTAGTACATAAAAAGAAATAAAAACATTCTTCTGCACCCCTTCTTTGATGTCTGTAACAGCAACATTTTTTTTTGCAATTTTAATTTACAGATTGCGAGACCCTAACCACAACTGAAGCAGTGTAATGGCGCTGGAACATAAAATTAAAAACGTCTACAATGTTTGTAGTATAAAAGGCATTTCTTGACTCAAAACGTAAAGCAAATTAATGAAAGGTAAGTGACTTTGTTCAGTTTTCAATTATAACTTTTTATGAAGTAGAAACGAATGCATATTGATTGGGATTATACATGTAGCATTTCCGGAGTCCACACTATAGAACTTTCTCCTGTGTCGTTATGTCACAATTATCATACGATTGTTCGTTCCGTGTGGGAATCGATCTAGCGACACACAGCTCAGCAGTCGACCGATCAGCCACTGCGCCAGTAAAACGCAATATTGCAACGTTCCTGCGAATGTTTACGTCAATGATCATAGTTCAAGAAATGCTCGTGATGAGTGAGCTAAGGCCGCGTTTCCATTATACAAGTTACTTGTATACAAGTTGCAAATTGTATACAAGTTGCAAATTGTATACAAGTTGCAAATTGTATACATGTTGCAAATTGTATACAAGTTGCAAATTGTATACATGTTGCAAATTGTGTACAACTTGACCAAAACCTGCAAAAGTTGCAAGAACGAAATTTTAACTGTAGATTGTGTTTTAAAAACTATAGTAAGGTTTCGCAAATAATAAAAATAATGTTACAAGCACACACCTGAAAGAAACACTTAACAGCTCTAAAAGCTTTGAATAGCTGTATCACGTATTCAATCTCTGCAATCTTCTAGACATGTGAGTATGTAATAACTATGAGTAGAAGATACCTACGTACTTTTCAGAATAATTAAACTCGCTTGCAATATATTGGATTGGGTTCTACAATATAAGATGGAATAAAATGCAGTATGTTGCATGAAAATGTGTACGACTAGCCTACTTATATTATGTTTAAGTAGCAGTAAATTATTTACAACTATAGCCCTTATAAAAGTAACACTGAAAGATATTAAAAAATCAGTTGCTTCATGAATGGAATATTTTTCCGTAGGCTTATAAAACATCTGTTTTTTTGTGTTACAGGGTTACGGTCATGGTAAACGTTGCTAATAACCATAAGTACTTTCAGCCTATGAAAAGTTGTTTAATGTTTTACAAAGAAATAACCCTGTTAACAGTCTATCCCTAAATCAAAGTAATCAAACTGATTTATTAACGTATTGCTTTTATTAAGTACTGCTTTTGCTTTATTAGGTACTACTTCATTCTTAAGATTTCATATTTATACAAGTTTTTTTTTACATTTAAGTAAGTCTGTAAACTGTAAGATTGAATAAAACTTAGCGTCACAACAAACTTGAGCCTTGAGGCAACAAAATAATTTTACGTTTGCATAAAAAGTTCGCTCGCCATTTTGTGGGTAAAACTTTCATTTTATCACGAATATTAAAATATTCTCTGTCGTATCACCTAAATAAAAATAACAGGACACCGCTACATATGAAAAATTGTACCAGGTACATGAAATATACTTTTTGTTAACATTTTAACAAGAGATTGAGAATAGCAGTGGTGTGGGCCACCACTGCTATATATGTTATCATGGATTCGAACACAGCCAGGAGCATTACTTCATGTTACTTATTACCACTACTGCTCTAAAATCAGTAAACGAAAATATCGTGGGGAAAGCGGCATGTCCTAGAACCAAAAATTCGAAGACATGTTACATCTACCAATCGACCCTGGGACCGTGTGGTGGATTACGGCCCACTATCTCGCTGAAAGGAGGCCTACGTCCCAGCTGTGAGAACATCATCTGGCTGATGATGATGATGATGATGTATGAAATTATTAGTAAATGCAATACTCCTACCTTCTACTAAGCCTCTTGGAGGAGCGCGTGGAACACAACGCGCCGTCGCGGGCATGGTCCATAGTCGGACAGCGAGTTGCCCTTTACTCGCCGCCCGCATGCCTGCGCCTACGGAGGTCGGAGATCGTCTTGCGACGTCAGACGCCGTGGGATATGGTGAACACCTAAATCTTTTTGAGTCTGCTGAACACTTACTAACATGTACTTAAATAAAATATTATGATTGTTTTTTCCTTAAGTAAGCATTCGTTATTAACCTTGAGGTAAGTAAATAACTTCTTAGAAATAAAAGAAAAATATTTCAAGCTACAGAAATAAATTACAACTTATTTAACGGTTGATAAATCATTTCGTAGCGTTACTTGTATGTATAAAATGTAGGTGTATTATTAGGTTTCAACTAGTTCCAAGGTTTTCGTCAAATGATTGCTTTCAGACATGCTCTAAGCATGTTACAGTGTCTGCTTATATGCATGTTTGTTAGCAAATAAAACTAAATCTTCGAAATTTAAAACTAATATGTTATTCAAAAATAAATATTTTAAATACACGATAATTGCATGAATTCGATTCTCTAAAAATCTAGTGATACAAATGGTTGTCTCTGATATTACTTCCAATTTCCGGCTCCCACCGATCGCCGTTCGTGAGTAGCTTCTCCTTGTTATAGATGAGTTCCTCACGTGTTTCAGTGGAGTATTCGAAGTTGGGTCCTTCCACAATGGCGTCAACGGGGCAGGCTTCTTGGCAGTAGCCGCAGAAGATGCACTTGGAGAGGTCGATGTCGTAGCGGGTGGCGCGGCGGGAGCCGTCGAGCCGCTCCTCCGCCTCGATGGTGATGGCCTGTGCGGGGCACATGGCCTCGCACAGCTTGCAGGCGATGCAGCGCTCCTCGCCCGAGGGGTACCGGCGCAGCGCGTGCTCCCCTCTGAACCGAGGAGACAGGGGACCCTTCTCGAACGGATAGTTTATCGTAGCAGGCTCTTTGAATATATGTGATAGCGTTATTGCGAAACCTGAAAAGCATATTTTTTGTAAGCTACATAGCATACACAAGGTGAAGGACATCGACGTAAAAACGATTGCCACGCATTCCTTAATATAATTATATAAACTGAGGTAAATAATAAAGAGCGTACAAACCCATGAACAGTTTGTATATAAGGTTATATAAACGAAAATCATCTACATATTGCGATTGCTTTTATCCTGTTCTAATTTTATCACTAATACAAGTAAATCCGTGATTTCTATTACTGATGATACCATCTCGGACACGAAAAAGGGTAAACTGCTGAGGCGTGTCGAGAATTACTTAGTTGAAGCTGCGTGTTTCTAACAAATACTTGTTTTGTATGCCTTACAGTAATAGTGTTACCTCTACGTAAATACCTACCTATGTATAAAATGAAATAAACTTTTACTGGCTGTCTGGTGTACCGCTTTTGTACCTACCATTTTTATATAAAATATTTACTGTTAAGGTTGACAGGTGCTTACATTAAAAGCTATTAAAAAATACTTGAGAATGGTTATACTATTAATATTTAAAATCATGCTTAGACCCTTAGATACCAGGGGCAGGGCAGGGGAAAATGCAGTGCACAAATTGTAACATAAATACTAGAGCAACTTTGTTTTTTATGACGGGTTCTTTTTAATGAACATCAAATAAGTACATAAGATCAACACGTGTTTGTAAATGTTGCTTACGTGGCTGCAAACGCATGCTACAGTCAATCAGAGTTGCCTCCGTAATTAAAATTATTAAAATTAGTACCTAAACATCTACTTTTTATTATTATTCACCTAGATTTGTCCCACAACTGGGCAAAGGTCTCCCCCATTACTTTCCACTCTTCCCTTTGCGAGGCTTTCTCCGGACAATCTCTCATGAATGCGTCTAGATGGTCACGCCAGCGTTTTCTAGGCTTCCCTCGGCAACGACGCCCATCCATCCACCCACTGCTTAACGACTCTGGCCCACCGATCCCTATGCATTCTATACACATGGCCCACCCAATCCCACTTTAACCTTTACTATCTTTTGAATTGTTAGTTAAAACAAACCAAAGTAAACTCACCTCGAACGAGCTCTGTCCAAAAAATAATTTGTGACATCCTGTCAACGACGTCTTTGAAACCGGTTTTTGGGGGAATATCGTTGATGTAAATCCAGTTCACCTGGTATTTGATTCTTGGGCAGCAGTAGTATGGCGGGTACAGCACGTTTGGGCCGCAGGGCATGCAGCAAGGCGACGGCGGACACATGGGTTGACAACATGTCTGATCCTGTTGCTGCCAGCGAATGTGCTCACAAACCACTTTAGCACTTACGCAATTTTGAGGTCTCAAAACACCACGTTTTACTAAAAGCATTCTCTTATTTGTTGGTTTGTTACAATGACATGGGACATTGACGTTTTCTCCGTGGTTTTTAATTCGATTGTCAAAACTACGTAAAGACTCATTTAGGAACTATTTAAACACATTTCTAGTTTTTACTGATTTGCTATTTTCTAAACAACGCATAAAGGGTTTCACACACATCAGCTATAATGTAAAGATTTACATTTTAGCACGATATATCTCATTACGTCTTTCCATAGAAATTCGAAGATGTATCGTGCTATAATGTACATCTTTACATTATAGCTGTGTGTGAAGCACTTTAAGCATGTATGTACTGGCACTGAGGTCATACGGAGCAAACTCGTCGGAACATTGAAGTCTATTTAGAGCACATTAATTTCCTTTTAACAGTCGCAAATAAGTTAACAAGTAACAAACGTCTATTTCATGAACGGAATGGCAACAACACAAATCTTACATAGGTACTGTAAGTAAAACTTTGATGAAAATACTTTGATTTCGCTTCGTCTAACTATACTTACAAGGTTATTTTCTGTCTGGCATATTTAAACTTGGCGGGTGAATAAGACGCCGTCTAAAACAGGAACTAGTTTCTTGTTTAAATATACTAATGTAAATATTACTTGAATTTCTTATATACAGCTTTCATATTTATAACAATCGTTATGTTTTTAAGTCCAGTGTAACAGAGGGCGAGTCCAATGTCATAAACAGGACTCTACTGAAAACTATACAAAAATGAAAATCTTAGGTAACTGTATAAACGGTTTGTTCCCTAGTCGAGTCCCGTTATGTCGCGTCGAAAACCTTGTCTCGCTTCTATTAGCCTCGTCCCGTTTCTATTCCCTTTATGTCGAGTTAATTCTAGTATTTTTTAGAAACACAGTCACGCTAATGAAATGTAGATATAATGTTGTAAAGGTGTAAAGCCCGAAGTGCGGTTGTCTAATCTCGGGACTTGCTGGCACCCCGACTTGCAAAATCTAGGTAAGAAGAGATGGCGGGGTCTGAAAGACCCCGCCATCATTCTCGTGGTTATTTTCGTGGTTAGATCCTGTGATATACGAAAAAAGTAATAGAACAATATAATAAAACAATGTTTTGATGCCATTGGCTTTTAATTTACATCCCTGACTGAACTTCTTCACCAAACTCGACATAAACGTAATAGAAAGCTCAAATATAGCTTAAATATCAATACTTTGGAGAACAATAGACTTTCAGACTCGACGTAAATGGAACATATATCGTATAAACTGGTGTAAATATTATATTGCAATTATATTCCATTTACAACGGAAAATCATATTACCGTTTATTTATTGAATAAGTGTTATTCAAAAATCAACATGGAACCTTGTGTTCATAGTTTACAATCTCCACCAACGATCATTGGATTATAGGAAACTAACCACGCAAGCACATTAGCGGAACATTCCGCTAACCAAATTAGTGAAGTGAGTACAGTGAAATTCAGAGGATTGCATCATGCAATGGCACGTCGAGTGCTTGAGGCATTTGAAAGTTAAGGCCAGTTAGTTTCGCTGGAACAGTGGCCCAGTTGTCTTGACTAGTTGGAGAGCAATCGTTTGGCTGGCCACTGCTCATGACATGTAGCTGCATTATTGAACCGAACTCGCACTTAGTAATATAATTATACTATATCCTATATACTATATCCGAATGAAAAATTCCACAAAAACTTTTATTTTCCCTGTAAATTACAAAATTTTAGCTCGTAGAGCCCGCGCCACCGCTTAAGTCATAGTAACGCAGCGCTAGTGCCTTTTTTTTAAACTTTATTCATTCAACTATGCCAGTATAGGTCTATGCTAATAATTATAACAAAAAAAATTGTATCTCGAACTCTCCGCATGAGTGATGGCGCGGACTCTATCTACTGAGCCGCCTCATGGTATTTGGTGGTGAAAGCCACTACGGAACCAGTTTCCTAGTTTAGATAAGTCACGGAAATCGCTTCTCGAACTTAATTTTTTACGTAATATGTAAAAACGTGTCACACTTTTAGCTAAACCTATGATACTCGTAGCCAGGTTTCAAACCACTTTTTTCTTCAACATTACGTAACTTGTGTTAGTTCGTACCACATATTTGAAGATATTGTTTGTTGTTATATGAAGCAAACTGTTGGTTGTACATGCTAACTACCCTGCGGTTCGTAGTTCTGTGTTTGACTCACATATGGGTCACCGCTGTCACATATGCGGTGTATTTGCTGTCTTCGAGCCATGTTTCACTTGTTTGATGACCTACATATTATATTATATCACAGGACGTATAGGGTGGTATAGATTCGGGTCGGCACATTCGACCCGACAGCTTTTATTGAAACGATATTGCACCAAAGCATTTATTTGCCCGCAACTTGAGACGTTTAATCGAGCTTCATTGTTGAATTTAGCGAGTTTAGCATGTGTATGTTACCAAGCTTATGTAGTTTTATTCTAATATCTGATTAGATGTAGCTATCTCATAAGCAAACATAAATATGTGGTCGAAACTATGTACAGTATGGCAACCGATAGTTGAATAGGAAATCAAAGTTTTAAGCCCAAACTTCCGGCCGGATGCAATACTCAGATTGGTGGTAACACGATTACAAAATGAACATTCAAGTCATTACTTGCTTTTGTACTGTAAACCTGCATTTATATCTGGACATATAAAGGTACTGATACACATGCTTTAAACTAGCATGCTAAAAGAACATGCTTATGAGCATGCTTCATTCGAAAGAATAAGAATAATTTATTAAACCATTGTTACAAACATTTTCTTAACCTATGACAAAAGGGATTTGTGTAACAGTTTTGCTTACTTATTAACAAGACAGTGGTCCCCAAACTAGGCTGTGCCTGTATCTGGGGGTACGGAGTTGCGATAGCTTTTAACATTTAATTTAAGAAGATTTAATATTGTTGTCGATATGAATAGTTTACCTACATTTAAATTAGCAAGCTCATTATTAGCAAATGGTTTCGATACACATGCTACTAAGTAGCATTTGCTTAAAAGTAGCATGCTCTCGTGCTTTAGCATGCTAGTTTAAAGCATGACTGTGTATCTGTACCTTTATATTCTAATCAGTGGCTGGAAATTTCCAATAACTCCTTTTTTAACGCAAAAATGAGAATTCTAACTGCTAGTGTAAATAAGGTTCTAGCAACGTTCCTTTGACGAAGTAGCAGAAATATAGACAAACAGTGAAAATTGCAGCAAGTTATAGCGAGATTTTTTCAGTCGGTATTTAAATGAAGCTACAGATTCATACTAAAATAAATACATATTTGTATTTTCATTTTTGCATCACTGAGCTGCAAGTAGCAAGTGAGTTGTTTTTGACTTTTTATAAAAGCTTTATAACTATGTTCAAACAAAAAGTACTCAAGCTCACTAGCTAATATTTTCTTCATTTTAATTGGTCTTTTTTTTTAATTGAGTTGTGTACGTCATATATTATACGCCGTCGCTCCTTACAATTTATTTTGTAAGTGAATATTTTTTAACAATTAATACGTTTTTACCCGACTGCGCCAGGAGGGTTATGTTTTTCGAGTGTATGTATGTATGTATATTTCTTTGTGTTGCTCTGCAGCCTAAACGGCTTGATGGATTTTAATTTGAGAGGTGTCGCTAGATTCGTCTTTAACGTGAGAGTGTCACTGGTTACATAAAACTGGCCAAGTGCGAGTCGAACTCGCGTGCATAGGGTTCCGATCTAAAAATATTTTTTTTAAATCTCTCACATTCTATCAAATTAAAGGATTTTAAAAATGGTTTACCAAAATATATATAACATGATAAATGCTAACAAAAAATTTTGATTGGTATAATTTGAATGGGCCTCGACTGTGAGTGTGAATGAGTAAATTCTAAACTACTGGGCTTGTTTCTTTCTTTTTCGTTTTTTTACGCAGTCGGGTTTTTGTTTTTTAAATATTTTTTATTTATTTATTCTACAGTACAGTCACAGAGAATTTAATATACACACATATCCGTTTAAGGCGAGCTACCCGTCTTATGCTTTCCTCCCCTACTTATGTAAGGCAGTAGATGAGGTTCAATAGTTTTTGCCTACACTAAGGTAAAAAGGTGTGAGTTTATCTATGTAAGTGCCTGCCTTTAGTTATTCTATACCTGAACTCAGTCAACCACAAAATAAATGATTTATGGCATGCGATATCAATAGTAGGTAGAGATGTACCTCCTTTTCGCTGACTAGTCGATAGAGGACGACGAATAGTCGTCTGATTTAATTGTAGTGAAATTTTAGGTGTTTTTGAATTATTTTTGATTTTTCTTCACTGGGTGGGCGCGGTGCTGTGGTTGGTCATAACCATAAGGGATAAAGGCCTATAAAAAAGGATAAGTTAATAATCAGTCTTAAATTCTTTGATATAACCCGTGGCAAAATGATGATAAACTAGTAGAATCGGAACTCTTACTTTGGTAGTATTTTTTAATTTTTTATATAGCAAACTTCAATTTTCAGGATATCTGAGACTAGATGGATTCAATTGTATGATGTACTAAAAAAATCACTCATCTACAAAAATAACGCCATGGACAAAACCCTCTGAAATCTGAAAGCAATAATCTTGACGATGAAAAAGAAAACCGACTAGTCGGCAAAAGTCAGTCGGTCCATCTCTAATGTGATGTACTTAAGGGCGCTATGACATACTGAAAGAACACAATTCCTGTCAATTTGACATCGTGATGCCCCCTGCATAAAAACAAAACACTAACGAAACAGCTATGCCTCGTATACCAGAAAGCAAACAATAATGAGCTTTTGCCACTTTTGTTTCGAATAAACAAAGTAAGATCCCGGTCTTCTAGACACTACTTATTTTCATAAACGAATGGATAATATGATAATTAAATACCTATCAAAATAAAATAAGTGCCACTCAATAAATAACACTTTAAACCGCACATTGTGTCACGAATTGGATATGTTTGTAATTTACAAAGTGTGCATTATAGAGATTATTCAATTTCATTCTTAACAAGATAATTTACTCGTATTATACGAGTAAATTATCTTGTTATGACATCTTTCAGGTGTTGATTTTGTTTCTAGTGACTAATTGGAATTCATAACTTTTTAATTAGATTTTTGAAATAATTTAGAATTTACGATTTGGTGTTTAAAATTTTCAAACTTTTTCTTTGACTTTTACATCAAACAGTCATTTATGCCATCTAGAGACATAATTATGGACGCAAAACCAGCCATTGGGGTGATTAAGGTGACATAGATAAGGAGATATAACCAGAAATGGTCGGTTTAATGCTCGAATATTTCCAACCAGTGGTTCAAAATATTTGAAACTAGTGTCAAATAAGAGACGGGTAATATCACCAAACGCCGTGATCCAGGAAGAAAGTGAGCAAGGCCAGAGAAGACGTTAAACCGCGCAAAGAGAACGATAATCTACTACGCAGATCATACAAAGTCCATTGCGACCAGCAACAAGCTCCCATAGAATTGACAAGACAATTTCGAATCGACACTATGAAGATTAAAATATTCGAGAAGATTCTTGGTTCCCCTGCAGTTAACTGTGAGCGGACGGTGCAACTCGTTAAACATTTACAAAAGAGAATATTTATTGAACTGTTTTGACTGGGCTTCAGTGCTTCTTATACTGGGTTACAGCTGGGTTATTTTTTTAATAAGGACACATCTATTAGAGTGTAGAGAAGATCTAAACAACAGGGTTTCAGATCATTTAACTCTTGAAACAGAATGTTTCGGTGAGCTCTAAATTATAATCTCTATCTCGCAAAACTGAGCTTTTACTTCCTAACGAAGTTACATAACTGCTCAAAATTGCGTAGAAAAGGTGGTTCAACTCCACATTATTCCATTCGCACAGCAAGTAGTACCTGAGTTCATCTTCGATCAATCGCGACTACCAGTGCATAGATTCGTTTATGCTCGAATTACGATGCTACAATTGGTCACTCAGGCTTTTTACCTAATTTCTATTGAAACGGTATAGAACATGTTCGTTATTTAATAGATAACATTTCACCTTTAGTAAAATAACACAGGGTTTAAGAGAAAAAAGAACATTATTTTTTCGATTTCATTATTTTATATGAAACTTGACACATTCCTGTAATTTCTAACTTTTCATTCAATTTCGCTTATTTTTACGATTTATTGGAATGCTAACTTATTTTTTTGTATGTTCTATTCTGAGTAGTATCTCATCATCATCATCATCATTAGCCGGAGGACGTCCACTGCTGAACATAGGCCTCCCCCGTATACCGCCACGCCGAACGACAATTCGCCACTTGCATCCATCGGCTGCCCTCGACCCTCAATATGTCGTCGGTCCACCTGGTGGGAGGCCTGCCTACGCTGCGTTTTCCGGTCCGTGGTCGCCACTCGAGAACTTTTCTTCCCCATCGGTTGTCAGTTCTACGAGCGCTGTGGCCTGCCCATTACCAGTTCAACTTGCAAATTTTATGAGCTATGTCGGTGACTCTGGTTCTTTGCCGAATATCCATGTTCCGGATTTTATCCCGCAAAGATACTCCGAGCATAGCTCTTTCCATTGCTCGTTGAGTGACTCTTAGTCTCTCTAAAAGGCCAGCAGTCAATGACCACGTTTCGGAGCCATATATCATCACTGGCAACATACACTGGTCAAACACCCTTGTCTTGAGACACTGTGGGATTCTCGATGAGAAAATATCACGTAGCTTCCCAAACGCTGCCCATCCGAGTTGGATTCTTCGGGCGACCTCTTTCTCGAAGTTGGACCTACCTAACTGAACAATCTGTCCAAGGTAAGTATAATGGTCTACAACTTCGAGAGTATCGCTCCCAACAACAACCGGTAAGGGTGCCACATGGACATTCGACATGACTTTCGTCTTGTCCATGTTCATTTTAAGGCCATCCCGTTGGGAAACGATACTGAGGTCGCTGAGCATAGCATTGAGGTGCTCCAACGATTCTGCCATGATGACTATATCATCGGCAAAATGAAGGTGAGTGATGTATTCACCATTGATGTTGATGCCGAATCCGTTCCATTCCAAGAGCTTGAAAATGTCCTCCAACGCGTTCGTGAACAGTTTCGGAGAAATAACGTCTCCCTGTCTCACGCCTTTTATTGGATTGGTTTCGTGCTCTCTTCCTGCACGCGTAGCATGGCGTTATTTCATCGTTATTTCTACACAAATCGACTGTTTTTTTTGCACAAATGTGACACCATTTGAACACTATTGAAGAAAAGGACGTTTATTTTCTATATTTTTCACATTACCATGTTTAAAACGATAAAATATTTCTACGTTCTGTTATTTTGTCTATTCTTCCGTCGACAAAACCCCTTTCTACGGCGCCATGCTACGCCTGCTGAAATCGGATGGACATGGTGGCGTTTCTATACAAACACTTCGACACTTCGATATACCTATAGTCGTGACATCGTTAGAGGGACTGCAATACTGCCCAGGTTTCGATTGAATCGAAGGCTTTTTCATAGTCCACAAACGCTAAACACAATGGCCGATTATAGTCCTCTGTCTTCTGTATAATCTGGCAGAGCGTGTGTATGTGGTTTATAGTACTGAAACCTTTTCGGAAACCGGCTTGTTCGGGAGGCTGGAAGTCATCAAACCTGCGTTCGAGACGGTTCGTAATGACTCTTCAGAACAGCTTGTATACATGGCTCAGAAGTGAGATTGGCCTGTAGTTCTTCAACAAGGTGTTGTCACCTTTTTTGAAGAAAAGAACAACCACACTCCTGTGCCATGCTTCTGGCGTAGAACCTTTGAGTATGACGGAATTAAATAACTTCTGGAGGACTAGAGTAGTACCGGTTTTCCACCCGCTCTCAGAAGTTCTGTTGAGATTCCGTTCTCACCCGGCGACTTGTTATTCTTGAGCTGTTGAGCCATTCTAATCTCGTACAGGCTGGTGTCTGGGATATCCTCAGTGTAGTGTCAAGTCAGTTTAGCTCTTGCGTCTCAAGATGTACCGACACTGGGTTGTCGTATTGATGTATATAACTGTCCGTAAAACCTCTCAAGCTCCCTTAGGTTCTCTGGTTTAGTCGAAATGATGCTGCCGTCGTTAATCTTCAGCTTTGTCATTTGGCTCTGCCCAATAGACGAATTCTTTGCGAACACTTTTGAGCCCCGGTTCCGCTCGATTGCCTCTTTGATCCATGCCGCACTAAAGGAGCGCAGGTCACGTTACATTCATTTAGAGATTCGTCTATTGAGTTTGCCATATTCCGACATATCAGCTGAAGATTGCAGCCTCATCTCGGTCCGGTCCTGCATCAACCGGATTTTTCCGTTCGAGAGCTTTTGAGGCTTATTGCGGCGCGGGGTCTTTAAAAACTTGGACCCCACAGCTTGGACAGTTTCCACCAACCCATTATTAATCTCGTCCACAGTTTCGCATTCGGTTAGGCACTGGAAGCGATTGTGCAGTTCAAGTTGAAAGTCTTCGGGGTTCCTGAGTAGTATCTGTTTTTTGTGAATTTTATTCATGAATAAAATTCACAAAATAATATCAGGCAAAAGAGCCATGGCCGGTTGAGTGCTTGAGCTTCAATGCTGCTAAGACGTGAATTTTTCCGCAAAAAGGAGCCAATCCGACTCGGTTCTATCTTTCTGAGGTGTAACCGTAAAAATGACAGGCTATCTTGACCTTTTTGGGGTGCCGTTGACATCGACCCACAATATTAGTCCTCTTATTGAGTTGGCTGCAAAAAAGTTAGGTACAGTAGGCGTTCAAAAGTGGTTAGGCACGCTTTAAAGTCAATAGCTTGACGTTTAGTTTGACTTATGACCTTCTATTTTTAAGAGACACATTCATCATCAACTACTGATTGTATAGGATTCATAATTTCCACGTGTATATTATGTGTCCACTTGGCCCAGTGGTAAAGCGTACCGCCTGACGTATGCGGTGAACGGCAAGGCGTGAGTTCGAACCTCTCACAGTGATATTCTTTTTGTAAGTTTTACTCAATTGTTAAATATTGTAATGGGACAGAAATATGATTATAATCGTTTGTTCACAATTTCTGTGAGGTAGATGAAGTTTTAGGAATATTTAACTTGATCGAAATCAAGTTGTCGTTAGATTGTAGTTGTTGGTTAGTGACGTGAGATTATATGTATAGATAGCGATATATTTAAGTATTCTCAAAATGCCGGCGAATATCAATATTGAGGCAAGAACGAAATTTATTGAAATGTCACGTTGAAGTTCATCAAATGAGTTGACTGTTGTCAGATTCGTATGAATCTGATATCACAAATGTAACATAAGTTTGTTAATCATAAATAAATAAAACAAAATTAACATTTTAATTCAGCATGACTTTGTTTATTTCCACCAAGACCAAAAAAAAAACATAAACACATAAAACTAATATTTGACTTTTTTTTAATAAATAATAAGCATGAATAAATTGTAAATTAACATGAATAACTAACAAGTTATTGATTAATATAATTATCATGATTTAAAAAAAAAAAACTAAAAAATAGCTAAACACATTATAAGACTCAGATCTCATTGATCATAACTCCACTTAGCCCAACAGCTATCAGTAATAAAATAAGTAAATTAAAAAATTCGAAGTGACGATAAAACAATAATTATTATCCAATTTCATTAGCTGATTATAACGACTAAATTACGTTTAATTATATTTAAGAACCTAAAGGGTTTTTTTATAAAGTGCGACCTTATTAGTATGTTATCCCATAAAAAAAATTATGTGTAATTTTGTCTTTATGTTAACAAAAGAAATATAAAAGATAATATGACTATTTATTAAAGCCATTTGAAATAGTAACAGTTCAGCAGGCTAATTTCTCTATGCGTTCCAAGGCCGCGGTGCCTTGTTACTATTTCCAACAATCGTCGCATGGCACTGCGGTCCTGGACCGCAAAACGCTATTTGCCCTTTGCGTTCCAGGGCCATGGTGCAGAAACAGGTTGTTTTTAGCAAATAAATTTCTTCCGCTCCACCAAATGCGAATTACCAAAAAAAATATATATGGAAATATGTCCTATTACTGAAATAGAACCACAAAAAAAAAATAACCGCTCTCCATAAAAATACCCTTTTGAGGACATCAGTTTAATTTTCGTTTTCTTTATGAAAAGAATGATTGAAACTTAGCCTCAAATCTAAGCCCTAAATTAATAAGAACTGTGAATAAAATGATGTTTTCGCTTACAGTCTATTAACAATGAATACAACAAAAGCTATATAAAATATGGTCGTGCTTTTAAACGTTTCTTTTATTTCTATAAAACAAACGGTTTTTGGCTGATATTTGGTGTAATTTTTGTCTTGAGTGCACGGTTATTCATTTCGTGTTGAATTAGTTACTCATTGGGGGAAGCTATTTCCTTCGTATTCATTCACCATCATTTTATTATGATGTCTGACAACCGTCGGCGTCGGTGTTGGACTTTGCTATCGACAAGCTTAGTATTAGCGCTTGTCGTTCCTCGTATCTCATATCCACAGGACTGCCAGTATTTCACTAGAAAAAAACATGAAATACTATTATTATCTTTATGCAAAATGCAACTGTTAATTTTTTTTACCTACTTAAAGAAAAATCGATAAATAACACTTTTTACTTTCAAACAAACCTATTGTAGGGAATCTTATCTAATAAATAAGATATTAACATGTGAATTAACTAAAAATTAAATGTTAATACTCACACTTAGTCCGGTTTAATTTGATATTTGTATTGTTTCATCCATATTTATGCACGGCTATAATTTTCACCCTCAGTGATTATAATTATTATTCCCACTGTTAATATTTCACAGCAAAACAATAACATTAAAACAGCGTAATAGATGTAAACAATCGTCACACAAAATAACCAGGAATCAACAACGTTCTATTATGAGACTTAAAACGAACTAACATAGTTATGTCTACCTCACAAATCGAAATAATTTACTTTTGTAACTTTTGTTTTGTTTCCTCTGATCTACCTACAAAACTTTATTATACTTAATATGATGATAACGGTCGACACACAACACTAATGACTAGTATTAGTAATTATTAAAAAAAAAACAATTTTATTTATCAAATTTCTACAAAAAAATGCATGAAAAATAACAAAAAGAATATAGCAATTATTTAAAAACATTAAATAAAATAAAAGTAATTAGAAAAAAGTGAGGATCGATCCTTCGACAGCAGTGATGGAAACATCCGAGCACGTTAACCACTGCGCCAGCATTACTTGTAGGAAAAGGTTGAAATTATGAAGTATACCGTAAGTTCCTTTGATTTGTATATGTAACAACTTATAATAAAAGGTCGTAAGTCACAGCGAAGCATCAGGCCATTGCTTTCAGAAATTGACCCAGGAATTTGGAATTCGACTGTACATGAAGTGGTACAGGTTTGCCAAATCCCAACTCGATGCACTTGAGTCAATTTAATAGCACCCGGCATTGATCGAGGCCACGATCTGCGGGGCAAGACGGAATAGGAAGTAGTCACCTCGAATCCTTATGCAAAGCAGTCATGCTAGCGAAGTAGGAGGTGGAACACGTGAGGGAGAACAGCCGCGTGACGTACGACGCCGAGAAGCGATTTCTATTTGAGAGTAGGAGCATGCCTTGGTCACTGGACTGTCTTATCAGGTAACGGTGGCCCTGGAACGTAAAGGGCTATTTAAGGATCACCATGGATATTAGTCAGTACTAGAGTCTGGTAATAAATCCCGTCCCGCTCGGGAGGACACATTTGATGATTTTACCAAAAAAAAAAAAAAATACAATGCAGCTGCCAAAACGGAATACCGCAATTGACTGGATGCCGAACCTGATACAAGACTTCAACTCTCTTCGATCAAACCTAATAAAAATACATTGATGAAAAAAAACTTTTTGAAAAAAGTACCGACATCAAAAACGAATACAAAAAGTTTAAAACAAAACTTTTCTCTGGTAAACCGCTACCTCAAACGATCAGATCAATTTTTCACGGATTTTCGGGGCGCACGTTAGAGAGCCAAATCCTGCCGGGCGTCGCGGAATTGTCTTATCGGGTATCCATAGCCTCGGATCGCAATGGGTTATTGAAGGACACCGTAGATTTTAGTCATTACAAGTTTGTATGTCCCTCCTGTCCTTCCTGGGTGGAAGGGCTGATCTGATGATTTTACCACGTAATAAAAAGCCATACCACCAGGGGCATGACCGGTGGTATGGTGGGTCCCGCAGCGAGCTATATTATCCAAACGAACTGGAATGTTTGGGAAGTTAGCAAGTCTGAAATTACATATAATTACCAATTCAGAAAAAAAGGTATCAGAATTATTTAAATTGTTTTATTTTTTGTATTATTTACATTATTTTTTTTTACAATTATATCCACATTCGAATATAGTCGGAAAATTCAATCAAATTAATTCAAAATATTAGCTTGTATCAAGAAAGGTAGGTTAAACTGTATTCTTGGCGACTGGGAAAATTACTGGCCACCACTCATGACCTGCGGAAAATTCGAGGTACTACATTTTTCACATGGAATTTGATGTCATGACAAAGACACTGGCGCCGCGTGTAAAGGTCATGAATGGTGGCGTGTATTTTAAATTTTAATAATTACGCAACTAATGTCAAAATGGTTGCGAGCGATACGTCCTCCCTCAGAAGGCGCCCCGCGCCGTCTAAATCAAAGAAGAAACCGTTCTTGGTTTTATATTGAATTTTGTCATTGCATATTATAATTGTTTAATACTATTATTTTACTTTTAAATGAGCTAATTATTTTTTTAATGCAAGCTAACATAGTAACCTTAGTTATTCAATACTTTTTGATTGAATATTCAGTAAATCTTGATAGATAAAAAATATAATTTCGGACGAAAAAATGTCAAATTCTTCCTGTTTTGAAAAATTATTTTTGGTTTATTTCTGAATGAAAAATAAAAAAGTGATTAATGCAGTCCAATTATAATCTTTCAGATGTACCAAGGACATTTTCAAATATTATTTTACTACTATACCTTCTATGTAATTCGGTACCAAAGTATGACAAAAAGTAGAAATTTATGAAACATCCTTTACAGAGACAAGGTTTTTACATATGTATGTAAACAAATCTAAAAATGTGTTTAAAGCACTCCACGCAGAAAGAATCAAACTTTCTCGAGTATATGTACTTTTTTTATTTGTGGCAATGTCATACCCAGAATCAGGTTCCAAAAGTCGCACAAAATCAACGAACCGTGTGAAAGCCCTCTTAATACGAACGGCGACTCAGATGTAGAACAAATACCATAAAACTTAACCGATGCCCTCTGAAAACTGACTGCAATGATCTCGACGAAAAAGAAACCGAGTATTCGAAAAATACAGTTATTGAATTTTTTTAAACCAATGTTTCGTTCGGTTGTAGCCATCCACGCCTAGTTGAAAAAATCAGCCTGTATAGCCCATCTCTAAACATTAACGAACTCATTACAATCGCTAGACTATCCGTCGAAGAAGTTTAATCACGTGTTAGACCTGCGTACAGTCGCGTACAGTCGCGTTCTCGTCGCTTTCTCGTCGCCTTCGTCGTTAACCGGTCGTTATGCTAATAGCCTTGAGCCTGCGACGCCTGACGCCTGCTCGTCACTGCTTCATCGGATTACAGATATTGTTGTACCTACAGGCGTCGGGCTAGGGCTGGAGGCTGTGCGCTGTAGCTGGGAAGGAACGGCCCTTTATCTAAATGGGTTGCTGTTACTGATGCTTTGTATGAAGAAAAACTTTTTAGTGTTTGGTCTTTAAGTAAGTATCACCCTGTTGTAATATCAGGATTAAGGTGTTTATCGGTTTGAAAAGAATGTAACACTGTATTTTACCGAATGATTTTCTGTCTGTAACTTAATTTCTCACGTAGCCATTGCAAAAACCCACATTTCATGCAAATAGACTTGCTTCGGGTTAAAACTAGATGAGAAATCAATATTACTATCCTAAATTAATCCAGCAGTACTCCATTAATTAAATAATGATACACGATAGTCAACAACATTAGTTTATATCATATAGCTTTCAAATCCGAAAATACCAAAACAAAATACACGTCAAAGTGCTTTAAAAGAAATCTATGGATATCCGGGCGTTTTGTTTTATTAAATTTCAATTCAATTATTCATATCCTATGCACCATCCAACGCAGAATCTATTTGAATATTTAGATGAAAATTCTGTAACACACAGTTCAATATATTATAACCTACATTTATAGCTAGCTACATAAAAATATTTCCCAATAATTTCTAATGGAATGTATAAATTTAGAACGCCCACGTTAAAACGAGACCAAGAGGACCTATCGAGTTTCAATTTAACATAACCTTGTCACTGAAATATAAAATAATTATGAAAATCGGAAAGACTAATGTAGATAACATTTTTATTTCTCTCATCATTACCCTAAAAGTATTCCCACTGCTGGGACACAGGCCTCCTCTCTGTGAGAGGGAGGTGGCCATCCACCACGGGAGCACATTGCGGGTTGGTGGATATCACATGTCTTGGAGTTTTTGGGTCTAGGACATGCCGGTTTCCTCACGATGTTTTCTTTCACCGTTTTTAGGGTTCCGTAGTCAACAAGGAACCCTTATAGTTTCGCCATGTCCGTCCGTCCGTCCGTCCGTCCGTCCGTCAGTCCGTCCGTCTGTCCGCAGTTTAGCTCAGAGACACACAGTACTAGAGAGCTGTAATTTGGTGTAAATATACAGATTTGTTGTGCCGAAAAAGTGGTAAAATAAAATCTCGTAAAATATTTTTTTTTAGGGTACCTCCAGTACCTACACGTAAAGTGAGGATTTTTTTTTTCTCGCGTACCCCTTAGTGTGGGGTATCATTAAATAGGCCTTTAAAAATAATGATAGTTTCCATTAACAATTTTTTGATAAAAAAATTCGTTTGTGAAATATTAAGCTTTAAAGTGCTAAATTTTGCTCGATTCGAGTGTCCCCCCCCTCTACCAGCTAAACGGTTATGTTTGGGGGTGTGAAAAAATTCACAATAGTAGTACATATAACGAAGTTTAAAAGAAAATTATCACGACTAAGTAGGCTTTACAACTTTACGAGTAATAGTCGACCAACTTAAAATGTACTTGATATCATATTTTCTTAAACAAAATGTATCGGAGACAACTGCAAATGTAAGTTTGTCAACATTATTTTTACAGCTTTTATAGGTATGTTTTTTGGGGATAGGTAGGTTTTTATCGTCAACTATTTTTAACTAAATTCAAAAAAAGGAGGAGGTTCTAAATTCGTTGTAATCTTTTTTCTTATGTATTTTCCCCGATTTCTCAAAGACTCCTGGACCGATTTTGAAAATTCTTCTTTTTAAAATTAAATTCAGCGAATCAGTTTAGTTAGATCGCATAAGTATTTTGATGGGCAACTACGGAACCCTACACTGTGCGTGGCCCGACACGCACTTGGCCGGTTTTTTTGAGAGTAGTGGTGATGAAATAAATTACAAAAAGTTATGCGCCTGGCTGGGTTCGAACCACAACTCGTAAATCTGCGAGAATCGTTAACGAGACACGAGACACATCGAGCTTCATTGTCTCGGCGCTTTTCTGGTGGTTGCCACTGTTGATTCTGGCTTTCAGGAGTTCCAGTGGTTTGGGAATAGTGTGGTGGGTTTGCCCCAAAAAAAAAAAAACTCGTAACACTGTGCTGATACCACTGGGCCACCACTTTTTATCTACCTAATCTGTCGGAATACAAAGGTTATGTCAATTATTCAGAAGTCGGCAACGGATTAATATATAGGTATGTAACTACTTAGAGGGTTACACTTGTGCTTTGAATCACACTTGATGTCTCACCACGGCTCCCGAAATATAATTAGCACTAAACATAATTGAAATGTTGTTTTGTCTCTGTGAGCTTTGTATGATTGAAAGGAAACAATTGTGTTCTTATACTTACTTCTTATTTATACGTATTCCTAAGTTTCCGCGTAAATGGTTTCAGTGACTGTCGGTCGTAATATTCTCAACCAAAAGTCTTATTGATATTCTTCATTTAAGCTGACCATGGAATCCACCACCAAACAGTTCTACTTTATAAATAAGTTCACATCATCTGCCTAGCCTTTCCCAACTATATTGGGATCGTCCTCCAGTCAAACGGGATACAGCTGAATATCAGAATTTTACATGGGGCGACTGCCTATCAGACCTCCACAACCCAGTAACTTTTTTAGGCACGGAGGAAACTCGCTGTGACAGATTGTCACCCATCCACAGACCAACCTCGGCAAGCACGGCTTAAACCGGAAGATCGTCGTGTGCGGCTGTAATTATTTAGACACGAGCTCTTCAAACTCATTTAGTATTTATTGTAAAATTTAGTATCGCCTCCAAACAATCTGCATGAGCTCAGAAAGCCTCTATTCAACATTAACGATAGGCTCAGTTGACATATAATTTATCTTCTTTCTCAATGGTCAGAATTCGATCTTGGTTGCTAAGCAACGCAGCTAAGATAAAGTTTCATGAAACACAGACCGTTCGTGTCTTGCGCTACTGTGTTGTCATGAGAACATTTATTACGGTCGTTTCAAGAAGTTTATATACTGAAAATTCCTAAAACTGAATGATGTAACGAAGCTAGAAGAAAATGCAGCCGGAGTAAAACAAAACTATTTCTATTGTGATCATTTAAATGTCTCAGCTGAAGTAACTGAAATACATGCGTTACGTAATTTATTTTATTAAACAGGATGAATTTTTCAATGGCTGTATTCGGAACTGTAGGAATACCGAAAAACGTTGAAAGGATTCTCGAGGCCGATTTTGATGAAAACTTAAACTGCATCATTCGATTTGAGAAAAATCAATAATCCTGGCCAGGAATCGAACCCGCTGATTTTGGAAAATAAAGCCGGTCACAGTCAAGTGATACTAGCACGCGCATTGCTAGTTCTATGCACTAGAATTTTCTGAAGCACTTCACCAATACGGTCACAGGGCGGACAGGGCGTTTCCACACGCCTCTTACTTCTTCTTTACCTTTTCAGTTAGGTACCCCTTCATACACAAGGCTACGCAAGTCTCTGATACCTTACGCATTTGATATCCAACCTCTCGGTATTGTCATTGCGATAATCGCTTGGATACCAAAGTCGTATAAGATATCGGAGACTTGTGCCTTGTGTACTAAAATAGAGAGACTAGACCTAGATCAATTTATCCAGCGCACACAAATCTAGCCTATTCTAATACTGAGGAATAATGCAAATAGTCAATATCAATTAGGAATAACTCATCTCAGAATTGAGCTAAGACACAATAGACTAGATGCATGAAAGCACAGATATTAATCAATGACAATAAACCACAAATCTTAAGCGTAACGTGTAACACTTCACGGGTAAATGCATTAAGGTCTAGAGACAGCTGGAATATTGGTTACCGATACAGAGAAACGTTTGACGCTGGAGACAATATTGAATTCTGTTTTTGTCAAAGAATTAGCATTGCCATGCAACTTGGCAAAGTTTGCAATGATATCGTTAACAGTGATGTAGACGTATACTTCACGACCTGTAACTTTAAATTTCATTTCATTTCCAGTAAAAAATATTCCTTTTTGAGAGCTTCTGTTGCGTATATTACGTAAACGGTTTATGTTATGCAAAAATCATGTATGACGGAAATTGTAATCATAATATTAATCCTTATATCCAAATAAATCGTTGGTTAATCATAACAAGCATTTTATTTTGAACAAAATTGCCTTTGACGTCTATCGTAGATTTACAATAATACCGCAACAAAATAAGGATGGTCACAATTGCGACAGTAAGATTCCGTGCATTACCACTTTCTGCCTAACGCAAGTCCTCACCGGAAACAGTTGTTTCGGAGGGTACCTCAGGGATTCAACGGTAGTTGAGGGAAATGGGGTGCATTCGGAACACGTGAGGAAGAACATGTCCATGGTCTAGCCACCGCCAAAGACGTCCAGGCCATCTAGTACCGGATATCGTGAGGAAAATTCCAGCTACCATAGGCATCGGCTTGCGGACGGCGAGTCGTGGGTAGCTCGCCGTCCGACCAAGGACCAAAGTAGACGGTGGTCTAAGTAGACGCGTGGTCTTCCACGCGTTCTCCAACGAAACTGATGGGGCCTCCATAGGGCCAGACGCCTAATAATCCAGTCAATGGAGACAAAAACAACTCTTTTCTTAGGTGGTGTAGTTTTTTTTAATTTGTTTTGCTTAAATAAAAGCTATTCAAGTATTCATGAAAAATGTACGTTTTCGACCACGAGGGCTGTCTGCATTGTAATATTTTCATGTAGTTATATTTTCGCTTTTGAAACAAAAACAGACGTGTTTTATTCAAAATTCACAAAACTGTTTCGGTGTGTGTTAACATTCACTGGTGTTTTTGTTTAATTTATATGAATACTAAATTAATGTTTAACTTAAACTAAGGAGGCTAACTAAGAGTGCTTTTTAAGGTTCCGTAGCCAAATGGCAAAAAACGGAACCCTCATAGATTCGTCATGTCTGTCTGTCCGTCCGTATGTCACAGCCACTTTTCTTCAAAAGTATAAGAGCTACCCTGTCGAAACTCGGTAAGTAGATGTATTAAGTGACCCGTATAAGGATTTTCACACAAAAAAAAAACAATTTTGGGGGTACCCCCCATACTAACAATTAAAACTCTTTTTTTTCGTCAAAGGTGTAAAAGTTGTGCCCCCCCCCCTGTAACTGTTTAATTAAGAAAATGATCAAACTAAAAAAATATATGATGTACTTACATTACTATGCAAACTTCCTTTGAAAATTGGTTACGTTTTTTTAATACGTCGTAAATCGTACACCGCAATTATCTGCATTACCTTTCAAAGTAACAACCAACTACAAGAACTTTTATATTATGTTCCTTTCTGCTACGGAATGAACTCTTTATGGGCCAGTACGACTCGCACTTGGCCAGTTTTTTTGTAAATGGGTTTCCCAGCGCGCATTTACACATACAAAATTATTATCAAAAGCAAAAACACCCAAAAGAGTATACTTTTAAAGAAAAGTAAGCATTAATTTTTGTTTTTTTACTAGTTTATATTTTCCCACTTTTCGGCAAAGGCCGAAACCCACCAAATTTTCCAGTTCCCTCATAAACAATAAAAAACAACCATTGCATTATAATTAATAATTAAAATAAATAGTTACTCGCCATACCGACAGCGAATTCTAGTACTATGTACTTTTACTATCGAAACAATATCATCCGGCGAAATAATAACTAACGAAACAAAAATCTATCCAGCCAGACGGAAATAACCCGAAAAATCGATACTAATATTATAAACCAGTTCGTTTGTTCGTTGTTCAATAACTCTTTAAGTTTTTCGCTCTCATCTACTTGTTGCAGTTAAAAAATATTTTTGTTTGAGATAGGTAGTCTATTCATCGAGGAAAGTTATAGGCTATAATAAAGGGTGACTGGCAATTAGTGTACGATACTTAAACACAAATGTTTGTGCTCATGATAACAAACAATTTTTAACATGGAAGCAAAGCCGAAATCGGAAAAAATATCAGCTGTTCAGTACATTAGACAAACAAGAATATACTGAACAGCTGATTTTTTTTCGTGATTTCAGGTTTGTTCCCATCGTAAAAGTTATTGGTTATCATGAGCACAATCACGTGTTTAAGTATCGTACACTAATTACCAGTCATCCTATATAACATGATGCTATTGCCAAAAGGAACCGAACAGTAGATTGAAACCACAGAGAACTAGTAAACAAAATCGATTATCATCGTGCATATAAACATTCAAGAAATTCGTCCATTCATAGTTATAAATGGGTAAATACAAGAAAATGGTAATTCACATTTCGTATTGTAACTTGTTACAGAATCTCCCTAATAGTAAATCGTCTCGTATTAGTTGGCCGCGGGTGTTCCACCACAGCTGTCAGTTGTGCCTACCATGTGCCAAAATGTCCCACAATTTTCGCGATATCACATAAATCCGGCTGTTTGCGAGTGGGTTGTACTGTTCCTTTAATTAAAATAATATCAGTGTGATAATAAATGTTTAATTAACTCATTGTTTCTAGCTGAATACCTACATAGAGTTGTCCGTAACAACGTACAGAGTTATTATCCTCATATGAAATAGTGATTTGGTTTTTGCTTTGATTAAGCTGTACTGTCCCACTGCTGGGCAAAGGCCTCCCCCAATATTATCAGCTCTTTTCTCGGACGGTATGCTTTAAATCAGTCCTCGTGGTATAAGACGAAGTCGTCGATATTCATCTCTTTCTGTTCGAGTCTTGGCCGCAGAGATTCATCATCATCATTATCATCATCAGCCTATAATGTTCCCACAGCTGGGACACAGGCCTCCTGTCGGTGAGAGGAAGTGGGCCATAATCCACGCGGGTCCAGTGCGGGTTGGTAGATATCACATGTCTTCGAATTTTTGGTTCTAGGACATGCCAGTTTCCTTCACCGTTTTGAGAGCAGTGGTGATGAAATAAATTACACAAAGTAATGCGCCTGTCGGGGTTCGAGCTCACGATCTACAAATCGTAAGTCAGGACCACTGGGCCACCACTGCTCTCCACAAAGATTGGGATTCTTAAATTGAAATTCCGTATTGCAACACATATCTTGATTTAATTCCGTTGGATCCCAGTTTTGAATACCACTTTTACTATTGCGTGCACTTTTTTGTAAGTATGCAATAGTAAAAGTGGGATTCAAAAGTGGGATCGAACCGGAATAAATCCAATTATCTTTAGGCACCGTAACAGTATCACCTGTCGAGCCCCGAAAAAAAATTTTTGCCACCAAACCCTGACCGATTTTAAGACTTATTTTTCCAAAAACACAGTTTAAAATCGGTCGGGGTTTGGTGGCTCAAAATTGTGCCATTAGGGCTTATTGGGGATCGGGCGGTAGATAACTATGATATAACAAACCTCATTGTCCAAACATAATTCACTTCACTTGAAGTTATGCAAATCAGGTGCAGTGTTTATGCGTGTGTGTTGACCTTAGGTCAGTTTATACATAATTACACCAGTGTCGTGAGTGGCAGAATGTGAAGGAACGTTGAACGCTAGAGCGCAGAATTTCGGTCTTATACAACGTGTAACGTTAATAGCGCAAAACCACTCACTCAACTCAGCCCATGATACTGACCAATTTTTGTTCAAAGACGTTTGGAAATTGGAAAAAAAAATTTTTTTCATACTGATGGGCCCGATCAATTTCTCATTTTGTATGAACAAGCAATTTTTTTTCCAAAAGGCTTGGAACAGACATTGTTCAGTAACATGGGCTGTTACCCCACGAGAGGTTTTGCGCTATCAACGTTACACGTTGTATAAACGGCATAAATTCGTCCTATAAGCGGGTTTTTATGTCACGCTGAGCGCACGCGGATGGTAAGCGCTGGTGGGTCAATATGCTATGTAGTAAGGTAGCGTTTCTGAGTAATGCTGACCGGTCAGCGCCGCTTTCTAAAAAGCATATATTGACCCATCCGCGTACTTATTACTTTATTCAAATCTCGGTGTGCTTTGTAAATGATGTCCTGTAAATTTTGGGGTGGGATCCTAGGTTACCTTCTGACGGGGCCCCCATAGAAGCCATACGCCTGCTGGAATCTCGAGACTGTCTTATCATGCAACCGTGGCCTTGGAACGTGAAGGGCTATTGAAGGAACGTCGTGGATTTGAATAAGACATACAAGTGTGATAGTAGTTAGGATGTGAGGACTTATTGGATGATTTAACGAATTAAAAAAAAATACTTTAGGGCTGCCTGTCTCGCGACCGCATCTTTTGTTTACCAAACAGTTTCTACCGTGTTCCGTCGGTGCGCAAGAGTCTCAGGCTTAAGCTTTTCCTCTGGGTTAGATTGAAAAACGGTCCAATAGGGCTATTGGCAAACTTGATAGTCCACCAGCGTTTGTCCACTGAACTTGGATGGCTTGATACCTGTTATCAGGCTAACTTGTAGAGTGGATGTGCCTCAAGAGCATTAGAATAGTTGATTTTAGGGAACATTTACAATTATCAGTTTCATTGCAAATGCTAAAACCAATACGAAATTTACCTTTTGACATCTATTTGATGAGCTTCCTATATACACCGAGATACGCAATAGCCCCGCAGGTGGCATGACTTCTTAATGCGGGAGTGGTTCCGCTCAAAGAAAGAGATGGCGTTAGGTAACTTGTATAACTCTATCTCTTTCCTACAGCCTAACTACTTACGTTTAAGACGTCATGGTAAGCTATCAGTTAGTAATAAAATAAAATAACTTCTTAAAACCATCTACAGAAACCTTTTTCCAGTCTTTATCAATGGATGAACACACGTTTATCACAATCACTACACCGGTGATGTTGTCGGCAAATTACCGCTGAATAGAAATACTGTCAGCTGCCATTTTAATGTTTAGACAACATTTTGTTATAAAATGTTTAACTGACATCATAAAATTACTATGTTGAGCTGTATTGCCAAGCCCTCATGTACGTTGTTTGCACAATAAATGGTGAGGGGTGCATTTAGAGAGCCTTCTAAAGTGATGTTACTTGAGTGCGTCCTGTGTCCTCCTGACTGTTAGCTTTCCCTACTTGACCTGGAGACTGGTTGTATTATATCACCTATTTTCATGTCAAATAATCTTCTCTATAATATAAAAATGGATCGCTAAATGTGTTGCTAAAGCCGATAACTTGCCAACAGCTAGACAGATTCGGATAATTCTTTTTTTGTTGTGTTTGTAACCATCAGGACCAGGTTAAAGAGCACACCAAGCAAAATCATCATATCCACCAGTGCGAAGCCGGGACGGGCTTCTAAAATAGGGCTTGTTTTCAAACCAAAAACATTAAAATTATTTATGCCAAATCCAGTTAAATCAAAGAGTGTCAGAATAATGACTGGGCCTTATACTAACTTCATAACATTTTAAGATCAGATAATGTTACCCCGCAGTATGTATTTCTCCTGTATCGTGCAAGCGTTTAAAACTTTTAAACTCACCACACCAAAAATTAACTAGTAGGACATGCAAATATTTGTACCGTCCGGGATTCGAACCTGTACACGCAGTGAATTAGGCACTTGCTCAGCCAGTGCGCCAACAGCGCTATATTCCTGTATGTTTATGTACTGCTCATATAATATGAGCTCTCCGTGTAAATGTGCCACATAAACTGACCCGGGATCTTAATTATTTGTTTTGTGTCTCAATAAAACCAGTAATACGAAGAAAAATTCTTTATTAGTTCATAAATAGGAGATGATTACATTCAGCAGGACATTCAGTTTAGTGCATGCAAAGATATAAACGTAATATCTTAGGTTTACAACATGTATCTTCTAAAATAAGACTGACAAAAGCTGAGAAAAATCATCGTCTTAATAAATGGTGTTAGGTTTACCTTCAGATCCATCCTACGTCTCCGTAATGGCTGCTACACACCTTACGATAAATCGTTACGAATTAAAAATCGAACAAACTGTACAGTTTTTCTCATACACACTTGTCGATTTATCGTTGCAGTTTGAACTGTACCGAATAATCGTAACGATTTATCGTAAGGTGTGTAGCAGCCATAAGGTTTCAATCCCCTGTAGATATACCATTCTCGACAACGGATTTGACCTCATATTGGGGGTCTAAGAGACTCGATCAACCCGACTCGTATGGCAATGACATAATAGGCCGTGTACATTGTGCATATAATGCTGTACGCTCCTTCCCTGGACTACAATCTAGGTATACGACCAAACTGCTTCATGTTCTCCTACCATATTTCCAACCAAATTATTAGAGTGGGATTTATTAAGCCGCATGCATTTTGTGCCATATATTGGTGGTAGGACGAGGTACTTTCCATCTGCTTCTTTCCCCTTTATATGCATCGCCTCTTAGCAAAGAGAGATGAAGAATCTTCTCGCGTTCTCCCTTCCATCTATGAATGAACGAGACCCTAGTTAAAATATATAGTTCTTGCTAACGAGACTCCTCATTAGATTAGTCTTGTCCTTTACGTAGCTTTCCACCTTTAGAACGCTATCTTCCAAAAAACTTCAAGACTGATTCAGAGCCTTCTATTTATCTTTTGACAGGTTAATTTCTATTTACGAAAGGGTTTCTACCTTTACTTCTCTAGTTATGTCTATAAAGTTGTTTTACTTAGTAACCCTTAACTTTCATCAGCCATGCTAATTTTAGATCATATTTATTTCTTTAAAACATCCCTTTTCTAAGATTAAAGTTCAAAATAGGGTGGTAATTATTTATAGTTGTAGGTAAACAAAAGCAGACTTCCCAGCAATTTAGAGAAATTTAAATGAAGATTTATGAATTTAGGAAAAACTGTAGAAAACGGTCCATTGTCACAAAAACTTTTTTCATGCCAATTGATAAGGTTTCATAAAGAGATTAAAATACTCTATCATTTCTTATGTGCCGATTTTTCAATAGTCAGATAATTGACATATTTTCCATGGTTAAGCTGTCAAACCGCCATTTTTATTCGTCAGATAAAAGTTATCTGACTATTGAAAAATCAGCCCTGAGAATTGTAACACCAGCTCAATAGAGCTGTTTAAGATGAAAATTCCGACCAGATTAGTCATTTCAACAAACTATTGGCCGAAAATGTTTTTTTTGTTTTTATGACATTCCTTTCCGAGTTGAATTTTTATTTAATTGATTACTTACTTAAAAAAAATAATTATCAGCTTGTGGATTCTTACATTCTCCGACAAAAATACTTTAACGATTTAGAACGTTTACCTACACCTTTCTACTAGAAGCATATTTTAAATGATCCAAAGTCTGAAATTGCATAACAAAAATGTATTTCGAGTTTGAATACTCGTATAACAGATATGAATAGACTTTTATACGGAAAAAAATAATAAGAGATTCTGTGTAATTATTTTAACGTTTTTAAGAAGTTGAATAGACTGTAAAACGATAAATTCTAAAGTTACGCAGGTTTGAGATTACCAGTTATTTTTCAGCTTTTGCCAGTCCTATTGTAATTCTGGTTATATTTGACATCAAACATGTAGTTATTGATTACATTTAAAAATCGATTATATCAGACATTAATACAAATGAAAAGGTATCTTATATGATTGATACCTTTCTACTTAGAATATAATTAATATATAACTAGAGATATTATACATACTACTCCCGTCTAAGGACGGACACGAAATCGTTACAGCTACCGGATATTTTTTGTTATTTCTTTTAAATGTATTATGTTGATATTTGGTCAACATTTATAGTAATAAATAGCTGGGACGATGAGACATCCAGTTCGGTACATACAGCTACAGAAACATCTTACCAATTTTCCACCCGCAATTTTGATTGAGAGAAAAACATAATACGACTTAATAATCGAAAGTAAGGGTCCTCCGAAAATCTCAAATCTCATCATTATAATACGGTAAGCGCGATTTTGCTCGATCCGTTTATTTTACCACACTCGTATGATTCACTGTTATTTTCTTGTTATCGTCATTGATTTAGACCATTATGCTTAATGTATTTAATAAAATAAAATTATATCGTCCTCTAAACCTAATAAAGCGCGCCCGCATAAATACAATACTTTCTCCCCACTCTCTGCAAACGATATTTTTATCGAAAATTTTCTTGGTTTTATTGCTTCGTTGTCCCTTCCTAGATAACAAGTTTAGTCGCCCTCGCGTCTGGCCCTTCTAGCAAAAAACCTGGTGTCGGCGAGATACGTCTATCAATAACTAAACTATCTATCCCTTGATGGCGCACCTTCATCCACTCTACTTCACATACGTATTTATTAGCCATCATTTTCACAAAGTACCGTTAAAGTTACGTGAACAAAATTAAAAATAACTTAATAACAATTTCAAAGAAATTTCATAACAACCGCCTACTTAGGTTAACCCTTATACAAAGCTGCGTTCACACGACCGTGACGAGTAATGTAACATATAATGTTAAGTGAGTCGAACCGTTTAGGTGACGAACGAGCTCATACCGAATACTGAAACCATTATTTTTGTAACTTTCTCTGTTTTCTTTCGATTTCTTACTACGGATAAACCGATAAATTTTTGATCCTTTGTTACTATTACATAAGGTGCTATATTCGTTTTTACGATAGTTGTCGATACGATTTCAAATAAACAGCTTATTTATGTACTTGTTTTTTATGCCTTCTACTTCCCGTTACTTCTCTACCTGATGTTGTATGCCCTAAACAATTTAGTAAGTGAGCGTTTCTCGCCAATGAAATAAACATTTTGTGTAATGACTATTTCGGAATTCAGCTCAGCTCAATTTACTTTTTATGTTTTCGTTTCAGTTTGCCTTTCTTAGCGGATAAGCTGAAAGATGGTTATCTAAAATCTGTTAAGAAAACAAATGATGGCCCAGTGCCCCTAGAATGTGCAAGAAGCGGTTTAGTCTTTGAAGATGATAATTTAGTAACCGCGATAAATTGTTGAGTGTGGCGGAGACATAGCTCGGAGAGGATGTCGGATGTGAGCGCAGCGGAATGCCGCGAGTGGCTGCGGAGTGAGGGTGTGCCGCAAAAACCGGCGGATGGATCAGAGTGAGGTACGCCCTATCAATAAATTATACGAAGCTCCCAACTCGTGCACTCCAAGCATTTACATACGCGGCTTCACCTTCACTCTTTGCACATTTCTCAAACTTCCTTTCTTGCCTTGTTCTATCTCGCTTTTCGCAATTCAATAAAAATAATTTGGTAGGTAAATAAAATGAAGCTTAAATTCTAGAAAAGTCTTTGTCTGCTAGTTTTATTAGGTAGGTAATGATGCCTACGCGGATTATTGGTTTCGAAGAACCCCTTATTTTTACAGACTGATCCTTGTTGAAATAACAGCTATAAACATCTTTAATGATTGATGAAATTAATTATGACTATGAACCGATTTCATGTATTTTTTGAAGAAGAAAGAATGTGAAATAGGTGTTTTGATTTTGATAATCTGTATAAATAATTTGCAGGATGGAAAATTGGCAAACGAAAGTATTCAGAAGTGACAATATATTTTATGGTATACGGCTATTACACATATTATAGGTATATGGATATAATTAAATATCCAAATGGTTAAGTATAATTCAAAGTCGAAGGTCAATTAACGCGTCACTGAGATTGTTCATTGGCTATCAGTGAAGGAAAATAAGATACCACTCGAGACTAGGACCAGGCGTACTTGACCCCACGCTACGATGGAGGTTTTCATCTTAAAGCAATCAGTTTTCAGACATCTTTTCAGTATTACTGCTTCAATGTTTCAGCTCTCCCCGTGAAGTGTGAATCAACCTTTCTGTCATTACATTCTATTGTTACCTATGTTTGAAATATTTTAATGATTATATTGGTATTACATGAGCCTATTTCTAATTGTTCTTACTTACCTAGTTCCTATCCTAAGACATGAATTTTGTCATATTGATTTATTAAATTCGGTTGAAATACTAGTTACCATAAGTTAAATACCAGCTTAACATTCGATCTTTTTGCATCAATTTCTAGATATCCAATAGCGTAACGGATATGTAATTTTATCACAAGATAGACCCACTTCAAAAGGTTCAGTAACTCATAGACAAGGAATAATTTCCAAAGCGAAAATGTGTCGATGAACAAAGCATTCAAAATAATATTGTGTTCTTATAAAGATACAATAGTAAGACAGCGACTGCATTCCAGTGATTATAAATTATCATTAACACAAATGGACACTCAATATATTAAACTTTCATCAGAACATTCTCGTATATATGTACAACCATCTTAAAAAAAATACAGTATCGAACACTCCGACAAGCTTAAAATTAAAGTTCCAATAAATAAGTTGTTAAAAACTAGAGGGTGTTGGTACCCCGTACAGTGAATTATAATCTAATTGGTGTTTGTTACCTTATAGTGATTTAATGTACATCTTATTGATAAGTCATTATATCCTAACCTTACAGATCTTGTTGGCAACAGACGTTACCGACAACTTTGCTTACCCTTTGTCGAATACGTTATTACTAGGCTTCACCCACGACTCCAACCGCGTGGTTTGTGGTTTCGTCCCCTTTCCAAAGTTTTCTAAGTCATATTTCCAAAAAGCTTACTTTGTGGTATGACACAGGTACAACCCTTTTACCTACGCATGTTTATGTAAATAAACCGGTACCAGAGACTCCAGGTATTCCACAAATGACATGAATAGTGTTGGTGTTTGCTCTTTGAAACTCAAAGGTTTCGGTTGTGAAGCTAGATTTTCGGATCCCCTTAGAATTCATCAGTTTATATCAATATCATCCCATGTCGATCTTTCCTGGTAAACAGTGTTTCCGGGATACCTATCCCTCTCCACGAATACCTAGATACAGTCACGAGCAATAACATGTAAACACTTAACAAAGTTCAAACGCTATTTACTCGGAAAATACGGGTTTCCACTTTGATATAAGGCCTATTTCGTAATATTATGGCTGTCAAAATAGAAATCTAATGAAAAGGCAGAAGTCTAATCAATATGGTGGCAGAACATTGCTTTTGACGACTGCTTAGTGTATACATACTATTGCTCGTGACTGTACTGTGGATGGGATCCCTCTAGTTGTCAAGCAGGCTAACGACCCACCAGTTGGGAAGTGGTAAGTTCTTCTGTTAACACCTGCAACACTGCTATCCTCTTTGGAGACGATCATGTTACGTCTCATGTGCCAGTAATTTGGTCGGCACCCATACCTTTCAAACCGGAACGCAGCAATTGCTGTTTCGCGGCAGAAATGGGTATGGTGGTAGTACTTCCCCGGTCGAACCCTTTCACTTGGATTGCTACTACTACTTCATTGAATTTAGAGTTGGATTGTGGCCACGGAATGGCTCATTGTCATCTAAATCTAGGTGGTTTAAAAACAGAATGTTAAGCAATGTCGCGGGTGTTTTCTCTCTGCTTGGTGCACTTCATTTCTCAACTATTACCTACTGATTTCTCTAAGATTCAGATTAATGTGTCGGCGAACCGGTTAGTTTGACGCTTAATCGCCTTAATTGCTTCATTGGATCTATCCAACTAATCCTCCTAACACCGAAATGTTTCACCAAATTCTCCATCCCCTGCCCCGATTTCGTAAGTCCTCTGTAGTTACAAGATCTGCAAGATCAGTACTGAATAATATAAATCTATGAATATGTGATTTTTATGTATAACCGTTCTTGTTTCCTATGTACAAACAATCTTGTTCCTTTGTCAACTCATCCATACATTCATACATGAAGTCGAAACTATAGCGAACTCGTAATGTGACACTTGGCATTGTTCAACTGGTGAATAAAATCGACTTCTGATGCGGTAACCAAACAACCCCACACGAGACTAAATGACTCATATTTTAAGGACCACACAAAACACTAACAAAAGGAACGACCAAATATCAAATAACACTCTTGTGTTCAATCTGCAGATTCGGACCAATCATTAAATTAGGTATGTACATGATTTATCGTATATGTATATTGCCGCCGTACATATATTTCTCTTTTATATACATTGCATTCTTTGGAAAATATGATTCTGTCTATTATATTCGATATTAACAACTACATTGACTCGCTACTTGGTGTTCGTCCTTACAGGGGGAGCGGCTTATGCGCACTGCCCGGAACAAAATTAAAACTTATTCTAGGTAGACATTCATTGAACATTGAAAGTTAAAAACCTTATTATTTTTGTTCGTTTTATTTCCATTTCTGTAACAACATATTTAAATTTTCTTGGATGTCGATAAAAACGAACAACCTCGCCTCTTGGAATAATTATGGAATACCTACTTGTGTAATTAATTGTCAGATGGTGGTTACAACGAAATATTGGCCTCATAAGTAATTTTGCTCTAGTTTTAGAAACATTGCCGTGCGAACTCTTAATTACTGTATTGCATGCCAATCTGTAAATATGTCAGTGCCAATTGAAGGAGCCTAAAGAGATTGAGTGATTAAGTAGGTATACTAATGAAACTCACATCCATCCACGTACATTCAAGAAACACAGATGTAAATAATTATAACTATTCAAGTTATAATTATGTTCGTATATCTGTGTTTCTAAATAATAGAGAATAAAATAGAGATGGTAAAAAAAAACACGATTAAATTAAAATATCTTAAACTATAACTACCATTCCTTGGTTGATCCAAGAGAATTTCATAAGAAGTACGCAGATCCCAATATTGTTTTTACATTCAATAAAATCGATGTTTCATAGAATAACATGCACAACACAGAACTAACTACAATAAATAATACGAACCTAATTAAAGTTAATTTCGCAAGCCTTAAAAATATACGTTAAACGTTGGATACAACACAAGTAAAGAAACAAATATTATCAAACTGGGTTTCCATCGACTACATATTATACAGCCCACTATTCAGTTGACACACTGTATTTCCGAATTCACCTGATCTTCACAAGAAAAGTGGATAGAATAGACCCAAGGTGCAATTATTCATAATTGTACCCACTTTTTAAATATCACCAATTCCATATTACCACCATAAAATAATAGTATTTTCTGCAGATACTGCAATACAGCCTAGTAATGTAAGGATTTTATATGCTTCTCCAACTTTCCGATTAGTATTAGGTATTTTTTTGCTTGATTGAAATGGCAAAAATAATGTATTCATTTATGTAAAAGATTTCTATCAAATTTATTTTGGAAATATTACTAGCCTGAAAAATACATTCTATTTTTTATTCGAACCAGAAATCTCTTTAGCTTGTCCTGAAAGACATTATAAATGCAAATGAAAATCCCAATACGATAATATTTGTCAGAAAATAACCATAGATATAGAAAAATAAAACTCGTCGGAGTGTCTTTCAGATCATAAAACTGATTTGTATATTATTAATAATACTGTGCTAATACTATTAATATGTTACGTATAAACAGCTTCGTGACTGCGGTGTTTTAAAAATATCTATTTAGATGACTATTAGACCTTCTTTATAGTGTGTGAACACGACAGCGCCGCGCAGTAGCCGTAAGTTGTGCTTGTTTACACACGCCGAGCCTCCAGTCGTTGTTCGAGCTATTACTAAACCTTAATCATTTCTATATACACCTATGAAGTACGAACACTTCACTGTTCAGCAGGTATTTACAAAAAAAATATTTTGTTGTTTTATTTTTGGTAACTATGTATGTATGTACAAAAGTAAATCAAAAATATTATGACAAAATCCTTAAAGGTTTTTTTATAGCCAATCGGTACGGTACACCAAAAATGTTAACAAAATCATGTGCTCTGGTTTTAAGGGACGGCAGCAGTTGTCAAATAATAGATATCAACATTTTGTAAATATTTCCGACTCGTTTAATTAGGGCACTGTTTACTTACTTGAATTTGTGTCCGGAGGCGATCCAGAACTTTCAATTGAGACTGAAAATTAAAATGTCACTGTTATTTTGAAATGAAAGCTCACTTTATGAATCGTTAGTTGGATCTCCTTTTCATAAAATAATTTAAAAGTAGTCAAAAACTGTGGCCGTCCCTTAAATCAACAAGAAACAATATTTTTAAAATTTAGTATTTGATATCTATAGATTCTCTTTGGCACTATGCCAATCCAATATATTTTTATGCAAATCTGTACACATTATTTTTAACATCACATGTATTTTACAGACTACCTAAATGAGCATTCTTTTGATAAACAAAATAAAATATATTTGCATGAAGAATAATTTGATTATCCTATATTATTTATCCATCATAATCAAAAACAGTCTGTACACTGTGAACTCTGTGTTATAAACTGCTGTAATATTTTTGCGTGTTTCGTTACTTTTGTTATCGCCACGAAAATAATTGTGCTACAACCGAATCGCTCATTTACCCGTTCAAGAAAAGGCCGATTTAAAAAACATCAGTGTATTGTTTCGTTTAACTCGCATTCACAATGAAAGGACATTTCCTGTTTAGGCCGGGGTGACAGGCTGACAGGACAAAAAGTTTTCTTTTTCAAGATGCAGAGCAGAATAACACCTCTACTCTTTTTCATGAATTTGGTTCTATTCCCAACGAATACCATCACTAAACGCACGAAAATAGGTCAAAAATTCGTAGAATGCCAATGAAAAGAAGTACGGTATTAGAACAAGTAAAATTCTTATCCCTATTTTCTTTTAATGGCAGAAATAGCTTCACTTCTAATACGTCAATAAGCCATCGAACCTTTGCTACCTATTTTCTCCGTATGTGGGACAAATATTTTGAAGATACAATGAAGTATTTGTGCCTTTTTATTTCGCTGTCAAAAATATGCTAGTCGATAATACTATATGGCTTTATGTTATCTCAAAACTTTTCTGATCAACTTACTCTTACATGGCAGAAATGTGAAATATGCCTGTGAACGTTGTCTGGAAGTTATGAAAGATGGCAGTTATAACTTAAAGTTTCATCCGATGTACAATCAAACTACTAAGAGTGTAAACTGCAACCTACATTGTAATCTTAAATATTTATGAACAATTCGGCTGCAGCCTTGATAAAATAAATGAGCAATTTACAATGCATTTGTTGAAACACCTGCAATAACACAAATTATAATAAAGCTTTGCCTATGTTATTTATTTTATAGCTACGCTAATATCTAGACCTGTTTCAGGTAAAGTTATTAATCCCTATATGTACAATAAAATTTTCATTTGTAGAAAAATATCTTTTGGTAATTTCATAGACGTGACCTAACTAGTCAAAAATCAAATCATAAATAGACGTCAGTAAGTGAGTAAAGATAAAAATACTAAGTAAACACTTCAAAGTTCAATTTCTTTGGCTTTACACTAGATCGTCTTCGTACTCGTACTCGTATCACATGTCGTTTGAGACACACTCCATCATCGGCGGGGGTAGGGCTGGGCGGACGTAGTGGCGGCGGGAGCGGTCGCAGCCACACTCGCAGTGATGGGTGCCGACGGAGGCCATGGGCAGCGGGAGGTCGGGCGCGACGGCGTGTGAGTGCTGCGCGCGGCGTGGCGCCGGTGCGGGCGGAGACCGGGCTCGGCGTTAGCTGCCCTTAGCCACCAGGTGATAGGGCGCGTGGATAGTGGCCACGCTGCCCAGCTCGGTGTGGCCCAGCAGCTCGTCGGGGTGCTCGTGCTCGTGCTCGCGTCTCTTCTCCTCGTTGGTGTAGTAGTGAGCGGCGCGCCGGCGCGTGCAGCACAGCGCGCCCGCCACTGCCGCCAGAACGGCCACGCACAGCAGCATCAGCCCCGCGATCACGCTCATCTGCGCTTCGTGTGTCGTGGGGCAAGGGTCCAGTCGATCGAATGACATGTCAGAGAAACTTACCCCTCGCAGTCGTAATGGAGAGTAACACTTGAGATGCCGCAATGTAGCGTTGAGTACAGTCGTCGTCATATACACAAGCATGGTGCCCGCCGAGCACTGATCGCAACGCCAAGTGTTTCTAGCCAAATTTACTTGAGCAATTGCTTCCAGTCTTTGCAAATCCAGCTCAGTTAGCGTTTGTAACTTGTTGTGTGATATATCTAATCTCTGTAAAAACTTTGTCTTTGTCAGAAGTTTGTATGGAAAGTTGGTTAATTTATTCCAAGATATATCTAACGCTACGAGGTGATCGTTGTAAGTAAAAAAATTCGGAGGTATGTCTGGAAGCGATAGATTCGCAAGACCAACTCCATGAATTTCTGGTAATATCTGTAGTAATATAGCAATTTCATTGAGTGCTAAGTTATTTCCGCTAAAGTTAATTGTTTTCAGGCAATCCACGACTGGAGCGAAAGTTTGTAAATGAAACCTGTCTATTTTGTTGTGGCTGATGTCCAGGTGCGTGAGGTTGGTGAGGTTGGCGAGCGCTGCAGGCGCCAACAACGCCAGGCGGTTGCGCGCCAGCGACAACACGCGCAGCTCGCGGTTGCGCCCGAACATGTGGTCCACGATCACGGATAGCTGATTTCCATCCAGTTTTAGTTTTTTAAGTCTTTTCAAACTTATAAACTCGTCTGAAGTTAAATATTTAAATTGATTTTCTCCCAAGTCCAACTCTTCCAAATTCGAAACTAAATGGTATATTTGAGTGTTGACCCGCCTCAGGAGACATCCCCTACACTTGAACACTCGCAGGTGTTGAATGTCCTTAAACACTTCAGGGTTCAGTTCAGTGAGAGGGTTATCACTCAAGTCCAAAGTTAATAATTTTGCCAACATTCTGAATAGTCTCGGTACCAATACCGTAATTTCGTTATTTGACAAAGATAATGTTCGCAGTGAAGTTAAATGTCTGAAGGTTTCACTTGGCATTTGTTCTATGTTATTATGATCGAGGTACAAGTCCGTGAGATTTATGAGACCTCGAAAGTTATCCGCTCCGATGCTAGTGAGGTTATTGTGGGTGAGGTTTATTAACCTGAGGTTTTGGAGACCCCAGAAGGAGTATTGACCGATAGATGGGACGTTGGAGTTAACGATGTGAAGTTCACGAAGGTTGACAAATGGGGTGGGTTGTGTGAAGATGGGTCCTATTGTGAGTTCGTTTGGTTTGTCGGTGGGGGCGGAGATGATGATGATGTGCGCGTTACGATCGATGTAGTCGACGGGCACCGCGTGCATGTGGCCGCGCGTGCAGGACACGCGCACGGCCGCGCCGCCCTCGCGGTCGAAGGTGCTGCGGCACGAGCACTCGTCGGGGCACGTTATCTCCGCGCCGCTGCAGCTCATCATCACGGCGGTCGACGACCACAGCAGGAACAGCAGCTGGCATCGCGTATTTCTAAAACAAAACAAGAAAAATATTAAGACCTAGTGTTGCGTACACTCTCTATTGCACACTGGAAACTTTCTATTGTAAAGTAAACGTTCAACTCAACTACCAAACTTGCTTAAAGTTAACACGAAGCCTTACAAAAAGAAGTGTAGAAAAAGGGTCACGCTTAAACAAAAAATTATAGAAACAAGGAAATAGTCAAACAACAAAAGGTTTTTTTTATAACTCTTACATAGATAATTTACAAGTAAATTAAAATCCAGACAGATTTCATTCGCAATGGGTTTCCAGAAATGCAGTTATTAAAATCGCATTGGCGCCGTCTGATATTTAACCACTGTTAATTTCCTGTCGCCTCAGTACAATAAAATTATGAGAACCCTGAACTGGAAACATTTACGATTAATTGAGACGAATGTGAACGTGTTTTTTTTACCATCATGAAGCTTTTTCATTACATTGAGCATTCTCAATTACATTCCGAATCCATTGGAATGTACGTACATTCTCCGTTAATCTGAGATAAACTAAGTTTACACAGGGCTTAGTTAACAGCGATAACTTATGGTTTCCGTCTGAAGGGGAAAGAGCTTGTTGAGCGATCCAAGCCTTGGAATGTGCCCTTAATTACCCTCCATAATTTATCGACAATAAAACTATGTTAAGGTCGTAACAGGTAAAAATATTGTTAATCCGCCCATTAACACGGTAAGTGTAAAAAATGCTCGAGTCCTGTGAACTTGGCACGAGATTACAGTCTTGTGAAATATGTGCTTCGCTTTGTCCGCGGAATCAAAACCCCTGAAAAATAACGCCCAGATAACAAAAGGCTTTTTGACGCGCCGACTAAGCGGCATCCATTACGCGAATTCCGAAATATTTATCGAAATTCTTTTGTTAGTTCCATCACGACCGCAGAGCTTATTTTAATTTTAATTTACATTACAAAGATATTATCTGAACTAAGAAGGGTTCATGGTGACTAAGGACAAGGAAAATAGATTTATACAGGATTTGGTATGATATCTTTTGGCCGTTGTGACGGAACATTTCTTCGGGAAAGAAGGGTATTTTTTAAAAACTTAACCTGAAGCAACTCTAGGGAACATTATTTAATTAGCTCTTTAGGAAAAGAAATCTCATTTTTATTATAAAGTTAGTATTCTTTTGAACAATAGCAAAACACTTTCATAGGTTTAAATTGTTTTAATAGCGAATTGTTTCTCTTTAACACGTTAAGAGGAACATCGCAGAGAAGTACCCGATATTTTGGGCTTATGCTTTTGGGCGAACGTAGGTCTAACACACAAAGACCATTCAGGATTTTAATGTGAAATTGTAATTGAATTTAATTCATTTATGAGGATTTATTGCTGGAATAATTGTGTTATTCTTAGATTGTTCACATTTCTTGAGTCCATGAAAGAGGACGCAGGTGATTGGCGCCATAATAAAATCTATTATTCTCTGTATGAACCGCTTGAGGCAGGCAAAACTTTGTTATTCCGTTGTTAAACGAAGTTGTAAAGTTCCGTTGTTTTATCAACTCTATAGAAACAATATGAAACAAACAAGGAATGTACTACATTCATAGCATACAAACATTTGATATCTTTTTGTAAAACTGGCTAACGAATGGCCATCATTGTAACACGAGAGGCAGAATATCAAAGTTAATAGAGAAATTTTGCTATACAGTATTGAATAACGGGCTGGTATCCGCAACTCCACGTCAAAAGCGCTTATTTTGCGACCGTCATTTTTGTTGTATGATACAATTTACCCAGTTTAATGAATTTTGCTTCCGGTCAAATGATGTCTTCTTAAACACAAATCATTTTACGCCGTTTATATTATATCATTTAGCTGTTAGTAAGGTTGGTTAATTTTTAGTTTGTCAATTATTAATAAGTCGAATAAATAACGAATACTTAATTCCAAAAAACCGAGACTAGATTTAAGTAATTCTAACGCAATGAAAAAACAATTTGTGTCTGGTCGACTAGCGTCAGTAGACAGCGTCGCCGTCGTCCGGGGACGACTCGTGAATATGGATCAGGTATTTAAAAGAGCAGGACACTGCCAATGTGCTGTCGAACAATTGAATAAATCTAACGGAAACCAAAGGGTTTAGCGGCCTTAGAATTACGTAACAGGCTTATTGTTATAACGAAGTCGTTTTTTGAAATTCAAATTCAATTTCACCCTCCCTTTATGTAGGCATCATAACTCATCTTATAAAATCCATTATGCTGTCTATGCTAATCTTGAAGTGAAAACAGAAAACAGAATGTGGTCTGTTTAATATGCTGCGCGGGATTCGGCTAACGCGAACAGGGTACGTCAGAGACGATGCTGAATGGGCGATCTACCGTTATCTGGAAACTCGCACGTTACCTATTTCCATCTCTGAATCCAGATTACTGCGTGGTTTGTGATGCCAACATTCATCATATTTACAGTCACGAACTTATTTGATACATTGTCGGAAAAACATCTCGGTTTTCCCGAATATGCCTACTTTTGTAAGCAGAAACTAACTCTAGTTATTATAAGCTTGGAGGAGCTACTTTAGCTTACCCCCATGGTGACCCGTGCCCTTGACCTTCTATTTTCTTTCCGTCATATCTGCTGGCATTTAGTACGACTCGTAAACATTTTGTACGATAACAAGCGGCACTTACACAAACATGGTTCGCTCTGTATCATTGTACTGTTCCAAAATAAACAGAGATCTCTACGTTTTAAACGAATCATTTAAACTTACATTAAATCCCAAGTTTTCAAGCAAACTTGACAAGCAAATCTAGCTCAAAATAATCTGCTCTGAAGTTTGTAAATAAAACAGAATTATGGGAGCTACCTCTTAAATCAATTTTCTATGCGATTTTACAGTTATTCAAATAAATACATTCGTAATGAGTGTAAATGTAATATGTAATTCTGTGCATATGCAAATAAATTATGATATAATTTGTACAGAATTACATTTAAACATTAAACAGAATTGTGGGAGCTACCTTTTTTTAATCAACTTATGCGATTTAGCGGTTATTCAATTAAATACATTAGTGTAATTTGTTTGTTAATGCACATAATAACATTTATAACATAGCAGCGTAACGATAACGTTATTTCGATGTTTGTGCAGTACAAAATAAAATAAAAAGAAATTAAAACAGCTTAGTGCATTTCGCATCAAACGAGCATCTATGTAATAGAACCATTACACACTAATGCGAGGATAAAGCCCTCCAGCCATTGATGCTGGCCTAATATTGACGATGCATTCGATCCGGGTCACTCTCTGGCAGAGCGTAAGTAATGCTTAGACTGGGGTGGGGAAAACTATGGAATATGAGTTCCATAGTTTTCCCCACGGCACGGTAGCACGGTATTTGCGATCTATTTTTTTAAGACTCATTTATAAATACTTTTAAGGTTTATCTTGGACATTACTGTAAAAAAAAAACTCCGACTGAAAAATACATATTGAGGAAAGCTGCAGACTTTATCACCAACCCATCTTGAGCAAGCGCGGTTATTCTGACTTCTCATGCCTCCTCCGTATCAAAACGTGCCCTTACCCAGCAATGGGACAGTAACGATCAATTAATAAACTAGACACGTTTAATGCTGCATTTATCTATTTTGTGTCTTTAGAAAAAATACTAAAAAATGCAGGTAATAAGAATCATGATTTTCAAAAGAGTCTACTCAGGACACGCAAACGGCGGCGAGTAACGCGTAGCTCACAGTCGCATTGTGTTCAAAGAGATGAAGCCTGGCGGACCTCCACAGAACCTAAAAAAATATGATATTTTCTAAATATACTCTTTCTTGAACAGTAAAGGGGAATGTTCCATAAAAAAAGCAATTCATACAATCATAATTCATGATTGATTCTGTTAAAGTGGTATTTTTAGAAATGCGGACAATTTTAATACTCGTAGCCCTCCATTGATAATTGTTTACCACCTCTGACAGTGAAGTACTACCTAGTTCATTTGCCTACTACTATATTTCGGGGTAGTAAGTAATTACCAGACATAACAAAATTATGTAAACGCCATGATTTTCATCTTTATCTGACGTGTGGGGTGTATCCTCTGCAAGAAGGAGACAGATTTTTAGGGTTTCGTAAGTCTGAATGAAAATACGGAACCCTTATAAGATCACTCGTGTGTCCGTCTGTCCGCCCTTCATAGTTTGGGTTGTAGTACATACCTAGTTCATTGAAATTTAATTCGTCACAGCTTGATTTTGTAAAGCCACATAAATCTTCATTTCACATATTTTTTACTGAAGACTGCGGCACCAACACCTTCATGATCCTGTTCTCCTAGTAAGTACTTTCTGTTCAGATTCCACATTGTGTCCTAGTTTCTGTAGTTTTGTGCTGGATTTTATTATTTAATTGTTCTGCTATCCGTGCGGAAAAAACAAATGGGGCGAATTTACACTAAACAAAATTCAAAAAAAACAAAAAGTATGCCAAACCTTTTTCACACATACTTTTTTTCGTGGTGAATTAACTGTGTGGCAAATTTTCAACAACCCCACAGTTTCATGTTCTTATTAGTTGTTGTCTTGTCTAATCCCACGGGATTTTAATACTGGGACGAAATGTGGATGTGGGATACATTATTTAGGTTACAACCTACCTTTGTACCTAATTTCATTCAAAACCACTCAGCCCTTTTCAACGTAATTGAGTTATAAACATCCTTATCCTTCCATCTATTCATCTCCACATCCATCTTCCATGTCCTATTATTATCTGTACTATGTTGTTCACTCTTTCTTTTTAAACGGTTTTATTTTCATCTGTATTTATTTGAGTGAAGGTTTGTTATTGGCTGTGTTGCGTACTGTTTTTTCCAATTTAATTTCTTTGTAAAGCCAATGTGTGAACGCTAATCGTGGTTACAGGTATTACTCGTACTTATGTCTAAACACTGAAAGTGGCATTATAATAGGTGTAAATGGAAATATTTGATCCTGAATAAACTACACGGTCAAATTAAGTTATTACACATCGGACATCACACATAGGACATGGGTATCTAAACAGGATAAGATGACAATAAATATCTTTTCTTAACTCATACTTTAAGTTCTTTGATAGGCTTAAAGAGGTCGTCGCCCCCAAATAGATACGACAAATCCTCTTAAACCTTTTGTTCTTCCGTATTTAGATGCCGACATCGATGCGGAGTTTTGCTAGTTAAGTACACATGTATGTAGATCATTGAATTCGACCTCGTATAGGTAGATACAGTTCTTGGCCCGAGTAACTTGATACTGCGTGCATTTAAACCAATAAACTGTTAGTAGAAGCTTTCAGAAGCTTTTAAGGCTAACAAGGGCTGAATTAAATTATCTTAGCAGTTGGCGTTCTTTATAGTTCCTGTCCAATGTCCGTGTTTTCCAAAGTTGTGGTTTAGGCAATGTTTCTGCATATCAACTTCTTTCTAATATCTAATATGTTTAAACGAGCAATTCTTGTATATTTATACATAATCAGGATCTCGGAAACGGCTCCAAGGATTTTCATGAAAGTTACAGATTAGGGTTTTTTTGGCTCAAGGAATCGATTTATCAAGGTTCCAGGTTCGAGAAAAGCTCGGTTCTCAAGGTATAGACATTTTAAAAACCGAGCGAAGCTCGGTCGACCAGATATTACTTACTTAAAGCATACAATCAGAACCATATTTATACAGCATTTAGCTAGTAGATATTACTATATCTACACAGACGTGACTTCATGTATTTATTTATGATTTTTTTTTTATGTATTTAAAAAGCTATTTTCCATAGATGGAGGTTTAATTGCCAAGAGTAATAGGTTCATTGATCATAGATCTGCCCTGTCTAATCTGTCCAATATAAATAAACCTGTTAACTTTCTCAATCTCTATTCGAGGTCTATTAGGTCACAGTATCTTATTTCAACAGCTTACTTATCTCATGAATTTCATAATAAACAGGTTCATCGGCCGAAGGAACCCTAAAAACTTCGTCTAATTTATTAATTCCCTAGATCAAACTTTTCTCATTACAGAATTCCCACAGGTCTTGTTATTATAATGATTTTATTAATGCAATTATTTGACCAAAGACTTCTTCAAATTCCATGATTAGTATTTCTTTGAAATCCATGAGAAGCATAGATTAGACCTGAAAGAGCCTTCGAGTGATATGATAGATGAACAGCAGTTTAAATTACTTCTGTCTGCGTTGTTCAAATGAATTGCCTACACATTTTATCGCACACATTTCATAAAACCACTGGTCTATAACTTCACGATTCAACTAAAAGCGGGCTAATAAAAGTTTTCCATTATGGAGTACATCTAAAATTTGGCTGCTGGAGTTCATCAAGTCTGAATCTACATCTGTTTTATCTGTTTCTATTTTAAGTTAAATGATGACTTTTCGCAGTTATGTATTTTTTTTTTGTGATGAGGTGTCACGTAGTGGCGGCGTGGCTCGCGACCCACTGTCACGTACTAACTCACTGCCATCGCCCATAAAGACGGGAAATCGCTGTCGAGCCACGACCTCTCTCGACCATTGTCGTCACTTTTATGGATAACGGGAACAGGATACGTAATTATACACGTAAATTTATTTTATTGACAATTGGTGAACAAATCTAATTTTGCTTTATTTGGTCGGTGACGTGAGTTGGCTTAATTAAATAGCTGTCCACGGGGCCATGGGCACAGCAAAAGCGTCGTTTGATAAGCAACTTTGACGACGTAAATGCATTTTCTTTGATCGACAAAATTACATTGAACGGGGTTTAATTTTTTGTCATAATAAAATTTACATCATATAGTAAATAACTATTATTCCAAGTCGTTAGATCTCTAGTCCAGATATATTATTATGTACGGAGAAAAGTAAACATGAAAAAAATAGTATTTGCACTGACTTATCACCTTAAACGCGCACTTTACGGGGAAATGACAAATGAAAAAGCAATCACGATTTGTCAAAGCGTTCCAGCCTTGATAAATGTAAACGCAAATTAATTTATCCGAATACGTTTGTACTGTGAGTACCTATACGTGAACCGACCGAAAAATCTAGGAGCTTATGTGAGGGACGGCTGAACAGACCATTAGTCCTCGTACTATCAGACGCGCCAACAAAGGATACAACGACACGACAATGCCAGAAACTCGTTCAACTTCTGTTCGCATTTGCTTTGAATTTCGTTCCACTTTCACGATAATATATAAAATGTGAGCCCCTGTCTCAGCTAGGTAAATATATGCACCTATGTGGGAAATCCATGGCGATTATAGTTTTCTGGAGATTTTTTTTCTTACGGAAACTCACTCAAAAATGGTAAATAATTTTAAGTACCAACGTATTTAAATGAATTAAAAATAATAATGCCACACAGTTTTTGCTTAGTAATAAACGAGCATATGAAATACGTATAATTCGGTCGGGAGCTTTGTCTCTGGTGTGGCCCGAGCACGCAGATTATACGGGCAAGGTGATACGATGCATACTTATATTGTAAACTTTACTAATTCAATATTCCGTATTCCTTATATTGCCTTCAACGCTACATGAATAATAAACTTATAGATAATACTAAACTCTCTAAAAGGAAAGAAAAACTTCCAATATTAAAATATTTTACTATTAAAATTCATTACCCAATTCAGATTTAATGAACAAAATTAAAATGGAGCCGTAAAATTATATACCTCGTACTCGTTCCAATAAAATAATGAAAGTTATAGACACCGAAGTCTGTACTTAGGTCATCGTTTTACGAGCTTGACCAAGCATGAAAAATGCATTTCGAGATTTACGAGCCTTTTATGCTCAGATTCCGGGACACCCGAACAAAAATGTAATTTGTCAGGCAGCCCGCCTTTGAAAAACGATAAGGGAAATGGATAAAACTACGAAATATATGCTCACGTCTTGGGTGTATTATGCGGAATACTTTAAACGTTCAAAGAGGAAAGTAAAATTGTTAGAATGGAACAATCCACATTCTCGTGAGTGGTGCCTTATCCTGGGAGATCGAGCGGGAACGAAGTGGACGGTGCCAGCTTTAGAAACGTTTGCACGTTTCAATTCAGTCAGTAGAAATATTTTCAAAGTGGTTACACTAATACACATACCGCGGACTGGATGCAGTTTTTTTATTAAAAAAAGATGCTGCCCCACTCTAGGAATGTCATCTTGGATGCGTTTACATAACATAGAAACCGGTAATAAGTACTTGCAGATCATATAAATTTGTTCTGTGCGTGAATCGAACCTGTGACCCGCGATTGCTCAGCCATTGCACTTGCCGCCAAAACGGTTACCACACAGGAGGAAAACCGCTCACACGAAAATTCATGCTATATATTTCAACGGTTGCGTATGTCCCATCAATTATCGACGTTAGCTAATTATGGGCACCATGATAGTACTTTTTTTACGTGGCAAAATACAGTGACCGGAGATCGTGCTGCGACGTCCGTCACCGTGGGCGTCTACCACTGCGGCTGGGTTGTGAGGTGGACGCTGTCCTCTCTCTCACTCGTCCCGTATCCTCCTTCGCTAGCATGACCTCTTCGCAGAAAGAGGCGACCGCTTCCCACTTCGTCTCGCCCCGCAGCATGGCGTCGACCAATGTCGGGCGCGAGAGGTCGCCGGTCGCCCGAATCAGTGGTGCTCTGCTGCCTTTAGCGGGGAACACTGGCCGCAAGCAGCTTTTCCCGGTTTAAAACATCGCTACGATATAGTACTTGTGATCTCTTTGTCAGTCGATTTTCAGCGCATAGCACTGTCTGTGTTACCTTTAAAAGACTGTTTAATTTCTGCTACACAGTTCCTAAGCAGCTACGTGAACTGTATAAGGCCCTATACAGTCACTGTGCTACTTGGGTAGAAACGGTGTAAAGCATAATATTTTAGATTATTTTTATAGATATAATTAAAAAGGTTGGTCTTGATGATAATGTACTTAATTTAAAAATATTTTGTATTCTAATTGTGATTATACGTTTAAACTAAATTCAATTGCGTTTTAATACATTTAGACTAAACAATTTTACGCTCGATTGTATCTATCCCACTGATAGCTTTAAAGCTGAAACAATAGGTTATTTACAAAGTTTCAACTTTTTTTTAGCCTGGTAAAATTATTAAAATATGTCCTCCCACCCAGGGCAGAACTTGAGGGACTATCAGACTCGTACTGACTAAAATCCACGGTGTCGTTCAAGTCGTTCAGTAGCCCTTTAATCACCGGGTCACCGTAATTCGTGAGTCCTAAAGTTTCAACTTAGGTAAAAACTACAGAAAATAAATTATGCATTCAAGTGGTTCCGTGGTTATTAACGAACGGATCCAGCTGACCACTCCTTAATAATTGGATGTCTCGTTCGAAAACATTTATGACATTCAATTTGATCAGACACCTCAATTTTTATTTTCCTCCATGTTTACTGTGATCACTTATATTTGAGTAAATATTCTTACGAAGGAAACTCTACTTATTACAAATGGAAATCATACGATGGGGTTGGGTTAGTCAGGTACCTAATATTGAGTGCTTTGGAGAGGCAAAAGGTATTACAGGATTAAACGAGATTGTTATTTATGTCGGTACCTATCATCGGGACTCATCGTACAAGTTCGATTCCACGAATAACAAAGGCTAAAAATGGTATTTTTTGTGTGCGGCTCCAGTACAATGAGATAAGGCGTTATATAAAGAATCTTCTCCGTGGGTCAAATCGAGGGACTTTATCGTTATTATTTATCTCCGAAACACATTTGTAGGAGCTTCTCTTTATATCCCTTTATTTTACATGACGACGACGAGGCACAAATTGATTTCTCCGTAGTCCCTCTGGATACGGGTTCAATGGAAAAACACATAGTCATTGCCTAATGATATTGTAGTAACATCTTATGGAGTCCTTCGATATTATTGAATTACTTGTGACTGGACCGCTCATTGCGAAAATAAACTTGACTGGGTTCGAACGCCTCACAGTCACGTAACCGTATTATATCGCCCTTGAATACCAAACATTTTAAAATGTCAATTTCATTTAGTCTCCAAATTGTTTATACAGACGGGACTTTCTATGAATTTTGCTGATCATGGAAAAGTACTCGAATTTGCTGTAATGGTTGGTATTAAAAGTATACTATAATTAAACACGTATCATCTGATGATGATACGTGCACGCCTAGCCTTTCCCCAACCATATTAGGGTCGGTTTCCAGTCGAACCAGATGCAGCTGAATATCAGTATTTTACATGGAGCGATTGCCTATCGGATGATTAAACACGTATGCAATATAAAATACCAGACAAAAATAAATAGTTTTCTATCTTCCTATAGCAGCAAGCTTAAAATTAGTTTCAAGAATCAATGAGGTACTTTTGTAGTCAAACAGCGTTAGGCCTTGGTATTTTTGTTTTCGTTCTTTTTTAGTCAGCTTATTGAAACTATTAGCTTAACAACCGTATGAACCAGTTGCCTGTTGCCAGTCATGTGCTTCTACAAAACTCGGTTAGACTTTTCATTAGGATTTAATACAACTTAATGCAGCCGTTGAATGTTTTGAAAATAGTTCTATGTAGGACACGAAAGAATATTCATGTTCATCATATTCATGTATGACTTTATCAGATCAATTATGAACTCTTTTGTGGAGTTCTAAAAAGAAATGTGATTATTCAGACACTGTTATTTCAACACGCTAACGTCAACTGTTATTGCGTCTTTTAACATTTCTTACTATTCAAAGTGCGGCATTACGACGTAGAATATTCTGTGAAGACAGCTACTTCTTTTGTGAACGGCACACCCCAAGAAAGATAATATATCCAGTTTACGTCAATGGCGTCAAAAGCAACAATCTGTACAGCACAGCTGCCCTGAGGGTTTGGAATCACAGTGCAAATTGTGTCGTATTATAATACGAATACATCTTACAGTTATTACACAACAGGCGAAATACTACGTCGCAGTTCTACTACGTTTTTGTAATACCCGCAGGCCGTACTTAGATTATTCTGGTTTGAGAACACATTTTGCATCAACTTTAGGGGACAACAAACGATAATTCAATAGAATGGTGGATTGAACGAGAGCAATAGGATTCCTTTCACACCCATTCATGTATGGAATCATATTATAAAGGGTGACGTACACATGTAAGCTTTAGGAGGTAATATTTTTCTTTTGTCGTAAAGAGTTATAGCCATTAAAAAGGCGTTCGTCCTCGACCGCAATATACGTACCTAACAGGAATAATAAATATTTCGGTACGCCACCTACCTACCCTGTAAGTAGCACTGACCATTGTAACTAGCACACGTGTGTTTGTGACAAAAGTTTGTTTAAGGACGATGGCGTAATCTCGGAACTTAGATGAGACCATTGATATTCAAAGCGAGATTTTAAATAGAATAAAGTTCTTATTATGCGTGTGTGTCGGTGTAGAGGGGGAGGGAGCAGACTGCGACGGGCAAGCGGTTGAGCAAAGCGCCCCCTAATAAGAATACCGTTAAGGGTAATAGGGTAGGATTTGGTACATGGAGAAAAGATTACGCACCCGCCAGGGACCTTCACTAACCACTGCCTTGTTTGTGAGCCGCCAACACTGCTTTCTGACATACATTTATAACAAAACAAATAAACATACAAAACCCTAAAATTAAATAAATCGGCAGTTTGTTTGTTACCATTTTAAAGGGAGTGTACTTATTAATTTTGCATTTATTATTGTGTACGTTAATTATGTTTCAAAACATGAGTGACCAGATTTTTTTTTAATAAAACTTAATCTAAGAAACAAAAATCTCGTGCCATGAATAGTTTGTGGTTGTACAACTGCGAAACGGCTCCGCCGATTTTATTTATTATTTTTATCACCCATCTTTTTATTAAATCATACTTTTGTAACCAGAGAAGTAGGCACGGGTCAGCTAGTACTATAATTATATGTATAAAGATGGCATGAAAAGGCTCCTCTGTACGGATGTAATGGGTGCCCCATTCCAGTAATATACCATATTCATCAATTTAACAAAAGCGATTGTTTTAAACAATTTCGGGTCCGATATGTCTGCTAGCTATGAGAACGAACGCTTTCATTTATGTTGTCGACGGGTTTCAATTAATATTAAACCTTACACAGAATAAAATACTAAATTACAAGTTTATCAAATTACGTTTGTAATATTCCTTCTGCTATTGTCAAACAGAGAGGCGTGCCGAAAGCGAAGCGAAGCGTTTTCATTTGTAATATAGGGAATTGTTTGAATCCAGTCACATAGAAACGCGAAAGCGATGCGATAGCGATAGCGATCCGAAGGCGTTGGCGATATTACAACTCAGCGAGGCGTGGCGAAGGCGAATGCGAAGCGTTGTCGAACTATTAGTAATGGCTGGCTTTGTATGCACGACGTCAAACATAAAACTAAGCGAAGCGTTAGCGAGGCGTTTCCGAGGCGAATCCGAAGCGAATCCGAAACTTGACAGTGCCACAGTGACACACACTGTCATGCCGATTTAAAAACTAATATTATTTACAAATTAGCTGTTCTGCTTTGTGAGAAATGTGGAATAATCGAGGACGTGCATCATATCTTGACCGAGGATGAGTGGAGCGAACGCTTCTGGTGAAATCTGTTTGGTCATCACGCTAGATATTGACGACAAGCTCAGGATGCCCACGGAATTTAACTGGTGCATATGTGGTAAAGCTACTGCTAAGCATATAGCCCGGGAGTGATGCTGAGGAAGCTGTTGTGGTGGCGTTAATTGGCACGCGCCACTGCTTGCTGTGTCCGGTGGCCAGCCCAACATACTGGCCAAAACACCTCTCACAAGAACAATCCGTGTAATGAACGAAGATCATGAACGGATGTATTTTCATGCAGCTTGAGTGAATAACGCGTACAAATATCTTTTAAATATAGCTATTTATGTAAGAAATCTATAAATACATTTTGTTGTTGTAATTTGTATTTTAATGTTGATAAGAGACATATCACTACTGGTCAGGTGCAGCAGCAGGCAACAGTGCTGCGCAAACACCTTTACAAAATAAAATATAATTATGAGGACGTAAGTAACGCATTCCGTACCTATTCGTTTGCTATCCTCTTTATAAAAAGTAACGTATCTAATGGGTGCTTTTCCATTTGCCGGCATGGCACCGGCGCCGGGGCCAGCGCTGGCAGTGCAAAAGCGAGCCATACCATTGTTAAAGGAGTTCGTATGCTGGATACATTTGTTGCTAGGTGGTTGCTAGGTTACCTACTTTGTTTATAATTAGATATGTCACATTGGAAAATTATTGCAATAAATAGTCGAACCATTTTTACGAGTTTTACTAAAATCTGCTCACAAGATATTTCCAGCAGGTTATGGGCCCAGCCCGTGCCTCGTTGATGTTTAGAGCAGTTATATACATATAGTAAATTCATCAAGATATAAAAATGGAAAGTTCTACGAGTTCGTTCAAAAAGCTCACAGGCCGAAATGATTATGGCAGTTGGGCCTTCAGCATCGAAATGCTATTAATAGATGCGGGGCTCTGGGACTGTGTGAGTGAAAAATTCGATACTACCAAACCTGAAGACCGGAAGCGCGACGAAAGAGCAAGGGCAAAGATTTGCCTGTCAATAGCAGAACAGTGCATCACTATTGTGAAGAATGCCAAAACTTCATGGCAAGCATGGAATGCGCTCAAAAAGGCCTATGCTGACTGTGGTCTAATAAGAAGATTGAGTCTGCTGCGGAAGCTATTTTCATTGAAACTGGATAATTTCCAAAATATGGATGCCTACGTCAATGAAGTGCAAGCGACGCATCAAGCTCTGGAGGCAATCCAAGCTGCACTGACTGATGAATTCATCGCGGTTATTCTCTTGGCTGGTTTGACGGATACTTACGACCCTTTGGTGATGGCCATGGAATATTCTGGCAAGGAATTATCATCGGAGAACGTAATAGCGGCTCTTCTGCGTGAAGGTCACCGACAGCAAGTGAATGATGTTAAGGACAATACGGTGTTAGCTAATGTTGCAGGTAGTAGTGGTAGTGGTAGCACTCGTAAGAAAATAGTTTGTCATTTTTGTAAAAAGAAGGGTCACTTCAAATGGCAATGTAAGCTCTTCAAAGCTAAACAAGACAACAAGACTGAGAGCAATTTAGCGGCTGTAGGCAAGAGTATTTATGATAATTCTACTGATTTTGTTACTTTACTTGCTGCTTATGAGGATAATTGCTGGGTAGTAGACAGTGGTGCGACATCACACATGACATCAAATAGGTCTATTTTAACGCCTATAGCTAGCAGTTCGAAAGAAGTTACCTGCGCAAATAATGATAAAATAGTATCGACCTCGCAAGGTACTGTAAAGTTGGACGTACGTCACAAGGGACGTCCATTAGGACTGACTATGAATAATGTGTTGTTGATTCCAGAACTAGTCACTAACTTGATGTCTGTTGGCAAGTGCACTGATAATGGCAAGGTTGTAGTGTTTGACAAAAATTGTTGCAGAGTTTTCGATGGTAATGTATCTGTGGATGGGAACGTACTGTTTACAGCGCCACGCAAGCAAAACGGACTCTATGTTTTAGGTTCGGGGAGTAACAAGGCGACGGTACTCTTAGGAGAGAGTCAGGATGACTTTGAGTTGTGGCATAGGAGATTGGGCCACTTATCCCAATCTGAAATGCTCAAACTTAAGAACATCGTCAAGGGCCTTAGTTATAGCCTTGGAAACTGCAAGAACCCCTGTGTACCTTGCAGTCAAGGCAAACAATGCGTCAAGAAGTTCCAAAAAAGGAAACACAGTAGAGCTTCACAAATTTTGGAGCTGGTCCACAGTGACGTTGCGGGTCCCATTGAAGTGGAGTCATGGGGCGGCAAACGATACATACTGCTATTCGTTGATGATTATAGCAGGAAAGTTTTTGGCTATTTGCTGAAATGCAAATCAGAAGTTTTCGGGAAGTTCCGTGAGTTTCAGGCATTAGTGGAAAATCAAACGGGCAAAAAGATTAAGAAGTTAAGGAGCGACAATGGTGGCGAGTACACCAGTAAGGAATTCCAGGATCATCTGAAAAATTGTGGAATTCAGCATCAGACAACTATAGCGCACACTCCACAGCAGAATGGAGTAGCGGAGAGAACCATCCGGACAGTCGTCGAAAAGGCAAAATGCATGCTAGCAGAAAGCAATCTCAATAAGAGATATTGGGGTGAAGCGGTTCTAACGGCGATCTATTTGAAAAATCGCTCACCCACTATGGCTCTTTCGCAACAGGTCCCTGAACAGGTGTGGACCGGAAAGGCGGTGATTCTTTCGCACTTAAAAGTGTTTGGTTCAAAGGCACAAGTTCTTATTAAGGATGGAAGTCTCAAAAAGTTTGATCCTAAGACAAGAGAACTTATTTTTCTTGGCTATAGTGAGAATCAAAAGGGGTTTAAGTTTGCTGATGTTATAAATAATCCAAGGCGGATTATTGTTGCTCGGGATGCTGTGTTTGATGAGAGGTTACCAAATCAATCTAAGAATAATATGGATTTTCTTGGACCTCCAAACCAATCACCAAGTAAGATGCCGGTGGTGGATGTTACTGAAGAATTTTTCGTAGTCCCCATTACAGGAGGGACTACCGGGGCTATGGAAACTGAGGAGGAAGTTCCAAGCCAGAGCGTATCTTCTCCAGCAACCGGGTCCACCACACCCGAAAACGTTGTAGTTGAATCTGAAGAGTTCCATGATTCAATAGATTCCATTTCTGATTCTGACAGAGGTGAAGAACGAGAAGCTGAACCAGCTGTAGAGGGGCGTCGATACCCTCAAAGGACCAGAGTTCCAAATAGACGGGAAGATTTTGAATATAATTTTCTCAGCGTGCATGATCCTGTGTCGGTACAGGATGCAATGGACCGCGGAGATAAGGACCTGTGGTTGGATGCGATGAAGCAAGAGTACGACTCGCTCATCGAGAACGGAACCTGGGAGCTGGTGGATCGCCCAAGAGGAGCGAACGTAGTCAAATGTAAGTGGCTATTTAAGCTGAAGATTGGCGCTGATGAGACAGTGCAGCGCCACAAAGCAAGACTGGTGGCTAAAGGGTATTCCCAGAAGTGGGGGGAAGACTACTCTGAAACCTTTGCACCCGTGGTTAAACTGTCGTCGATCCGACTACTGCTGGCGCTATCGGCAGAGATTGGATTGACAGTGCATCATATCGATGTAACGACCGCTTTCCTCAACGGTGATCTTGCTGAAGACCTATATATGGAACAGCCAGAGGCCTTCATCACGAGGGGGAAAGAAGGAAAGGTTTGCAAGCTGAAGAAGGCCATATATGGTCTGAAGCAGGCAGCCCGATGTTGGAACGTGAAGGTTCACGCTCACATAATTGAAATCGGGTTCACAAGGTCAAAATATGATCCATGCGTGTACCTAAAGAAGGTCAAAAACAAATTTCTCGCAATTGCCTTATACGTAGACGATTTCTACATTTTTGGGCATGACATTGACGAGATTCAGGCCGTGAAAGCGAAGATTGGGGACGCCTTCAAAATTAAAGACTTGGGATTGGCAAAGGACTGTCTGGGCATGGAGCTCACGCAGAGGAAGGGACAAGTGGAGCTCAACCAAAGAAACTTTATAAAGAAGATCCTCCGAAAGTATAAAATGGAAGATTGTAAAGTTGTTGCGACTCCTACAGAGACTAATCTCAGATTGGAGAAAGGCGATCCAACTGGAGATATGAGCTATCAGGAGATTGTGGGTTCACTCATGTACCTGTCCTGTGGCACACGACCAGACATCACATTCATAGTGAGCTACCTGAGTCAGTTTAATTCTTGTTGGAATTCGACTCACATGGCTGCACTCAAGAGAGTACTGAGGTACCTAAAGGGTACAGTAGATCATAAATTGGTTTACAAGAAGACAGGTAATCCTTTGGTTGCATATGCCGATGCGGACTGGGGTGCCAATGTTGATGGACATTCATTCACAGGTTACATGCTTGTCCTTGGCGGTGCTGCGGTTTCCTGGCAGACCCGCAAGCAGCGTTGCGTCGCACTCAGTACAGCTGAAGCAGAGTATATTGCTATCAGCGAAGCAGCGAAAGAGATAGTTTGTGCCAAAGGTCTCTACCATGAACTGACAGGACAGAATAAAACGATTGATCTGTTCAGCGACAGCCAAAGCGCTATTAAATTAGTGTACGTGCCAACAGTCGGTAGGAGGTCTAAGCACATAAAGATAAGATACCATTATGTGAGGGAATTGGCAGAGGCAAATGAAATTTGTATCAAATATTGTAAGACTGATGAGATGCCTGCTGATATCTTCACTAAGGGACTTACTAGATAGTACGAGATCCGGTAGAAGAAATATATACCCTCATCTGTTATTTGAAACTGGCATATAATACACGCTAGATACTCTAAACGACTATATTTTGGTGATGAGTTGTCGGCCTGAATCGCGTACCGTCTATGTTAATTCATAAAAATTGTCCTCAAAAATTTTCGATCAACTTCCCTCATCTGTTATTTAGATAAATCGAGTATTAGCTGATAGAATACACCTCAAGGAATCTAAAAAATATAGGTTGTCGGTGTCTAACCCTGTCCTTCTAATTAGTTGTCGGGTTTAAACAGGCGAGTTACCGTAGATAATATACCCTCATCTGTTATTTAATCGAATCAGATATCAAATGATAGACTATTTTATTCTGAATTCAAGAGTATTTAGTTGTCTAATCAAAAACCTGGCTGAATTTGGGTTGTCTAACTTTTAAGGGTAAAATTTGATCCGCATGAATTCAAGAACAAAAGACAAAGATAATTAATGCAGGCCAAGTGGATTTTAGTCAGTACGAATCTGACAGTCCCTTCTGCCCTGCCCTGGGTGGAAGTACTCATTTGATGATTTTACTACGATAAAATAAAAAGTGAGAATATAACGCCTTTCAAAGATCTTCAAAGGACAGTAAGTTGGGACCAACTGCGTTACGAGCTTTCCGAGGCCCTGAGGAAACTCACTCTGATAGATGGTCACCCATCCACAGAGAAAACTCGACAAGCACGGCTTGACGTGGAGGAGCAGGCTGTATTATGTAGCCAGAGCTCCTCACATGATCAAAACAGTAATATAAATATGAAATTATTAAGAGAGATATGATTTTAGAGTAAATTTCTAAGTATTGTATTTTTTTATCACGTGTTATTATTTACTACTAGGTACTATTATTGATTTTGTCCTGGTGTTTGATTGAATGTCATGCTCAGTTATATATCTTGCTGATGGAGGCGCCTGCTTTGGGTTTTTAATGTTCTTTAAAATGGACACTTTTAACACACAGACGCCAGCAGATCAACCTACCGGAATCTGTCAAATTTTACCAATCAAACATTAACTTTCCACTATTGAGTTAAGGCTGAAAATAACTCAAGATTTTTGACAGATTATGGTAGCTTGATGTACTGGTGTTTATACATCGTTTTCCCAAGATAATAAATAAATAAATAAATGTGTATAATTGTTATTATTTTAGTGTGAGTTGAATCCATTGTTACGTGCATGGCACGTGATGACTTGGTCGGAAAATGATCTAACGAATTGTTTTCATCTTTGTCTGCCGCATGTACTTCCGCGGACAACACTTCACTAGTACCGCGACCTTAGTAGGAAGTGAAACTATTCTTCCAAACACTTTTCGACCTATCTGGGTGCAAAACTGCACACCTGCATTAATTATCTTTGTCTTTTGTTCTTGAATTCATGCGGATCAAATTTTACCCTTAAAAGTTAGACAACCCAAATTCAGCCAGGTTTTTGATTAGACAACTAAATACTCTTGAATTCAGAATAAAATAGTCTATCATTTGATATCTGATTCGATTAAATAACAGATGAGGGTATATTATCTACGGTAACTCACCTGTTTAAACCCGACAACTAATTAGAAGGACAGGGTTAGACACCGACAACCTATATTTTTTAGATTCCTTGAGGTGTATTCTGTCAGCTAATAATCGATTTATCTAAATAACAGATGAGGGAAGTTGATCGAAAATTTTTGAGGACAATTTTTATGAATTAACATAGACGGTACGCGATTCAGGCCGACAACCCATCACCAAAATATAGTCGTTTAGAGTATCTAGCGTGTATTATATGCCATTTTCAAATAACAGATGAGGGTATATATTTCTTCAGTGTATCCTAGACTAAGAGTTAAGCAGGACTACTTTAAAAAATGTATAGGCATACAGTGGGGGTGTTAAAGGAGTTCGTATGCTGGATACATTTGTTGCTAGGTGGTTGCTAGGTTACCTACTTTGTTTATAATTAGATATGTCACATTGGAAAATTATTGCAATAAATAGTCGAACCATTTTTACGAGTTTTACTAAAATCTGCTCACAAGATATTTCCAACAACCATTTCATACATTTTTGCTATTTTTGCCGGGCCGGCTAATGGAAAAACGCCCAATAGGTGCACCGTGTAAAAATCAAACAACTTATTATTCAATTATTTTATTGTGATATTATCTATAACAACGATGTCATGAAACCCCTGCTCTTTAACATTTTGTTGTTGTGTTTTAAACCGTACAAAACACACATTACAATTTTTTTCAGAATACGCACGAATGTATGTTCAATCACATGATTATGATAATAGCATTATTGTTTCCAAAATAGGACTGGAATTGATAAATTAATATTAGTGAAGCCATACTTCAACAGTCAATTGATTAATGCAAAGATATCGTAACACAAGGTCGTGGCATTCAAAATATCATCATTTAATCCTCTGTTTGATGTCGTACTGTTCTCATCTTCAACAAAACGACGGCTGGGCCTCAACTTTTTCAATGCAAATCAAGATACTTGGTACCTCCTCAATGAAAATATAACTTATTGTTTTCCTTTATAGGTGGACCAATCCAGTATTCGAATAATCCGTTAACCGTGTCTTGAGAAACTGGTAAAGTCTTAATACAGTCACAAATGTAAATACAAGTTGTGTTGGTCAACAGTAGGTAAATGTCTGAATATTATTTTCAAAACCTAGTTTTAATCGCATACTGTGGTTTTTAGAAACTAAGTATGTGCACACCCACAATGGCTGCACATTTTCTTGTTGCATATTAGTTCATTACTTTACGCAGTCGGTCGATTAGTAAACAATCACGGAAAATCAACAAAACAAAACATGAAATCAAGAATTATCTAGGCAATATCAATAGATGTCAATTTGTGACATGTTTACGGTATCACTATTTTTTTCATTAATTTTTGGTTACGACTTCAAGGCCTTTAAGCTAAGCTTTATGCCATTTTTGGGTAGGAGTAAATAAAAACTTGTCTAAAAGTTCTTGTGTATGTCCATCTAGCAGGCCCCAACGAGATTTATCAACAGATGATAGCTTTTCATAAAGACAGTATTTTATACCTAAAGAAAATAAATAATATCGTAACACAAAATTACAGACCGGGCGGGGGAGATATTCAACCAATATGAATATAAAGATACGATTTTTTTTATTCCAAAAACGCCATAGAGGCATTTCGATACGTTGTACACCTTTTTAATTTGAGTGGAAACATAAGATCATGTACTAGGGATTTGACTTTGGTGTCCGCCTGTCCATCTGTCAAGACCCTTTTCTCAGGAACGCGTGGAGGTATCAAACTGAAATGAAATACTCAAGTCCACCAGGCCCTCGAAGAAGAGAAAGAAGCAAGCGAAATTTGCTTTTTTTAGCTTAAAAAAAAAAAAACAAAATACAGTCCGTAAGAAAGATTTATTGTGGATAAAATAAAATTTTTAACAAATTCAAAACAAGATTATTTGAATCGGTTTTAGTTTTTCAGTTTTATTCATTACGTACACGTGCACACATAAATGGGTAGTATTTAAACGCAAATCAAAAAATATCCTTTTGCTATGCAATAAGATTCCGAATTCCCATCAAAATTACTGATTGCACAGCAAAATGTTAAAAGTCAAAATATCACTAAATACACTACCGTTTTATTTTCAATTCAATGTCAAATGACCAGAAAATGTCGACGGAGCACCGCTTCGCGGTTGACGTCGGACGTCAAACAGGCATATATCGGCGTCTTTCTCTCCGTATAATACCTGACGGTATGCTTAAGAGATAAAATAGCACTCTCACTGGATGTGAGAGTGCTATTTTATCTCTTAAGATAGTACAATATGAGAGAAATTTATTACCATCAAAAGTTACAATGAATGTGTTCACGGTCGTGCTAGCAAGTACATCACAAAATACAAAATAAAATAATATGGCGTTAAAAAAAACGCCGAAGAGAAGAAATGCAATTCTATGTATCTGTTCACACATAGCGCTTTTAAAGCACGGCGCTTTATTTTGTACTGTATTTGACTTTAAGTGCTGGACGGTGACATTTAAGTTCAATTTAATTTTTTGTTATCTACGCCCGAAAAAAAAAGCGCTCGTGTGAATGGGGACTTATGTTTTGATCGTGACCTTCAAGAGTCGTTAGTGTCAAATAAACCAAAATAAACTCACGCGGGTATCCATTTAGTGCATTTTTGCTTGAGCACGCGTCGTGTAGGCTATTTTAAAAGTAGGTGTGCAATCTTGACGCCAGTTAAAATGTACTTTATTCTCTCGAGCAAAGATTTTACGTTTGTTTGACTGTTTTTGGGAAGTGACTCTTCTGTACGTAGTATTATTAAGTATTCTGTGCATACATAGACAACCACAATTTTTAAATGATTTAAAGGCCTATTCAGACCTAAGCGGTATTCGCTACCGTCTGCGTCAGAGAAAACCCAGCGGGTATGCGGTAATATTACTGTTCACACCAAAACGGATTTCGCTATTCTTGTGGGTAGAATAACGCGCGGTATGTATGTACCTCTACCCACAGCGGCAGCGAATATCGCTCAGGTCGCTCTAGTCACGGTACTTGATACTAAATACCTGAGCGAAACCCGCGCGGTATGTACCTCTACCCACAGCGGCAGCGAATATCGCTCAGGTCTGAATAAGCCTTTATTTTACATATTAGTGCGGGAGACTGATATATAGAAACTCTTTACAATTTTTCTCTATGAATGTATTACTCTTTATTTGTTTGTCACTAGTGCTGTCACTAATATGTCTTAAATAATATTATGTTAATTTTAAGTATTTTAAAACTTTTTTTAAAGGTTTTGGTTAAATCCCTAACCAATCGTGAGGTGCGAACGGTGAGAGTCGTTGTGTCACGTCCAAAAACACATTGTGGATCCAGCGATGTGATTTATGCTGTGCTTATTGAGAATAGCATAGCTAGGCAAAGGTGACTGAGACGAAGCCTACGATGGAGCGAGCTTACCCAGAAAAAGCCTGTTCATTCTAACTTTGAAGAGAAAAGAATATGGATGCCAAATTCATTAAACACTTTGTTATGCCTCTCTGAGCTGCATAGAAGCTTCGCTCTAATCAGTATCAGTACCTATTTGTGTTGAAGATGAGGACATGGAATTAGACGAGAGTCTTATCTCTGGGAAAAGTACCCTATTCGAACGGAGGGTTTAATGGAGGAAGATGATTTATTGACAAGACTTTGCCACACGATACCTTAGAATTATTAATCAATGGATTCTTGGAGAATGACCTATTTGGAAACAACGCGATTGTCATAATATTTATCTATTTAAAAGTTAAAATTATTCAGTTCAGTAGGTACTTCAAGAGACATAATTATTGCCAAAAAATAGTACCTATAGTAATGTTTTAGACATTAACAAAATATTACTGTATGGGCAGGATTCCTCGATATTGTTGATAAAGATGATTAAATAAACAATTTTAAAAATGTTGTTTTTATTTTTACATAGTATACCTGATAAGTATTTTTATATTAGAGGGTTGCAAAAGGGCCACTACCAGCCAGCGCCGACTTACCTACAGGTTTAGGACCTAACGGCTCAGTTCCTGACGATGGGAAGAGACCAGACGACATGACGTTGGGATATTGGAAGGCGGGTGGGCCTTTGGTGTGTGGCGGTATTTGTGTCGACACCGTTGCGCTATCTTATATTGCAAGCACAGTGGCTGTGCTGTCGCTTTTGCTGTGGTTGCTGAGACCCTCAAAAGGCGTGAAATATACAGCATTTACACCACTTCAACTGCATTTTTGACAGTGGTAACCAGTGATGACATCAGCTGGCGTTTTAGTGGACCAGGCAAAAGCCAGCCGATGCCAATTGGGTAATATTGTAGGTTGATTTGCTGGCGTCTGTACCACGCGAAGAAAACTTGAAAAACCTGAGTCGATTTCATCGATTAGCGCACCTTATCTAATAAAAAGAATTCAAACTGTTTTCTCTGTGAAATTTCTCAATAAATTATCGATGTTACAAGAAAGAAACTGAAGAAAAAGAAAAATCTGGCAACACAAACAACATGCACGCTTCGGTCTCGCTTTCCCGTATTTGCTGTTTGACGTCGTTCTTATAAAGCCAGCTAATACAACTGCCACGCCTCGCTTCGCGGGCACGCCTTTCTGTTTGACGTGGTCTCAGTTTCGGCGCGATATCGCTTCATATTTCCATACATGACGTAACAAAAACGCTCCGCTTCGCCTTCGGATCGCTATAAATTCGGTACTGGCTTCATACAAAACGTTGGTTCGCTGCACCCAGTTTGACCTCGCCCTTCGCTTCGCATTCGCCTCGGAATCGGATCGCCTCGCTTTCGCCTCGCTTTCGCCTGCCTGTTTGACAAAGGCTCATGCAAACAATTGTTTGTGTGTTCATGAAATTGGGTTGTGGAAAATGTACAATCGAAACCAATGATAAATACGTGGGCCATAAATAATCTTCGAAAGCTGTTAACAACGTTCATTGTCGATTACGTACAGTTAAACACAATTATATTGATCTAATGTTTTGTTCGAACATTTTCTCATTAAAGACATTCATTAAGATCGAGAAAAACCCCTATTTGACTTTAGCGCAGTGGATTATCTGTTCTTTTTTTGTGAACCTCGAGCTTTGCGCCCTGCATCGTTAAGGTCTCAATTAAAGAAGTTTTAATAACTACAACAGAAAGTTTTTTTAAACTTCGACGGATTATAGAGCTGTAGGTATATGTTTAAGCACGTCTAAGTTAGACTTAACTTTTTGTATGAAAAATCAGTGATCCGTTGTATTTATATTATAAAAGAGTACTGAATTCGAAAAGATTTTACTTAAAACTATTGTTTATTATTTAATGCTACGTAACTATAAACGCTCACCTTCGTTAAGAGGATAGAATAGCTGCTGCCATTTCAAAAAATAGGTATTTAGAAAAACTCGTACTGTCCCTCTCACGCGTTGAAAAAACCCCGATCGTGCGATAGAGAGCGTTGCAATTCGCGACTGAATATAAGTATTTTTTATATGAAATTTGTCTCTCGGGAGAAAACGTTTTTCACATACTAAATCTCTTAGATCTCTTAGATTCTGGTGTCAATCGTTTCAGCATATTATATTCTAGGTTTGTAGGTTGTGTTTTTTTTTCTTAAACTTCTTTGTTTTTTAAATACAAAGGTTTTACTTCAATGAAGATTTTGTCATAAAAATAGTAACTTTTAGGCGCCTGTAACTTTCAAACTATTATAAATTTTGAAAAAAAGAAAACCTATAAACCTAGTTTTTTACTGTGTCAGATGCATTGTAAAAAAATCATTGACATAGGATAACATTTAGGGGAAGGAAAACGTTTTCTCTTTTTGTATGGACGAAAGCTCGGTAGACGATAGTCTTAAGTCGACTTTATTCAAAATCTTCTAACTATTTTTATTATACAAACAAAAGTTTATGAAGATAGATTTGTTTACTGCCAGTATCATTTTGAATTTCAACATTAGGTAAATAATTTCGGCACGGTTTGAATTTCGAAAAACAGTTCGACTACTCATTGCTTCGGCAAAACTTAATTCGACTAGTAAGTCCGACATAACATACTTTGACAACACAAACTTTCGAAAAACATTTAGGGCGACTTTCACCAAAAGTTAAACATGTTTAAAATTTTAAAATTTTATTTAAGCACAAAATTCAATAGAATTTGACATTAAATAAAATTTTAAACATGTTTAACTTTTGGTGAAAGTCGCCCTTAATCCCAAAACTACTAAGCTCATTTAGATGTTTCTTTTTTAACACATAGGTACGAAACCTTTTCTAAAACTTCAGTAAAAGGTTTTATGTTCGGCTGGTATGTATGTTTTTCGATTGTAATACTATGAATCGAACGTAAGTAATAAATGAGCCCATTATTGTAGGTAGAGCCGTGACCATTACCTAGTAAAGAGTAAAAAGTTACCAGATTTTTCTGTTCATCTTCGCCGTATAATAATAATAATTGACCACAACTATCACACAACGCCATCTAGTCCCGAGCTAAGCAGAACTTGTGTTATGGGTACTAGACAACTGATAAACATACTTATATATTTCTAAATATAGATAAATTACACCCAGACTCAGAACAAATGATCATGCTCATCACACAAACATTTGTCCTGGGTGGGAATCGGACCCACGACCCCCGGCATTGCAGTCAGGGTCACTAACCACTAGACCAACAGGCCAGTCAAAGTCGTATGGTCTAAGGCCAAAGCCTTCAACTTGTAATTCTTTTGTAAGTGGATACACTAGCCACTCGTAAGCACCAGAAGCGCCTGACTGGAGGTAATCAATGCCTCTTATACCTCAATCCTGTGGTCGTCTCCACACCGTTCTACTCATAATAACATCACTAATTAATGCTGAGGCGCCAACAGACGTCTATTATTACAGAGGAGCGATCCTCTAAAGTGATACCTCAACATTGATAGATATTACCTAATAATACCGTAAGGGGCTGACTAATACGACCCTCGATTACAAGTTCTAAGGGTTAATATAATGCTTCGATATGCCTTGCCAATGTACTGTCGGTTTTCTAAGTATGTTTTGTAGACATCAGTTTAATTAGCCTTGTGTACAGTCACGAGCAATAGTATGTATACACTAAGCAATATTCTAAAGCGATTTTCTGCTGCTATATTGATTAAACTTCTGGTTTTTCATTAGACCTCTATTTTGGAAGCCATACTATTACGAAATAGGTCTTATTTCAGAGCGGAAAACAGTATTTCACGAGTAATTTGCGTTTGAATTTTGTTAAGTGTATACATGTTATTGCTTGTGACTGTACCGAAAGGGTGAAAAAACGGGACTTTTCTATTAAGCTCTATCCGTCTGGAATAGGAAGCAATAAATGCAGTTATTACTAAATTTAATGTAATATTCCACAACTATCACACAACGCCATCTAGTCCCAAGCTAAGCAGAGCTTGTGTTATGGGTACTAGACAACTGATAAACATACTTATATATTTTTAAATACATACATATATTATAGACAAATTACACCCAGACACAGAACAAATGATCGTGCTCATCACACAAACATTTGTCCTGAGTGGGAATCGAACCCACGACCTCCGGCATTGCAGTCAGAGTCACTAACCAGTAGACCAACAGGCCAGTCAAAAATGTTTAGTGGGTTGGGTCTTCCTGTCTTTTTATATGTGGCCATGTTTGTGTTCCGTTGCTTGCCGATCCACCTAGTGCTCAAACGGAAATGGTAATGGCAGTGTACAAAACTCTTAGCTCAGTTCTAGGGCTACTCTGTTTAAAATGCCATCTAGAGGCTAAGAAATTCTTCAATAGCAGTATGAGTACGGACCCAATTGTATTTGAATCCGGTACCCACTTAGCCCATCTTCTAAAACATCGATTTCGTGTCGTATTCAAATATAAATCTGTCAAATGACGAGACATTTTCATCGTTCAAACATATTTAGGTAGGTAGATATTTATTTGCGAACTTGAAATGCCTACAAAATTTCAAACGAACTTATTAGATTGTTTATTGGCACGGGATAAACTAGATTCGAATCAAATGGTGTTTGATCATCTCAGGGCAAATAATAATAAAATGAGGGTTCAGCAGAGGTCAATATCCTCTAGCATGTGTTACTGCAATAGGTAGGTAGTATGTTTCAAATATAGAATTTGAAGTAATCATAAGTTTCAAGTTACGAATATTTTTCATTGCATTTTCTTTTGAAAATTTATCGTACCTTTATGTCATTTAAATAAAAATCAAAACTTTTTTTTCTATCTGCACCGGAGGTAATTAAAGCACTCGTAAGCAAATTGAAAAGAATTTATACGAAATAGATTAATGAAGGGCCACTGTTATTGATCTGTAAATAAATATAATGTCTTGATGTGTTTCAAGTGCTGGCTCAATGGTCCGTGGTCCATACACAGATGTCAAGGTATGATCAGAAATAGAGGCATTGCGTGCGCGGTGCGTTTGCCGCTTGGATCGAGTTGCCCCAGTGACTTGCGGTTGCGGTGCGGCCACGTGTATGATTCCGTCCTCAGAGGATTTTAATATTGTGTGTTTGTTCGTTTATTCCCCGTTATACCTTGACCTTTCACGGACTTTACATTGGTAGACCATTAAGTATATAGACCCAGTCCTTTGTCGGCCCAGTTTTCATAATTTTAATCTTTTAATATTTAACATTTTTTAACATAATTGAAACGACTTTAATTTGTAAATTTTAACATTCCACGCTCATTATTTACTAAAGACGGCGAGTCTAACGCCCAGCAGCGACGTAAATCTGTTTTTTATTGATAATTACAAATTCGCAACACAAAAACTGCGTGTGGCGGACAGCTGTTACTTATATTTCATTTTTTTTACTTTGATTGTATTTAAGTAGGTACTTAAATACCTTTGTTATTTACCTCTCCCCATCTGAATATTAAATATGTAATTAGGGTAGAGTTTCAAAAAGGAGTTCCGAAACGTGTTTTAATGACTCTACAATAATTGAAGTCGGTCTTTTTTGAATACAGTCCTTTATTCGACCTTTTTGAGTGGAAGCAAAAACCAGTATAGAGATTATTTGATGCCCCTTTATTGAATTCGCGCATGACGAGGCTTTTCAGGTTTTTTGTAGCGGTCTCTGAAAAGGTGAAACCCCAGGTGTCGAACCCAATAAACGAAAAAGGTTGGATCAGTTGCAGATGCAGCTGTATTCTTGTCAAACAAACGCCCTGAATGACAAGATAGTATTCAAAAACTGGTCTGCAAAGGAACATGTTTAAACTTTAAAGTCACGTTCTGCAATTAAAGTCGTAGTAGAGTATCTAAGTGCATAAACAGTGGTCGCGGGTCCCCGCCGCGGCGCCCGTAATAACTGGTTTGCTTCAATTTAACGACTTGCACGAAACACACGACTGAAGTCCTGAAACTTCCAATCTTACTACACAAACATTGCTTCTACAATTAAGTTAGTATGGTTGTAAATTAAAACTATTATTTGCTTTAATTAGAAATATGTAATTTAATTGTGTAATGTGACAATCGCCGAAATAAATACCCTTTTCGAAATTATGTTTCATATATTGTCAGGTTAATTATCATACTCTTGATTTAGCCTATAAAAATCTTATGAGCTAGTATCACCTCACCTGATCCTTCGATAAATGAGAAAACCATATTTTATCAAAGAATAAGTTAAGGATGATGGCAATTATTATCACACACATAAACCTTTCTCAGAATTCGCAACATTCCCGCTAAAACCTGTCAACTCGTTTAAAATTACCTAATAATTGAATTCCCAGACAAACAACTCTGTTTTATCGTATTTAGCGGTTCGAAATATAAACCAAGAGAAGCTCATCGCAATACCTCCGTTGTATTAAAGCAGATTGTATATTTAATCCTATAAGCCATTAATAAAGTCGCTGGAAGGAATTTGTCGAGACGAACGAAGAGCTTCGGTCCGATAGCTAACAAAGAGCTCTAAATCCACTCTGTTATAGGCCAAATGAATGGATCCCCGACGAAGAATCTCAACATTCAACTTAATACCACTGGAGGAGGGGACACTGCCGACCGGCGACCGGCGACCATACTCACGATTTAACCTGCGCGTCTGAAAGGGCATGCTACTCTGTTAATTTGTTAGACAAATGATGTCTTTACTAAGCTCTGTATCTTAGGTCTAATACGACCCCATTGAGCGACATTATTTACCCAGACAATCTCGATAAGTCAACTCAGAGCTTACATAACCTAACTCTGAGATAAGTTAATGCGTTTATTGCATTGCGCCTCTGTATGTTTCCCTTGAGATTACTTGCTACTGTAGACATTATTTTACACATACATGAGACGGTAATAGACTGGCGGCTTCAGGCAGACTCAATTGAAACGCTGGAATAGAAACTATACGGGCGTATCGCACTTCCCTGGGATGATGAAGCTAACGAGTACTATTGAGAACTGGAAAGCAATTAACAGCACAATTAGATTATCCGATAAACACACAAACCAATTGAAAAACAAATAATCCTTAATTGCGCACCATCCTTAATGTAGAAACTAAAGAAACTGCCGGACCTATAGTCGGGACCACAGGAGGGAGGTACTTGAGATATAAACGTGATTATTTTTATTTCATACTCATAGAATTGCTTTCTCGGTTAGTTTTAGTATCCCAGTCTATAGGTGTATTAAGTGTGTCGTCCGAAGCGTGGGCAAATTTACTTTACAACAAAGAATATTGTTCTATTCTCGGTGCTTTGATTTACTATTCTACTCGCCAATTAAAAGTCTTTGTTAGTATACCGTTAAACGACTATAGCCTAACATATCGTAAGTAAACCCTGAATAAGGGGGCTTGTACACGGCGCATGTAACCCGCGTAAGTGCCTCAACATGCTCAAGCTACATGCGTCGTGTACACGCACCCTGCGGGTAGCTTGATCAAGTAGCTTGCGCATGTTACTCGCGCGGGTAAACCGCAGACCCCGCACCTTTACTTGCGCGAATAACATGCGCCGTGTACAAGCACCGCGCGGGTAAGTGATCAAGTAGCTTGCGCATGTTACTCGCGCGGGTAACCCGCATCTTTACTTGCGCGGGTTACATGCGCCGTGTACAGCACCCTAAGGCACGGACAGTCGCGTAGTCGTGCGGTCTCGTTCGGAATGGTCCGGCCGCAACTCCTCGTGACCCACATTAGCACGGCACGGGATACGAAACGGTTTTTTTATTCTCCTTTTTCTTTACAAATGGGAAATCGGACCCACATTATTACATGTCTGTGGAGGCGTACATACACCGAGATCTTCTTATTACCTTGTTTTACGCCACGAGTCATGTAATAAATTAAATTAAAAAATTGAAATTATCGAGTGAATTGAAATTGTAGTGCCATAGCGGAGCTACGTATTTAACTTTTATTGAGACAATGTTCTGGTAGATTTCGTTAGTTTCACCTTACTGAAATCGACCACTACATTGTCTCAGTCAGTAAGTATTGAATAGATCGATCCATTCAAAACTTACTTTCATTTTATGTATCACACTTGCAATAGTTGTTTCAAAGATTAGTTACGAGTAAATCCCACATTTTGCTATTTCATTACCGGCTATTAATTTCAGACTATGAACACTAATTTAAGGAATACCTGCAAGGCACTTAGTAGAACATGAAAATGTGAGGAACGACGAGCATTTAAATGCCCTTTACCAGCGAAGTAGAAACTATTTACCTTTCTTCGCAAAGCGGAGCAGGTTCATCCATTTCATAATTAGGGCTATTCCGTTCCCCTTTTTTCCTCTATTTAGCTATGTACCTGCCTGAGAGCAAAACTCCAGAGGCATGCGGTTTAATGTTTAAGTACTTTTTTCTTTACCCCGGTAACAGTAGTAGTATGCAAACCCCCGCACCGCAAGAAAATATTAAGCAAAAACTTTTGAACGTTAATAAGCCAAGCGATTCTGCAACAAACGTAATTGCTCGACAACATAATGCAAGTTATAAACATGGCCGAACGAGTACGACAAGAACCTTTCGATTTGTACGAAAATGAAAATTGTTAATAAATGAGAATAGTTTGCGATAGTTAAGCCGCGGATCACCAAATTGTGCCTACTTCAGAACTAAGCCCGAGACCTGTACAGGCCGCTGTAAAAGTGTACTGCTATTGACCTAAATCCACTTCAAAGGAGAGACAGGGTTAATTTGTTACCCTTGTCCAATTGTCCAACCGCTCCGTTTACAGAGAGGTTAGTCAAAGATGTTTTCACGTAATACGTAAACATTGTAGGTAAATGGACGCGTTCCCGTCAGGGGGCATATCAAGAAACATTAGTGGTAACTGCCATTATAAGATGCTCGACTAAACATTTTGTTGAACTTCGGTGGCACCGAGTGAACTCGCTTGTAAAACTTACTCGACTTGAAATACTAACGAGGGTTATTCACGTCACAAGCTTGCGACTTCATCTGCCAATGTTCATTAAACAATATGTAATTAGCCGCATTTCTTCATTCCTCTACAAACGTAATATAATAATATATTTTCTTGGCTGTAAACATGGCTTCCCGTTGTTTCAAATTTCCAATGGGGCGTTGCCAGAATCCATATTACCAGTTCTGTTTATTTACAAAGTTGAATTGTGTTAATTAAGTTATGGATATATGATACCTGTTAAGGAGCTCATGGCTGGATAATAATAGGGGTCGGTTTTTAAGCATAAGTTGCGCTTGCCGAGGTAGACCATGGATGACCAGGGATGGTTGCCAACCCTGGCAAGATCATAACATAAGCGTGTTTCCTCCACCCCGAAAAGTATGCCTGTAGTACCAGCTGTCATTTGCAAGTTTTTCAAATTCGTTACAGGTAGTGCAGTGATCCAAGAGACTAATAACCAGTGTACCCAGAGATAGCGTTTTACCCAGTGCTAACTAGCTTGTAGAGGTCAGATAGGCAGCCGCTCCATGTAAAATAATTAGTATTTAACTGCATCTAATTAAGGGTCTGTAAAAATAGTAATTAATTAAATTGTCTGTAAAAATAGTAATATAATAATTATGGAAGATAGTGGCATAGCTTATACCATTATTAAACATATTTTATACATATAGCGTACATGCGCTAGCACATCAACTTACCTCAATTTGTCAGATTTCTTTAATAGATTTTCAACCTTATCATAGTAGTGGAAGGTAAATGTTGGATTGACAACATTGAACAGATTCGGGTAGGTTGATCTTCTAGCATCTGTACGCTAATTATGAAAGGGGTTTGCAACTTCTTGGCATCAATGTTTATTTTTTCTTTCGCCAGTAATGAAATTTTGGTCATTAGTAGACCATAACCTAAGAAGTTCGTAAAAAATAATAAAAAAAAATTAACCGTAACCAACCAGAGATATGACGGTGTTTATTTTGTTCTAATCTGGAGTTATTTTTAGTAGGTAGTACAAAATACAAACCACCGTATCTCTGGTTGGTTACGGTTTAGAAACTTATTTTTTTTTTCTATGGTTTCTTAGGTAGTAGTCTAATTATGGCCAAAGTTTCATCACTAGCGAAAGAAAAAAAAAATGATGCCAAGGTCCGTACTAAAAGTTGCAAACCCCTTTGTCTACCGATCATATAAATAAGCAAGATGTATGTCAATGCATATTTCGCACTAATTAAGCTGATACTAGATCTGACCCCTGCTAAATTGTTGAAATACTTTATTATTCAAATAATAGAGACAAAAGGTGGAATATACCAACGAAAAAAATATGAGAAACACAACAAAAAAATAAAGCCAAAATGATACAGCTGTTCCCAAGTGACCATTTTTTTTTTTAAATAAACATTCGATAAATATAAAATAGATGTTTTTCAATAAATTGAATCATTTTTAGGCGTGACTAGTGTGAAACCGTCGGAAAAATCATGCGAGTAACAAAAAATATTGTACAATAAAGACGCATGTGAATGCGCCTTTAAAAAATTAATGTACTACATAAGGACATAGTGCCCAAATCCAGATGCACTTTCAAAAGCATTCGGTGCACCGAAATTGTTCATAATGGCGATAGGTCAAGCGACCTTTGAAATAACTTTATCCTTTATTTGAAACGTTGAAAAGCAGACAGCGGTCAATAGAAACATTTTTGTAAAGAACAGAAATGCTGAGTGCTTCTGTCAGTAAAGTGCATTACTGGCACGCCAAAAGTGTTGGCAAAGTATTTGACACGTGAAATAATTTTCTTTTCTTACTTTTGCTTGCAGCTTCGTCGCAATGATGTAAAGGAAGAACTTGGTTTTTGAACACTCGAGGATGGTGTCTTGCCTTTTGAGTAGGATTTTTGAAATTGAATCTGTAGTTCGCTACATCCAAAAACCAAACTTTTCGCTGGGTGCGAAGTACTAGGCGGGGTATCAGAATCTATTGCTGCGCTCATGGTAACAAAACATAGCAGTAATCGCGTCAGCGTTCGGGTGCAAAAAAAAAATTTAATAAGTTAACCCTGAAAATCCAATTGACAAAATTGTTTACCTGGGGTTTGAACACATGGTCACCACCATGGACGTCAACGTCAACGCTTAAACATCAGGCTACCTAGACGCCGCCGCTTCGCGCGATGAAATTATGAACCATATTCTTCATTTAATCGTTACTCCCATTGCCCGTAACATATATTATGTAGTTATATATGTACACAAATATTGCTAGTTTAATGTAATAGTGGGAATATAAACGTGAGTTGAGGCTAAGTAATTCTGGAATATCCCGACGAAATATCTAATTTAAAAGTTAGAGAAAGATTTGCTCCGACAAAGCAATATAATTTGAAACTATTTGGTAGTGAAAAGATGTTTTTTTTAATATCTTGAGCTTTTTCACTTATGTTTAGTTCTAGACATAGCTTCTGATAGAATCTGTTTTAATTTAGTAGGTATTCTGTTATAGCTTGAGAATCGACAATATCAACATTATCAAAATTCAATATCTTGTGATAACTAAGTACCCTTTCTGCCACTACCCGTAATTTGAGAAAGAAAGAAGAAATTATTGCAACCCACTAAATTGTTCCTTTCTCAAAACGAAGTCTAACATTTTAGATATCAAGATATTTATATAAACTTAATATTTTTATCATAGGAGCATCTACAATGTAATATTCGATTAGTCGAATGCTTATTTTATCAGAACCCGACGTTACAGGCTTTCTCTCCACAGAATAGCGAATATACTACTAAACCTTAGGGAGTTAAATTGGCTGGTAAATTTAAATAGCTTTATTTTCTATAAATTTGAGACAACTGGCCGTTTCTGTCGGCTGTATCTTGTGTTATTCACGAAACTCCAAGGCGTAAGCGGCGGCGTCTCGGGACTAGACATGAGCGCCGCGCCGGCGCGCCGCCGTCGCCGTGAATTCGGTCGGCGCGCCGCCGCCGAAAAAAACGCGCGGCGCGCCGCCACGACGAGTCGCAACTTGCTTTCTCGCTCGCACGCGCGTCCTGATGGCATTCGGCGTTTATTTGCTCTAGCCTCTAAGCTACACTCACTACGTAGCTTATGCCACACACGTTAGTGCCTTTTCACACGTTCTGGTTGCCGGGTAGCCGGCGGCGCAATGTATGGCATGTACTATAGCTTTCACACGTACCGGCGTAATTTGCCATACGTGTGAAAAGGTACTTACAGTATACTTGCGGAAATACAGACTTGCGCAAGTATACTGAAACGTGTGTGGGAAGATACTTGCACAATTTTCTAAGGGACGACATAACGACATCAAGTCAATATTTTTAAATATTAAATGCATGCGTTGCGAATTTTCAAAGATTTTCTTAGGAAAGAAAATTCAATCGAATTGCATTATTATTTCTTAATGGCTAGGTTGATTTTCACTTGCGGTTGGAATCAATCAAATCGCGTGACATCACGCCATGGTTAAAGTCCCTGACATGGTCACTGTTTGTGCAAGTCTCGATTTGTACAAGTATACTGGTACGTGTATAATCGGCTCTACACAGTCAAGTGTATAAATTACCGGCCAAACCCGATTTCAGGATAAACTAGTCTGGCCTAGGCAAAACTAGTTCTACCTTCACAAGAGAAATCGACGGATTCCCACTTAGCAGGGCAACTACTTCTGGGCATCGTCAACCTTGAATTAATCATTCGTGACCTAGACTAGGGTCAACGGGCTCGCCGCAAACGCGGCGGTAAGATCCCTCTTTGAGAAGTGGCCAGCCACTTCTCAAAGAGGGATCTAGTGAGTAGGTGGTACGTATAGTAAGTAGGTGACGCAGGTCCTCGCCGGACAGTGGTCACGAATGCTTCGGGAGGTACCTGTGTCGGATAATGAGGGAGGAAACGTCTGGGTGTCACCACTGCGAGGACCGCCCGGAGGACACGGTGGAGCATACGATGCAGGACTGCCCCGCTTGGGCAGAGCACCGCCGTGTCCTGACGCAGGCGAAAGGTGACGACCTCGATATTGGTCGCCGCCATTCTGCGGGGGGAGACGTAGTGGGAAGCAGTCACCTCGTTCTGCGAAGCAGTCATGCTCGCGAAGGAGGAGGTGGGACGCGCGAGGGAGAGCCCTCGCCCACGGCGCAGTGGTAGACGCCCACGGCGTCGGACGTCGCGGGACGACCTCCGGCCACCATAGGCGCGAGCATGCGGGTGGCAAGTAATGGGAGACTCGCTGTCCGACCATGGACCATGCCCGGGTCGACGGCTCGTTGTGCTCCACGCGCGCCTCAAAGAGCGTCAGCACAATGACGGAGCCTCCCATTTAGAGGGCCAAATCCTGCCAGGGTCGTGGGACACACTTATACCGCGACTCCGGTACACAAAGGGCTACTGAAGGACACCGTGGATTTTAGTCAGTACAAGTCTGACAGTCCCTCCCGCCCTGGGACTCATTTGATGATTTTACCACGATAAAAAAAAAACTAAAAAAAACTGTAAAATACTGAAACAATTATTGTTTTTAGTAAACGTAATCTCTAAATAAAGAAGACTAAAATTGTAATTAACAAATATACGTTTCTTTATAAAACTTTTTTTGGTACTTAACAACATGATTTTCTTCATTTTTCTTCTTAAAAAATCTCTCCCTAATAAAAAAAAACTAAGGCGCACGGCCGGACGCGACGCGCCGCCGCGACGCCGCCGCCGCCGTGAAAATATACAGGCCACGCCGCCGCCGTGGAATTGGCCATCGGCGCTCATATCTACTTGGGACAAAGTTGGCCGTCCCTCCCTTAAGCTCTATGCGATTTACACAGGTTTCTTTTCAGTGAGTAGATACGGTACCAGCTGAGTGCATCATTATATCTTTAGCTTCGGGACTTACTCCCTCCGACAATAAAAAGAATTATCAAACAACGACTCTTTGTTTCATTCCACCTTCAGTCAATTTGTGCTCTTGCTGTTTTCAAACGGTTCCATTGATTAACGAGCTTATAAACTTTATAAGAACATTTGAATTATTTGATTAACGTTGGGCTCATATCGGTACGGATAATCTTAAATACCGATTCAGCCCGAAGCCTTACAACTTATTTAGCAATCTTTAAAATGAAAAGTTTTTCGATTTAGCTATTTTGAAGTGACTTCAAAATGGAGGAGGTTTCAAATACGTATAGAATGATTCTTTATGATGTAGTACTGTAAGTAGTGACCGACCGAAATTTCGGTTTCGGCCGGTTTCGGCCAAAAAATCTAGTTTCGGCCCTAGTTTCGGTTTCGGCCAAAATATAGCCGAAACTTTGCCGAAACCGAAACCTGACGAAACTCAAGTGTTCGTGCATTTTCGTGGGTCGTTCGGTAACATTCGCAGTCAACACGTGCTTGCTTGACTGCGGGGCCCGGCGCTTTTCGCCACCGTTCATTTAATCGTGAGTTGGGGTTATGTTTTCGAGTTTACTGCCAAGAGTAAGTCTTGTATTCATGTAATAATAAAATATACTTATTTAAACTTATCAATCGTCAAGGCAGAAAATACCTATAGATTATGGCTCAGTAGAAGTTAAATAACATAGAAAAATAGCAATTTCTTAGAAACCTATTTGTTCCATAAGTTTGCAGTATAACATTAATTTCCAGAATTTGATCCTTATTAGCAACACTATCGAATGGTGTAATAATGTGTGGTTTTTTTTCCAAAATCTGCGGTTTCGAGTCCTGACCAGCACTATTGATTTTTCTAAAATCCAATGATGCAGATGCAGTTTTCGTTTTCGACAAAATCGGTCTTCAGTCATCCTGTAATTCCTGCATAATTATACACTTTTTCTTAAGTATCAACAAATGTAAAAAAAAAAATTTTAGAAAATAATCGAAAATTTAAATGTTTTAATAAGTTTCGGTTTCGGTTTCGGCCGAAACTGAGAGCTAGGCCGAAAGTTCGGTTTCGGTTTCGGCTGAAAAATCAGTTTTGGTCGGACACTAACTGTAAGCAGTAGCAAAAGCTTTATTTTAAATTTTTCATTAGCTATATCACATTTAATTTGAAAAAATATGCTATTATGACAACGACACAATCTACGGAGCTATGAAAAGATGAACCACAAAGAAAAACCATATTCTCCAAAATAAATATACAATAACGCAATCTAATCACACAAAGGAAACATCAACAAGACAATGTCTTTTATTTCACCAAAATTGAACGCAGATAGTTTTATGAATCGTAGCGTAGTGCGTATAAAACGTTCATTGATCACCCCTTCATGTGCGTGCACCATGGTCCCCCACGGCCGGCGGGGGAGACTGCTGGCAGGGGGACTGATAGCGAGGGTCCTTTCATACCCCTCGTATGATTCCACACGAAAGAAACTAATCAATATTTTTCGACAGATTCGCGCGTCCAAAATTCAAAGTTGATGTTTATAGTTTCATCGTATAGCTGACAATTTTAGGACTTTTGTAATACGTGGTAACCTAATTATTATATTACTCTGCTTTTAGATTTTGTAACTTTATGCGCTTGCACAAACTTTTCTTTTACCCGCTTGATATTGCGATCCAATCTCAGAAAATATTTGCTGCTATAATGACTTGAAATTCTCTAAAACTTGATATCGATAAAGTCGAGTAACAAGACACCTTCTGATAGAAGACTTGCGATAGTTGAGGTGTTAAGAACTCTCCGACAAGCGCGAAGTTATCGCAGTAAATAAAAAAAAATCTACTTACGACGCCTTACCTTCTCTTTTTTATATTCTGAACCTGAGATTATTTAAATAAAATATCTAGCTACTTAACAATGTTGGGAAACATACTGGATTCATCTTGATCAATTACTTAATGACATATTTGCATAAAATTTGCATCAGCTGCATCACCAAACGTAGCAAAAGCACTTTATATGTTTATAATTTTCTTATAAAGTTTCTCTTAGATCGATCTTTGGTTTTAATAAATCGTGAACATTTTGATTTATGCGATGCATTTGGTGTCTAACGTTCATTTAAATTGCTCAGAATATTATTTATTTTATATTCAAGTGCAGACCGCTTCCTACTCCTGGTATACCATAAAGGCAGACGCTGCCGGCATTCACTTACTTAATGTTTACGATTCCATATAAATTCTTCTTTTAACTACCTAATAAGATTACGAGAATATGAGTTGTGGAGAATAAAGACGTTAAACCGTAAAGACAGTCGCAATAATATACAGTATACACCAAACCAATAGTGATTACTGTGTTTAGTTAATGACAGAAGCTAATGCAGGCAGTCTCATTCCTGAATTAGTAATCGGACAACGGCACAGTTTGGACATTGCCACCCGGATTGCAGATACAGCTAAATGGATTACAAATTGCTGTTAAAAAATGCATGGTGTTCCATCGCAGCCTGTCATCCAGCCTGGTCATCAATAACGGAACGCCGCCGTCAAATCCTAGTATGCAGATTGAAACTGAGTGTTAGGAGAAACGTCGAAATTTATGTATGTATGAAGGTCGATTGGCAGTTACGGCTCGGTGGTAAACTGTTGAGTGTATGGACGATAAAGACAATTCAGAAAGGACGGAGGTAGCAGCCCAACGATAAGTGGGTATCATAACGATTGTGCAATTTGTGACAGCCGAGCCCGGAACAAACTTTGTAGTTTCAGACTACAGTTTTAAAGTTTTCTTTTCAAATGTCGATTTTACGAGTAATTGGGGATGGTAGGGGTTAAAGTTTTGACCTAAAATGTTTCAATTGCACTGACAGGACAAATACGTATTGAATGATTTTGTTTCTATTTCAATGAGTAATTTTTATTTCAGTTCATTACAGCAATCACCCAACGACCTTGTGACCACGCAAACTCAGTCAGCTTTTTAAATCATCAAAACTATCAGCTTGAATTCGTTCGACGGGTGTGACCGGCAATACCGAAATACGTTGAGTCATACGTCGCTGCCGTGATGCGAGTTCCAATCCATCTGAAGTTGACCTATCGACTATCACGACACTTTTGCCCAATTATTTCATAGGTACAGTGAGGCCTGCCGGATTGCTGCCCTGGCATCTGGAGGCGACTGCCCTCCAGCGCGTCTATGAGTGGCGCGTGGAGGCGCAGCGCCGGGGTGTAACCCCGCTGCCTCGAGAAGTCGAGGCGCGGAGGGAAGACCTCCGGCGCGATCTCAGGGCAGTATGGAGGGGACGACTGTCGCAACCGAGGTCCGGGCACGCCGCAATCGCGGCTGTAAGACCTCTCTTTGAGGAGTGGCTGGAGAGACGTCACGGCGTCCTGACCTATCGGATGACGCAGGTCCTCACCGGACACGGATGTTTCGGGAGGTTCCTGTGTCTGATAGGGAAGGAGGAGACGCCCGGGTGCCACCACTGCGAAGATCGCCCGGAGGACACAGTAGAGCATACGGTGCAGGACTGCCCAGCTTGGGCGGTGCACCGACGTGTCCTCACGGCGGCGATAGGCGGAGACCTCTCGCGCCCGGCATTGGTTGCGGCCATGCTGCGGGGCGAGACGGAGTGGGAAGCGGTCGCCTCCTTCTGCGAAGCAGTAATGCTCGTGAAGGAGGAGGCGGGCCGCGAGAGAGAGAGGACAGCGTCCTCCCTCCGCCCCAACCGCAGTGGTAGGCGCCCGCGGCGTCGGACGTCAGCAGACGATCTCCGGCCACCGTAGGCGCGGGCATGCGGGCAGCGAGTAAAGGGCAACTCGCAGCCCGACCATGGACCATGCCCGGGTCGACGGCGCGTTGTGTCCCACGCGCGCCTCAAAGAGCGTCAGCATAATGACGGGGCCCCCTCTCAGAGGGCCAAAGCCTGCCGGGGTCGCGGGATTATTTCCTTACCGTGACCCCGGAACATAACAGGCTACTGAAGGACACCGTGGATTTTAGTCAGTACAAGTCTGACAGTCCCTCCCGCCCTGCCCGGGGTTGGAGGACTCATTTGATGATTTTACCACGCTAAAAAAAAAAAAAAAAAAAAGGTTGCACTCCAGGAGTGCCGGTAGAAGTGAAAACTTTTTTGTTACTATGTTTTATTTTTAATTTGAATGACGTCTTACTCATTTTCGATCAGGGTCACGTGACCCTGACGCGAGTTTTGGTCACGTGACCCTGACGCGAGTTTTAAATTTTTTACCCATTACAGAAAAAGTGTACAACGCCGCTAAAGAAGTTTTCACTTCAAAAAAAAAGGTACAGTGAGGCCATCGCAATCAACACTTGAATATTTAGAGAGTTTATCCTACGCAAAACAGATAGACATCAGACTACTAGCGCGTGTGGTTTCTATAATTCTATACAATATATCTTAACTTTTATCATCGCAACACTTAAGTTATTAAAACTTTCATCCCGGCACAACTTTTCCTTTATATTAAACCAAAATTTTCTCATTTCCTAGTCTTACTTTTAAAACTTCCCAGTTAGCGAATTTTATGCAGGTTGCATAAGGAATATTTAAAATTTTAATTCTTGAGGTGTTTGAACAACGTGTCATTTAGATAGGTACCGTTGGTTTTATAATATTATATTTTTAACTCACTTTTTTAAATTATTTTTATAGAATCTTGTGAATCATCCAGTTGGTGACTCAATAATTACAATATTTTATTACAATTAGCAATGGGCAGCCCATTAAGGAATCCCTAACATTATAACGAGTTGTAAAATTCTTTTGTCCTTAGAAGAAACGGTTTCAAAATTGTGTAAACTGTTGGTAAAACAAACTTTGTTGCGATAAAGATCCAGTAGCTAGAGATGGTGCGCCGTTAGACATGTCTTTGTTATTTCTGTTGTGTGGTAACATTGTTTGGTGGGTCGCGAGCGCTGGGTGGCAACACTGGCAACATATTCAACAATGTAGTAATACGCTTACGTGCTCAGACTGCCCACCGGCGGCGCAGACGAGGGCAATAGCAGACACCGTGGGAATATACCTTTACAATGTGTCCCTCATGTACCTGACTGCATCTAAAGGGCCCTCACCGAAGTGCACCATTCAACTATCTTTTGCTACATATATAATAAAAAGTCTGCCCAGTTGTTTTACTGAACAGGACATCAAAAGTGGCTGAAATATTCGAATATTTTCACAACTCCTCTGTACTCTATTATAAAGCAACATGAATATTTGTTAGGTTCTTACCAAATATTTGTTGCCTGTAAATCCCGAAACAGTCGTGAAAATGAACATTAGCTGTTACAATATTTGAAATCGGAAATTCTATTTTCGATACGGTGTCTTTTCTCACGGGTGTCGTAAGAACCAAGATAGTAAAGAATGAGCATAAAATAAAAATAGAGCCTTCAACACTGTTTATAGATTGGGATTTATAACTTATTTAATTTATTACTTAATAAGCTTAAATTACGATAGGCTGAAATAAATAAAAGACATAAATGTCATTATTGGCTGGTAGTTTACTGTTCACTTACCTACCCTAATGCCCTGACTACTATTAATGTCTGTCTAGATAGACGACGCTCAGAGATGGCATGATTGATTCATGCGTGCGAACTGACAAGACAGGTCCACCTAAAATTGTGTGCATTCAAAGCTCAAAGCCCGTGGAGTAAACCTGCAAAGCCGTTAGAGGCTATTTTGTTCTAGCAATAAATGACGCAGAGGGCATCCTACCGCTCCTCGGATGAAGGATCATCGCCATAAACTCCTAATAGACAATCCACGGTCGTGAAGGATATTACCATAATCTGTTGTACTACCTTGACGGATAAGCTAAGCAAAAGAGGGTACAGACTACCAAAGCTCTTGAATTAATCGTGACAAGGTGAAAGGACCGCAATATTTAATTCCAATATGTATTAGGTACTAGGTATTAAAAGCATTTAGGATTCATCTATTATTCCATCAATTTAATTCCTGATTTGTGTAGCCATTTTTATTCTTTTGAGAGAGTCGTTGTATTTTTAATATTCTTAAGGTTCTTCTTCTTCTAGCATGGGTGATAGCAAAAAGAAAGTAGTATATTATGCCATAGACTGGATGGAAGATGGGGCAGGAAAGTGTTGGAGTGGAGACCACGAACGGGAAAGAGGAATGTAGGGAGACAACCGACTAGGTGGACAGACGATCTTGTTAAAGTGGCCGGAAGAAACTGGATAGCCATAACAAAAAACCGCCACAAGTGGAGGGATTTGGAAGAGACCTACACTCAGCATTGGGTGACTAAAGGTTGAAGAAGAAGAAGAAGAAGGTTCTTCTTGGAATTATTTAATTTTCTTTTGCTTTTCTTTTTTATTAACTACGGTGCCATACAGGTGCTAGGAACTGTTTTCGTGGTCGATCACTTCCCACTGCGTCTCGCCCCGCAGCATGGCCTCGACCAATGCCGCGGCGGCGGCGGTGCTCTGCCCAAGCGGAAGATCCTGCACAGTACTTATGCTCCACAGTGTCCACCGGGCGATACTTGCAGTGGTGACACCCAGACGTTTCCTCCTTCCTCATCAGACACAGGTACCTCCCGAAACATCCGTGTCCGGAGAGGACCTGCGTCAGGTGGAAGGTCAGGACGCCGTGACGCCTATCCAGCTACTCTTCAAAGAGGTGTCTTACCGCCGGTCTAATTGCAACGTGCCTACATCAGTTTTGACACTTTTTTTTTTTTTTAGCGTGGTAAAATCATCAAATGAGTCCTCCAACCCCGGGCAGGGCGGGAGGGACTGTCAGACTTCTACTGACTAAAATCCACGGTGTCCTTCATAGCCTGTTACGTTCCGGGGTTACGGTAAGGGAATAATCCCGCGACCCCGGCAGGCTTTGGCCCTCTGAGAGGGGGGCCCCGTCATTATGCTGACGCTCTTTGAGGCGCGCGTGGGACACAACGCGCCGTCGACCCGGGCATGGTCCTTGGTCGGGCAGCGAGTTGCCCTTTACTCGCTGCCCGCATGCCCGCGCCTACGGTGACCGGAGATCATCTAGCGACGTCCGTCGCCGTGGGCGCCTACCACTGCGGCTGGGGCGGAGGGAGGACGCTGTCCTCTCTCGCTCGCGGCCTGCCTCCTCCTTTACGAGCATTACTGCCTCGCAGAAGGAGCTGACCGCTTCCCACTCCGTCTCGCCCCGCAGCATGGCCGCAACCAATGCCGGGCGCGAGAGGTCTCCGCCTATTGCAGCCGTGAGGACACGTCGGTGCTCCGCCCAAGCTGGGCAGTCTTGCACCGTATGCTCCACCGTGTCCTCCGGGCGATCTTCGCAGTGGTGACACCCAGGCGTCTCCTCCTTTCGCATCAGACACAGGTACCTCCCGAAACTTCCGTGTCCGGTGAGTCAGTTTTGACATAGAACGAAGATGAAGTGCGCCCTTCATCTCAATCACGTTCTCAGTGGACGTTATAATTCAATATGAAGTACCAATAGTTATGACAGTAATTGTTATAAGTGCAGTTTTCGTACAATACATAAATCGCTACCTCCATACCCGAAAACCCACGCATACCCAAACATGAAGAGCCTACATGATAACCTAAAGAAAGTCAAAAGACTTCATATGCAATATCTCACGTTTTTTAAATTATCTTTTTCACAAACCAATCATACATGAGATATTGATTGTAATCTGTTAATCCTTTGTCTGAAAGCAAAAATCTGGTATGGTAAAACCCAAGTAACACATCAAAGCATTATATCGGCAGTCTTACAGCATTTCTGTAGCGTTAAAGCATTTTGAAGGTAGCCCTATATTAGCCCTACAAACGTATATGCGGCTGATATAACTCTTATTTGGGCACAAATTTTACGGCTTTAGATCCTAAATGGGTTCACATAGTTGTTTAATTGCATCATAAGCGCATTATATTAGCATTATTGTGGTCAATGAAGATGCCAATCGCATTATAAAAGCATTATTACGGTCAATGAAGATGCCAATCGCATTATAAAAGCATTATTACGGTCAATGAAAATGCCAATCGCATTATAAAAGCATTATACTAGCATTATTATTAATAGTGAAGATGTTAATAGCATTACTAATGCATTAGAGGAGCATAAAAGTGAAGTAAAAGCATGATTGTAGCCATTGAAGTGTTCACAGTTAGAACTTGAATAAATCCCACATCATTGCAAAAACGTCTCTATTACCACGGTATAAATTTTATAATAGAATTATCGTTGTAACTTGACTACTACTTTGCTTTTTTTATATGGACAAACCGTAACTGATGACACCATATTTATTTGCATTAAATAAAATTTTTAGTTTAGACTCTCTGAAATTGCTTTCTGCCTCCAAATATTACTGCGCAGTCTTGTTTACTGTAAGTATCTATATATGTTTTATGGATATTTTTCACGCGCCTTCGATATTTGGTGATTTAGATTAAAAAAAATATTTATAGATACGTGTGAAATAATAAAAACAATAATGTGTTTCTAATATAGAACAAATTTTGCATAATAAACATATTAGTATAGTTTGGGCAGTACTAAATGAAGTCGTATTACTACTATAAAGGCTTATTTCTTTTATAAATAGGTCCAAATAATAATATTTTTAGGTTAGAAAATATTTACAAAATGGTGTCCGTCTATAGCGGCCCGGTGAACCTTTAAAAAGCGAAATAATGCCGCCAGCTGTATTAATACTCACACATGAACAATCATCAACCCAGAGGCCAGACTGAAGACTTTAGGTGAACCTCTGTAATGCCATGGTCTATAAAGTAGTTTTATTAGGGTTCACCGATACACTGGTAGACTTGACTATACAGCTTTACGCGTTACAATAACTCACGTGAGAGCTGCTAGCCATACAACAGAACTCAGTTGATCTATAAAAATGAAGGCATTACAATGAGTCAGGTTGGCGCCCTACATTGGCCCTAGGCTTTTATTAAGCATTTAAAAATGCCACTGTAGACCCTAAGGCACTTTAAATAGCCAAAAGCTGTATAGCGGATTTGACTGGCATTATAATGGTTCATGTCTGTGCTATAAAAAAGCCTAAGGCCTTTATTTACTTCACGAAATGCCGTTATAGACCCTAAGGTACTAAAAACAGCCAAAAGCTGTATAGCGGATTTGACTGGCATTATAATGGTTCACGTTAATGCTATTAAACAGCATTAGGCATAAATTTACCTCTTAAAATGCTATTGTACATCCAAAAGCACTAACAACACCTGAAAGCTGTACAGCTTCTTTGTGACTTGCTGCACTAAAACTTCAGGTTTTATAACAGGACTGTGATATGCCAATATACAACCGTTATACAGAGTAAAGCATTATAATAATTTTAAAATGCCAATATAATGCGTCAAGACGCTCGGTGAACTTATATACGAGTCTTTATGGATCTTAGGTTCTACATAAGTTTAATATTCGTTTGTTATAATGCTTTTTGTGTTACTTGGGAAGTATTTATATGTCATTTGATCCTAGCAATCAGCATAACGTGCACGAATGGAAGATTAGTGCACAACTGAGACAGCAAAAACTATTCAAATACGTGTAAACAAACCTTTTTCACATAAAAAGAAGGAAATACCATCTTCGTATTAAGCCTGCCTCTACGTCGAGTTCGTCCTTTTGGCACAAATTCTAATAGTTTTTTTTTCCCAACGATTGTGTAACATTCTACAAACGTGGTCTACTCATTTTATATCGCTTTCAAGGTAAAAGTCTTATTTATAATTTTCTGAACCCTCAATTACTTCTGCTTTGAAGTAATGTGGCGATAATTAAAACAATTTGAAACTATTACAGCCAATTAACTGAAACCTTAATGAGGTACTAAAAACTTTCTGACAGGGACGACCTAAATAGATATATTTCTTTCTAGTATAAAGACATCGTTTATCTTTGGATACTCTCGTCTTTTTTCTTTATGACTTCTTTTCGGTCTGCCTAGATTTTAGTCCCTAGTTTCTCTATATTATATTCTATAGGGTAAAGGAAGATTATTTGGTGAGACAGGTAACTCAGTGATAGAGTCTTAAAAGTCTCTCAAAGCGTTACCTATGCATGCAGTAATGTAAATGATGTGTCACTACGTCTTGTCCACTTTAGTGGTGAGCGAAGGCTTCCTTTTTTTTGTGGGATTTTATGACCTGGTAACTATCGAAAGCTTCCGTTGTTACCAGATGAAGCTGAATAATAATATTGTACCAATAATTAGATGCGGCTGAATACCATTACATTAGGGTCAATTCACACGAATACACGATTACGTGGAACGATTGCTTATCTGACCTCCACATACAATTTTTACAGGGCAAAACTCCCATACTCAAAGCCAAAGAGACTTTTTTTTTCATTACACAAGTTTCTTGTATTTAAGTTACAAATTGTATGCCCATGTGACGTCATATTTGTACGCAAGACTTGCTTGGAAACGCGCGTTAAAGTAGTACTGCCCAATCTAAAAAATACGATCTTTGAAACACGTTGTTCTACGAGTAATAATTACCTCAAGTGCTTACATCCTAAGAATCGAAATCTTAAGAAACACTGCGGACGTCCGGCGTTTGATCTTCATATATATTTTAGACTTGCAAGAAACTTCCAAAAGCAAACGTACCGTATCAATTTAAAAGTTGACTGTATTGAATTTCTTCTTAAGATATTTTAAATGATCCCTCTTCAATCTCATTATCTGCGTGCTAAAGTCGAATTGAAACACGTTCATTAAAATTTATGATGTACTAGTAAATCACTCTAGCTTGAAAAATCAAATATTACCTTTGTTACTTGTTGAAAATGTAGATTTCTACAGGTGGGAGAATATTTTATAACCGTTATTTAGTTTCGTTATTTATTATTCATCAAGCAAAAAAAACTTTGCAAAGCCCTTAATATACAATAGATTGTTAATAAGCTGGAATTAAGGAGAAAGCTTGCAAAAGCACCAGATGCCGTCAAGTATTCCCCGGTGCAAACCTCGCTGAATCCCAAAAAAGCGCTGACTGGAAACAATCAGACGTTGCTTGTCTATTGAAAATGTTCAAGATCCGTTCAGCAGAGAAGATTTAGCGAGAGTTGCGATTAACGCAAAACTCAAGAAATATTGCAGGCAGGGAGAATTTTCATTTTTGCAAGTGCACTTGCAAAAATGGCGTCCATCATTCTTTATGAAATGTAGATCTATCTCTATAATAGAAATAATGATATCATTCACAGACCTTCACTTTTAGGTTTTATTCGAAATTATGTCCTAAATCATGAAGCGCCGATTAGTACCAATATCACCATCAAAAATAATACTGAAAGTTACTAAACACCTGGGTACGCTCCGCTATAAAAGATTTTGAAGAATAGACGTTATTTCCACAATTGGGACACCACGAGACGAATAGAGCTTCACAAAGAGGCTGTAGAAACTAATCAATCATTTTCCTATCAGAAAATATGAAGCGACCGCCTTATTCTTTCAATAAAAGTCCGATTACATACTTGATTAACGAATCATAACGGAGATGTTATAGTTGGTTCTATTTTTGCTGTTTCTTTTTACCTCTCAAATATTTTTCCTTACGATTCTTGGTCTTCAGTTAAGACTTTTAAGGAAAATGATAGTAAATAATGTAAATCCGAGTAAAAAACACACCTAGATCCGTTTATCACTGAGAATAGACAATTTTAAATTTCATATCTTCAAGACTTTCTGTTATGATTGCAGCTTCGTGATAAATAGTTTATGGCCGCCGGCCAGCGTCCCCAGTAAAGCTACCTAATAGTTCATTCGAGATAGGTAGCCTGCCTCTGGTACCTCCAGTTTTTCTTGAATAAATCCTTCCAACTTTTTTCATGACTCCAACATTTACCTAAATTTTGTTGAGGAAAGTGAATTTCTTTAGTTCAACCCAAATTCAAGCTATTCTCTATTTTAGTACGGAATGATTACCTACTCGTATGTGTTAATTTATGCCCTTTCTTCCCGACAGAACCAATCATTTCCGTCAAATAAGTTAGCGATTCAGAATATAAACTACATAGACGTACGTATACGTCTTGTAATAATCTTGTAATAAATTTCTCTTTGATGACGTTTCAATCTCTCGTTGTTTGTTCCAAAGTAATAATTATTATTTGTAGCAAACATTAAATATCATTTCCTACCGGCGAAGAAAAACATAAAAGCCGTAATTCAGCCGGAAAACTTGGAATGAGTCTACAAGAATGTAAAATAAATAATGCTAACACAAATATTCATAATAAATTATTTATTTATTAGATCCAACGGATCCGTATGATTGGGTTGCTCCGCGTCCACGAAACTGATTTATTTTCCAATTACAATTTGTTGTTCTTTGTTCTAAGTTAGCGCCTTTCAGCCGAAAACGATTGACGAAGATTTAGGAACATAAAAACAAAACTGTGGAAAACAGGCGTACGAAAATGTATCGTGTCTTCTGCCCCTCATACTTACACCGACGTTGTACATAATCTTCGCTTCGAAAACCACAATAAAAATAAGTAGAATAAAGCGTAAGCCGTAAAAAGTTTTGTTTTGCCATTTGTAGCCCCTCCATTTATTCTATTCTGTTTCCTGAATCACTTTTGTCGCCTTTAGCGTACTTCCCCAAAAGTTACGATAGTGCCAATGGTGAAAATAGTATTTCAATAAAAGAAATTCGCGATCAAATACCAGTAAGTGAAAGAAAACAGTTTGTATAACAAACGCACAGGCACAGCCCGAAAGAATATCGCCGGAGCAATATCAATAAGAATTCGCAAATAGTAAATTTCCTATATGCGGAGCCGGAACTAATACCGAATTATGGAAATTCCTAATTCGGTATTTCAAAAAAAAAGCTTTCCCCAAGATAAAGTGTTCTTACCTCATAAAATGCCATCCAGGACTCCCGCTGGGCCAGCTCTGCTTCTTCATTTTGCACACTTAATTTATTTGAGGTGAGAAATAAACTTTGTCCGAACACATTGCTTGCGCGGTTCGCTGGGGCGAGTAGCGTCAGCGCGGCGGGCTCGCGGGCGGCGCGCTCGTGACTGAGTGCCATGAGCAGCCGGCAGCGGGCCCGCGGACAGGGTGGTTGGCATCCCTCGTCCCGCGCCTCCCCCTTGCCTCCTATACCAAGTCTCCCCTCGAAGGCATTATTCTACGCCGGACACTACATTTAAGCAAAAAAACAAAAATCTACCTTGGCTTTTAAGTCCCCAAAATTGCTTACAATTACATGAATCTGCCACAGTTACGAGTATGGCAAAAAATTAAGTTTTATTTTTCATGCGTTTATAGTAAGGAGATGCCTAATTATCTTAACATTCATGTAGATATTTTTATTAATTTACGGAACTAGAAAACCGTTCTACTTATTACTTTTTCTAAGGAATGAAATTGTGGGTCCATAAAAATATTTTTAGTTGAATTAAGATGAATTCCAAAGTTGGCAGAATGATCATGAAAACGGAACTGGCTGAGTTATTTACGACACTCCTTAATAGCATAAAGTAACGGACGTTGAAGAAAACAATTATTGTATAACATAATGTACCTAATGTCTTCTTCAATATTTTTCAGGTACCTATCAGAAGAAGTAGTTTGTATAGCAGGAAATAATTTTCGGACTAGCTATTTGTTGTTATATGTTTTCCCCATTCAATCAAAAGCCTCTCTCATAAGAAAAGCTGACCAAAATATACGTGGCTGTGGTATATTTTTTTATTATCTCATTAGTTCTCGGCATCGTCTAATGTCGGCGTAATCTTCTTCAATCTATAGTAATAGCGACTCTACTTAGAACACAATTTAAAAGCACTTCAATTAACTAACTTCGGCAAGGCTGAATCTCAAGGAGGTTTTGAATCACTTGACATGCAAGTTGGTCTAAAAATCAAAACTTGTGTACATTTTGTTTTTTATGTAATAAACACTACTTCAAAATAACTCTTAATATAACCTAAATACAGTCGACAGCTCCGTATAATTTAGGTAGCATAGCCGACGACCCACAGTACGGTGATCTAATATACTGCCCTGTTATGTATAGGTACTGGTTCCGTTACTACAGATGTAAAGGCTACCTACACATTCTGTTTCAGGCTATAAATCACCTTAACCTTTTTCTGAAAATAAAGATGTTTCTACCTGTTTAACATTTCGTGAAGTTAATATTATAATATATCCAGGATGTATCCAGATACATGACTTAACATGACGTATAGTGTATCCATTATATATCGTGTATATTAAGCTCTTAGGCTGCAAGAGCGTATAATTTCAATAAATTGGGCGTGACTCTGGTCGCTGACGATTCATGAACGCAGTTTTCAATCAATCAATCATTGATGAAATTCGACGTTCTTGGTAGTCTCGCGGGACACGTCTGATGAAACAAGTTAGATTTTTAGTCAGTGACCGCTGGTTCACGACTTTTTCGTTCAGGAATTATTTACTTAGAACGCGAATTCGGCACCGACGGCACCTCGTGGCGTGTTTCAAACATCTATAGTTACCTACCTACATCTATACACTTGATACTACAAGTCGCCGCCCCGCACTATACCCGCACACAGCGGCAAGGTCGTGAACTAGCCGTAGAGTCACATCCGCTCCACCCAAAGCGAGAACACATTTGATGATTTCCCACCCAAAAATGATCTTCACATAGTAATTAAACCGTCCACTCAGTCGTACTACGCCGGCTCGGTACAACAGTTGCTACAAACAATATCTACTTAAAGATTTATAATCCTTAATCCGTTATGTTTACGGGTAGAAACCCGAGCCCATCTTCGGGTTCATGTCAACCCGTTAAACTGTACGTACATGTGCTATACAGTGTTACGTCTTGGCCACTCAGGATAATGGCCTAATACCACTTTGTTTAAAGCCTACAGTCCCAACTTATATTACCTATTAGTCTTTAATTGGGACCCAGACTTTATTACTGATCTGCATTACAAAGAAGGTTGGACCTATGGGCTTTTTGCATGAAATGTGGTCTAACTTATAAACTTTTTGCTGTTTTCTATTTGGTTGAGTTAGGTATCTCTACTGAGAGCGTTCACACGCAAGCTGCGGGTGGCACGCGATAGGACGAAAATTGGCAAAAGCCTTTAAAAAAATATGATCCGTCATCACTGACGAAAATGGGAATGCTAACGATGCCAAAACATAAATAGCTATTTATGCGCTCAGTGCGAGTTTTTTTAACTGGTGCGAGTGCCCAGTGCGAGTTTTTTCTTTCTTTGAAAACTAGCTAGTTACAGCACTGTCCCTCACTAGCATAATATTAGGAACTATTGTCTTGAATAAGTTTGCACAAAAAAGTAATGAAGTAGAAAAAAATGAACTTTTTGGTAATGCTGTCGTTTCTCTGCTAAACGTCGCCTATATCGGTATGCTCTCATATTATCGTCTTTTTTTTATGTAATTAACATTATAGTAGGCATACACCATCCTGCCTATCGATATTTGCAATTGTTTTTTATTTGACGCTTGCAATTGTTTCAAATCGGCAGTTCGTCCATATACACCATACACCATCCTGCCTATCGATACGATAGATTTGTCACAACTTCAAATCTGCACCAGTGATGCCAACTCAGCAACTAGATCTGGCTATTATTCGGTGACGACAGCTACAATTTCTAGCACCTTTTCATTTCATCATGAGACTATCGAATTAGATTAAAAAAAGTGGTGCAAGCGATTTTCGACCTTATCGACATTAAAAATTTAGTTTGTTTTTCTCACATTCTTATTCGTTAACATTGCTCCTTCATTAAAATCCGGTGTTTGCATCATTGTCAATAAGGTCGAAAATCGCTTGAAGGTCGGAAAACATTTGCTTAAGGATTGCAAGTTAAAAAAAGTGGTGCAAGCGATTTTCGACCTTATCGACATTAAAAATTTAGTTTGTTTTTCTCACATTCTCATTCGTTAACATTGCTTCTTCATTAAAATCCGGTGTTTGCATCGTTGTCAATAAGGTCGAAAATCGCTTGAAGGTCGGAAAATACTTGCTTAAGGATAGCAAGTTAAAAAAAGTGGTGCAAGCGATTTTCGACCTTATCGACATTAAAAATTTAGTTTGTTTTTCTCACATTCTCATTCGTTAACATTGCTTCTTCATTAAAATCCGGTGTTTGCATCGTTGTCAATAAGGTCGAAAATCGCTTGAAGGTCGGAAAATACTTGCTTAAGGATAGCAAGTTAAAAAAAGTGGTGCAAGCGATTTTCGACCTTATCGACATTAAAAATTTAGTTTGTTTTTCTCACATTCTCATTCGTTAACATTGCTTCTTCATTAAAATCCGGTGTTTGCATCGTTGTCAATAAGGTCGAAAATCGCTTGAAGGTCGGAAAACATTTGCTTAAGGATTGCAAGTTAAAAAAAGTGGTGCAAGCGATTTTCGACCTTATCGACATTTAAAGGAGGTGTTAATTTTTTCCCTACATTTAAGGCCCAGCCGTGTACCTCAAGGACAAAATTACGAAATTATAGGAAAAAAATCGTAGATTTTGAAAAAAAATATGTTGTATTTATTTGGGCATTTGTACCATAAGAAATTGTCGATCCAAAATGTTAAAACTTGCAACCCAAGAATTGATTTTCAATCTAGCAATGTCATACGTCTCCGACATGATGCGTTTCGTTACTTCATTTATAAACGTGTGAAAACCCAAAAATGTACTTTATAGAATTTATTTATGTATTTCAAATAAGTTATAATTACTAGTACACATATTTTGTGAATAATCATGGGAACAATAATTTTAAAAAAATGCATTTATTTCACATTTCGTATTATTTTTTGCGTTTGGTTATCTGCCGGCCAAAAGCCAGGGTTCCCGACCTAGTTCCATAGTTTTTTTCTATTGTTGTTGATATTCATTACTGTCAAAAAGCTGTCAAATAATGAAACATCGATGTCATATTTTGACGTGATTTTGACAGATGAAACAGATTGACAGCCGTAAACGCTGTCATAAACGTTTCTTTGAACGCAGTTCCGTTGCGAAGTAGTGTTTTTTCATATACTTTTATTTCTTTTTCTATCTAGTATTGAAGGATTTTAAATACTGCTAAAAATACTAATTATTGGAAGGGATTTTAATAATAATTTGTACCTCGGTACATGGTTGGGCCGAAAAAATAACACCTCCTTTAGTTTGTTTTTCTCACATTCTCATTCGTTAACATTGCTCCTTCATTAAAATCAGGTGTTTGCATAAATGTCAATAAGGTCGAAAATAGCATGAACCTTTTTTTAACTTGCTTTCGTGGTCCCTTGACACCTCTCAAGTTTTCAATCGTATTTTGGTTTAAAATAAAATGAATAACTCTTTTTTTTACGAGTGTACATGCGATCCATGTGTGTGCGAAAAGCCTCAGTTTTCCTGGTATGGCCACGTTCACATGGCGATTATTTTCCCGTATACTGTATACAAGATTTTATCGAATAGAGCAGTAATAACAGTTCACAAATGAAAAATTAAAAATAGTTTAAACGGCGTTCATACGGGAAAATCCCGTGTTTGAGAAATATAATATTTTACCGTGTACCGTGCAAAGTTGTCCTAAAACTGGTCAACTCTATTCGATAAAATCTCGTGTACGGTATACGGGAAAATAATCGCCGTGTGAACGTGGCCTAACCGTCCCTGTAGAAAAGTAGCTAAAAAGTTTAGCCACAAGTTACACTTTTTAGCTTTTTTTCTAGCACCTTTATAAAATTGGCTAACTATCTATGAAGTTGCTAAGATGGCATCACTGCTGCCGATTTGACGTTGTGTCAAAAACGATTTGATGACCTATCAAAATTGGCATGTCATGCCATCAAATTGGCATTCCACCCCCATACACGTTCAATTGTATTTGAGCAAATTGGCAGTTTTATGCCGAATTGACAAATAGGCAGTATGGTGTATGACTACCATTAGAACCATTATAGATTACCGTTTTCACTCATAACGTGTGTCCTTTCTTCAAAATTGAATACTTTAACGCACTCTACATTCACGTCTACACTTTTTATTGTGGTGCCCCAGAAAATGTGTACCTTAGAAAAATAATTTTATTACAATGGGTTCTACAACACATATAACAGTTTCAACTGAAATATTTTTGTAATAGACTATTTCTTTAACCGCAATTTCGTCTACGTGACAACAGCGCCAAGTTCTGAGTCCACTCTACATCTCGAACCATTCAAGGAGCATCCCTCTAATTACGCTGAATATGAAGTCGGTTAAAAAAACATATGAAGGTAGGCTTTGAAAACGAGAGGGGTAGTTTTACAAACAGCTTTTACAAACACACAGGTATGTTTGCTTGTATGTCTATCTATGTTCGTCAAAACGGTAGAAACGATTTTGATTAATTTTGAAACAGAGATAGTTGCCACCCTAAAGTAGTAGATGGCGGGCGGTGGCCGGCGAAACGTTGGGTAAAATAACTGAGGAACAATATTTTAATTAGTAATGCAATGTCAACATCACAAGCAACGAACCTAAAGTTCTATTAACAAACTTTAACGATCGCCCTAGCAAGTTTCATAAGTTAAACAGTGGAAAAAGGAGTAGATAATACCGAGTAGATAAACGTATAATAATATAATTAAACGACAGTAGAATATCTCCTGATGATTTATTGCATCGACGATTTACTTTTGACAATTTAACTATATAGCAGTCGCTGAGTTGGGCGATGGACTGCTGCGGTGCGTATCTTGGATTCGATTCCCATACGGAACAAATATTTGTATGGCGGTCCAGGTAGTAGTTCCACGGACAGGAGGGACTGTCAGACTTGCACTTTACGTTCCAGGGTTACGATTACCTGATGAAACAGTCCCGCAACCACGGCAGGCTTAGAACCTCTAAAGGGGGCTCCATCAAATTGCTGACTGGTCTTTGAGGCGCTTGTGAAATGTAGAGCCTAGAATACATCCGCGTTGACGAAGTTAGGCGTTGTACCTAATATAAGTTCTGTGAATTATAATGATATTTTGTGCATAACATTATCTTAGGTTGATTAACTGTCGCTTAGTGGGGAGTTTCAGGCCATTCTGGCGCCGTTCCAACGCACTGAAAGGTCCCTTTTGCAAACTAAGGATGTTTGCATAGACAAGATGCAGGTTTACGGATAAGTCAGAATGGATTGAAGATGATTAGTGTTAATAAAAGAGGAGGGGGCGCCCCACAGTATTATTATTGCCTCGAAAAACGGACATCCCCTTTTTATTAACTTACCCGATAGAACAGGTTATTTTAAAAGTAAGAGTAGAATACCCGTGTACCAATTTTACATAAAACATGAGTAAAAAAATGTTATGTGTTTTTTTTTTACTTTTCTAAATTATTTAATTTAAAAATAAATACGCATTATTTTACACATGTCTTTATTATGAGTAATAAAACTATGTTAAAGATATTTAAAAAAAAATACAAAAGGGTACTACCTAGTAGAGATTTTAAGAAATATCCTTTTTTTGTGTTTTTAGATTTTGATTTTTCATGGTTGTATCTTTGCTTAGTTGGATTCAATATTAATGGTAAATCATATATAGACCCCAACCAATCAGTAGAAAAAAAAACACATCCAAATCTCGCGGTATCTGGGAGTTATTCACTTCTAAAGTTTTTTCTGATATTTTTGATTTTAGGGTCATCACTTCGCAAAAAATATATTTTTTTTTTGTTTGTAGCGTTAAATTTATGTTGGTTACTTATCGACGTATACGTACGTTGCGGGATCCAAGACAGTTAAATTCATTCTCCGGGACTTCGTCGAGCTTCATTGCCGGCGCTTTTCTGGCGGTCGCCACTGTTGATTCTGGCTTTCAGGAGTTGCTGTGATTTAGGAACAGTGCGGTGAGTTTGTCCCAAAAAAAAAAGACTTCACTTGCATAAATACCTACTTTAATTATAATTTTCCGTAGGTAAAAATTCAGTGCTATGTACGATAAACATTTAAAAATATAAAAATAAGTGGCCCACCGGTATTGGTAACAGGTCCTATTGTTATGTTACTATATTTTACAATAAAAAAAAACATTTAAGAAAATACGACTTATGCCAACCCTAGCGCCTATATTTCAGAATCTTATAGTTTCTGGATACCATAAGATTTGGATATGATATTTTAAATTGGTGTTTCTTAGTGTCAAAGCAACAGATTGTCTCGATATTGAATCCAAATACCAGGAAATAAGCCCATAAAAAAATAAAATCGTAAATATGTAAAATTCGATGTTAGGTACTCACCACCGGGTAACGATAAAAATTGAGCGTTTGCTTGGTAATTTACTTAATATAAAGCATCAAGTAATTGCAACCAAATATATAACAAAACCTAATTGGATCTAAAGTTATTGCGATTTCTATGGTTTTTATGGAAACCATAGAAAATTAAAAAAAAAAATTATATCTCCTGATTGAGACAAAATTGTCACACGGGTATTTTACTCTTACTTTTAAAATAACTTGTTCTATCGGATAAGTTAATAAAAAGGGAATGTCCGCTTTTCGAGGCAATAATAATACTGTGCGCCCTAGGTAAACCTGCACTGACCTCAATGGCAAAGGGCTTCTGAAAGCGGGAACGGTACTCTCAATCGGCTTTCTTGTATCAATGTGGATGAGGCGAGAGGAGTATGTAAGGATTATAGTAAGTGGAGCACTATATAATAGCTATATACTCATACTATGTATGTAGGTATGTCTCATAGCTTCTCTGTGCACTTATAGGAACAATTTCGGCGGCATTAAAATATTGAATTGTGCTGAACACACGACAGCAATAAAAACAACATCAAAGCAAGATTATGGAATACTGATAAGAATTACAACTTTTTTGCTTGAGTTTTATAAACTATTAAGGTTTAAAAAAAATAATTTAATACATTTAGCTCTGACTGACATCGTCAAATTCTAATTTGCGGACGGATAATACCGCCATGTCCTTTTAACGCGACGCGCGACGCTAGTGTCTATGTAAATACTTCAAATTCGTTCAAAAACTTAGTACCACGTATTTTTACAGGTCTTGAGTGTTGAGTGGTGGCGCGGACTCTAAGGAGCTATCTGTCATATTGATTTATAAACATTCATTCTTAGTTTATGATCGATTTCGAAAACGACGAAACCAGGGGTATATCATGTTTAGAGATTTAGACCTCCAAGTTCGCTCGCCTCGGTCGAAGGCGACGAAACATACAATTTGAAGCAAGCCAAAGTGACATGAGATCCACTTCAGTACCCCAACTACGCAAAAGAGCAGAGTCGTGTGACAACAGCCTTAGTCTCTACCACTTTACCAAACTAGCGTATTTCCAGTAGAGATACGCTTTAATATCACCCTTTCACGACTTCCTTCTACAACTTTATTTACGTTTCTACCGTAATACTATATTAGCCCGCCTACCGAATTAACAATAACCCCGTTTTACAATCACCAGTCGATACCAATTAACAATTTACCAACAATAATTGTTAACACTGTTCATGGACATTAAAAAACAAGCAAAAGCTAAATAGTGCAAAATTAGTTGCAGGTAAAGTCACTTTTGAAAACGAAACTTGAACGTTATACAGGAAAAAAAAACCTAAGTGTTAACTTCATCTAAAAAATAATTTTATAATGACAAAGCCAATAGAGAACAAAACAGTGTAGTTAATCTTTATCTAGATTTTTATAAAATACTTATATATTTTTCTACAGATGAAATTCATGAATACTTGTAGTATTAATTTGCATTAATGCTTTTAATTTACCCAATCAACAAAAACGCTGCTGAAGTCACAGGCAACCGCTAGTCTGAACCTCACAAATAATGAAATATTTGTATTGTAGAGCACATTCTACTATTATGCCAGTAAAATGTATCACAGAATAAAGCAATAACAAGATACAGTACAATCGTGGAAACAATAGGTATCTGATGACGGATACTTCAGTGATACAGGTATAATTTGATCATAATAATTATTTTCAAGTACACTCCAATTCTCTTTGTAATTTTCAAATGCAGAACATTTTGAGATCTTATGTTTATTTCTAATGAATAGGTATATTGAATTCGGTAATCTATAAGCAGAATATGAATTCAACATATAAATTACTGACACATGTTATTGCTTTTAATCCCAAGATTTGTATTAACTTCCAATTTCAATCAAATACTTACCTACCTATCTTTTTGAAAAAAGAGGTAATAAGGAGCTTCTATAAATCTTGATATAAAATGCACCAGACTACCTACCTTTCAATTAGCAGATCCTTATTGAAAGAAATTTCAATTCAATGAAAGAAAAGCGTAAGCACCTAAAGTAGTTCATCTTTACCAATAAAAGGTAAAGCTTATTAGGGCTTTAAATATTTATAATAAGGCAGGTTTATTGCAGCTGACAGAAGATTCCGTCTTAAGGATTCTCGTTTATTGAACAGCTTGGCACTGACTTCCAGGGATTCAATAAAATTAATGAAGGAAAAATATTTTCATGACACTAGGTCAATCACTCAAATGTATTGATTGATCAGGCACTCTCCCGAAGATGTTTTTAGTGCGTCTCCGCACTTCGTCCTTGGAGAATAAAAGCTCACGTGAACTTTTCACAATTAAATGCCTTTTTATTGGCACAAAAGAAACTGTCACGTTTTTCTCACATAATTTCTTTACAGATTAAAGCAAATCGAGTAGACAGTGGACGTGGTAAAAGTGGAAAATTGCCAAAGTAGAGAGTCATTTATCAACGCCATTTGGTGACGTCTCGCGCCTTCGGTGAATCTTAATGGAAAAGACGTCACAACTCCATGTGGCAGAAACCATGATCCCAAAGGAAATCAAGTTAATTTGTACTAATTTCTGTAGCGATCAGGAAAAGTCTACAACTTAACAATACTTAAATACCGTGTAAGTACTTATACATTACGTACTTGTCGAACTGTTGGTAGTGGGAAATCAAACAAACGGTCAATTTTATGATAGTGACATACGTAGTTAAATGAAAAATGAAACCCTATGCAAAAGAAACAACTTTTGTAAAAGAGTCTCCATATAAAACACGTCCACGTATGCCGTCAATGACTCAATACGACGGCCCATATGCACTTGAAATTCTCTCACTGTGAACAAGGCGAAATGTCATCAAAATTCTGAAAGCTTTCCTTTCAAACAACGTCACAAAACCCGTGGGAATAGAGTAAATAAAAATCTTCAGTTGGCAGCAATTCACAGAATGGCAAAGCTCTTTTAAGCACTAAAACTATTCGATGGACACGAAAAGCGCCAGCGTGTATCTCCATAAACTGCTTGTTTATTAATGTATTTACAGTGACCTTATTCGCTATTTATGTTATTTCTACCGGACGCTAGTCAACGTTTATTGAATATGATAATGAAAGTATTAGCATTTATTGATAGAATACATTTAGCGGTAAAGTTGAGCGGAAATCAGCGACGGCCATATGCATCGACACCGCCTTGTGGCGCGCGCCGCAGAGCCACGCCGCGCCTCGATATGTGCAATCGTACAATTTGTGGTGTACTGATGCGAATACTTAAAGTACTAACATTTTATTCCAATATTTTTTCATTATCATGAGCCAGAAATATTTAAAAATAACTTTAATAGATATAAATAAATATTGAAGTAGACAACTTCTCCAAAATCTATATTTTTAGATTAAAAAAATACATAAAAACAATTTAATAACGAGGTTTATCCACCCACCTGATCAAAGCTTAACAATACAGCCTTTCAGCCCATTAGATCAAATTAGAAATAAGAACAAAAGAAGCCTATATTTAGCGCCGGCTCGAACTCAATGGCTTTCAATTATATCTGTTTCAGTCATTCTCCATTCTCCATTAGTACTTCGCTACTTACACCTATAAAAACGTAACAATCAATGAGCTGAAATTACACAATGGAATGTTTGGCGTGTAATAAATTGATTTTTATAAAATAGAATTTTGTAAACCTGAAAATTTGTGATTTTACCCAAAAGTACCTGGGACCTATTCAGACGCTACTCACATAGTTTATAATCTGGATTAACACTGTAATACTTTTTATGTCAGTTCTACAAGCTCTAGGGCCAATCAATTACATAACATCAGTTGGGCTCAGCGTTAGATACATAATAATTAATACAAATGACCTGTTACAGTTCAAAAAAACAAACAGCGCCTCTAGTAATAATACTAACAATTTGTTAAATCCTATACGATTTGTTAAAAAATGTATCAGATCTTAATAATAGTTTAACTATTGTTCGAACACCTAGCCTTTTAATGGTAGAAACGGTGCATCTAGATTTGTCTTGCCAACGATAACCCATTGTGTTGAGCATGTAACCAACCAACACGTCATAAAACCGCTACGATCCGTTATTGTCGCTGTATTCGAACTGCTATTCATTTAGGGCTGTCAGTTTCAAACGATCATATCGAAGCACTGCATCACTTTACTGATCGCCAATGATCAATCAATTAAGGATTGATACACAGAAGATAGATCACTGTAAACGACATTAATGGGAATGTAAAGTTCTGCTGCGACTTTGTATAGCCGCCACTATATTATATTTTTAATAGATGCAAATTTTGTTGCATCTATAGAGTTATCAGCTCTACAGAGGTCTCTTTGACTGAATGTTTTGAGGCTCGTGATATAAAGGCGCGTTTCCATTATGCAAGTGACTTGCATACAAGTTGCAAGTTGCATGCAAATTGTATAGTGGAAACAACAACTTGTATGCAAGCTGCAAGTTGAACAAAATCGTGTTTCCAATCAAATCACTCGCTTACATGTCTGACGTCATACTTGCATGCAAGCACTTGCATAATGGAAACGCGCCTTAAACTAAACCTTCTTCTTCAACTCAGGCCCGCTTGCACGAACCCGAGTTATCTTTAAACTCAGAAGTTATTAAATTAGCTAAAATAAGGTTTAAATTGACAGTTTGTCATAGAATATTGTCAATTTAACCTCGTGTTAGCAACTAACTCTGAGTTTATAAGATAACTCAGGTTCGTGCAAGTGGGCCCGTAGCAACATAATTATTATGTATCATGTTAGAGATTTTCGCCCATCAGCCATCCCGCATGCCACTTTCGCCCAATATCATTTCAGCCTGGCAGTCTTCTTGCCTTGAACGTCCCTTAAATGGACGGCGTCGCCGCGCACTATGGGGCATTTAAGCGATCTAGCTGGTCAAAACTATCTACGTTACTAATTGGTTCTGAAACCGATTACTAAAGCTTTCTGTGCCTAATTACGATATGTTCGGTAAATAAAAACAGATTTATGCTGTGTAATAGACTAAAGTATGTAATAACGTAATCAAAGCTATATAAAATATAAAAACATGTGAGTAAAGATAACACCCACAATTTTACATAAAACAACTTACGTAATTTACATAAAATTCACTGTTTACTAAATATTACAGCTACAAAGACAAAAAAAAAATGCATAAGTAATTAATTTAACTTTTTATGAAAAATCATAATCGCCTTAAGAATAAGCACATATTTTAATACAGTTTGATAACAGATATTAAGTACATATTTAAAACAGAGAAATCATAGTAGTAGTGATCATAAGTTTGCTTTTAATCACCATTTTCATCATTAAGTTTCTGAAAATTCGGAAAACGAAGATTCTGTGTCTTCAGATTCGGAATCAGGATTAGGTTGTGTTGCATTTTATCAAAAATGTATTTTCTGGTTAATAGTCTTACATCAGAAGGACCTGAAATAAAAAAAAAAAAACACGGAAATTGGTCATTGAGTTCAAGTGAATTATAATATATTTGGATATTCACATTTGAAACTATATACCACACTTTAAGGGACCCAATTTTTCCCGTGATAAATAAAAAGTGCTCTCAATCACTCTCTGAAAAGTCTCCAAACTATCAATCGAAGTCCCCTCAAAATCAGTTCAGTTTTTTCAAAGATTAGCCCGGACAAATATAAAAAATCCCTTGTATTTTATGTATTTCTATACTGGTGATATTTCATAAAATCGGACTAAATCGGAACAGATTTTTACTTTTCTATAAAATAGTGACATGGGGCTACCAATATACTTTGAAAAGAGAGCCGGGACGCACCCTGATATACAACTAATCCTCCAATCTTTGTAAAACAACAGTTAAGAATGTATAATAAATTTCTCTTAGCAGTTAAGTGAAAAAAAAATAGCAACAAACATTGTTGTGACGATAAAAATAATTATTACTAATATATTCTTACATACCTGCTTCTGCCATATTTATCACAAAATCTCTCAGAAAACTAACACGAATCATAAAAAATAACTTCGAAAATGTTGAAAAATAACTGTTGCGAATGATACAAGCGCGCACTTAAATAGACGATCGAAAGTCGACGGTCATTATAGGCGGCCACGCGGGTGGAAAAGCACTAATACGCGTTTTTTGTGTGGTCCAGACATTGTATTTTGTAACACAAGTATTATTTTGTCTGGATTCACTATTGTACGGGACGGACGTGATCGCCCGGACGCGATGATTCGATGAGCTGTCCGGAGCGGCGTTGACGTCCTGTACCGATGGTTGCTTGCTGTTTGTGCTATGGCCTGAAGTCTTGAGCAGCAGGGACGTGTAGAACGATTTTGTAGGAACGGAGTAAATGAAACAACTGATAAGTCTTCATAAGTCTTCAGGAAGCGAGTTGCTTGAGTTTTCAGGAGAGAGAGAGAGAGAAGATATTGTGCCGTACCGTTGACTACGATTTGAACGAAATTACGAATTACTATTGTACCCCTGAACTTTACCTTAACGAGAGCCGCAAATCGCTTCCTTGATTTATTGTTTATTTTTATTATCTTAAAATTATTTAACAATGGAATTTCTTATTTTTCTAAGAACGGATTACGTGTTGTTTGGTATCACTATAATCCTTATGAAATTACCTATCTCCTGGCATAGAGACCTTGACTGTAACTGAAGGGACTGAAAAGTTATGACGAGTTAAAACTAGAAACTATTAAATTTTTTAATTAAATTACATTTTCATAGATCACTATCTCAGGAGTTTTGGTGGTTATTCCACAGATTTAGGTCTCGTTAGGTAGCCTGGGTAACAGCCTAACGAGATCTAACATTTATAACGATATATCTATGTATTTCAGGAGTCTAGGGCCTGAGTAATGATAGACACAAAAAAAATAATCTTTATTAAAGAAACAAATTGTGTACAGGACATCTTGCAACGTCAAATGAGTGGGTTTTTGAACGGATTATGGGTTTAAAAGTTAGGTCCAGGCCTAGGTCTCAGTCTAGGCTACCTGGATATACAAAAAACGAAGCTATACTTTAACTATAAACCCACTCAATCGAGGCCACAAAATGCACTGTACTTACGGTTTTACATCGGATTTTTTAACAGTTAAGTTCTATTTAAAACACTATAAACACTATATTTCACGTAATTGTCTATAATTTTACTAAGTTATTATGAGCACTATGAACACTGTAAACACTTAGGTTTGTTGGTGACGCTTCGTCGCGAACATTTCTCCCGCCGTGCAGCGCTGCGATGGCTCGGTGCGATGTCGGCGCGGCGCTGCATCACCCCGGTGAGCGACGACTGTTGTCGTGCTGTCCTCCGCTGCGATGCCCGCCGCCCAGACTTTGACTTCTGGGTCACTTTGGTAGCGGAACGAGCTTCTTCACCGGACGCTTCAGGGTGCCGCCGGCTGTGCGCACCTCAGCTGTCCGGACTTCTCCGTCGGCCCCGGGGAACACGGCGACTATGCGGCCTCGCGGCCATGTATTGCGAGGCAGCTGGCCGTCTGCGATGAGGACCGGGTCGTCGATTTGCAGCTCAGGTCCTCGTCCGTGGGCCTCCCGCCGGTTTTGAAGTTCAGGCAGATATTCTCGTACCCAGCGACGCCAGAACATGTCGGCGAGTATCTGTGAGCGTCGCCAGAGCTTCTTATTGTCGATGTCGTGCTCGGTGAACACGCCGGGTGATGGTAGTCTAGCTGAACCACCGAGTAGAAAGTGGTTCGGCGTTATTGACTCGTCGTCTTCGCTGTCGACTGAGACGTGTGTTAGAGGCCGGCTATTTACCGTGTACTCTGCCTCACACAACAGTGTGGACAACACCTCTTCTTGTGGGTGTTTTCCTGTGAGTACGGTGTACAGTGCAGACTTCACGCAGCGAACGAGGCGCTCCCAAGCGCCCCCCATGAATGGCGCGGAGGGCGTGATGAAGCGCCACACGATGCCTCGGCGACTGGCCTCCTCTGCGAAGGCGTCTCGTAGCTCCTTGTCGGCTCCGTGCATGTTGGTCCCGTTGTCAGAATAGATCTCGCTGGGGAGCCTCGGCGAGCAGCGAAGCGGCGCAGCGCTAGTATAGCGGAGTCTGCGCTGAGGCTGGCGGCGATTTCGAGGTGCACGGCCCTTGTTGTGAGGCACGTGAACAGCGCCACGTACCGTTTCTGATGTTGACGACCGACGGTGACGGACAGGGGACCGAAGTAGTCGAGACCGGTGAATGTGAACGGCCTCTGGTGATGAGCTAGGCGCGTTTTCGGATGGTCGCCGGTGGGAGGCACGTTTGGTCGCGCCTTACGGATGCGACACGGCAAACAGTGCGCGATTACCCTTTTGACGCTCGGACGCATTCTGATGACCCAGTAGTGTTGACGTATCTCGTTGATTGTGAGCTCCGTCCCACTGTGCTGCAGGTTACGATGGGTCCAGTCGATGTATAACTGTGTGATGCGATGATCTCCGTCTATTATCGGCGGCCGTTTCACGGTTTCTTCTATGTCTCGAGAGGCCGCGATACGGCTTCTCAATCGTATGATGCCGTCCACGATTTCTATTTGCAGAGGTCGCAGCCGGCTATCTTGACTTATCTGTTTGTTTCTTCGTAGGTCCGCTATTTCCTTGGAAAACGCCTCTTCTTGTATTACACGTACGAGTATGTTTTCAGCCTGGCGAGTGAACGTACTCTCTGTTGTGTGCTTTGTAATGGGGAGATCACGATTGTTGCAGGCAATCTTTTGACAGGCGTTAACGAATTTTTCTTTTTTCTCCAATCTGGATCTTTCTCTGTGTTTTTTCTTGTTCTCTTGTAGAACGTTTTTTCTGAGGGTCTGCGGCAGAGGGATATGAAGCGTAGAACGTACGCTGTTGCGCGTAATAATCGCTCCCACTTTGAAAATCGTACTGGATCGGGAATTGCTTCTGATAACTTTTGTTTGAGTGTGTTTTCTTCGACGGCGGTGAGTGTTCTTTCTTCCCCTGTTTGTTCTGTGATCGGCGGTTTCTCCGACGGCCACGACGCTGGGTCTTGATGCAGGAACTTGGGGCCGCAATACCACTCATGTTTCGAGTTGAAGTGGTGCGGCACGTCACGGGTAGCTGCGTCCGCGACGTTTAACTTCGTAGGTATCCACCGCCAGTCTTCGACTTTACTGTTTTCTTCGATGGCAGCTATGCGGTGAGCGACGAATGGTTTGTACGCTCGTGCTCCTTTCTTGATCCAGGTGAGTACGGTCTTACTGTCCGACCAGTACGTGGTTGAGGCGGGCTTGAGTCGGTGTTCGTGGATCACGGCGGTGGCCAGGCGAGTTCCCATGACCGCGGCCTGTAGCTCGAGGCGCGGTATCGAATGTAGCTTGAGTGGTGCCACCTTCGCCTTCGCCGCGACGAGATTGACGAACGTCTCGCCGCTCGGTGTTGTAGCTCGCCAGTACACCGCAGCTGCGTAGGCCATTTCACTAGCGTCGGTGAATACGTGGACCTGGAGCTCTGCGGCGTCACTATAACCCGGGTAACACCTGGGTATGTTGATGTTCTTGAGCTGCTCGAGGTGTAGTATCCAGCTTCTCCATTGGGCCGCCAGGTCTTCGTCGATTTGTTGATCCCAGTCGATACTTCGTCTCCATGCCTCTTGAAGAATTTGCTTGGCTCGAATTGTGACAGGCGAAGCGAGGCCAAGCGGGTCGTACAGTGACATGACGATTTTTAGCGCCTCTCTTTTGTGGGCGCTGCCTTTTCTAGGACGCCACTCGGTAGGCGAGCGAGGGTAAGGTAGAAACCCAGCTCGTCCGTACTCGGTTTCCATATCAGGCCGAGTATCTTCTCAATGTTCTCTGCGTTGCCGATGTTGACGATTTCAGTGCGGTTTTGCGACGGTTCTATGTTTTCTATAACTTCTGAGCTGTTTGACACCCATTTCTTGATGTTGAAGCGCGCCTGTTCATGTATGTTTTTTACTGTTGTTGCTATGCGCGTTGCTTCCTCTATTGTTCTGTAGGAGTCTAAATAATCGTCCATATAGTGATTTTCTATGATTGCTTCGACTGCCTCTGGGTGTTCTGTGTAGTGTTTCTTCGCGTTCCAGTTCTTTGCGAATATAGCGGTGCACGGTGAGCTGGCTGCGCCGAATATGATGGACGTCATGCGATATTCGTCCGGGGCTCCCTCTCGTCTGTTGCCTCGCCACAGGTAACGGAGTGCGTCTCTGTCTTCTCTTCGTACTTTCACTTGCATGAACATCTCCGCTATGTCACCGGAGATAGCTATGCGGTGACGGCGGAATCTCATCATGACGCCGGGCAGCGACTGCAGCAGGTCTGGCCCCGTGAGGAGGTAGTCGTTGAGTGACATTCCTCTTGACTTGGCGGCAGCGTCGTGTACTATTCGAAACTTCTCGGGCTTCATCGGGTTGTAGACGTCGAAGTGAGGTAGGTACCAGGTTCTTCCCGGTGTGCTGGACTTGGGTGCCTTTTCAGCGTATCCCTTCTTGAGAAGCGACTCCATCTGTTCTGTATATTTTTCTCGTAGTGTGGGATTGCTGTCGAGTTTCTTTTCTATTGAGATAAGTCTCTTCATTGCGGTTCCGTAGCTGTCTGGCATTTCTATGTTTTCATTTTTCCACAGCAGAGCGGTTTCTATGTGGCCATCTTCTAATTGTTTCGTGTGACGATTCAGTATCTTTTCTGCCTTCTTCTCAGGATCAGAGTCTGGACGTCGCGGATTGATGATCAGCGATTCTATTGCGAAGAATTCACGCAGCTGTTGCTCGATGTCGTCTGTCGTCGAGAGTTTGTTTACGTAGTGCACTCTCTGACCCAGTGTTCTGGTGTGCGCGCCGTGGAGAGTCCAGCCCATGGGAGTGAGTGATGCAATGGGCTGGTGCTTGGGTCCTCTTCGAATTTCGGTGGCCAGCAGCAGGTGCCAGTTGTCCTGGCCGATGAGGATTTTTGGTGCGCCGGTGTTGTAGGTTAACTGTTGTTTGAGGTCATCTAGGTGCTCGCAGTGTGCGATGTCTTCTTCGGTGATTGTCTGCGGTGTCAGATGAAGCTCGGGTATGGTGCGCGCTCTGAATGGCACCCTATTCTGCAGCTGGCTTGCGAGTGTGACGGTGATACGTCTCGAACAAGGGGTGTCGATCGTTGTGTTTCCGATCGCACCTATCTTCAGCGGATCGATGCGGCCCTCCGCCCCGACTTGCTTTGCGATGTCTTCGTCGATGAGTGACACAGTTGACCCATCGTCGAGGAGAGCGTAGGTGGAGGCCTCTCCCGCCGGTCCGATGACCCGGACCGGTACTATCTTCAGGTAGGCTTGACTCGAAGTTGCTCGGGAACTGGCCACTGTTTCTTTTGACTCTGACTTCTGTGTTGAGACGGCGGGCTTGTCGACTTCCTCTGCAGCAGGCTTCTTGTCATAGTGAAGAAGCTGATGGTGCGTGGCTGTACACCCGTTGACGTTGCACTTCTTCTTTTGACATGTGTGGCTGGCACGGCGAATCTTCATGCAGCGAAAACACAGACTATGTTTCTTCGCTAGCTCCCATCTCTTGTCGCTTGAGGCTTCTTTGAACTTCTTGCAGTCAGACGAGTAGTGACCCTCCTTTTCACAGATCCGGCATTTGTTTACCGGTTTCTCAACAGCTGTATGAGTTCTTTGCGTGACGCGCCTGGTTGATGGAGCGTCGGTGGCGGCGATGTTCTCAGGTGGAGCGAAGGCGCTGCAGAACCGGGCTTGCTCGGTGACGAAGTCGCTGAAGAGTGACAGGTCTGGTAGCGATTGGTACTTCTCGGTGTAGATTCTGTACCACTGTACACGCAGGGAGTTCGGCATCTTCTCGGTGAGTGCGCGCACCAGTTCTGCGTTGATGAGGTAATGTTCTTTCTTCAGTGCGCGCAGCGTGACGACACCGCTTCTGACCCGGCTTGCGAACGTGCAGATGTCCCTTGGTGATTCGCCACAGCGTGGTAGTCCTCGCAGTCGTTCTGTTTCGGCTTGAGCTATTGAGTCTGGTCGGCCGAACTGTAGTTCCAACTCCTTCATGATGTCATCAGGTCTGGCGTGGCCGATGAGCTCCGAGCTGACTGTTTCAAGCGCTCGTCCATGCAGGCTTCTTCTGAGTCTCGCTGTATTTTCGACGTCGTTGAAATATCTTCGAGTTGTTTCGTAAATGGCTCGGAATGACAGCCATTCGGTGTGTGCCCCGCTGAAGTTCGGTAGTGTCATGATGACCTTCGATGCCGAGGGGTTGTTCGATGTCCAATGTTCTGTCTTCTTGTCGGCGAGCGACGCTATAGCGGACGTGAGTTCCGTTATAAACGGACGGAGCTCCATGTTCCCCTTGGTGTCTTCTTCTTTTGGTTTCGGTGTTGACTCGATGCGGTTGTTTAAATTCGATGACGGTAGTTGCGTTTGGAGGTCCACTATATTGTCGATGTTCGCAGTCGGGGGCGCTGGTTGACGGCGCCTATTCTTCACTATGTCCCCTTCGGCGACGTTGTCCTCCCTCGGTGGCTCAGGTTCGGGTGCCTCTTCGAGCCAGGAACGCACGTACTCGTTGTTTGAATTTCTATCTTCTAAATAATCGTCGTCCGAATCTTCTTCGGCCCTTTGAAGTGCTAATTGTGCAAGTTCCAACTTAATCTTCAATAAGTCTTCACGTGCTTTTGAAATTTTTCTGGTTGATCGCGTCGTCCTATTCGTAGTCGACGGCGGCGGTCGGTTATGTTCGGTACGGGCGTCACCCCGGGTAGTCATCGGTACGGCACGGCTATTCGATGGCTTCACTGTTCTATCTGATTCTTCTTCATATCTGGTTCCCTTCCTGGGTCTGGGTGCGGTTGGTCGCTCGAAATCTTCAATGTGGGTAGGCGTAGAATCCGTAGAATATTCTTGAATGTGGGTAGGCGCTGAACGCGTAGAGAATTCTTCACTGTGGGTAGGAGGTGCAGAAAATTCTACACCGTGGGTAGGCGCAGAAAACTCTTCACCCCCCCGCGGGTGTGGGGGGGGCAGCCGCTGCCGGTCGCCTTCGGTGGTGGTGGTGGTGGACGGTGAACGCGGCGGTGCTTCGTGACGGATGGCTGTAGTACTAGGTTCCCCCATTTCGACGGTGAATGCTTCAGGCGCCTTCCCCTGGGATCTTGTCATCGGCATGTTGATTTCGTTGCGACGATAAGTCTTCAGGTTTCAGGAATCTTCACAAACATCCGGGTCGACAGGACCAGCAGATGTACGGGACGGACGTGATCGCCCGGACGCGATGATTCGATGAGCTGTCCGGAGCGGCGTTGACGTCCTGTACCGATGGTTGCTTGCTGTTTGTGCTATGGCCTGAAGTCTTGAGCAGCAGGGACGTGTAGAACGATTTTGTAGGAACGGAGTAAATGAAACAACTGATAAGTCTTCATAAGTCTTCAGGAAGCGAGTTGCTTGAGTTTTCAGGAGAGAGAGAGAGAGAGAAGATATTGTGCCGTACCGTTGACTACGATTTGAACGAAATTACGAATTACTATTGTACCCCTGAACTTTACCTTAACGAGAGCCGCAAATCGCTTCCTTGATTTATTGTTTATTTTTATTATCTTAAAATTATTTAACAATGGAATTTCTTATTTTTCTAAGAACGGATTACGTGTTGTTTGGTATCACTATAATCCTTATGAAATTACCTATCTCCTGGCATAGTGACCTTGACTGTAACTGAAGGGACTGAAAAGTTATGACGAGTTAAAACTAGAAACTATTTTTTTTAATTAAATTACATTTTCATAGATCACTATCTCAGGAGTTTTGGTGGTTATTCCACAGATTTAGGTCTCGTTAGGTAGCCTGGGTAACAGCCTAACGAGATCTAACATTTATAACGATATATCTATGTATTTCAGGAGTCTAGGGCCTGAGTAATGATAGACACAAAAAAAATAATCTTTATTAAAGAAACAAATTGTGTACAGGACATCTTGCAACGTCAAATGAGTGGGTTTTCGAACGGATTATGGGTTTAAAAGTTAGGTCCAGGCCTAGGTCTCAGTCTAGGCTACCTGGATATACAAAAAACGAAGCTATACTTTAACTATAAACCCACTCAATCGAGGCCACAAAATGCACTGTACTTACGGTTTTACATCGGATTTTTTAACAGTTAAGTTCTATTTAAAACACTATAAACACTATATTTCACGTAATTGTCTATAATTTTACTAAGTTATTATGAGCACTATGAACACTGTAAACACTTAGGTTTGTTGGTGACGCTTCGTCGCGAACAACTATTTTGAAATTTGATTAATGGCCAGCTAGATCGCTTAAATGCCCCATAGTGCGCGGTCGGCCCAGAAAGAGGTAGCGAGACGACCTGGACGCGTATAACGAGGGCTGGTTCAGTGAATGCACAGCATTAGAGCTTTTCGAAGGTATTGGGGGAAGCCTTTGCCCAACAGTGGGACAGCACAGGTCAATTAGTAACATGTTTGGCCCAAAATTCAACTACGCAAACTCCGCTCACTGATGCAGTCCTCAAGACAGTGTATACGTTACAGGGCATGAGGCGTTGGACAGAAGGTGGACCTATGTTTGTGGAGATACACCACATTTACACTAGAGGTCCAAGTCGACCGTGAAACCTCACCTGTATACATTATCTCTGCTACGGTCGACTTGGGTTCGCAGTCTATTAAGAACGGCACGGCAATGCGTTGATGGCAGGCTCACAGAACTCTCAGAAATAGGGTTGCCCCGGATTTGTCCTAGTTTAGAGGGCAACCGGGGAGCGTCTGGGGAGGGCTTCACTTGTAGTCCGAGTTAAAAAATTTAAAGACTTGGGCCGCCCGCGAACAACCGCACATTTCACCGTCCCCCCACCCCTCCCAACGCAGTTGCCACGGTGCGGACGTCGACGCATGCCATTCTGGTCTCTAAAATCCGGGGTTTTCACGCGTATTGTCCTGGTTTCCTAATTTAAAAGGTGGCAACCCTACTCAGAAGGCTCTCAGACTGAACGTTGGACTATTTCAAAAACATGTCCAGATACGCGGCACATTTGCTGGGTAAAAAAGGGCACAACAAAAAAAGAGATGGATGGATCGGTCAATGATACGGCTATGAAGATAGTAAACGCACAGATGACGGCTAATGGAGACGTATATGAATGAAAAAGGGGTCCGAACTGCGAAGATCTGAAATAAATTGACATAAATACTTATTGATGATGACGAAAACATACATGATACAAGCAAGTGCGGAGATGATCGTGGCTACAACAGCCACATGAGTAGATTTTTAAGGTTAAGTCGTGCTTGTCAAGTACTTTTAGGTGGATGGATGACCAAGTTTTCTGCGTGGCTCCCGTTGGTCCTTGCTATCATATATAGATGGTATTCAGTAGTTAGCCTGACAAAGGTATCGTATAATAAAGTTTCATTTACAAAGACAGAGTTTAACAAAAGAATGGGAAAAGCCTATACAAACGAGAAAATTAAATTGCATCTATTAGATTTTCATGTACAAAATGATGAATGACAACCCTATTCTAATCAGTTCCCAAATGGCCCGCCACGTACAGGTACAATGACATACCCTGTTTAACGTGATTACCGACTGCTAATGCTTGTCTTTTATAAATATTCATCACATTCTGATTTATAACGAAAACCGTCATAAAAATGCAACAAATTATTACTATCGACGTCCATAATATGTAGTTTACAGAATAAACATGTTTCCAATTCATTTATATAGGCAGTCTGTTGAATAAAAACAAGCTTTACTGACCCCGCTCGCTCTATTTGATTACAAGCGTTTTGAATATCAATTGATTTCCATCACAAACTAACTCGACCATTGCACCGTACCTCACACATTTTAAACAACAAATATTTCAGAAAAAAAAAACACTTCGTTTCTGAAATACTGTTCCATCTCAATAAATTCATAAAAAAACATAAAAAACAACGATTTGAATTTCGACAATTCGTTTTTCAACTCAAACTGAACTTTTTTAATAATTAATATACTGAAAGTTTCCGTTTTCATCATGATATCAGCTGTAAGACGTCCACTGCTGAACATAGGCCTCCTTCATTGACTTCCAATAGGACCGGTTGGAAGCGGCTTGCATCCAGCGTGATCCTGTGGTCTTCATAAGATCGTCTATCCACCTTGTAGGAGGACGTCGTACGCTACACTTGCAGGTTCGCGGTCTCCATTCGAGAACCTGACGGCCCGCAGTTCTGCATATAGCCTACCCACTGCCATTTCAACTTGCTAATGTTGAGATTTGTCGGTCAACTTTGGTTCGTCTACGAATCTCCTCAGTTCTGAGCAGAGAGACTCCGAGAGGGCTCTCAATAGCTCGTTGGACTATCTTGAGCTTACTAATGAGGCCGCGTTTCAGCGCCATAAGACTTCACTGGTAAAACACATTCATGGTAATTTTCAACTTTAGGCACTGACGTATACTAGACGAGAAAACGTTACGCCGTTTCCCGAACGCTGCCCATCCGAGTTGGATTCGGTAGCTGACCTCTCTCTTGAAGTTGGACCTACCTAGCACAACGGTTAGTCCTAGATAGAGATACGATTCACAACTGCATGAATCGTCTGACAGTGAGGTAGGTATAACATGGCCATTGCACAATAACTTTGTCTTGTCCATGTTCATTTCAGGACCCATCTGTTGGGAAACTCAATTGAGGCCTTCGGCCATCGTGCCAGACCTTCCATCAATTTTGCTATGACCGCAATATCGTCGGCTAATCGAAGGTAGGTAAGTAATGTACTCGCCATTGATATTGATGCCGAGCGGCCCTTTCCATTCCAGGAGCGTGAAGGCGTTTTCCAAGGTGGCCATAGAACTTCTGGACGTCCTCCAATACTTCTGCTTTGGTCGACGCTGTACTTCCATCTTCTTGTTTCAGCTTTGTCAGCTGGCTTTGCCCAATATACAAATCTGTTGCAAACACTTTGGAGTCCTTGTTCCGCTCAATCGTCTCTTTAATGTGGTTAGCATTAAAGAGACGCACATCGTGCCGCAAGGATTTAGTTTGTCCATTGAACTGCCTATGACTCGGCATCACCGAAAGTCTGCAGTCTTAGGGTTACACCACATCTGGGAGCACGGAATCGCCTTTTTCCGTCGCCCTTTCTCTTTCTGTCGCTTAGAACTGCCATTTGATAGACCGAGACAGAATGCATAATGCGATAGCACGCGGCGGAATCCGCGAGGCGGCCGGGGCGTTCAGCCATGAGGTTTACCTGTTATTGATATTGTCCACTTACGTAGAATTTTCCAGGCCGTCGAAAAGATTAGACAACTGGAGTTGAAAGCTTTCGAGTTTTTGGATAAGGGCGCGAGTAGGTCAACCATTCGGTGATTGTTTCCGGTTTTCATCCTAAAAATCACTGAGTCATCATTGAATATTCGTTGCTTGTTGGTCATGATAAAGTCTATCTCATTTCTCCGGACTTATCCAGGTCCATTTTCTGTGAAGTGATTCTGAAAGAAAGAGTTCATCATAAAGAGTCCTTCTTCCTCCAGGAACTGAGCCAGTCTCTGTCCCCTGGGCTTCTGTTTTATTCACGACTTAAAATATATATTATTACTGTGAGACGTGCTACAGTTTTGGCAGACAATAATAAAATGTACATGCATATCCTTATCGATTTTCATTTTGTAACTTTATAGCAAAATGGTTTGAAACAAAAATAAATTGGCAATTACTACTTTTTAGGTTGCAAAAAACACCGCTGCTTATAAAAAGCTAACCCACCACAAAAAAAAAGCTATTGTATTATTAAACTCACACACCTACCTGTTCAGTTGGCACCAGAATTTTATATTAGTTTCTGTAATCGCAACCTCGGATCACACAAAAACTACGGCAAGTTGGTCGCTGGGGAAATAAATGTCTCTTTTGTGAGCATAACTGCCCTAACTGCCTAATTAGAGACACATTATGTAGCTAGGAAAGTTCTGAACGGTTGGATAGAATTTGTAAAGAGAAACGCCGCTTAGTATCACGGCATGAGTAAATTTTGGCAAAGGGACTCATTATTCATTCGTAGCATCGTGATGTGGCTTCACTGGGAAACAGGAAACCGCGCCGGGTAATGTAAGCCTCACTTCACTATGTTTTTTTGTCTGAATTACAAATTAGATGGTTTACCACGAGAAGGAAAACGTGAAAATAGTCTGTCTGTTAGATAAACAACTTTCTATTTTTAAACGAATAACTAGTTGTTTACTCAGCAACTGCATTATTCCCAGCGCGGTAGATGTGCCCTATACCCTTGTCTGAAAAGTTTTTGAATATGATAATTACGTAGCTGATAGGCAGCGAATTATTAACTCTTTAAAAACAACATAACCCCTTCCTAAACCCTTCCTATTACCCAAAATGAAACGAATTATAACATTTAATTACTCCAAAAAGAAAGAACGTTCACAAACAGCAATAACTTTGTGGAGAAGTCACAAACAGGAGTTTACTGACCTTATGACAGTTAAATACCGGAGGAGATCAAGAAGTTATAAGAGGCTAAAGTAAAAGTTGTTCGTTCATTTCATCGAGACTGTTTACTTCTTACATTTTCACAGAATAAGACGCAACGGCTGACTTTAAAAAGATAAAGAACATCGTCAACCACACCGCCTGGCGCCGGCCGTCGGCGTCGGGAATGAATAGGTTCGAATTATTTCGTCATAATCACGACATAGTTCAATGTTTCATATTTACATGTAACTGTGCTCCCCATTGCATATAAATTAATCTGTGGCCTTTGTTGTCAGCGCGAGTCCCTCGCGCCCTGAGCCGATTCAAATGCAAATTGAAAATCGACCGCCCACCTCTATCAATCCTTCTTCAAAGCCTTCCCTTTCTTAATTAGTACTTCACGCAGACGACAAAACATGATCAATGTACTTTAATTTCTATTTCAAACCCCAGAGCAAATTAGCACTCAATAAGTCACTCTCAAAAAAGGGTAAAATTACTTCTAAAAAAAAACCGTCGAACTGAGAAACTCCTCCTTTTTCCGATTGTTCATGGTGGTTTTACTTTACCTACCAACTGAAGAACTAAGTACCTATAACACATTAGTCGTACTTAGTGTGATAGTTCCTTTTTTTTAAACATTCCGCTATTTAGCACCTAAATTATTGAATAGAAATCAATTAAACCTGGCAAGCGTGCGTGGTATTAATTGATATTTATATATCGCTCCCGAATAATTAGCAGACATGAGTTTTAAATCCAGATTAATTTACTGATTTTGTATAAGCTGCGAACATGGCATTCATTAGGTACCTAATTAATACGGTTCATTTGGAAACTTGAAATGTGTAATAATTAATTATTAATATGCAGTTTAGAATTATTACCAACAGAAGCATAAACGTAAACAAAACCATGCCGCCTTATTAATTATTAGAAAACACTAGTAGCATTTAGGGCTTTTTTGCGAAAAGCAGTAAGCACATTCTATAAAATCCATTAAATGGCTATGGATTAATAATAAACACGTAAGAATCTGTATTTTTTTACTATTTTCTTCAGCATATTCAATTAAACAAAATATTCACAAAAAATACCAACCTATGGTTCGAACTTGTACCCTAAATATACAATATAATTATATGTATAATATTAGTCTACTCGTATAATCTCTAGATCATCAACGTTGTTCTCGTTGTCAATGATCTCAAGATGTTCCTAAGATACTCCTATTGGAACGAAAATTTGATGAAGAATAACATACAATAGGCGTTTCTTATCGGAAAGTTAGAAGAAGAAAAAAATTTAATCCATAAGAACCTGGTCTTGATTGTTACAAAGACAACAAAAAAATAAAAACCGATTTGGTCTGTCCATTTAACCAACATAATATCGCCTGAGGACAGTAGGAGCAGTGGTGGCCCAGTAGTATCGGTCCCGACTTACGAGTTGTAGGTCGTGGGTTCGAACCCCGCCAGGCGCATTACATTGTGTAATTTATTTCATCACCACTGCTCTCAAAACGGTGAAGGAAAACATCGTGAAGAAACTGGCATGTTCCAAAACCAAAAATTCGAAGACATGTGACATCTACCAACCCACACTGAGCCCGCATGGTGGATTATGGCCCACTCCCTCTCACAGAGGGGAGGCCTTTGTCCCAGCAGTGGGAACATTATAGGCTAATGATGATGATGATGAATATCGCCTGATGGTAAGCAATGATGTGATCGACGGTGAAGCATGCGTGCCTAGAAGTTACTAGCTATTACGTTAAGTTACCACTCTAGACCTAGAGACCAGGATGTAGTCTTCCTGACATGAGCGCACAATTAGAGTATCTTATAGAAATAGCTGTTGTAAGACAAGTTGTAATGAAAACGAACTTTCAAATCAAATTATGCAGTTGCATCACGCACTCCCACAATTAAGATGAATACAAACTTCCATTACTTCCATACAAGTTATGGTACAAAGGTTCCTTTCCTTTACTTTATCTTGTATATTTAATCATAAATATACTATTTATGTGTTGTAAAAAGCCTGCCAATCAAGAGTAAATTTCTAAAAGAATGGCAGATATTTTTACCGCCTTTATTTCCTTTGATCATAGACCGACACTCTTCTTATTATTTTGTATCAATAAAATGTTATCGCGTTTTCGTTGTTAGATGCTAGACCTATCCATAATTACTATTCCGAGGTGTTGTATACATCATTATTTTCAAAAAAGTTCTCTTCGCCTTAAAATCCATTCCGTATCTCTAATTCAAACTTTACGCATTAATTCAAACCATTGAAATCATTTACGGGCAATTTAAATTGTTTTCTGACTGAGATATACCTACCCACAAGAGTCAGAAAAGTTGTGACGAACTTCAAAACGTAGATTAATCATGAAGAAGATAATAAACCACGTCAGAATATGTGAAGGTTACGTTAGAGTCAAATAAGGGATGATTCGATCGACGAGTAGATCTCTATTGGGTCGATTACACCTAACGAGTACAGTGGTGAGTCAGTAAATAAGCTCTCGGCCGGCTACTCGGCCTAGTAAACAAATTGGGATTCTAGTGACCCTCTCGCCTCTCTTCACGACCGAGTACTCGGCCGAGCACTCGTTAAAGTGTTTATACCAACCGAGCACTCGGCCGAGGACACTGACTCGCCGCTGTACTCGTTAGGTGTAATCGACCCTTATGGAGAAGAACGAGCAAGAACCTCCATGGACACTCTTTTTCAATCGCCAAAATTATAACAGAACTTTTGTTAAACATCATTCAACTTGAGATGGCACATTATGAGAGAAAGACGTAGCAAGTAAAAAGTATCCATAGGTAATATAAAAAGGCAATTTCACAAAATTATAAATTTTTAAATTAAACCGTGCCTAAGACCAGCCACGACAGACAGCGCCCGTTCACGAACATGATTCCAATACTTAGGTAATTGAAATAGTAGATTATTAACCAAGGGGATAAAGCAGTGTCTTCTGTCGCGGGTGACGATTTAAATCGCGACCATAACGAAGGACTCGAGGCTTACTCCCGAGCGTAGCGAGGGTGTTAGAAACTTAAATCACGAGCGAAGCGAGGGATTTAAGACGAGTCCTGAGTGTAGCGAGGGATTTAAGTTCACCCAAGACTAAGACAGCTTTATCACCGAGGAAAATACTCTACTTTTCGTATCACTTGCGAAAAAATTAACGTTATAATAATATATATGAGATAAGCATTAATTAAACATTTAAATTTAACAATAAATTATTTAAAAAAATTAATTAAAATAAACTCAACGTTTATGTATTTGAAGAAAACAAAACGCGGCAAATTCCTAGACATGGACCTAAAAAAAAAGGCGGACGGAACTTCACTAAGAAACGATTGAAGCACCAAAATGGCGACCGTGTTTATATGTGTGAGTTTGTATAGGGATGCCAGATGAAGGAAAAAATTACCCATTTTTAAACAATATTTAATTAAGATCTCCCTTGAACTTAAGTTTAATTACATTTTTTTTGTGACAGATACCTATTTTTAAAATAAAGGTAAAATAATTTAAGCACATTGGATATAAAATATTTACAACTCGTTTAATATTAATAAAGTTTTACAATCCCTTTTGGCAGAGGCGGCCTTACCCATTGCGAGGCCCCGGGCGGCAAGTCTTTGCGAGGCCCCTTGCCCTTTATAAAAAGTATGTGATTCGAAAGTAGGTTTTGATGTCATGTTTGAGGACATAATATGCTAAAGTTGTAATTTGAATTTAAAACATTTTGCAGTTCATACAGGAGCTTTGAACATCCGTGTTTGCGTAAAATGGAGTAGTTTGCCTTTTTTGCGATTATTACCTTAAAGTCTTAGTTTACTACTTTGATGAAACTTAAGCACGACATTCTTTTGAAGTAGAATAAATTTACTACATTATGAGACTAAAATGGTTTCCGTAGAACCAAAAGCTTCCGAGTTAGCGCTTTTCAAAAGTATCTCAAATCAACGTTTTTTTACAACAAATGTGGAAGAGGCATCATCATCAATAGAACTTAGTTGACGCGTACGCACTGGCGTTAACCGCGGGCTGTTTTTCGGTAGACCGTCTTGCAGAGCAGAGCGCTGGTGCACAATTTCAACCACGTCTTCCACCGAGTCGGAGTTTGTTTTAAACGAACCAGAACATGAATTTATTAGGATGGTCTCTTAAGTTTTTGATAATAATTTGAAAGAAACCTTTCTTAGATCTAGGCCCAGTACGTGGATGGATCCAATATTTTCTTTTTTTTTACCTTGAAATCCATTTTCAAACTGCGGGGGTGTGCGTCTCAAGCGGTTTCGCGGTGCTAGCGATTAATCGACCCGACTTACGAGTTGTAGGTCGCGGAATCAAGCCCAGCCCAGATTACTTTGTGTATTTATTTTATCACCATTGCTCTTAAAACAACGAAGAAAAACATCGTCAGGCAACCGGTATGTCCTCAAACCAAAATTTTTAAGACGTGTGACATCACCAACCCGCACGGGGCCCGCGTGGTGGATTATGGTCCCCTCTTACAGAAAGGAAGCCTTTGTCCCAGCAGTGGGAACATTATAGGCTGATGAAGATGAAGAGTGAATATAAATACCTCAGTAGATCTAATAGTCTGTGAGATAAACCCTACCAACGTTTTTTCATTTTTTCGAAAAAGTCACAAAGTTCTAAGACATCCCAACTCTGATGTTTTGCCTCTTCCACACTTGTTTTTGATTCGAGATACCACCAGAGTTACTCTAGAGTCTAGTTGTATCTTAAATATTGCAAGAAATTGCAAAGTTTGAAAAAATATAAATATCGAAAAGCTCAACTCTGAAACTGCTGGGTCTACAGATATAAATCGAATCTTTGAAACCGTTCTGAGAAGTTATTATCAACAACTGGTCCTTTACGGTCATAAACGCAAAATGTTCAAAAAAGATAGAGAGATTGAATCTTAGAAGAAAGATTTTTTTACAAAGTAGCGTTCGGTGTTTGAGGTCTCAAACTTTTATTATTCATTGGGCCCAGTGGCGTAGCTAGGCGCGAGCTTAGCGGACCCTAGCTAGCCTCGCACATGATGGGGCCTCGCGCTTAGAGATTTAATAAAATAAAATAAAATTGACAACAGCAATCTCAACTTTGTTACCACTCAGTAAAGCAGTAATTTAACTTCTACTACTATTTCTAACTGAGAACTGATAGAGCCAAAGCTGTTGGCGCCGACGATCATATTTAGGTCTAGCAATTCCGCTTCTCGCGCGAGGCCCCGTAGTTGCATGATAACTTGTTTACTTTTTATTGCTAACTGTGAACAGAAAGAGGCAAAGAGGCCTCGCAAAACGATTTTATCATCAAGTCATCAAAAAAAGGAGGCCTCGCACGTACGCGGTGACCCTCACGACGGGCTTAAATAAAATCACAATTTTTCACCCTCCATCAAAGAAAAGGGCCTCGCAGATGCATTTTGCTCCTCCAAGATTCGGTCTCGCTACGTCACTGATCGGGTCAACATCATAAACAAGTCTGATCTACCGGATTTAACCTAAAGTAGCCGTTCGTTCAGGCGACAAAATTATTGTACTAAATAAATATTTACAAAATTAACTAACACTGAGATGATAACTACAATAACTACTCATTAAGGCTATAAATAACATAACTACCTAATTAATTAATTAATCAAAAGTTTTTAATTAATAAAAACTACTAGTTTTTTTCTTTTGCTTGGTTTGTTGCGCGAGGCCCCCTACAAGCGCGAGGCCCCGGGCGGTTGCCCGGTTCGCCCCCCCCTAAGGCCGCCACTGCCTTTTGGTTATTCAAATTTTTGTAGACTTGTCTTTTGCTATTGACACATCTAGAAATCCCTTCTAATTTACTTAAATGGTGAAAACGAATGTTTAAGTATTTTTCGCCTATAAATATTTAATTAAAGCTATTTTATGTTTCATTCCTACACGTCTACATTCCTATTCCATGTCTACACTCCCTTATTATTTTTATATAATCATTTTTCCATGCATCATTTGCCGTGGGGAAACTTGTAAAAAAAAATATTTAACGAAAAACAAAAAACCCGACTGCTTTAAAAAAAACTAAAAAGAAAGAAACAAGCCCAGTAGTTAAGAATTCACTCATTCACACTCACAGTCGGGGCCCATTCAAATTATACCAATCAAATCTTCCCAACGGGCCCCGACTGTGAGTGTGAATGAGTGAATTCTTAACTACTGGGCTTGTTTCTTTCTTTTTAGTTTTTTTTTAAGCAGTCGGGTTTTTTGTTTTTCGTTAAATATTTTTTTTTATTTCATACTTTTTAGTTACTATTCAGAAATTATTGTTTTGCTAAACAACTTTAAATCGTTATATTCCTAAACTATTATTTAAAATGAAAAATGATAGAGGGAACCTAAAGATGATTTTAAAATACCTATTCAACGATACCCCACATGACATAGTTCATCGACATTTTTTTTTTTCATTTTGACAATATGGCGTCTGGTTGTCGCTGTGGTGAATTTTGATTACTGTCATGTCTTTAGTGACACTCGCAAGGTCAAGACGAATCGATTAACGTAAAAATTATCAAAATCGGCCAACGCATTTGGTCTCTAGAACGCCACATAGAAACAAACATACATACATACATACATACATACATACATACATACATACACTGATAAACACATTACCCTCCTTTGCGTCGCGCAGTCGGGTAAAAATACAGAAGAATACAATAACGATAAATAGTAACAAAATATAAATCTCCCAATTTTAAAATAATTTGAACCTTGAAATAGTTGCAACACTGATTGATTTCGAGATGTTTATAAAATTTATTGACGTAAAATCGAGAAATAAGCTTCAAAATGACATGTTTAACTATGAAAAGTGATCCCCTGGCTTTTTTAATTGAACTACTATGGTTTAGACAACTTTTTGCAACACATGACGGCATACTTTGATTTTTATTAGACAAAATAACACCGTATGAAACCGCGAGTGTCGTTCGAAGCGTAACGGCCGACGGCTGACTTACTATGGTGTGAATGTGTGTGTGCCGGCTTGTGTGGACAAGCGCACTGACTTACTATGGGTGCTTCAATTCTTTCTTAGTGAAGTTCCGTCCGGCTTTTTTTAGGTCCATGTTCCTAGATTATATTGTATTCTCGGAAAAGCAAAGGCATCAAGATCATACGGCCTCTTCGGTTTTCGTAAATGCGTATTCCTTTTTCAAAAAGTTGTATAATGCTTTACATACAAACTCAATGGTGTAAAGACAGACTGATGTAGTTCACTATCGGTAAGTATTCGAAATTCAAATCACATTCTCTCCCTAGAGGATGAATGAAATTCAGTACAACTTTCTTTCCCTAGGGAAAGCTGTTATTAACAGATTAATAATGACTATTGTTATGTACGCTTTTTGTGGCATAGAATGTCACTTTTTTGAGCAAGTGGTACGAAAAGTATTTTATCTACTCTCATATCGTAAACTTCGAAATACAAAACTCAAAACGAGTTTATAATGACATACTTTATACCATAGAGTATCGTAATGAAATTAAAAAATTAAATTATAACACTGTTTGTCTAACAAAACAATGTTATAATTTAATTTTTTTTCATTATGATACAGATTACTGATCATAGATACATTTTTTTACTTTTTTATCTGTGGCTGCGCGCGCTTTCTAAGGGAATGTTGGGATTTTGACGTTTGTGTTTCGGTGGATGACATGGTGGATGATTATTAGTGTTTATTAATTTTTATCTTTTATTTGTTAAGTTCGTGTTCAATGAGAGTAGATAAAGTAGTGTATGAAACTGTACATAACTAGGTATTATACCACTCGTGTGATACTATTATAAAACTCGCTTCGCTCGTTTTATAAACTCACACTCGTGTATAATACCCCTCATTATGTACCAGTTACATAAACTACTATTTTCCAATATCAGGAAAAAATCAACACCCTGTATTACTACACCATTCAAGAATGTCGGTAATAAGGAAAAGGAAAAGTCAAATTCTGGGAAATAATGTATGCGGCAAACTATTACACATAGATAACTTTAGTTCGTGAATATCATCTCTTGATGACTCATGGTTACCGCTTTAGTAGTACCTAATGAAAACTAATTATTTGAAAATGCAGGCTTAAAAATAGGCAAAAGACTTTTATTCAAACTTTTCAGTACCGCGACGGCGATGTTGTAGAATTCTCCTATTCATTAATTAAAATATCATGAAAGCCTTTCCGAACGAGAAACTTTTTTTTTCTTCTATTTTCAATATTTTTCTCTTCGTCTTTCTTGAGTACCTAGCTCATGAGTCATTCAATGATACCTGGAAAACCTTTATGACACCCATTAAAAGAAATAAAGCTTTCAAAGGCAATAAAACATTTTGTCCGATATAATAAATTCCTCACATTCATACACAATGTAATGCTGAATGGAAACGGAATGAAAATGCTGTTATTTTTGTAAACACGTGCGAAATTTATAGTAAATTATTACAAAATATCTGGTCGACCGAGCTTTGCTCGGTTTTTAAAATATCTATATCTTGGGAACAGAGCTTTTCTCGAACCTGGGACCTTGACAAATTGATTCATTGAGCCGAAAAACCCCTAATCTGTAACTTTCATGATAATCCTTGAAGCCGTTTCCGAGATCCTGATTAAATATAAATATACAAGAATTGCTCGTTTAAAGTTATTAGATAACATTATGTAACTCTGAATACACCACAAAAAATCAAGGTAATAATGATATAACGTTATTTACGGGAAGCGCTAACCAAGCTGACTATTTTTTTAAAGGAAGTTTTTAGAAATTAATCTTAAAGATATAGATAGACATGATCATTCACTTGTAACAGAACATCGTGCATTCGTTAGTTGTAAAATTGTCGAATTGATTAACGAACAAGATCATGGGATATAGCCAGACATCGCTTTGTAAATTTTTATGATCTTTCTAGCGAACGCTCTAGTCGATGCTCTTCAAAAAAATATTTTTTACAAAAATGTCAGGCTTGGCATAAAGCTCGAAGCTAATTTTATACTGTCCTTTTGCTAGAATACTCGCTGAAAAACTCTCTTTTATTATTCTATAATGTAACATTCGCAAAAAGTGAATATTCAACTTTAAACTATAAATTTATGAATTATGAACAAAGAATACAGTCGATCAAGGAGTTCAAGTTCATATCTAGTAGGTACATAAATGTAAATCTTCGCTGTAGATCATTATTTGAAAGGTTGCTTGTAACTTAAACAAACTGTTTGTTTTCAATTAGCGTTGATAGTCATATATTAGAACCAGACTAATTCCGACTTAAAATCAACATTATCTAAATTCGAATTCACAAATTTTTTTTTTGTGAGTTTGATAATCATGATGCAGCGACACATTTGGTTAGTATCGACAGAATTAGATTAAAAATAAATAGTGTGCATACAGGAAAAATAACGATTAATCCTTAAGGTGCGGGCCACATAGACACAGACGGGGCGGAGACATAATGTCTCTTCGGCGTCTCTTTCATACAATAGTAGATTGTTATACAAGGGTGGAAAGGAATCAATTCCCATACGAGGTATTTAGACGCACGAGCGAAGCGAGGGCGGCTATAGTCCGAGTGGGAATTGATGACTTTCACCCGTGTTAAACACTCTACTTTTCATTTCAAATATAAGGAAAGTAAAAAATAGTAGTTTTTCTATATTTATTGATAGTAATAACACGAGCAGTACCTATTTAATAGTCTTTTTTAATTTAAATTTCAAATATGGAACACACCGCCCGCGTCACCGCCGCGGGCCATCCCACTATAATATGTTTTTTTTTTAAATTCACATTGGCCGTATACACTCACAAGACCGCAGCATTTTTTTTAATCGATATTTTTCTTAATTATTAAAAAAAAATTATAGCCGACTAACAACTAATTTTAGTTCTATTTTTAAAATTCATTCCCGCCCTAGGGAGGGAAGCAATTACTATGAGTCTTTCCCGCCCAAGGGAGGGAAGCATCGTTTTCGACCCGCTGCTCTGATCAAACAAACACTACTTTCCGAGTATGAGAAATGAAAAATATATAGAAGCATCGCGACGTAAAACATACAGAACAGACGGGGTGCGGACGCGACTCTCATACATTTTCGCACGTCCGCGACGCGTCCTCGTCTTACGTCTTTTCTATGTGGCCCGCGCCTAAATGTCATGTAAAAATAATGTTATAGTTTAGGTTACATTATACTTACTTTACCTTACTTTGTTTAAATGGATTTTTAATCGACTTCAAAAAACGGAGGAGGTTCTCAATTCGACGGAATCTTTTTTTTTTCCCCGATTTCTCGAAGACGCTTGGACCGATTTGGATTTTTTTTCTTTTGTTTGAATCTGATGATGGGAAAACGAGGGCAACCTTCTATATGCACGTAGTACTATTTTCATATATGTATTTGCATCGGATAATCATCATCTCAGGTGGATGAGCTGATGATGGAAGGTACAACTCCTCTAGTTATGTTGGTGTTCGCATATCACCGGAACTACAAGTCCGATTTAAGTTATTCTTTTTTTGTTGTACTAGGTATCGTTCAACTTAAGGAATACCTACTACTTTCATCATAATCATTTCAGTAGTTTTTGAGCAAGGGAAGGAATGAGAGATGTTAACGATGTTATTGCCGGTGCTACGGATTACAAAATTCTAGTGCACATGTAAGAAAATGATGTAGATGGTTGCCCTATTTGACAAGAATTGTGGGTTTCGCGATTTCCGGGAGCTTTAATGGCATAAGCTGGCTAAACCGTAAGAGATATAACAAAATTATGTTCTAAATAATTATTTTAATCATATAAAGCAAGAGAAAAGTCCACAATGGCATGAGTCTCTGAAAGTAAAACATGTCAAATTTTAAAATGCTCTATTCTCGTATTTAGCTTAATATTTTCCGTGATAGAGATTTTAATTGAACTGCCAAAAAGCTAAACGATTGAGGGTCAGCTGGCAGAAGAGCTTACTTCAAGCAAAATATTTTCATTAACCCTTTTTTACAGCGAATAGTAGTTTGTTCTCCACCCGTTACTCGTACCGCATATTTCCCGCATTTCAAACCGAGTTCAATTTTTTGCTTACTTTGGAATTCTAGTCTACCGCGCATCCGTTAATTTAATTCTTATGTTTATTTATTTAATGTCTTTAAAAAAATACTCAGATACCAAACACACACAACCTGTCGAATTTCCTTTATTGGAAGTTCACAAAAGCAAAAATTATAAGTCAAGATTTGCCTTATTTGGCAATAGGGAAAAACACGAAATCCTCGCGGATAAAGTCGCTGACGAAGTGCTAGTATGATATAAGTTGAATGATTTCAAATAGCAAAGCAATCAATGTATGGCCCACATGGTTCAAATAAAATAGTTTCAAACAAAAAACGATTTTTAAAGCAAACACTGGTTATTTACAACTCTATTAGTTTGGTACCTACTCGTATGATACACAAACGAGAAATAATTTATCTAATTCCAATAGATCCTACAACTTTTACCCAACCATTTTTATGTTCTTTTAGAAAGTACGTTACACTTCGTACAAAAAAATGTTCATTTTACAACAAGTTTGTTAAAATTCATAATAATATCTAAACGGAGTCCGCGGTCTGAATAACAAAGAAGCCCTACTTAGTTTTAATAAAACATCGACAGTCTAGTTCGGTTCTTGATAAGGCGATGCTAAGGAATGTCAAATAGTTAGTCCCTTGAGTTGTTAATAAAGTAAGTACCTAATAGTTTCGTGGTTTCTGGCAGCCCTGACTGGAATGAGTGCCAGCTGAGGTGCAGAAACTGGTGCCAGTTCGCCGAGTGAATATAAATCAGAGTTTAGGTTCGAACTTCTCGCTGCGACGATAAGCACGCGTTCATTCGACTGTACTTTTGTTACTACCAGAGTTTGTGTTCTAAACGTACCTATCTACCGCTGCCACTGCGACGTTTCTCTCTGAGAATTTTTGTATCCCTGTGATTCTATTCTACCTACGTAATTCTATTTTCCATAAACTTATAGTACTTGTGTTTTTTTCAGACCAGTTAAATCACAAAGCAAAAGTCTGTCGTTAGAATCCTATTAGTATCGACTTTGTCAAGTTCCTAGACACCTACCTACGTACTTGAGTTCAATCACGAGCTTACCTAAATTCACATATCGAAAAAGCTTTTTATAAACCATCGATTCAAATGCTGTGTTACTTCTATATTATTTGTTTAGAGTCATTTAAATGTATTTATTCATATTGTTCGACTATTAAGGTTTAAGCGTTTTATTATAATCTTTATAGTGCGTATTTACACTTATTTCTTCCTTTGTCTTTTAATATTGATACAATAAAATTTGGCAATTGCTCAATTAACATTAAATCCGAAATTACTTTAGGAACACGATAAAATAAAATCTTTAATTAACACATAAATCGGCTTTTATGGGGACGAGAATCAGGTGATTAGCGAAAGACATTGTAATTGCTGTTACAGTCTGAGCAGATCACACCTTAATGAGGATAAGAATTTTACATTTTGATACAAATTCAAATGCCCCTATTTGGGTACGTAGTTGACAAACGTTTGGTGAAATTAAATCTCTGATCTTTAATTCAATTCCCATTCCCATGTCTTAGCACAAGGTTTTCGTATTTTGCCGTACTTAGCATTTGAAGTAAGTATGTAGTTAATTGTATGACAAAGGGTCTCTAGTGAACGAACTAGTTATTATTATTTCCATCAAATAAACTTCAAATTCCCCGTTTAGGTACTTCACGTCACAAAATCGGAAAAAATCGTAATAAGTCCTCTGAAATACAGAATACTTTATCGCCGTGACAAAAGAGTATTACACAGTAGCACGGTGTTACGGCTGCCTTGCTTTGAAGCTACCTTCAAAGGGCCGCCGCACGGTGGACTTTGATATGCTGAAAGTTTCAAAGCTAGTTCATGCAGACTCTAACTGAACAGAGGAATGTGATTCAATCGGTTTGACTGGATCATACATGAACAGGTTATTTGGATCGTTAAGGAAATGCAATCTCCTCGCGGAACCATGTCGTATCAGATCAAGCTTTTGACATTATATAATCTCAGCTTTTGACATGGTGTGTTTATTAGAAACCATTTTCAAAATAACTCTCTATAAAAGATAGACAAAACTGTAGCAATAACTCCTATAATACTTGACAAAGATTGATTATTTTGATATCATTTTATAGAGTGATTCAAATACCTACCCTTACTTTTAAATTAAAACAAAATCCAAGCAAAATACCGGGGTACTTTTTGAGCTAGACTGCTAGAATCACAATACAAATTTGTGTTTTCCCATGTTTTTTGGACCATTTCACTTATTATTTAGAAAGCTTTAGTAAGTTTTTCAGAAGCCTCAACGTTTATCTTGCCAATAAAGTAATTTGCATGTATGTATGTCTCTTGGAGTCAAAGATATTTGCATTTTATTGTACTCGTACATAACCCAGTCTGACCGATCAAAAAACTAAACCGCGATTCGTTGGGTTAGGATTTTTTTTGGTAAGCAGTTTTGTCGATGAAAAAGAGTCTATAATATCCCCTTCAACATTCGATAATCGGAAACCAAACACACTGTATATTTCTGATCAAGTCGTCGATTTGCTTCAAACCTGAATTGATTGACAAAATCTATTTTAACGTAAGTAAAACTAAACTATAAAAGTTAGTTATAAAATAACCATGGTAGCTTTTATAGGTATTGATTACAACATCTATGCGTGTTTATCGTTTATCCTTAAGGATCTCAAATTAGCCTGTTCAATCTAGTCAATATAGATAAACCTAGAAAATAGATAGGCACCTCTATCTAAATTAGTTACTGTCACCTACGTAGCTTACAGATTCACTAATATCCTTCTGAGATAAATAAGGATGATGCGCTCCTCAGGCACATAACATACTTTCAGATTTACACCGTACGCGGCGTTATTATAACTTTAACTTAATTCAGTGCTAAGCTCGTTTACTGCTAAACCTAACTTGTTTAGTGTTAAGGAATGTGTGCACTAGGACCCAAGAGGCTAGAACTCTATTACGATGATGTTATTATTTAGTGCATTTACTGGTTCTTCGCATTATAATGTAAATGTTTCTCTCTTCCCGCGATCACTTCCACTAGATGACACAAGTTTGTTTCTTACCTTTTCGCGCTTTAATGACTAGTGACACTTTGCATATATAAAGGTAGATATACACATGCATTTTGTGCTTTATTCCATCGGCCAAAAGCAAGTACCTAATAAAAATAACGTTGATTTTTTTACGTTCGACTATGTGCCGAGAGTTATTAATGCAACACTGCAAGAAAATTAGGCATTTATTCTAGACTAGATTCCCCCCTGGAACAGAAAGGGCTATTGAAGGACACCGTTGATTTTAGTCAGTAGAAGTATGACAGTCCCTCCCGCCCTGCCCGGGGTTGGAGGACTCATTTGATGATTTTACCACGCTAAAAAAAAAAAAAAAAGACTAGATTCCCCATCAGTAGTAAAAATGGGCATCAATCACGGGCGTCAAATGACAAGTAAAAAAGCCATTAAAGTTGGACTGTATCCCAATAAATGTGAAAGTGTACGCTGACCCTCACGGAATCAATAAAACTATTACTATGTACTTCAGCTCATCCTTTAACAATGAAACTCTACATCTATAAACTGTGCAAGTATTCGAAAAGGGTTTGTATAAATGGCTTTTATTTTATTTACAACAATTTGACAACGAAGTCAGTATATTGGATTGACACTATCTGACGCGGTTAAAAATTCAAACCCGCATTATCCGATTGTTATAGCTATATCTAGCTATAGCCTTACCAGTGAACCCAATTGTAATATTTTCCCACGTTTTTTTACTACGAAATAAGCGTAACAATGTACTTACCCAAGCCTCGTTTCAGTAAAGAGAATAATATAAATAAAATAAAGAAAACTAATTGTGACACGGCATCGACAAGCAACACGTCACATAGTAGTTAAAAAAGTGGTTGTTATTTCTGTTGGACAACCGATACATTGTGGCATCGTGTGAAACATTTTACAAGTCTACCTCCTACGCATCGGAACGTAGTTATTTGATTGATTAACAGGTACAATAAAGACTTTTCGACCGCCCTGATAGAGGGTTCGCGGCCACTTTGAACTTAAAAACCCCGATCACGTTCCAAATTGAACACAAATGCCCGCAGTGCATGGACAATAAGTTTGTTTTTTAAAATAACCGACGGAATGTAATGAATATGTCCTTCCTATTAATTATTAATTTTATGTGGACCCCAAATTAGAGTCTGTTTACTATTCGCTCGCTATTATGATAAGTGTGGTGAAAAAAAACTTTAAATTAAGGAGTAGACAATAGATGAAGTCAATAATAAAAGCCGTACATGTTGATAATCAACTTAAAGTGGCGCTTGCTAAGGTTTTGGAGGCTTGAGGAGGAGTTTGCCACAACACCCAATAACCGCATGAGAAGTGCCGTCTTTAGTTTACCAGTAAAAAGTCAATTTCTAATAGTCCGTTTAAAGTTTTAGACTAAGAAACGTTAAATCTTTAAACCACGTGTACCATATCTTCATTTTTTTTTAATAGTTGCAGTGTTCAAAGACTTATAATTTAATTTTTGTAAAGAACGAAATCACAGCATTTAATTTTACAACATCAACTCACACTCAGAGCTTTGTAGTTCTTCTCTGACTCTGAATGGAGAACCACACTAAAAATTATTCGCCTTGAACAGAGCTATCGATGGGCTTATATTGTAACGTTTGATTGATTGATTATAGGACCCATGCATTTACCTTTGACATTTGCAATAAAAACCTCCGGTTATAGGGGCCGTACTCTGCTAAGCGAATTTCATGGTGTAGGTAGTAGTGCGATGTAAAAATAAATCAAATGTCATGAGGTATAGTTATTTTCGCCGTAAGCAACCAAATTGAATTAAGATAGCTATTAGAAGTGAGATTTCATGAATTTAAACCTGCATAATTTATTTGTTTTGTTGGTATTATAATCTAGATTCATATTGGGATCACAGAAGTTCGATGTCGACATCGAGTTGAAAATATGCTAGGGTATTTGTAAGAAAAAACCGACCAAAAAAGTAATGTTTTGATGCTTACCTTTGGGTTGGAACTCTCCCCCAGGCGCATTACTTTGTGTAATTTATTTCATCACCACTGGTCTCAAAAACGGTGAAGGAAAATATCGTGGCGAAACCGGCATGTCCTAGAACCAAAAATTCGAAGACATGTGCCAACCCGCACTGGGCCCCCGTGGTGGATTATGGCCCACTCCCTCTTTCAGAGAGGATGCCTATGTCCCAGCAGTGGGAACATTATAGGCTGATGATGATGATGATGCTTACCTGTCACAAACTAGGATACCTACAACTACTATAATGTAGTTGGAAAGCTGTTTATTCAGAGTTTCTTTCCAATTAACATTTAAATGTTTACAAGAATATTTGCCAAAAAAATATACGTAGGAACCTACTTGACTACTTGACTAGTTGTGAAACTTTATGGTAGATGAGATCCAAACCAAAGAGGGCACCAGCTTCTAGTTAGAGGGATACTCCCTCTGGAGGCTCCAATAGGGATGACTACCGACTACAAGAGGAAATCCAATCGGCTAAATAAAATTTATTATCGTCATCATTTATAATTTTTTTCGTAGCATTTCCTTCTATCACTCGTTATCGTAGCAGTTTTTTTGTAAAGGCACCTTAATAATGGAAGAAGGTGGTTCTCTGTTTAAATTTCCGAATGGTAGTGATATTAAAATTAAGCTGGTGGTATATTCTTCCATTCCCTTATTGTTTAAGCCGAGGCATGATGTGTTCCGAAAAATTCCTCCAGCACTGTTTGGTATAATGATGAAAGAAGGTGATACATATTACAGATGTACAATAATCCAAGTAAAAAATGCGTTGTACAGCGCATTATTATACCGAATTCATTCCTGCAACAAAATAATAATTAATGTTGAAAGTCGAATTTGGCGCCTTTATCCGATTGCATAGACAATACAACACACGCATAAAGTTTCGTCTAATGTTTCTGCTACCACATCACTATTATAATCGACTAAATACTCCAAAATGGTCATAACGAGAATAACAAAAAAACATTTATACGAAATGTTGCTAGAATAGAAAATGTCCAATATCGATTTTTATTGTCATAGACTTAAAGAATGGACTGCATAATAGCTACATTCCCCTAATGCCAAAAAATAAAAATAAAAAATGGGGATGGCAACTCAAAGCTAATCGTAGATGGCGCTGCGATAGTTGGTCCCCACGTCTACCTTGTACAAAAAAACAAACAAGATTATTTGTTATAAAAATTGAGTATAAATACAAAACAAATATGGAAAATTATTCGTCCATGCAAGTACTATATACTAAAAGAAGAATTAAGACGCCGCGGTGCATCTACAAGAGGAAAAAAGTGATTTAATTGAGTGGTTATACATTTGATTTTACCGTAATAAATCCACAATTACTTGTAGTTGAGGTTTCAATTTTTGAGTTTAGGTATGTTTTACCTGTCCTCTCCTTTATCAAGAATATAATGCTGCTTTTGACTTTCTATTTTGATAAAATATCATAATGTTTTAAGTCAGTAATTTTAACCTTTTTTTCTATTTAGATTCGAGAAATATCACAATATATTTAATTTCTTAACACCACAACTATTACAAAACTCGTTCCAGGTGATAATTCTTCGATTTTCGAGCGATGCAATACTGGTACTTAACCTCCAAAAGAAAAGTAGATATTATTTGAAAAGTGTATTCGATTGTTTAGTTATGGTATAATCATAGAATTTCATTAATTAACTCATCTAACGGCCTGTCTCGGCTTCGCAAGCCTGGATATTTGTTTATTATTATAGCTTTTTCTTAGTATTAATACAATTTTTGTTCTCACAGCAGTCACAGCAGCTACCCATTATTTCTTGATAGTGTGAATTGTTGGAAATTTGTATGTTCCATCATTTTTACAGCTTATTCCACAACATCTAGTCATTTTACATCAATAAATCGTTATTTTTTCTGAAAATTCCGTTGATTTGACAGTTCTTTGGGGACCAAACTGTCACTTTTCACTTTGACACTTGCCTTCCCCAATAGAGAGGAAACAAAGAGTGGGTCCTATGTTTCTGTTACAGGAAAGAGATAGATGATTAATTTATAAATAGCTCTTCTTCTAGTGTATGGTCAATTTCATCTGTCAGTTGCATTAGGCCATCTTTTATATCTATGATGATTGTTGTGAAGGTCAATGCACGGTCAATAGAATGCATGTATTTTTAACATAAAACTGAAATCTTCCAATGCAAACATTTTAAAAATTATTTACATCAAGGGAAAGCAATGAACGAAATTCACACAAGGCTAATTTAATTTAATTTAAAAATAGACTTACAATCCACCTAGATTGTAAGTATATTTTTAATAATATAAATAATATGAACATTTTCTGTCTGAAAAAAAGCGAAACTATAACACTAAATGGGGAAAAAACTGAATTTTGGTGAATGCTCAAAAACTTGATCTAGCAACCCTGACGCAGCCGCTGGATTGACAATTTATATATTTTTAATCTGTGATTTAAAATTTGCCAGCTGGGCGGTTCCGATATTTATTTTCATAATTTTAAAATCAAAATAAAACCCTCTAAACAATATTGCAGCCACTGGTAGTTCTTACCAATAGGAGCATTATTCGTGACATGTGAGTACTGTAATTACATTGATTTATAATATTTAATAAGGTGCCTGTCGTTTGAAATCAATACCATTCTACCTACACTCCTCAAATTCTTGCGAAAGTAACAAAATGAAATAGTGCAATAACCTTTCAAGTAATGGTTATATTCACTGAGCCTATTTACTTGTAAAGTTGCTTACAATTTGCGGAATGTAAAACTGGAATGAAGCTGACACAAATAGAACTAAAATTAACAACGAATATTTAAAAAAAAGTTTAAATATGAGATAATTCATCAGTCTGTTTATAATAAGAAAACTCGATTATAAATTGTTCCCGCATATAAATTTTTAGACAATATTTGCAGTCATGACTCAATTCTAAACCTGGCTTTGTCACCGTTTCTGATTTTATGTAGCTAAAGAAATGTTTGATTGTTTAAAAGTTTGTGGCATATCTTATTTTGTGGTACCCATTTATAACTACACTAGACGCTCTAGTTTTAATCAACGAACTAGGTTCCACAGCTTTCATTTAACTTAAATAAAATAATTAATGAGCAGTAACTATGTAGAACTGCTGGCCTAAAAGTATAAATTACGGAGACCCAACATGCAAGGAAAACAAGAAATGTTATTAGTTTCCCTCACATTCTATAGTCAAACCATTTATATTTAACCACTCTGCACGACAATATTTTGACACATGACACATCAGCTGAGTCGACCAGGTGATTCGAAATTTGAGCTATTACACAATATTTTTTGTCAACTTTCAGCATCCAATTTTTGACCAAAAATATGTTACTCAAGCTATTTCATGCAATAAGTTTGTGAACAATATCTCTAAGAACATGTTGAGGTCAATAAAACTGCCTCATTCTGTTGTAAAATGTGTGTAACATACAAAATGCTACATCGTTCCAAAAACTAGGTAATTTAGATGTGCTGAAAAATATGTACATAAAGAAGCTTATCACATGATAATAATGGTTAAATAGTGAAATAAATAAAATAACTTACTATATAAATTACTAGATTTCCCAGTGTTCATACATAATTTCATAAATAATAAAGATCAAAGTCTGGATAAAAATTTGCAAAAACTATGTTGCAACATGACTCTTTTTAGTGCTGACCGTAAACCCAATATTCACAAAACGATTAAAAACCTTCATTCAGCCTAATCGATACTCGCAACATAATCGAACATGAAAAAAAAGTAAAACAAGACATAGAGCATGGACTGATTTATCTGCTTTTTGACTATAGAAAGCTCAGTCCATGCAATAAGTCTATGAATCTAAATCTGAATCATTTTATAATATATCTTTTTAAAACGGATCTAAAAAACGTGAAAAGACAAACACCGGGTTCGGATCTAATGCTGAGGGATGGGAGTATGTACTTCTAAATGATTCCTTGCAGTAACAAACAATTAGAATTTCCAACGGGGCGTGTTTGGCTAAATTTTAAACTATGAGGAATAGCGAAAAATCCTTAAGGAAGTCTCGAGGCCGATTTGATAAAAATTAAATAACATCATAAAAATTAAATTTTTGAAATATAAATTCAGTGCAGCAATCAAACTATCAATATTCTGTGAAGTAGAAACATGCGACAAACTTGAGGTATAAGGATTTTTTTTTCATTAAATAATGTTTCGCTACATGTTCACAACATAGTGTTCTTATTTCAATTTTTTATTATCACTTCGTGGTGTAAATACATTAACGTTTTTTTTTGAAATTCGAACTTTAAGTGAGTTCGCGCGAATTTTGATTTTATTCTGCTGTACAATGACTAAATTGTTTGTTTGTATATTAGTTCAAATTTTACCAAGTTATCATTACTTCACCGAATTTGATCCTCAGCGACATCGAATAGTGTAAAAAAATTTAATACCTAGCATTTTCTTTTTTTATTTCAAAAGCTCGATTTCTGACGTGTAATACTTACATGACCAAACCAATGTCACGAAACAAATTTGTACACTAAAATATTTAATTTGGCTATCTTTTGTTTGGAGCCGCGAGAGGGAGAGGACAGCGTCCTCCCTCCGCTCCAACCATAGTGGTAGGCGCCCGCAGCGTCGGAAGTCGGCAGACGATCTCCGGCCACCGTAGGCACGGGCATGCAGACAGCGAGTAAAGGGCAACTCGCTGTCCGACCATGGACCATGCCCGGGTCGACAGCGCGTCGTGTTCCACGTGCGCCCCAAAGAACGTCAGCATAATGAGAACTTAGAGGGCCAAAGCCTACCGGGGTCGCGGGAGTTATTTCATGACCCCGGAACATAAAGGGCTATTGAAGGACACTGTGGATTTTAGTCAGTTCAAGTCTGACAGTCCCTCCCACCCTGCCCGGGGTGGAAGGACTCATTTGATGATTTTACCACGATAAAAAAAAAAACTTTTATTTGGTAGGAAACAAACTCATTTATAATAAGCCTATCAAAATCCAAGGCATTCTATATTCATTCAACATTAAAAATTATAATGATTGTACAAAATAAAATGTACAATAAAAATTAGCTATTAAATTAAAAGTTATTACATATTTCGATTATCGAGTACCACAGCGAGTGCATTCCTAATTCAAAATTTTTGAATTAAATAATTGCCGCGCATTCAAACATTTATTATCTGACATTGTTCCTTTGTCTATTATTGTTTTTTGGGAATGACAATGTACGTAATATTATTATAAAAGCTTTAAACTATATTATAATAGATAATAATTGTATTCTAAGCATAAAACAAATTCATTTTAATTTTTATTAATCGATTTCCTAATTTCCTTATTTTTTTCACTCGAGTTGACAAAAAATCAAATTATGGAATCGATTACAATACTCGCTTTCACACATCATTACGATTAAAAAAAATAACATGGTTGTCGATTACGAATACAAATTGAGTAGTGGTAATGAAAAATACGTGTTATTGGCCCTGTATTAGAGAATTACGCCAAGATCTGGTCTTTTTTACGTTATTTATAATATTTGGCATGATATTTATCTTTTTAGTATGGAGTTAAAGCTCGCATGTGTGATCCAAGTGCAAAATAAAAATGTAAACAAACAAAAGTGGCGCGAAAGTTCGAGTTCAGATATCAAATTTTTCATTACCACTGCTAATTTATGTTGAAATACGTATGAGTTCGTTACAATACTAAATGACGAGTTATTCATTCCTCCTATAATGATCCGTTGGATGTCCGAAAACCACGTTTTTTATGATTTTTAGCCCCACTCAGCACTGCCATCAAAATGGCGAAGATCGTATTTACACTTTTGGATTTTGTTACGGTAAATTATGAAAATAGGCGCTAAATGTAGAAGTTTTAATTTCGTGGATAAATCAGATATTTATTTAACATTCTTAATTAATGCGCCCTCATAGGATTTTACGCAGAGAATATTATATTTTTTTAATTTATAATGAGGATGTCGTATGACTACAACGTCTGCCCCTTTTGGACCCACTATTGAGCCAGCGTAGGTTTACTTGTCGCGCCCCTTTCGGGGGCGCTACCGAACTATACGGTTAAATGAACAGTATTTAATGAAATTATAAATAGCATGCTCTTATGACCAGATACATGTCGATGAAGTGAAAGGACTATGTAAGGATTGTAGCAATTATATTTCTGTAGTTTCAGCCATGGGAATACAACCAGTGTTTCTTTCTACCCATCAGCTACCTCAGCTACCCCAGCTTTTTAAGGATTTTTATTCAAATATGAAATCTTGTTAAGAGAACGGAATGTAGTTACAGTTCCTGCACTTGGGACACACGCAAGTTTGTAGACAGAGTCCTTTGCTAGTTAATTTCAAACAGCCTTATGTGTGCTAACAAATATTTTTTTGGCCTCGTGCCCCTTGAGACATGATGCTACACATACTTACTTACTTATTGCAATAGCATCACTTATGGGTTTATCTGGAACTGAATACTGTGATAAAATCCTAAAAGAGATGAATGCTTTTCAAAGCAGAGATACTACTAGCTTTTAATTTCTGAGTAAAGGCAACATAAATATTTCTTCTGATCAGACATTTGGACTATACGCTGATGGGGGTGGGTTCTTTTTGCTTCTGAGTAAATAAAACTAAACAAGGTTTTTTAATTTTTTTCATGTTAAAATATTCATGTTACTATGACTTCTTTGTACAGATATTATTATGAACTTACTTGCTTCATATCTATACAAAAAAGTCATTGGCGTAGCAACCTACTTGCTGAAAATGGTGTTTAAAGCAAAGCCATAAATAAAAATTCTCAAGTTTTAATACAGTGATAACAAGTAGTACATTAAAGGTTTTTCAAATTTCCTCTTAAATATAACTAGAAATGAAGTGGAGAATAGGACCTGTCCTAATGGTCCGGAGATCCCCCTCCCCCTCTCTAAATAATACCTGTTATGGCATGTAGTTAGCTAACTGTTGAAACGATGTCATGCGTATATCCCAAGTGGCCTACAATATTGGTAATATTTTCTTTGTTGCTGTTTATTTTCCTGAATAAATAAAATTCATGATAACTAGGAGTGTATTATTAAATTCTAGACACAATTGTAATATGAACTATTTTTATTATTATACATATGCCTACATTGCTATAATACAAAAATAAACGAGTTTTCCTATTGTAACATGCAAATTTTTAGCCTTGAAAAGTAACAGTAAAATGTTAATGTGCTACAACATTTTTGAATTTAATTTTAACGCATTTCCTATAACTAATAAAAAAAAAACTTTCAATTGCAAAATTTTTATAAAACTGTCGTAAAGTGTTTTCATGTCTTGTAATTGTCTTCATGCTTTTAGAAAGTGGTGAATTGTCCAAATACTAAATTCTTTTCATAAATAATGAATTCATTTGTTGACCTCAATTATTTTCAAGCAAAAAGAAATCATAGCAGTTTACAATTTAGTTATTTGTTACTTTCACTAGTGAAAATATACACAAAGTTAACTCATATTAAATAAATAAGAATCTTAAAACAATATAGAAGGTGCAAACAGTTAATAATTTTAGAAGAAGTGTGATAAACTTCAGAATTTCTATTGTTTAAATTTTAAAAAATCGTGACGTTCGTAAGAATGAAAATTATACATGAAGTGTTTTTATTTGTTTATTGCACTGCATAGCACAGCGACAGTGTTGATTACTACAACAAAATCCTGAAATTATGTGTATTTTTAGGTTGCAGCATGTAACCAACATTTATATACCCAATGAAATTTTCAATAGACCATTTTCCTACTCTTTGTACACGCGCACTGCTACACATCAATCTATGCAAAACTAGTATAAGCTGACCGTTCAAATTTTGTTTGTATTATTGTCCAATTTCAGACTTGTGTATGGTTGATCATAGTAAAATTATATAAAAATTCCCTATAATGGTTTTCCCAGTCATTTAAATTAAAGTGAGTGAAATTGACTGTATATCTAATCTTAGATCATACAAAGATTTTTTTTTGATAATTATTTATCAAAAAAAATCTTTTGAACATTGCAACATGTCTATTTTTATGTATAGTCCTATTTTCCAGGAATATTTGAGTCTCTTATAATGGGTTTCTGTTTTCAATTTTTACATCCTTATCAACCACTCTGGACTTCATCCATTTAAAGCAGATAATTTAAATGTAATGTGGTTAAAATATTTTATGAATGTTTGTCTTCATGCTTTTTTATGAGTTAATTTCCGACACCTGATAATACGCTTTGCGCTGCCGCTGCACGCTGTAGTGTTTCAACATTGAATGTATTGCGTCGTAATGTCGTGCGCCCGCGCCGTCTCTTCGTTTTGCACTGTGTACAGTAACCTGTGGTTGCGTGAGTACAAATAACAGTAGCAACTTGCAATTCGTGCCGGAGAAAAATACTCTCAGAGCCAGTACAGATGCACTGAGCATTTAAATTGGATTATGTGTGTCGAGTCGAGAACCAAATGTTTAGCAAAACGGGATGGGAGGAGTTAACACTCACTATGACTAAAGTCTTGTCTAGATTGTTATTCCAGAGTGTTGCAATCGTGAGCTAAACTATCACGTATCGAAAGTCCTTATCCAATACTATCGATATAGTGTTATTGCGTTCATGTACATTAACCACGCACACGATAAGAACATTTCTCCGCTGGAAAGTACTTTTAAATTGATCTACAAGCGACTTGTGCAAACGTTTCAAATCAAGAAATACGACGAGTACATAAAAATTTGCTACATATACAAGTATAAAAGGTGTTCAGTAACCCATAACGGGTATATTGCCATCAGCTATTGCCGTCGCTTTAAATTGACAAGCGTGCCACAGCTATGCCATGAGTCACGGTTGCCTACCCACGTGCCGTGGTCGCCCTCGCCACTTCGCGACTAGTTACGTTTTTTGTGTTGTAAACTAGGAAATATGCACAGTATGTTCGGCCGTTCTATTCATTAAGGTTTTGTGCGGCCTGAATATGATTGGGGCCTATTCGTAAAATAAAGGCAGTAAAACTGTTTTATATGAATATAATGGCCGAGCCCTTCAATTAGGTTTAACACCATGAGGTGGACTTTCTGCTATTGCTGAACTAAATTAATTCATGGGAGCGATAGATCTTAGTACATTTTATTTCTCACATTTATGGACTAAATACCGTTTTTTAAACAATAAAAAACAATTGTGAGCTGTCGCTATTTTTTTGGTCCACTGTGAGCCTCCTAGTATCAAGTATGTTTCATCATGGGTTTGTATGGGTGATAATTATTGCCATGCTAATGCGAATTAGAATAATGGACTTCTGCTTGCTTGCGGCTCATCTTTACCTTTTTTTATTATTGATTTGTAGTTGTAAAGTTAACTGATGGCTACTAGCCACCTCAGCTTTACATCCTCAGCTTATGAGGGGTACCTACCTTCTTAGTCAACCCATTATTTTTAGAGTAACTATCAAATGTTCTGAAAAATAAATAAAAAGAATAACTGGACATGCCAATTGGTCCTCCAGTTTCCATCCCATATTTAAACGTGAAGAAGAAGAGTACTCAGTAACCACATTGAAACATAAATAAGTTAATATCAAATCGATACTATTATTTATATAGCCTGTACTAAAAATATGCAAATACAAACAATGGATTACTGATAGCATCTCATTTCTATCGACGTCAAAGCCTTCAAATAAACCCTTTGATGGTCAAACTATTTTTAGTAAGTAACAAAGGCCCTATTTCTTTTTTCAGTTAATGTTCGAGCCAATTGGAGCCGAGACGTGTACTTCCCACATATTTAGACATTCAACAGGTACTTATTCAAATCATTAACTAAATAGGTAGTTTTCACAAGTATTGTAAAACTTAAAATGCATTCGTTTGCAATAAAATACAATTTGTTCTTTAAATTACACAGCTACTTATAGTTTTGAAACTTGAACCTTAACCATTTGAATAAGAATGTATAATTTAAAGAACAATGTGACGTAATATGATTAATTTGCTGATTTTTAATTATAATCACTGCACGTATCTAAAATGTGGTAAGATAGTTTTTTCTGATGCAAATCGTTAGTTAACTCATTTAAAGAGTACATTACACGGATTCCTAAATGCTGCTTGAAGCACGCAAAATCTTTAGCATTTTAGTATAATTAATACTTGAAAGATAAACCGAAACTCTCATTTTCAAGGACAAACAAAAAACACCACGATACAAGACAAAAAAATATCAATACTGACTTACGAAGCTTACCCTCTTTAAATATCCGGGTTCGATTAATTTTATAACTAGGTATACTAAAAATAAATGATTACTGGGTTAATATCTGGCAGCTCGTAAATAAATATGACTAAGAAAAAACTAGTTTTTCTTCAACTCTAACTTATACTCAGCATAAGGTCAGGTTTGTCACGGCGCTAAAGTCATTAAATCATCAGCGCTTAGTCATACTTGCTATATGACGTGTTGCTCTTATATCTAGCCCGAATAATACTATAGAACACTGAAACCTGATTTGTTTGTTTCTCGACAAAACAAACAATGGCGAGACAGCATTAAGCTGCCTCCCCTGAGTGCTTTTTCACTTCTATAAACACAAAATAGAAGAGTATCAAATTGTATTCAACTATTGAACATAGATAGTACAGCAGTCTTAATCAAAACCATAGTCTGTATACTCGTAGTTACGAGTATGGTGTGTGGTTTATAATATAAATACGTAACTCACGATGTAGAGGGTTTATTGTCCACAAGTTCAGAAGGCACAATAGGGAAGTGTTCACAAGCACAAGCTTAAGCTCTGTCATCATTGTCGCTAGTAAGGGCTTCAACCCTGGGTGCTCCAAATATCGCACCACAAATCGGACGTGCCTCTGAATATTTTAACCGGGCCAGACTGGGTGGATGCAACAAAGTCATGTTTATTCAGCTCGCGAAATACCTGAAAATATCTTTGTAAGATGACTAGAAAAGAAAGTTGTAATCGCGCTACATCACAATAATCCTTTTTATGTCTTCTTTGTATAGTTTTACAGTACATAGATTGATTTAGTGTTTATTCATATTGCATAATCCACTGTTCCATAAATGTGTGATTATAATCACACATTTATATTTTATTATTCGATAATTATCGAATCCGATACCGACACGCATGTATGTACCTGTGCTATTAATGTTACCATTCAATCTTCATCATTAAAACGGAAGTTATTAAGGTCGTTCATACACACACACATCTGTACGGTAAAAAAGCATGTACTTGTCTACCATCAACCATTTATTTATTAGGATCATGAATATTTTGAGAGATTCATTATTGAATAGTAAACTTATATCTACAACGACTACAATTCAGACTTGCTGTTCAGTTCACTCACTCTCATGGAAAGGGTGACTGCTAGTATTGGTATCCCTTTTTGTGTATAAAACATACTAGTAGTGGAATTCTGAGTGCACTGTTAATGTGATTGGGTCTTTTAGTAATGTCGACAGCATATACCACACCTAAGTTTATCTCATTTACTATGCTACGTTAATATTGGTTAATAACTTGAAACTAATCAAGTTATTCAAGAACTGATCAGTAATAATCTACGATTTCAATTAAATCTTTTTGAAGAAAATACTACATACATGTTATCCCCAACCTAAACGGATGGTCTGTCTCAAGGTAGTATTCTGGCTCCACTATTGTTAAATGAACACAATATTTTATTTTAGTGTTACTAACTTAACTTTACACTTCGTGAAGCTAATGATGCTAACGAAAAACTCCATTTACTTCTCTTCAGATCGATGTATGACTTGGATTAGCCACCAATTACGTTTTGGAGTTACCCTCAGATAACACACAGAAATATTGTGGTGAATTTATCGAATGAGAATTGGCATCTTAGATTTAATAATTAAGTATTTAATTAATTAAGTACAAATACTAATAATTATTATACATCCCAAGAGTCTCTTGTTATTGACAGCCTAGCGCATTGAAATATCAAACACAATCTCTGTTTCGCGCTATCGCTTTTTCCGTGCCAGTGAGGCTATTAAATATTCAGTGGATATCTAGCCGATAGGATTGTGTTTCAGCACAATCAAAACATTTATTTTTCATCTTCATGAATATCCCTAGCGCCTTCTTGTATATGTATATTGCAATTATGTCACGTGTTTTATACTGTTTGCTTGGACATTGATGTCTGGTAGTCCGTCGGTAAAACCGTTTCGTCTCGATCCAGTTCCAGTGCAGGCTAGCGTGTATTATCACCGAGTGTGTAACGTGAATTCGAGCTCACTCGCTGTACTGATTTCAGTTTTACGACTGTTCGATGTACGATTATTAAATGGTTACGCCCACTTGTGTATATTCTATGTAATTGTTATATTCAACAATAGTAGATAAGGTGAGTGACTCTGAGCAGTGTGAACTTGTGCTTTTGACGACCTATTTTCTATGCTATAACATCGGAACAACTCGAGATATTACCTACAGTACTGTATGAAACGAATCTGTAAGGTACTCCTACAGCAATACAAGTACCTTGACTGGTAAATTTTTTCGAATACTATTTTTTAAACACAACTGTATGTGCAGTTTTTCTGCGTGAGTCCACTTAGCTCGCGGCATTTTATTCTATTATGATGTGAAGAACGCGAGCGGCCTTCATGCTTAGTGGGCGGATGACCGCGGAGCGCGGATCACCGCGACTTTCACCTACCTGCCGCTGGTTTCATCAAAACAAAACTTTAAAACATTACGAATCCGCCGGTCATTAGTACGTTATTTACTTTAACGCGTTATATGCCTTTGTAGACGTTACTGGAAGGCGAATAGTTACTAGAGTGCATCTTGCGTGAAGCAGTGTTGTGAACGCAGATAGATTAGAGTTTTCTTTTAATCATTTTTATTTCATCCATTAACAGTTTGTGCATGTGTGGTGGAGCTGCGGCTGGCTTTTGTACAAACGATTTGTAAAAGGGTGCTTACATATTTTATACTAAGCTATTTCGCCCTATTTAGTGTTTTTTCATAAATACATCCTATCATACAGGTTGATATTTTTTTTATTGAAAATACAAATTTAGATAAATTTAAATAAAAAGATTACTCATCTATGATGTAATTGTCCACACATAACATAAAAATGCGATGATTGCCATTCAAACTTGGTGTAGGTATTGAATGAATATTGAAATTCCGTTTTATGCCATTAGAATAAATTCTGAATATTAGATAACTTTGCTACAAATCGTACCGGATACATAGGGCATCGCTAGTGCGACATGAGGCGAGTGGCCCTTCGATTAAGTGTGTGGAGCTGATGGCGTGACCGCGCGTGTCTGGTGCAGAGAGGAGCGCGCAGTGAGCAGGGGAGAAGGGCGAGGGGAGGGCTCTATATGGCAAAGAGTCACCATGAAGGTGGATGCCGACGCCAGAGAAGCGCCCGCCGCACCGCCCGCTGCTCCCGGAACGCCGATCGCTAGTAATACAGAATCACCTGTATCATCTCTGGACGGTTTGTTGGTTTAACACTAACATTCACTATGAGCACTGTAAATATTGAGCTTGCATTCTGTCACACCGACGTCATCTTCAATTCATTTCTTTTGTCACAACACTAACATGGCTGACGCTGCTTAAGTACTAATTTTAATTACACTACTGCTTATAATTTAAGTACTTTTTTAGTAGTAGATGTAGTTCTAGATAGTAATCGGTAGATTATAATTCCAGAGGATTAAATGTTTATTGAAAGTATTAAAACATACATCCAACAAGACTATTAGTAAACTGAAAACGGTAAACCTATATTTTTTGTACCCTATTGGTTAACAACACGTAGGCATGTAAAAAGTGGTTCCACAGCTATTTGCGTCAAACAACAGGTTCGATTGTTACAAATATTTTGATGTGGCTCTTTGCTCAAGAGACCTCTTCACAGGATATCTTGCTTGGTGATCAAAATAGACCTTGACTCTTAGAGATTTTTCAGTTAACTTTGAATTGATGGTAAGGAAAACGAATTCAAAGATCACTGAAAAAACTAGCTACTACTATGTAGGAACTCAATATACGGTGAAACTTCAATTTAGTTTGTGTTATTCCCACATTACCTTGTATTACTTATAACGCAATCAAATTAAATAAAGTAACTTTGTTATTTTAACAGCTTTGCGGTTTCGTAGGATTACACAATATCATAATCCGTGGAACTGGAACAAAAATTCATAAAGCGAGCCTTTATAATTTAAGGTTGATTTTTTATTAACTCTATTCCTTATAATGTGACTCTACATACTATGTGCATTTTGTGCAAACCTATGATGATTACAATATGGATGCTGATAGTGATAAAAACGAGAAGTAGAGTTACGCCAAGGTAAATTAAAAATGTATGCTTAGTCCGAAGATTATCCTGGTTGTAACTTTAGTCCACGTTTAATTATAAGGGGTTTTTTTTTCTTTTTTTTAGCGTGGTGAAATCATCAAATGAGTCCTCCCACAGTCCCTCCAGCAGGGCGGGAGGGACTGTCAGACTTCTACTGACTAATATCCACGGTGTCCTTCAATAGCCCTTTCTGTTCCGGGGTCACGGTAAGGAAATAATCCCGCGACCCCGGCAGGCTTTGGCCCTCTGAGAGGGGGGCCCCGTCATTATGTTGACGCTCTTTGAGGCGCGCGTGGGACACAACGCGCCGTCGACCCGGGCAATTATAAGGGGGTAGAAGTATATATTTTTATACATTGTATTTGCGTTATACTTGATGCATTAAATTCATTAAATTACGTAACAATAGGTTAAATTCAAATTAGTTTAGTACGATTTCATTACTTACGTAAAAAGAAGTATATCAGTGTATTTATGGTGAACTGTACCAAGAATCTCTGTCTGTCCTATTCTACCTATTTCAGGAGAAATCAATGCTCTTCCTAAAGTTTGAACTTCTGCCGTCCTGATTTTTTATTCCGATAGGTACAACCCACCAAAAATATACCTGTGAAAAAAAAAGGGGCCAAGTTCCTATCGGCTAATTGTTCGCGTTTTCGCTAAAGGATTGAAATCCAATCCCATGCCAAGTGTAGATGTGGATATGTATTTTAAAATCGATCATTATTATCTTCATCAACAGCCTGATCCACTGATAAACATTTGCCATTCATATGATTCATCACCATTGATAAAGGTGATCGATTTTAATGTGCATCTAACTATGCAATATTCTATACCCTCTGCCCCCGCCCTCTCCCCCCCCCACCTTTTATCACTCGAAATCACAATTTTTATTAATTAAACATTCCACTTTAAATTATGAAAATCCATTCACTAAAATAAATTCCAAGCTTTCCTTTTTTGTAACGCGTTGGGCGGCTAAATTGTAGGTATGTCTCGCCACAGAACAAACCAAAAATGAATAAAATATAATAAAATGCTTAAAAGTTAATAAAGTATTAGATCATCGACAATATTCTGAAAATATTGTTATATGGGCGAATCAACTTTTAAGGCACTCCTTAGGCAATATTTTACAACAGTAAATATGAAAAAACAAAATACTGAAAACTTACAAAAATTAAGTGTTATGTGTTAAATAATTTGTCTTATTTTGAGATTATGCAGTTGGCCACGATATTTACGTTAGTATTCATGAGTTTTTTTTGAAAAACTGGTGCCCGTGTCGTAAAACTATCCCCTGAGTTACGTTTTTGAAAGTATGGAAATGTGAAATAAAACTAAATGTACTGAAAAACGAATTTAGTAAATATTTATTTTAACTTAAAATGCAGTCTTTTAATTAATCAACCTTAATTTATAATAACAGTACCAACAAATAGAGACAGTTGAAAGTCCACTGCGTTACTTTGGTCATAATTAAATGCTATATTTTTAGGTAATTCGCTGTATTAAGGTAATCAGTCAATCATTACATATTTCTAAGTTGAAGTCTAACCCTGATGTTTGCTAATCAACAGTATTTAATTATGTAATACAATTTTGGTACAAGCTACAGTGAAAAAACCTTACACAAATTAAGGGACAAAGCGGTAACGCCAGAGAAAAATTGGTAACGCCTGAGAATTTTAGACTATCTAAAAAGTAATAACAGCAGTATGATGTGTGTAATCATAGTAATAACAATTTAAATCAACTTTTCCAATTAGTTTTTTTTTAATGTAGCACACAATAAAAAACTAAATAAACTAAATTAAAACAAAACTTCAAATTAAATGAGATCACAAGTAACTTCGAATATTCTAATAGGAACCTTAATTGAAGTAAGTATAACATAATAATTAGTCTTATTTCTTTTCAAACACATTTACCGATTTTTGGAATTGGTAATATGAACGATGTCCTTTCTTGATAATTTGTGGTGTCGGTAATTTCTGGATTATGTTTATGTAATCCACGTATGAAATATCTTTCTCATCCAAACGGAAACACTTGGCGTTTTCGTCCACTACTCGTAAAAACATAACTTTTACTTCTCCATCTTCTTCAACATCAGTCAATGTTTTGCACGCATAGGTGTATGATTTGTTTTTTGATACTCCTACATACACCTTCACTAACAAAAAATCTCCACATCCAATCTTCTTACTTTGGTCATGACTGCAACATGGTAATTCTTCGTCCGATGAAGATCCATCATATATTGCGTCATATATTCTTCGGTGTCTGTTTGTCATATCCTGTAATTGTTTTGCAATTTTTAGGTTACACAAGGGTTCATCATCATCATCAGTTTCCAAGTCCGGTATTTTTGATTTCGGATTATGATTACGAGTAGTGGGCTCCAAATTAGCGTTCAATGTCATGAAATCAATTATTTCTTTTGAAATTGAATTATTGTTCGACAAAGTCTCATCATTCGTCAAGTCAGGAATGGAAGCATTCGGGCCAATTACTTCAGCAACACAGGACGCTCCAATATCGTATGCCTTTGGATCTAGACACATACAGAATCCTCTCCCTTCTGGACCACCAGGCTCACAGAAACAACTTAAGTCCCTATATTTTAATTTACCATAGCAGCTCGAAAATACTTGATGAACTTTTAAAGTTCCTACAAGCCTGGGAATGTTGACTGGTAAGGTTTTATGTTGGTCCTCAATTTTTTTTTCATCAATTAGATATAATTTTATTTTGCTTATGTTATTCATCTTGTCATAAAATTGCAGAACGTCCGAAATATCATCACCATTGGCTACAATTTTATCTGCTGTTCTTTTCAGAAATCCTCCAACGCCATCAGCTGGGCCTTTACCATGGCCAGCTTCAAAAAATGACCACGTCATATAAGAGAACCCGTAATCATAATAATTACTTCGTACACATCAAGTAAAAATTCTGCTTTTGTCTGTACTGTGTACTTGGCCCATCCGAAAAGAAATGCACAGTATTGACAGCATTAAATTTAGATCTTATCCATTTTAATACTGGATCTAAATGACACCAAATGGCGGCAGGTTGGTGATTATTCGATGAAGAAATACTGCAAAAAGAATTGACCGTATAACCTCTTGCAGAATCACTGTCAAAAGTATAGACTACAACCGTGTGAAGTGAAACTTGTTTGCGTGATCCTCCAAAATGATGGGATTGTACTTCTTGGCTATACTTACAACTATAATTTTCACTAAAGTCTGCGACCACAACGCATTCATTCGAGCGAATACATTCAAGAACACAACGAAAGTTTTTAAATTGTGTCTTAATATTAAACACGTGCTTTTTAAAGACTGCAAGGTCGTTCTCAAATATTTTTATAAATGTATCTAGCTCTTCATTTTTATTTTCTTTTATGTTTTTAATAGTTTTAAGATTTTTTCCATCTTTTGTGTATTTTTCTTCCTTTCTTACCCATTCCGTCCATGTTATTGAACCTTTTATATTTGTAGCACAATAACTATTTGTTTTATTGACACACTGGATGCATTTACCATACATGCAGTCTTTGGAGGTAGTACTGCAAACTGTTGATTCAATAAGAAGATTTAAGTTATCTGTGCCCGTTATTCCGTTTCTTTTTAAAGCGTTTGCCTTATACGCAAAGTTCGTGTGGGTTTTGCAAAGGCACATATCTCTGGCGTCGATAGAAGCACTCACAACATAATAAGGTTTATTCTTCGTAAAATAAAAATAGGAACAACGAATATTAGGGTTCTCTTTTATAAAGGTTTTAAACAAATTTCTCATTGTGTCTAGCATAAATCTTTTTTGAGCTTTTATGCCTGCTTTTGTGAGTGTTTCTTTTTTACCGGCTGTTGCACGTGAAATGTCATCTCTCAAGTAAAAATCCCTAATTTTCTTCTTTAATACTGTGTCTTTACCTGTGCTCTCTTTTCTTTTCAGTATTTTGTCAACACCTAAATTCTCTTTAAGTAGTTGTTTTTTCATTCGTGAGTCTTTGACATCTACAGTTTCAAATATCTTCTTGATTACCTCTCTTTCTTTCCTAGATTTTGTCTTTTTAAATGTCTTCTTAATAGCACCGCTCAATATTCTGTATCTTAAGTCTTCATTGTTTTCAACTTTCCTGGTTTTAGTTTTGATTTGTCTGTTATATCTTTTCTTAAATTTCTCATACATTCGTCTTAAATTGTGATTATCTTGCCTCAATTTTGCGTTTTCTCTATGTACTCTCGACCTGTCCTTTTTCACTTTTTTTCGACCTAATTTTGCTGAAAGCGATGGTGACTTAGCTATTAGCGATGCGCATAGAGAAGTAGGTGATGCTGATAGTGGCATATTTCGCGGATGAATCGCATTGGGAGGTGTTGGTGGTGGAGTTTCGTCTACAAAGTTTTCCAACCTGGAGTCAGATCTAGGCGAGTCTGGGGGTGTTTGATGTAATAAACTTTCTACAGCCCGTTTTCGTTCCTTAAGTTGTCGTTTTCGTAACCTCCATATCACATTTGCGTTATATTTTTCTTTAGGAGTCAAATCTTTTACTAATCTCTTAGTCTTATGATATCGTTCTCGGTGCTTTTTCTTAGCTTCTTCGTACTTTTCTTTATTATTTTTTAGCCTTTCCCTGTAGCGTTTCTGTTTCTCAGCTGCACTTAACGGCATTTTCGTTTATGTTGCCCAGATCTGATACAAAATAAACTATTTTTTATTATCAAAATAGATAAGTAACTTGTTTGATTGATCTATTAACACAGACAAAACATATAAACAGTGTTAGGAGACATTGTTTAACTTTTAAAATATTTGTTATAGTAATGATAGATACATACAAACATTATTAATCTCTCAAATAGTTAAAAACAACTGATTTATCCCTAATTAGCTATGCCATTCTGCCTTACATTCTCTGGCGTTACCGGTAACGCGAGAGAAAGGTCTCTAGCGTTACCGGTAACTCAGGAGAACAGTATCTTGCGTTACTGATAACGCAGGAGAAAATTTTGCTTAAAATGACGATAAATAATTACACCATTGAAATTAATAAAAAAATGGGTCATGACCATCAAATCAGACAACATGGGTGACGTTGTAACGTAATAATAGTAAAATATTTCAAAAACTCACCGCGATTTACGTCGTAACGCTGTAGAACGGCAATAAACCCACGCGCACTCTCTGAAAGTTTACCGCAGACTGAGGGGCGGGTGGCGTGAGGCCGGTCGTGTCGGACCACTCCAACGAAACATGAGACAATCTTCGCATCGTTTGACATTGAATTAGACGCCATCTCTTGTAAATTGTCTTCAACTTTTTACAGTAACGCAGTAGACCAGAGATTTTTAACAATACTTGGGACATATCTTTAGGGACGTTAAATAAATATTAATTAAGTAAAATAACTACAATTTTGTACTTAAATGTAAAGCTTACTTATTACTGAATCGAAATTTCTCGTTTATATTCAATGTTTTCATAAACATTTTTAAAGAAAATTCATAAATTGTTTCGTCACCTGTGCTTGGGGACAAGTACTTTTGGTACGAAGAACGATTTTGTTCTGCTGAGTTACCAAAAAATCTCGTAAATCTTGCTTTAAATTAAAAAAAATATGATATTGCTGTGGTAGTTAAAAATCTTATTATGTGCTATGGTTGACAATCTAAAAATTTTAAGAGGAATTAAAAACATATGGCCACTTCCATGATGAGGACATGAAAGGAGTGCCTTAAAAGTTGATTCACCCATATATTTTAGTAAGGTGTTTGGTAACTCATAAGTATTTCAGTATATATAATATTTTAATTCTGGTTTTCTTTACACATCATTGTATTTTTAACCGACTTCAAAAAAAGGAGGAGGTTCTCAATTCGTCGGAATCTTTTTTTTTTTTTATGTATGTTCCCCGATTTCTCGAAGACGCCTGGACCGATTTGGAATTTTTTTCTTTTGTTTGAAAAGGTATACTTTCCAATTGGTCCCATGATCACCAGGTCAGGATCTGATGATGGGATCCTAGGGAAATCGAGGGCAACCTTCAAATTTTATAGGCACATAGTACCATTTTCATATATTTTCTAAAGCTGTTCAAGTATTTGCATCTGATAATCATCATCTCAGGTGGATGACCTGATGATGGAAGGTACAACTCCTTAACAGTAAGGAGTAGGCATCGATTGATTTACTTTGTGTTCGCATATCTCCGGAACTACAAGTCCGATTTAAGTAATTCTTTTTTTGTTGTACTAGGTATCATTTAACTTAGAGAATACTGTTTCATCAAAATCGGTTTAGTAATTTTTGAGATATGGAATTTTATTAGCTTAATGTGTACATGAGTGATGTAAGTACTGGTGCGAAGGATTACAAAATTATAGTGCACATGTAAGAGAATAATGTTCTTGACAAGAATTCGGGTTGAATATTTAAACTAAAAAGAGTAAAATAAAAACTTTTTCAAAAAAAATGTAACCGCCTTCAAAACAACCACAAAAAAGTGTAAAATAATCTACAAAATAACTTTTTTATCGGAAGTCGGTGGCTAAAAAGACAATGAAAAGAAAAAAAACAAAGGCACCGACTTCCGAAAAAAAAGTTATTTTGTAGATTATTTTACACTTTTATGTGGTTGTTTTTGAAGGCGGTTACATTTTTTTTGAAAAAGTTTTTATCGATTTATTATTACGTTGTTCTTAAAACGACTGTAGTATAATATCATAATCATTTTCAATATGAAATTCAGTAAGTATAGGCATAGTTTCATCCAGGAGATATTTTCCCTTTGAACCGATTCCCGGTTTCTCCGAATTTTCAGTTTTATCTATTTCATCATCATATAATAAAAGAATGTTTTATCATTCCTTCATCTAGATCTAATTTAGTAGTATTATTGGCGTAAGTCCAATCGATAATCACTTTACGACATAATTAACTGTGAATCTGTCTGATACAAATAGGCAGTATTATTAAAAAAAAAAAAAAAAATTTTTAACGGTGGCAATTCATCTGAATATATTGATAATAATTTTCCTCCAGGCCGACAATGAACATTCAGATCGAACTTTATCTGCGTATTCAAAGTATTCGATTACATTGTACATTATATTTATAGTTATTTATGTATTGTACCTTCTCTCTTGAAGTGCTGGTTCTTTTCAAACTCACACTATTTTCCTAAACTAATATATGCTGGTACTCTATGTAAGAGTTGAGCTTGTCCCTCCACCTTCATTTTAGTTTACTGCGAAGTATGTATCTCAGTGGCTATTAATAAGAAGAAAACACCGTCAATGACATCTTTGACTTTCATCTTCTTTCCCAGATTTGTGCAGGGGTCGAAATTAGTCAGTAAAAGTCAGTTTTTTTTAGCATGGTCAGTAAAAGTCAGTTTTTTGAGATCAACACATATATTGCTCCATGTATTTTTTTGGAACCTTATTAATTATTTACTGACACAATTTTGCCGAAGTTGTTGACTCATATATCTACTTAGGACAAGTAGTCCAGTTAGGTAGGTCCAACTTCGAGAAAGAGGTCAACCGCCGAATCCAACTCGGTTGGGCAGCGTTCGGGAAACTACGCAATGTGTTTTCGTCCGACATACCTCAGTGCCTCAAGACGAAAGTCTTCAACCAATGTGTGTTACCAGTGATGACTTACGGCACCGAAACGTGGTCTTTCACTATCGGCCTCATCTCAAAGCTCAAAGTCGCTCAACGAGCTATGGAGAGGGCTATGCTAGGTGTTTCTCTACGTGATCGAATCCGAAATGAGGAGATCCGTAGATGAACTAAAGTCACCGATATAGCCCACCGGATTAGCAAGCTGAAGTGGCAATGGGCAGGCTATATTGCTCGCAGAGCAGATGGCCGATGGGGTCGAAAAGTATTAGAGTGGAGACCACGGACTAGCAAGCGCAGCGTAGGACGTCCACCAGCAAGGTGGACAGACGACCTTATAAAGGTCGCCGGAAGACGCTGGATGCAGGTCGCTTCTAACCGGTATATGTGGAGATCAAAAGGGGAGGCCTATGTTCAGCAGTGGACGTCCTATGGCTGAGATGATGATGATACCTACTAGCAGCCAAACCCGGCGTTGCTCGGGTTTCACCTTTCAAGTCCATTCATTTCATCAGTTGCAACACTTTTTCACATTTTCGCCACCCACAACCGCGACCAAACTTCCTTATTTTCACCAGGAGACCAAAGGGGAGATGATTGGAGTTGGTGGTCATAGAGAAAACCCTGTCTTCCCGTCCTAACATTAGCATTTTAAATATACATTTAGATTGTGTCAACAAAAAACAAATTTCTAGACATTTCTAATTTTCTTAGCCGGGCCCACACTACACTACACACTAATATAATATACTAGCTGACCCGTGCCCACTTCGTTGGGCATTAATATTTTAACTTGTGATCAGGGACTGAATTACCCAAAAATAAAGGTACCTTAAAATTTCGGTATGACGTCATACCGTTAAATAACGATAACCGATATATAACGGTACCGTTATTTTTTAAAGTAGCCGAATTTTAAGGTACAATATTTATACCGGTATATTTCGGTAGCAGTACCTTAACCTTTATAATAATAGCGGTACCGTAACCTTAACCTTTTTAAATAAGGGTTTTCTTTGATATACCGCCTCACCACTCTATCTGTCTCTGTCGTTCGCGATTGTTGAATCACTCAATGTACTTACGCGGGCTATCTGCCTCACGGCGCGGAGCGCGGGCGGCGGCGGCGCGCGGCGGCGGGGCGGCAGGCGCGTACTTTGAGTTTGTAGTACATATTGTACATACGCATTTATCTAACGTATGTCCTTTGCTATAGTTTTTTATAATATTGTTTTACGGTTACCGTCTACTATCATTTCTTAATTCGAAAATTGTTTAAACTTGCTCGTTTCGTGTTTTGTATTTATTGGTAGCATTTGTTCTGCTTTGTACAAATGAACTCCCAGTTGAGTAATATTTTAACCGACGAACAAAAAAGGAGGAGGTTCTCAATTCGACATGTACCTATATAATATATATATATTTTTATGTATGACCACGCATAACTTTTCCTAATGTGGTCCGATTTTAAAAATTCTTTTTTTGTTGGAAAGAGTATATCTCAAAGTTGGTCCCATTTAAACAAAACTAAAATCGGCCTCTAAGGGTAGAAAAAAAGGAATTAATTGTCAATCTTCCTACAGAATTTTCAATTATGAACCGATTCTGTTGAAATTAAGTTAACAATTGTAGTTCTGAGGACATTATTATATAGCAGAGATGTGGAGAACATAACATGATGACGACACCATCATCAGATCAACTCCAGATCCCTGTTATTTTGTGAAGTCTTTCTTTAACAGTTAACAACTGCTATATCGTGTTTGGGCTCATTTCACTCAGCTTGATGAGAACTTTAGACCTAGCTGACGTATTATTGCCATTGAGGGTCTGAGGATGGTGACGGATAGCAGGGGCAAGAGGTCCTCAACAGAAAACAGCACCTTTATCGTGTTTGGGTTAATTTCACTAGTCTTGATGAAAACTTTATACCTAGCTGGGGTATAATTGTCATCGAGGGTCTGAGGATGGTGACAGAGGGCAGGTGTAGGTCAATAGTTAACAATAAAAAAAATATATATTAAAAAACTTATATTTTTTTTAGTTACAGAAATTGACACGAGATAGGAAACTCAAAAGTAAAAAATAAAACCTTAAAAAAAAAATCAAACCGACGAAACATCGAACTGAAAAGCAAAAAATAAATTTTGAGGCGGCGCACGGTGGGCCGAAAATCGGCTTTCATAGACTTAGGCATTTTATTTTGCAAGTGCCAGTTTTTATGCCGGATATCGCTTCTATTAGTAATAACAATATACAAAAATGACACCAGAATTGATTCTGCACAAAAACGAAGGAATTATAATTTTTTTACGAAAATTTTGTATGGAGCTCGTATGAAAAATCTAAATATCTCTAAAACGGCAGAGATAACCGTAATATCCTTATAGGGGGTTAGGTTAAGTTAGTACTAATTATTTATGATTTTTTGACATACGTTACATAATGGATGGAGATGCCGTTTTTTTTTTAAAAATCGTCAAAATATTTTTATTTATTTTACATAAATATGAAACGTTCCTTTTAGTGTTTAAGTTGAAGAATTCAGAGCTTTAACAACTCTAAACACAAAATAGCATCACCCCTAAAGACCTGAGGGACTAGACAGAGGTGTGTAGTATCCTCTTGATCTTGTAAAATTTTCCAACAATACTAAATAGTTGAATATCAGTGTCAAAGTGCCCATGCTGTCGCTTCTTTTTGAAAGATAGGGGAATGAAATTGTTAATTGATCATATCCGTATAATTACAACATAACCGGACACAATAATATTCATATAGGGGGTTATATAAAGTACTAATATTATTTATTTTTACATAATAAACTGTTCAAAACGATCCATGAACTGTGTCAAAGTTAAGAACATCGTTAGGAAGCATGGTTTTTCCCTAAATATTAAGGATATGTGAAAAATAGACTGTATATTTATACTGTTTATTGATAGGTAATTTATATAAAACACAAGTCACAAAAATAATATCTATGTGCTATAAATTCAAGTTTAAAAAATATTTGATACAATAATTTATGAAATTACTAACTAAACATATTGGTACAATAAATTAACATAAATAACAAAAGAACATAAAGAAAAATAATTCAATTTTTCAATTTTTTTACAACTTTTGTTGTCGGACTCCATTTCCGATTCAGAGTCCAGATTGGATATATGTACCTACAAACTCAAACTCAGTTTCCGGAAATTGTATTAGGTCGAGAGTTTCAGCAAAAAATGTTGTCTTCCTTTTGGCACCTAACTTCGGCCTTTGTGCACCTATAAAAGGATCCGAAGAAACAACAAGCATATTTAGGATATCATGATTAGAATCTAATTGCCTGTTTCTTTTCCGCGAATGATGTTCCCGGAACCTCCTAAAATCTTTGTTTCGAGACTCTGAGGCTTCTTCCGAGAGAGTCCCAATCGGGACAATTTTTTTTTTCGATTATGTCAGCTCCGTGTATTAATAGTTTATGTACGGTTGATGACATGTAATACCAGTCATATAATTTCACGTACTTTTCTGCTGTTTTGCGAGCAAAATCTTTAAATTTGATGACATCGATCTTCTCACCAGATGTTATTGCTTGCAAAATAACAGCAAATCTTTTTATCAGGTTTTGATCTAACCCAGTAATAGCTGCAGTTTTATTGGGAAACTCGAAAAACTTTATTGCGGTATTCACGTCATTGGTAGTTCCCGAGCCTTGTTTCACTATATAAACCAACAGATCGAGCTCCTTTTTAAAATTCTGAAGTTTTTAAATTCCTTTTGTGTCGATATTATTATATGTCCGGTTATGTTGTAATCATACTTTTAGAGTATGATCAATTAACAATTTCATTCCCCTATCTTTCAAAAAGAAGCGGCATGGGCACTTTGACACTGATATTCAGCTATTTGGTCATCATTATCTGCCTAGCCTTTTCCAAATATATTGGGGTCGGCTTCCAGTCAAACTAGATTCAGCTGGACATCAGTATTTTACATGGAACGACTGCCTGTCGGAGTAATACGATACCCCATGGTAAGACTGATTGCCAGACTTTAGAGTTTCTGACTAACAGAAACGACTGTCAAAGATCTACAAATGACAACCGGAACCAATGGCTTTACATGCTTTCTGAGGCACCGAGGAAACTGGCTATGACAGATGGTCACCCATCCACAGACCAACCACGGCAAGCGCGGCTTAAACCGGAAGATCGGCCTGTGCGGCTGTGATTATTTAGTCAAGAGCTACTATATTCAACTTTTTGGTATTGTTGGAAATTTTACAAGATCAAGAGGATACTACACACCTCCGGCTTGGCCCCTTAGGTCTTTAGGGGTGATGCTATTTTATGTTTAGAGTTGTTAAAGCTCTGAATTCTTCAACTTAAACACTAAAAGGAACGTTTCATATGTAAAAATATTTTGACGATTTTTTTTAAAAAAACGGCATCTCCAACCATTATGTAACGTATGTCAAAAAATCATAAATAATTAGTACTATAACCCCCTATAAGGATATTACGGTTATCTCTGCCGTTTTAGAGATATTTCGATTTTTCATACTAGCTCCATACAAAATTTTCGTAAAAAAATTATAATTCCTTCGTTTTTGTGCAGAATCAATTCTGGTGTCATTTTTGTATATTGTTATTACTAATAGAAGCGATATCCGGCATAAAAACTGGCACTTGCAAAATAAAATGCCTAAGTCTATGAAAGCCGGTTTTCGGCCCACCGTGCGGCGCCAAACAAACAAACATTTATAAATTAACTATTTCAAGAGCAGAATAGCTCGTCGTATAGCTTGGTGTGGTTGAATATATATTATAGTTGCTCGTCGTAGCTATTCGTTGATTGTTTCTTTGGCGCCGCCTCAAAATTTATTTTTTGCTTTTCAGTTCGATGTTTCGTCGGTTTGATTTTTTTTTTAAAGGTTTTATTATCGTCTATCTTTCTAAGTGCTCAAACACGTTGACTCGCGGACTCGCGAGCGCAATAATGGGCGCGGTCACGAATTAACAAACATAATTATGGCGTAATATCCAAGTGTTCACGTACGAAACGCACGGTAACGGGCAAGCTAACGTCTGACGTGCGCGGCGCGCTAGCGGCAGTATCAAAGGCGTGAGGTGTTTGTGTGTGTCTCTTTAGCCGCCAGGGGTTTGAGCGAGCGACAAGTTCATACAGATTAAACTTTCCTACCTGACGTCGAGAGTAAATCGCGCACTCTCCGCGTGAGATATCTGCGTGTGTTCAAGTCAAACGACTTGAACACACGCAGATATCTCACGTGTTTGATATTGTCGCGCGCGTCAGCGGGGTCTAAGGCTGCTTTTCCACCAGAGATGCGCTATGCTACGTTGCTAAGGATGCGTTTGATAGCCACTAATCATACTCAATATGTGTGTGTGCGTTATGAAAACAAATGAATGTGATTGGTGGATAACAAACATATCCGTAGCAACGTAGCACAGCGCATCTCTGGTAGAAAGGCAGCCTAAGTAGCTTGCCCGCTGCTTAGACCACTTAAGGTGCGTACAGACTATATAACATAACATGTTATATAACAATGTTATTTAACATGTTTCAGATGATGTGGACACAGAATGTTATATAACATTGTGGATAGCACTGAAGAAAGACAAACGATTATTGTTATATAACATTGTTAGACTAATGTGTACGGTATGGTTTTATGTTGCAATGTTATATAACAATGTTAGGGGAAACAGGGGACACTTGATCCCCAGCGGTGGCTGTCGTTGCCAGGACTGGGGGGTGCCCTACCGATCAGGTGAGGGTGGGCGCCCTCCGTCCGGGCTTCGCGGGGTTGCAGACCGTCACGGTTAGCTGCCCAGTGTCGGCGGCCAAAAAGCTGCAGGAGGGCCGAAGGCTCCTGGTTCGTTGGGTGTCTTCACTGGTGAAGGTCCTGAAGCCCAGACCCCTGAGGTGCTTCCGCTGCCAAGTGGGTAACCACGCGGCATGCAATTGCACCTCGGAGGTAGACCGCAGCGACAGGTGCTTCCGCTGCGGCCAGTCCGGTCACAAGGCCGGCTCGTGCTCTGCCCCGCCTCACTGCTTCGCATGTGAGACGGCTGGCAAGCCGGCCGATCACCGGGCTATGGGCAGGTCCTGCGCCCCACCCACCAAGGCCAGGGGCTGAGGTAGGCCCTCTGCCGCCGCCGTCACAGCCACTCCCGCCGCCGCCGCCACCGCTTTTGCTGCCGCCGCCGCCGCCGCCGCCGTGGACGTACCCCCGCGGCGTAATGGCCCCATTGCGCTTCCTCCAGGCGAACATCAACCACTGCTCAGGATCTCTTGCTCCAGAGCATGGCACAGTGGTTGATCAACGTTGCCGTGGTACCCCGCCCCTCGATCACGTCAAGAGAGGGCGCGGGATCATCGCAGCACGGATCGCGGAGACCGCCGTGATAGGCGTATATTTCTCCCCGAGCCAAACTCTCGCCAAGTTCCAGGACTCCCTATCGGAGCTGGGAGACGTCGTCGTCGCCTTCGGTTCTCTCCCCGCGCTCGTCCTGGGGGACTTCAACGCCAAGAGTTCCCGGTTTACGGTCGTTATGCGGGGCAGAAGGCTGGACTGGCACTGGGCCCTGGCACAGGACCTAGTCATCGAGAACCGGGGTTCTGTCCCCATGTGCGTGCGGTGGGCGGTCGAGTCGGTGGTGGACGTTACGTTCGCCACCTCAGACCTGTCGCCGCGCGTCTCCGGATGGCGCGTTGTGGTATAGGTGGAGACCTATTCCGATCACCGGTATATCCGGTTTGACGTCTCCGCCCAGTCCTCAGGTCCCAAGTGGACGGAACCCAAATGGTCCGCGATGGGTGCTGAAGCAGTTGGACCGAAAGCTATTCCTGGAAGCCTCGATCGTGCAGACCTGGGTGTCACCACCGGACAGGCCTGCCGACATAGACGACGAGGCCGAGTGGTTCCGGGAGGCCATGTCGGAAATCGGCGACGTGGCCATACCCCGGGTCCGGCAAAGACGCGCCCAGCATCAGCTGTACTGGTGGTCGAGCGAGCTGGCAGCGCTGCGCGAGGCGTGCGTTCCCGCGCGACGCCGGTACACCAGATTCCGCAGGCGCCGCACCCGACCTCCGGATGCGGCGACTGTAGAGGCTTAGGCTCCCCCGTTGACGCAGAGTCTCCGGCCTCAGTTCCTGGAGGAAGTGGTGAGCGCCTTGTTCCCATCGCGAGGGGAGCATACTTCCCCCACCCATGGCTCCACCACCGACGGAACCTGACGGTGAAGCTGACGCAAACGCGGACTACAGCGACGACGACGTCTACGACGCTCCAGAGGTGACCGAGGTAGAGCTGAGAGTGGCGGTACTACGGCTAAAGGCCAAAAATACCGCCCCAGGTCCCGACGGCCTGCCAGGAAGCCTGGGCCTCGACTGGGGGGGCTCTTCAGCGCGTGCCTGGAGAGGAGCCAGTTCCCGCGTCACTGGAAGATGGGGAAGCTGGTCCTGATTCAGAAGCCCGGGCGCCCTGCTGACTATCCGTCCGCATTCCGGCCCATCGTGCTGCTCGACGAGGTGGGCAAGCTCTTTGAGAGAGTCATTGCAGACCGCCTCGTCGGGCACCTGAATCGGGTGGGTCCGGACCTTGCGGAGAGCCAGTTTGGCTTCCGCAGGGGGCACTCGACGGTGGATGCCATCATGAGCTTGAGAGCCCTCACGACGGGGGATGCAGTGGCCCGGGGCAGGGTCGTCTTGGCGGTGTCTTTGGACATCACCAACGCCTTTAACACCCTGCCCTGGAGTTGCATCAGGGAGGCACTCCGGTATCACCGGGTGCCGACCTACCTCCGTCGCATAGTCGAGGACTACCTGACGGACAGAGCCGTCATCTACCCCGGTCACCGGGGAGAATGGAACCGGCGAGAGATGTCGTGCGGTGTTCCACAGGGTTTGGTCCTGGGGCCGCACCTGTGGAACATCGGTTACGACTATGTGCTGCGCGGCGACCTCCCTGACGGCGTCGGCATAATATGTTACGCCGATGACACGCTCGTCCTGGCAGAGGAAGAGTCGCACCAGGCGGCGGTTGACCTGGTGGTCGTCTGAACGCGCCACGGACCGTGTCCCACATAACGGTGGGAGGGGTTCGCATCGAGGTCGAGTCGACGATGAAGTACCTGGGACTCGCCTTCGATAGCCGATGGAACTTCAGGGAGCACTTCCTGCGTTTGGCCCCAAAACTGAACCGGGCCCCCAATCTCAGCGGGCCAAACGCCTCCTGCCTCCTGTAAAAAGAGGGGTCTTACCGCCGCAATCGCGGCGGTAAGACCCCTCTTTGAGGAGTGGGTGGAGAGACGTCAAGGCGTCCTGACCTATCGGATGACGCAGGGCCTCACCGGACACGGAAGTTTCGGGAGTTACCTGTGTCGGATAGGGGGAGAAGAAACGCCCGGGTGTAACCACTGCGAAGATCGCCCGGAGGACACAGTAGAGCATACGGTGCAAGACTGCCCAGCTTGGGCAGAGCACCGACGACGTGTCCTCACGGCGGCGATAGGCGGAGACCTCTCGCGCCCGGCATTGGTCACGGCCATGCTGCGGGGAAAGACGGAGTGGGAAGCGGTCGCCTCCTTCTGCGAAGCAGTAATGCTCGTGAAGGAGGAGGCGGGCCGCGAGAGGAAGAGGACAGCGTCCTCCCTCTGCTCCAACCACAGTGTCAGACGCCCGCGGCGTCGGACTTCGGCTGACGTTCACTGGCCACAAAGCGTCAGCATAATGACGGGGCCCCCTCGCAGAGGGCCAAAGGCTGCCGGGGTCGCGGGATTTTATTTCCTCACCGTGACCCCGGAACATAAAGGGCTATTGAAGGACACCTTGGATTTTAGTCAGTACAGTCAAGTCTGACAGACCCTCCCGCCCTGCCCGGGTTGGGAGGACTCATTTGATGATTTGACATCATTCTATCTTCTCATCTCATTTGACGCTAAAAGAAAAAAAAAGTAGGTAAACTAGAAACAATAAAAACATATCCACTGATAAAATAAAACACATAATACGTATGTTTTCAGCAAAATTAAATATCACGTAATGTTCCTATTGTCACAAAATCTGTTAATTTGTGACTGGCGAAAGTTTGGAATGTGTATATTTTTCAACGCAGCATTTTCATTTTATCATAATTCATCATTATAACATACTCGCCTATATATATCTCCCTTAGGGAAATGTACCATGTGTATCTAGCTATGTCGAGGTTTTAAAAAAACATTGGAAAAAAATCGACCATTATTAACACTTTTCTATGAAACAGACGCTTAAATTGATAATTATCCAAAATAATTGATAATTATCCAAAATAATTTTTCTAACAAACTATTTAATCCAAATAAAAACTTGCGAAAAATATTTTCTTACAACACGAAACACAAAATCATCCGCCATCTGCTCAACTACCGACACGGGTACCAATTTAAGAAAGTTAGGTCGTACCCATAGGCTACAAATGTGGCCTCTCTTAATTTAAATAGTATTCACAGAAGCTCTGTAAATCCAGTGTATCTAGTCTCCCGTAAGGATAAAGTGTCCTCAGTTTCCCCTATATAACATTACGCACCTTAAAGAATCTATGTACAAAATTTCAAGACTATATCATGAAAAGTCATCAAGTTGTAAGCTTGTTAGATAAGTTAGTACCTGGTTGTCCGTTCAAAAACATGCTCACTTCGCGGCTGGGCGCACAATCCGTGCCTCCCCTTGTCGTATATTCATTGATAATAGTTTGGCAATAGGTAACTAAGCGGTTAAATGGTGATACAATTTTAAAAAATGGAACAAAATAAAACATTGTGTAAAAATTATTTGAATCGATTCAGTTGCTTATTCTGAACAAACTACATAATATACCTATTCAGGTTTTGCATAAACTAAAAATAATTAATGTTGTAGGTACCTATACATAAAACGAACACCAAACAATTTCTGAGCTTTGTGTAGGTACCTACCTGATAATTTAACAAAATATAATATAGGTAATACACAGTAAATGTGTTACTAAGAAGGTAATACCTGCAGGTACCCACGTTCAACCGCACAAACGTTAGGTAGTTACTTAGTCACAAGTATTATCATAATATCAATATACTCGTACCATTGATGTGCAGTTGCCTGTAGTAGGTACATACTCCATTTTCTACACAGCCTACATAAATGTTTAACCATAGTCCATAATAATTTGACAATAGGTAGGTAAACCAAGAAAGCCGGTATGTACCTACTTACTTTTATAACAGCTGAACATTTAACCACTAGGCAAGTAGAGGCATTATTTTCCTTTGAAAAAAAAAATTGCGTAAACTACGTTTCTACGCTTTCTTCCCATTTTGTTTATTTATATTAAGTACTTATTACGTTGACGAACTATCAACACGTACCCGGCACACAGTTGGTAGCAAAACAAATACAGGGAAAGAGAAAAAATAATTTGTATTCAGTGTTTATTTAAACACATATGTAGGCATGTAGTATGCACACACACTAATGCGTTACATCCCCACGTCGCGCGTCGTCCTGCCCCGCGCTATCTCGCTCGCACGCATGTATTAAAATAAGAATTGTCCAGCAAGCAAACACAAGGTCAAGTTGCAACGCGTTAGATACCCCCGCCCCTGTACCCGCACCGTCCCGTCTCGCATATTTTTCGGTACCGAAATCGTATAAAGGTTAAATAACAATTTATCCAAACCTTTATTTATATGGGTACCGGTATAGCTCAACCTCTATTTTGAATCGGTACCGTTATATTTTTGAGGTATCTTAACCTTTAACCGTAACCGCTTTCAGTCCCTGCTTGTGATGAAATTATGAGTGTGGTTCGGTTAATACTTTGCGTGCTTTTTTTTATGTGGTAAAGTCATCAAATGAGTCCTCCCGCCCTGGGTGGGGCGGAAGGGACTGTCAGACTCTTACTGACTAAAATCCACCCGTGTTCCTTCCTACGCCCTTTACGTTCCGGGGCCACTGTATCCTGGGTTAACAAAAAACCCGCGACCCCAGCAGGCATTTAGCGCGAAACACGACGCGCCACCGACCCGGGCTTGGTCCTTGGTCGGACGGCGAGCTACCCATTACTCACCGTCCGCAAGCCCGCTCCGCCGCTGTGCCCTCTGCTAATCAGAGGGACACGCGTTGGAGCGTCCACATGACAGGCTATTTGCATACGGGCAAAGAGAGTTTTTGCCCGCATCCCAGGGTGCACCGGCCCGAAAAACTGGTCTTCTCCCCGTACGTATCCGAGAGGGAACTCCAGTCCACGGGCGCACGTGGAGGTTTCCTGGCATAGCACCCCAGTACTTAGTGCTATGATTTTTTTTTCCTGTCTGCCAAAAGGAGGGTTTTGTTCATACGTAATTGCACAACGCCATCTGTAGGTAAATACTCGTAGATAAAACGTGCGTACAAAGCGTGTTCTAACGCGGTTCGTGAATGGACGGCGGCATTTTGCGATTTAGTAATTTTATGTTATCTTCGAAACTATTTAACCAATTGACATACTTTTTTGTGAAAATCATATCTCTATGATGTTATTGTGATCATAATAATATTTTTTACGATAAGGTTTAGTGTTTTGTTGTGTAAAAAATCGTCCAAAGGCAAGTACATCGAAAAAAACTTTTTTTAACTCATAAAAGCTGCTATATCTGCTAAAATATAAAAGATAAAAATAGGGTGTCGCGGACTTTATTGTAGAACTATTCAAAGCGGACATTTTTGCCATACATTGTTTTCAATTATATACAACTGTTAAGGCAGCGCATGCTAATAACTGTGTTGGAAGAGCAATTTTTTTCCGCCCGGCTTGATAAAAATTGAGATATTTCGGCTAATATGCATGATATCTTTATATTTTATAGCCTATAGCACTCACGGATAATGTAGCTTTCTACCAATAAAACAATTTTTAAAATCGGTTCATTACTTCCGGAGATTACCCCCTACATACAAACTTACAAACTTACAAACTTACAAACAAATGTTACCTCTTTATAATATTAGTATAGAATAATAATAATATAATAATATTCCACAACTATCACACAACGCCATCTAGTCCCAAGCTAAGCAGAGCTTGTGTTATGGGTACTAGACAACTGATAAACATACTTATATATTTCTAAATACATACATATTATAGATAAATCACACCCAGACACAGAACAAATGATCGTGCTCATCACACAAACATTTGTCCTGGGTGGGAATCGAACCCACGACCTGTGGCATAGCAGTCAGGGTCACTAACCACTAGACCAACAGGCCAGTCAAATACACTACTTAAAAGAAGGAATTAAGGACAAAGACTTAGTCGCCGTTAATATGGCCAAGACATTACTAGATGCCGCTGTTAAAGAAAGAAAAGACTACGAGGAGAAAATTAAAGAAGAAGAAAACTTAACTTAACTTAAACTTAAAACTTAAACTTAACTTACAAAAAATTATAGATAAAAAGAAAAATGCTTTGATTACTAACTTCTTCAAGAAATCATAATGTCTAAATATGTTCCTAACTTTTAATATTATTTGCATGATTGGATGTGTGTCATTTGCTTATTTAATAATAAAAAGGTGGTGATGGTTGGCTATGGGGATGGTGGAGGCCAATAATATTTTTTTTTTCAATTCCACATGAAACTTTTATTTTATGTTAGTTCAGATGGTCAGTAAAAGTCAGTTTTTTTAGATTTCTGGTCAGTAAAATCAGTATTTTTGAACACTGAACCTGTTTCGACCCCTGTTTGTGTAATTGATAACATTAATACTTCTTTTCTAAGGCTTTTAGTCACAACTTTCATAAAGTGAACCATAGATAGCAGGGGTTGTGGTGGGGGGCTTTGATGAAACATGGTACTTATAATTGTATAACTATATAGTCTAATTTTAGTAAAGACTAAACGCAGAGGTTTAGTCTTTACTAAAATTATATGTAACTTGAATAATCTATGGTTAATTATTAAATATATTACGAACTAAACGCAGCCGGAACAAACTAAAAACGGTACAGCTACAGACAAGCAATCCTGCTAGCCTAACACTTGCCCATCGCATAATATTAGCGTAGTAACGTTCTCCAAGTCGAGCCCTTGAGCACGAGATGTTGCGTGCGCAAGACTCGTTTCAGGTAAACGCATTATGATGAGTTCTACACTCGCATTCTAAACTCGTACTTAGAACACGCTAAAGTGGCGGGAACTTGGTACATGGTGAAAAACAAATCGTTAGCCTTATGTTTGTGTACTGTGTTATCATTTTTTATTATTGATTCATAGCTTGAGGGCGGAAACATAGTTTGGGTTTTCATATTCATAGTTTGGATTTACAATTGTATGTATGTTTTTTCGTAGTGAGGCTAATAATTTGTTATTTTCTTTATCGGACCAACATCAATAAGTGATTCAATTGTTTTTTCTAATGTGCGTAGATTACCGGATACTAGAGCCGACTACTGACGCAATACCGACGCCCGACCGGGCGTTACTAGCCAAACTGGAGGAAGAGAATAGACGGATCGAGGCGGACGCCAAGTGCCCCTCGCTGACCACTGTGCACAGCCGCAAGAGTTCCGATACTTCACAAGTATCTTTAGCGTCGGGTAAGTTTATTTTACACTATTACTACTTTACACCGCCCCATTTATGTAGTAATCGCAAGAGCAATAGCTGATCATGAAGTCCTGGGTCTGATTCCCAGGTTCGGCTAAGCGCTATTCGATTTTCTGAATGTGTGCTCTGTTTGATTGTAATAAAGCTCGCTTTCCTCCCTCAAGCTTTCTTATAACCTTCAAACAAGATTCACATGTTCAGATTTGGTGTAGTTTTCAACCAAGCATCATTGACAAAAATACTGAACCTCCGTTTGTGCCGAAAACCGAAAAAAAATTGCGAACCCTTCGCCCAAGACAACCTAATAAACTGACGAAAAATGCTGCCTGCAGTTCCGAATGATTTAAAAGCCATTAATATCATGCATACAGTCGCCATCAAAACCTTTATGCTAAACTGGGTGTTTACAAACAAGACACTAGCAATAGCTTATACTAATTCAAACCTTAAATACACTAGGGTAAAGTCTAGATTACAATAACAAATTATCCCCTGAATTGCTTGCTAAATTATGTGCACTGAGCTTTACATTGTAATGAATGAACATATTTTTGTGACCTACTTCTTTAAGACAATTGATAAAAACTGTTAACTCTCACGACCTGTAATCCGCCAGTTGCATAAGTAACAGTAATAGTTTGCTTTACCTTGTTTAGTTTTGCTGAACGCAACATTATCTGTGACACTCGTAGAACTCGTTCTGAAACTTGATTTGTTCAAGTGATGAGCATAGTCTATAAATAATAATATTTAAGTAGTTCCTATGATATATCAGCAAACTTTTTATTTTTCTGTAAATCTACAAAATTTTTGGACCTTATTATTTCAGTCAAATACTAAAGTTGAAATTGAAGTCCTAAACTGGTTCCTAGACTGGTGCACAACTGTCAAATTTTTATCTCTTATCAGTAAGTAACTAGAAGTGATAACACAGATATGTACTATAACTCATACATTTTGTAAATACAGTGTTTCATAAAAATGAACGAACCAAATAATTTATATGATGAAACTAAAACTGTGCTCGAATTTTACATAAGAGGAGTTCTAGAAAACTTGTCATTAGGTACGTTGTTATCTAAACGAGTGTGTAATGCAAATGTAGCCTAAATATGTGACGCATTCACTAAGAATAGACAATTTTGAAATAAGAACGACTCACTTTCAAACCTTTTTTGCTTGTAGAAAAAGGTTGTCTTTTCTCTGAATCTAGGTTGATATCTATAATATAATTAATTCTTAATGGCGACAAATTGTTTTAGTTTTAGCTTTCATTGTTAAATGTCACGTGAAACTTATTCAGTGCACAGTCATATTATTAGGTACAGGTGTACTGTTGCACCTGATCTTAGCATAAACACTAAGATAAGCTGCCATAATGAAACTCTGATTTATTCAATAATATAAAGGGTACACTTGTTATTTACATTTTCTTCATACGTCATCTTCAATTTATGATGGGCAATACTAAACTTATATTCTTCTGTCATATAAATAGTCTTTGAATTTTAATATGCTTAGTTGTTTACCCTTTTAAATAAAGATATTTATAGTTGTTCTCTAGTGATCTAAAATATTATTAAATTTTTGTAGTAAATGGAAGATTTCTTTCACATTTTTTAAAGATTTGCTTCGTTTTGTATTCAGCCGATTCAGCTCTATGAAAGATGCTGAAACTTAGTGAAATCATCTGAATTTTGATTTGAGAACGTTGTACGACATAAAATGTCCTATAAAGAACATTTTCTCATAGAAACTGAACTATTTGCCCACAGCGACAAGTTCAAGCCATGAGCCAGAAGCACGAGTCAGTACCAGCGGCAATGGTGAAGAGGACTTGTGGAGTCTGTGGGGTCGCATCCTCAGCAACTGGGAGACCGAGTGGAAGCGACGCAACCAGTTCGTACGCGATCTGGTGCGTCAAGGAGTGCCGCACCACTTCAGAGGCATCGTATGGCAACTCCTGGCTGGAGTCGACACTTCCCCTGAAAAGAAACTCTACGCTTCGTATATAAAAGTGAGTTGCAATAGCAGATATACTGACTCATTACAAATAGTTAAACATCTGTTGAACACTTGTCAGCATACAGGGTGACTTTTTTACCACCGTCCAAAATTTTTCTAGGCTTTAGGTATCAATCACTAAGCCCATTTTTGAAAAAAAGTGTGGTCACTAAGCTAAACGTTAATAATACACTTGTCGACGCTTGAAATGGGCAGAGTTCACCCCGCTTACCCCCCACCCGGCCCCGCTACACCTGAGCGACACATCACAGCGCGGTGTCCAGATTCATCAACTTTTTATAGATAACATTGAGACGTGATATCAAACATATCGATGTTTGTCACGTGTTCAATGATTTTCGGCAAAGATTAACATATTCAAATTTGGATGGTGACTACAAAATCACCCTGTATAATAGATATTTTACGATCACTCAGCAAACCACTTCAAACTTTCACTTAATTCTTTGTTCCAGGCGAAATCTGCATGCGAAAAGGTGATACGTCGCGACATAGCTCGGACGTACCCCGAACATGACTTCTTCAAAGAGAAGGATGGTCTTGGACAGGAGTCTTTGTTTAACGTGATGAAAGCTTATTCATTACATGATCGGGAAGTCGGGTACTGCCAAGGCTCTGGCTTTATCGTTGGCTTATTACTTATGCAGGTAAGTTACCATTGCATACATTAACCTACACTTTTTTCCCTTGGGAGTAGACGCGGACTACAGAACGCGACCTATAACTATCGTTTTATCCAAACAGTAAAATGGAATTACTAAGACTCCGCTGCACAGTATTTTATTTTGTCTCAAAATGACCACCTCCCTGATTATTGGTGAATCAGATAGAGCTTTTTATTCTAATTGTAAGAGTAAAACTCCCACGAATCTATTGTAACTAGTTTAGGAGATATCTACGGGTAAAACTTTTTACCCATATTTTGAAAAAACTAATAAAAAAATATTTAAAAAATTATTTTATCTAAAGTTTACCAGTTGTTTTATTTTTGTAACTACATTTTAAAAGATCTTGTTTTTATCTATGTTATGAGTCCTTTATGGCTGCTCTAGACCTCGTAGGAACCGAGAAATCAGCGATTTTGTAATTTTCGTTTTTATTTTTTTTTTGCCGATTTTCCTCAATATTAGAATCTGCAATTTGCTTTAAAATAGAGCTAATAAAGGAGACTACCAACACTAAAAAAAACCACAATTAATTCCGTGGAACTTCGGAATATTAAGATTTACCCGAACTTACCCGAACCCGGGTAATTACCCGCAAATTTTTAGTGTGGTAATTTTTTTAAATTAACATAGGTTGTTGGGTACATCTACGAGAACTGCTTGTATTTGTGTTTTTGGTTAGTTATACAACTAATTTTGTCCAGTGATAGGTAATGCGGTGCGGGAAGGAGTCCACCCTCGAAAGGCAATCGCTGAAATTCGTACATGCTTAGTACTCTGGAGGGCACGGGGGTGAGGCACTATGGAGCCGTCAAAGACTCATAGTGCCACTTTGCCTCAGCACGGCTTGACCCACCGTGCTGAGGGATGTTACTCCGAACTCCGATCGGATGACTTAATGCAATGAGGGCGCCAACCCTCATGTTAGTCGGCAAGTGGCAAGTGAAGCTACGGATTGCGCCGTAGCCGGTCCTTCACATGCTCCGGAAGAGATAGGCGGAAACCTCTCGCGCCCGGCATTGGTTGCGGCCATGCTGCGGTGCGAGACGGAGTGGGAAGCGGTCTGCTCCTTCTGCGAGGCAGTAATGCTCGTGAAGGAGGAGGCGGAGAATTCAAATATTTTGAAAGAGTTAATGACATCAAACATACCCTTTCGGATTTAGTTAGATCCGTTGGCCTACCCAACCGTCCATTCATTTTTTTAATCTCTTCAATAAAAATATTAAAAGCATGTAATCTTGTTCATGGAGGATCTGGGTCTTGGTGTACTCCTCGTATACTTGCGGTCTCTTCCGGAGCATGTGAAGGACCGGCTACGGCGCAATCCGTAGCTTCACTTGCCACTCGCCGACTAACATGAGGGTTGGCGCCCTCATTGCATTAAGTCATCCGATCGGAGTTCGGAGTAACATCCCTCAGCACGGTGGGTCAAGCCGTGCTGAGGCAAAGTGGCACTATGAGTCTTTGACGGCTCCATAGTGCCTCACCCCCGTGCCCTCCAGAGTACTAAGCATGTACGAATTTCAGCGATTGCCTTTCGAGGGTGGACTCCTTCCCGCACCGCATTACCTATCACTGGACAAAATTAGTTGTATAACTAACCAAAACACAAATACAAGCAGTTCTCGTAGATGTACCCAACAACCTAAGTTAATTTAAAAAAATTACCACACTAAAAATTTGCGGGTAATTACCCGGGTTCGGGTAAGTTCGGGTAAATCTTAATATTTCCGAAGTTCCACGGAATTAATTGTTGTTTTTTTTAGTGTTGGTAGTCTCCTTTATTAGCTCTATTTTAAAGCAAATTGCAGATTCTAATATTGAGGAAAATCGGCAAAAAAAATAAAAACGAAAATTACAAAATCGCTGATTTCTCGGTTCCTACGAGGTCTAGAGCAGCCATAAAGGACTCATAACATAGATAAAAACAAGATCTTTTAAAATGTAGTTACAAAAATAAAACAACTGGTAAACTTTAGATGAAATAATTTTTTAAATATTTTTTTATTAGTTTTTTCAAAATATGGGTAAAAAGTTTTACCCGTAGATATCTCCTAAACTAGTTACAATAGATTCGTGGGAGTTTTACTCTTACAATTAGAATAAAAAGCTCTATCTGATTCACCAATAATCAGGGAGGTGGTCATTTTGAGACAAAATAAAATACTGTGCGCTGTTCACCCGTCTGTCACCAGGCTCGCATAAAATGATAGTTAGACACTTGAAAACATTTCACAGAGAGGAGGCCTGTGTCCCCGCAGTCGGAACATTTATAGGCTGATGATGAGTTCCATTATGCACCTCCTTTCGTCCCCAACCTGCACCTTCCAGGATTTCAACGGGGAAATGTCTGTCATTTCTGTCTGTGACATGCCTGTGAAATATATGTCTCGTTTAAATCCTGGCTATGCGGGTAGCTACGTATTGGTCGGTCGACACGCAAAGAAGAAGTTGTTTGAATAGAAGTTAGGCAATTGTTTGGTCAACAGTGAAAGTAATTTTAACAAACTACAAACATCGTGGGTACCTATGGGTTGTCATACAAGCACGCCAGTTGCGAATACCACAAACCCAAATTTTCTTAAAAACCTATATCATTATTCTCTCAAAACAGATGCCGGAAGAAGAAGCCTTCGCAGTGTTAGTAAAGATAATGCAACAGCACCGCATGCGTGACATGTTCAAACCGAGCATGGCAGAGCTGGGCCTCTGCATGTTTCAGCTGGAGAACCTTGTGCAAGAGCTGCTGCCTGACTTGCACGTGCACTTCCAATCACAGGTACAAACCTCTTTATTTCATACAGGGGCCGTATTACAACGTCTTAAGACCAAGCTTATTTCAGTGAGTGAACGAGATGGCGCTAGATGACTTTTATAGCTCTGTCACTTTCACTCGCCAGAACAAGCCTGGTTAAGACGTTGTAATATATGTCCAGTCTTGGTGTTTTTGTATGTAAATGTTTGCAAAACGCGTCCACGATACAAGAAATTCATAAAGCGAGATAAGGTTTGAAAAATGCATAAGTTTAGATGGATGGATCGTTCTGAGTTGATCGAGTAATAAATGCTGGATCATATCCGAACGGATTTGGATTAATCTTGTCACGGAGGTAGATTATGATCAGACTAACACATAGGATATTTTTTAACCTAGCAGTATAATCCTCTGGGACGCGGGTGAAGCATAAATACAGTAAATACGTGTTAGATCCATGTTAAGATCTGTTAATCTTTTTTTACTGCGTTCTTGTATATAGGTCCTGCCCCGGTTACATGAGACGTAACATAACTGACAAATGCGACACAGGCCGATCTTCCGGCTTAAGCCGCGCTTGCCGAAGTTGGTCTGTGAATGGGTCACTTTCCGTCATACCGAGTTTCCTCCGTGCCTCAGAAATCGCGTAAAGCTGTTGTTCCCTGCTGTCATTTGTAGATCTTTGACAGTCATTACTGTTAATCAGAAGCTCTAAAGTCTGACGACCAGTCTTACCATGGGGTATCGTATTACCCAGTTACTGTGTTAATACTGATAGTTGCATGCTGCTGTTTTGACTGGAAGCCAACCCCAATATAGTTGGGAAAAGGCTAGGCAGACGATGAATCGACAAACGTAGGGTGAAACACTCAGGCAGAGGGGCGAAGATCTTCGCAAGGAGACCGGTAACAACTTGATAAGAGTGAAGAGTGAGTGATATGATGCTGAAAATGATAGAAAATAAATGTTTGTTTTCAGAGTTTCAACACATCCCTGTATGCCAGTAGTTGGTTCCTAACCTTATTCACTACAACGCTAACATTGCCGCTTGCTTGCCGAATCATGGACGTGTTCCTATCCGAAGGAATTGAAATAGTATTCAAGGTAGCCCTCGCTTTGCTGACATTGGGCAAGAATGATCTGCTCTCGCTGGATATGGAAAGTATATTGAAGGTCAGTTCAGAAACGGTTTTATTTTTACTTTGAAATAATATAACCACTGCACGGTATTGATTGGCATCACGACAGTTATTTTTTGAGGGTTACGTATTACATATAGAATCAATTTGTGGTCCGTCTGTCTGTCAAAACAACTTTATCTCAGGAACGCGCTAAATGTTTCTCAAATGGTGTTTATTTGTTGAGTATGTTGTTATTAAAAAACAGTAACTAAGTCAGAAAACCTAAATATTTTTAATTTACTGTTGTCGACCATGTTTTAACAGTTCATAAACGGTACGTCGAGTATTAACACGCGTTGAATTAAATCACATACAGAATCCTGAACCTCTAGATGAGACTACTGGTCTTTTCCTTTGGCTTATAAAATTACAGAATTTATATTTATGTGACCAAGTCATAGGTTAGTCCGCCCTGTAAGACAAGCATCCGCTGATTGAACAACGTTTTAATGAGATAAGAACCCGTTAGGGCGTTAGACAATCGAACGTTGACAGTTGCCCGGTCTTAACTGTTCATCGGTCGACAATCAGTATCGGGTTGATCAACAGTCATATTTAACTGTTGATCAGCGTCTAATAATTCAAATCATTCATGAAATTGTCTAAAGGCAATTATATTAATTGTATAATTGATCAGAATCGGCGAATATAACTCTCCCTAATAGTCTTACTTCGTATCATCAAATTAATATCTGAATTCACCAAACATACATAGAACCAGGAATGTTCAAAGAAAGAATGCTATGTATCTTTTACAATAAAATAATTGTAATGAATTAGAATAGAACGTGAATTTCTGGTACGGATTGACCTTTAAAAGCACCATCTACATAACTCTTATTTACAGTACATACAAAAAGAACTGCCGTCGAAAGCAGAAGCTGATCAAGATGTGTTCATGAACCTCGCATATTCTATCAAAGTCAACCCAAAGAAGATGAAAAAGCTCGAGAAAGAATATACAGTTATCAAAACTAAAGAGCAAAGTGATATAGCGGTGCTGAGGGTAAGAAAACATTATTCAGTTTGAGGGTTTGTGGAATGTCTGCGTGGCCTTCTTTAGGCTTGAGCTTATGGTCTAACAAATTACTAATCACACATTTCATCACCGGAACATCCAAAATAATTTGAAAAAAAATTATTGGTTATGAAAAGTTCAAGAATGTGCATGTTTTTTTATTAATTTTACCCTTGTAACAACTGAATGTCTATATTCTTGGAAACATGGTATTTATTGTAGTGCCTGCGTCAGGAAAATCGTCTATTGAAACAACGAGTAGAACTGCTCGAAAAGGAGAGCTCGGGATTGGCTGAGAGGCTTGTAAGGGGTCAAGTGGATCTGGCGGAGGGAGAGGAGGAAACCTTCGCTCTCGCCCGAGAGGTCCAAGCTCTGAGGAGAGCCAACGTCGATGCACAACAACGGCTGGCCGTTGCTCAAGACGAGATCAGGTCACTCGAGATGACCATTGCTGAGGTGAGTAATATTGAACAATCGAGTAATGATTAAATGTTGTAGTCATTTTGGCCTAAAAACGTCTTCTTATTTAGTATAGTGTTTGAACGATAAGAATTGCAGCGTTATTATCGTTTCGGATCTATCTCGGAAAATTCGCTGTAATTTTCTCGCTAGCAGGACGTCCTGCTTGTGAAAGGTGTGTTCCTAGTCTCCCATTTGAACATACATTTTTCGATAGCTTTGTTGTTTGTACAATGACTGACCTAACTTGTGACATCATTTACTGACTACTCACCGTTTACATAACTGCTTAACTAGCGAAACATTTGCAATAAAAATTGAGTTTTAACACCTTTATTTCGTGTTGTATCGTATTAATAGTCCTTCTATTTTGACCACAGCAGCCAATCTCAGCAGAGATTGTGCGCAGGCACAGGTTCATTCTGTTCCTTTACGTCGTTTTATACAGTGTTTGGTTTCCGATTACCTATACTTGAAGGGGATATTATAGACTCCTTTTAATCGACAAAACTGCTTAAAAAATACTCTCCCAACATCTCGCGAATGGTGGCCATTTCAGTTTTTTGATCGGTCGTAGTGGGGTATGTAAATAAAATGTAAAAATCTTTGAATCCAAGAGGCCTTTTTTTGTGGTAAAATCATCAAATTTTGACTAAAATCCTTGGTGTCCTTCGGTAGCCCTTTGTCTGTGTTACAAGTCTGACAGTCCCTCCGGGGTGAGAGGTCAAAATCCACGGTGTCCTTCTGTAGCCCTTTGTGTACCGGAGTTGCGGTATACGTATGTCGTAGAGTGATTATTTTGATAACATTTTGTAAACTGCAAAAACCCAAGCAAAATTCATGGGTACTTTTAGAGCTAGAGTAAAAAACAACCAAAAAACAACTATGTGGTTCTCCATGTTTTTTGGTTCTTTCCACTTATTATTTAGAAAACTTTAGTAAGTTTTTCAGAAGCCTCAACGTTTACCTTCACAATAAAGACATGTGTATGTATGTAGGTCTCTTGTATTCGAAGATTTTTGAAATGTTTTTGTAAAATTTAAAATTTTGTTGTACGTACCACAGTTCGACCGATCAAAAAAGCTGGAAATTGATTAAAAACGCAGAGTTAATAACTTCATCCGTGCATCTCTGGCTCGAGGCAACCTATTTCCCTCTATCTTCTATTAGTTAAAATCTTTTGTCTCATGACATCTCGACATGATTTTATACGAATGTTGCGACAGTAAATAAAAAAGAAAACTACTGACCTAATAATATACATCCTGCTTTTAGAACAACTCCCGACAGTCGTCCCTAGAAGGCGTAGAGGGTGCCGGTACTCAGAAAGGCGAAGAGTTGGCCCGTTGTCTTCAAAGGGAGTTGGTTCGCGCAAGACTCCACGCGGCCGAACGTGAAGCCGCTGAGAGGGAACTGACTGCCCGCATTGCTGAACTGGAGAATGAGAACAAGAGTCTTAGGAGGCAGCGTGTTGATAATAATGTGGCTCATTTGCAGGTAATCATGCTAAAAATTGATGTACTAGTTTGAAAAGTTGAAAATGACGGCACAGTTGGCGTAGTGGCTGACCGTTCGACTGCTGTGCAACGTGTTGCGCGTTCGATCCCCGCACGAAACAAATATTTGTATGATCTGCTAATAGTTGTTCCGGGTTTGGGAGTTTCTGTATTTGAGTTTCTTTGTTTGTAAACGCACCCACTATACACGAGAAATTCCTTGTGTGGGGCAAAGTTTTGTAAAAAAAAAAACAAGCATTTACCTTTTTTTATATAATTTAAAAATAGGTTTGCGTTTGACCACTATCTGGCCTGATAGTAGAATGAAGATGTTTCATTTGTTTTTCCGTGATCGTAGCGCTTGCAACAGTGCCACAATATCAGAAACAAAACGTGGGTCTAGGTAGGTCTCTCAGCGAGAAGGCGTGACACAGTTACCCAACACGCATGAAGTGCGTCTTGGTCGATGTTCTTTACCCTCTCGAGCCCCGAGAAAATTTTTTTGCCACCAAACCCTGACCGTATTTACTGCTGTACCTTTAACTGTCGGAACAACGCCCCTTTCTTTTTCCTACGCCTTCAAAAAGGGCGTCATAAAGTTGTAGGGTCAGCGTTGTCATTAATTTTTGCAGTTGTCTATAGGCTACAGTGACCGCTTTCCAAAAGGCAGGCCCTATGCTTGTATGTCAACTTTGTAATAAATAAAAAACTTTGTTTTGCCATGGTTGAGATTATGTCATGCTCACTCTAATGTCTCGCTGGCGGTGGCGCGTGTGTCGGATCATTTAGTTCCCTTCAAAATGGTTGAGCTGAGTGATGCTGATGCATGTGTCATGTTCGTGAACGGGCGCTGTCAGTCGTGACTGGTCATCTCTTAACTGCCACGGTCTATTTTAATTATTAAAAACTTTATTGTGAGTTGTCTTTTTATTTTACTATGGACACTATTATCTTGCCACATCGTTCTCACATAATGTACCATCTGATGATGAATGATGTAACAAAAATTTTTGTAATAGTTTTGGCGATTGAAAAAGAGTGTCCATGGAGTTTCTTGCTCATTCTTCTCCTAGGCGAGGAGCCACCAATCCTGAAAGCTCCGTGATCACGGATTCTAATATTTTTAATAAAAAATATAAGTTAACGTTTAGACGAACAAGATTTGCTTGGTCGGCGTGGATTTGATTGGCCGGAAATATTTTAATTAATTTTTTTTATTATTAAATTTCCATAATTTTTTTCCGTCATCACGGATTTTGATTAATCTTATATAGAATTGTGTGAAATATTCTGTTCAACAAGAAAAAATCCGGCCGACCAATGATTTTTAGCCGGAAAGGTCACGCATACCTATTTGAATGGTGTGATAAGGGGTAAAATTTATCCATTATCACGGAAACCCTTTTTTTTTTTTTAATTCACGCGTTTTTAATGTCACATTTATGATTATCTTGGTATGCGTGCTTACAAACTGCCGAAAGTATCGCGCATACCAAATTTTATTGTTTGAGTGAGGATCATACTATTATAGATTTCACTTACTTGATGACTTTTCTTTTAGTCTTTCTTCTACCTCTGGTCTCTTCTTCAAGTTTTTAACTATTTATTATACTAATTAATATGGAAAAGAGGAAATACAGGAAAATTTTTATTTGGGTTGATTATATAAGAAATGAAGAAAAAAAAAAATTACCTATATTAAAAATGTTGATACAAAAAATATGTTCAATTCAAGTTTATTAATTAATAATTATCTACATCATTATCATCAAAATTATCATTTCTCTCTTCTTCTGATTCTTCGTTTCTTCCTCATTCTGTTGGCAACTTAATATTTCCTCAACCTTTAACGGTGCTGATGGGCCAATGTACCACAATGGTTCGAGTTTACTGGATTCATTTACTTGCCATCCACATTCTGTTGGATCATATAATGTACAAATGGGTTCAGTAGCATTTTGCCACATTGCGTTTACAAAAATGGTGCGTAATATTTTTTGCGTTAAAGTTTTCCAGCATGGTGGAATATTATTTGAATTGAAATTTATCATACCTTTGTAAAATTTTTATTTGTCGGTTGTACTTGCAAAAATTTTTAAAAATAATTCAAAGTCGCGTCGTCTTTCGCAAACGCCTCAAGGAGCAAACTAACGGAGTTCCGTAGGTCCCGTAGGTCTAAGCGTCTATTGAATTTATAGGACTGTATAAGTAGGTCACAACGGCCCAGAAACGCAAAGGGCATTTAAAGAAACAGGGTACATTTTTAGTCAGAATGAGTATGGCAGTCCTTTTCGCTCTGCCCAGGGGCTGGAGGACTTACTAGATGATTTTACCTAAAAAAAAAGACAAAAAAAAACATATTCCATTTACGGTTTTAATATACGAACAGAAGAAAATATAAAAGGGACTTTATCAAATAAAACACATTTTTACTACCTACCTGTAGCGTTATAGTTTTAATTTGTTTCCTCGACATAATAATAAAAGCGGAGAGTTAAAATTTGGTATGCGCGATACTTTCGGCAGTTTGTAAGCACGCATACCAAGATAATCATAAATGTGACATTAAAACGCGTGAATTAAAAGAAAAAAAAAAGGATTCCGTGATAATGGATAAATTTTACCCCTTATCACACCATTCAAATAGGTATGCGTGACCTTTCCGGCTAAAAATCATTGGTCGGCCGGATTTTTTCTTGTTGAACAGAATATTTCACACAATTCTATATAAGATTAATCAAAATCCGTGATGACGGAAAAAAATTATGGAAATTTAATAATAAAAAAATTTAATTAAAATATTTCCGGCCAATCAAATCCACGCCGACCAAGCAAATCTTGTTCGTCTAAACGTTAACTTATATTTTTTATTAAAAATATTAGAATCCGTGATCACGGAGCTTTCAGGATTGGTGCCTCCTGGGCTATCCATAGAGATCTACACCTTGGAATGAGCACCTACGGTACTTTCACAGTTTTTATGTCTTGTGTCTGGGACCGTAGCACCATAACTATTTTTATACTTGTTTTATTTTGTCTCTTTGCAATTCATAAGTGCCTGTAAATGGCCTCGTTGAAATAAACGATTTGATTTTGATTTTGACTAATCTTGTTAAAATGAAATCTTTTTTTTTTAATCCTTACTAATATCGAAACTCGTCTAACATAAAAAGTACAGGACTGTCTCGATGAGATGTCTTAACATCCGTAAACATACTAAAACTTCGTCACAACATGTCCTTTGTCACATTATAGAATTCGTTTTACATTGCAATAATGTGACAAGGTTCCGTCCGAATATGACTAAAGTTTTAATTCAACCGTACGTAATACTTTGAAATATTTTCAGGACGAGCTAATTGCTGTGAAGCTACGTGAGGCTGAAGCTAATTTATCGTTGAAAGATCTGCGGCAACGCGTGACGGAGATATCTGAAGCGTGGCAGCGGCATCTACAAGTAAAACTCATTTATTATTTTATGTTCGGACTTGTACACAGAAAGAAACGTGTTGGGCCGTTATGTATAGTTTCCTAAGTGCAGATATTTTATCTATATCACGATAGCAATGTGTCGTCACCATTTTCCTGCCCTTATTCAAAATCAAAATCAAAATCAAATCGTTTATTTCAACTAGGCCAATTACAGGCACTTATGAATTGTCAAAAGACATAAAATAAAACAAGTATAAAAATAGTTATGGTGCTACGGTCCCAGACACAAGACATAAAAACTGTGAAAGTACCGTAGGTGCTCATTCCAAGGTGTAGATCTCTATGGAGAAGAATGAGCAAGAAACTCCATGGACACTCTTTTTCAATCGCCAAAATTATTACAAAAATTTTGTTACATCATTCATCATCAGATGGTACATTATGTGAGAATATTATTTTGGGTTCAACAAAGTTTTTTCATCTTGCTCACTTCTCTATAATTTTTTGTGGAATTTATGATATACATGTCATAAATTCCACAAATAATTATACAAATTCCAATATGTTGTAATATTGTGGGATTCTAAGCAGAAATAACAGATTTAAGGCCCATTCGCACACAACAGTGCCGACACGTTCCGTATCGGACCGTACCATTCCGTGACGTGCTATTCATCTTGTATAGGACGACGCTATGCAAACTAATCACTGACAGTGCCATTCAGTGATGCTCGTTCACTCTGATATTTATGAATAGCACGTCACGGAACGGTACGGAACGTGTCGGCACTGTTGTGTGCGGATAGGCCTTTATGGAGGAGTATGTCTCCATTCCATGTTACTAACTGTGTAGTATTGCATCGACGGTTTTCACGATAGTATATCGCAAGTACAAGATGTTATATATGAATTTTGAGCATAAAAGAAAGAAGGAAAATGGGTTTAAAATATTGCACGTAATAGAAGCTGTTGGAAGCGGTTAGTCATCATCTTACTGTCCTTCATTGGCTGCTAATACTTGGGATCTGTTTTGTCATGCCATTTTTCCTTTGAAGACGCCTACCGTTCTTCTCACAATCCATGCATCTTTTCTTTGGTATTACGTACATACAATTGCTTTTCTTCGGTACAAAGACAAACTAATTTAAGATAAATAAATTTAGGAGCACAGACAAGACGTTCCAGCTACGCCAGTGCAGTCCAACGTGGTGTCCGATATAATGGCGACGCCTAAGAAATTGCTGCGCGCTTGGGAAGGCCGGTCCGCTGACATGCAAAAGTTGGACGAGGAACTTATGACCACTAGGATAAGGGAAGTCGAGGCGCTCACTGAACTCAAGGAGTTAAGACTGAAGGTAAGACAACAGAAGGTTTTTTTAAGTCTGAATTTTATAATGCGTTTTCAAATGAGCGAAGTGGATTAAAAGATGCTAGCCGTTTACTACGAATCTAGACGTCAATGCGCCATGACCACTTCTACTTCAGGTTGTTTTTATATTAACATTCCATAAGTCAAGCACAATGTTAATGATGATTGATGTTAAGATATCAGGAAGAGTTTAGATCCTTGCCGCGGCCGTCGTATTAGAAAAAGGGGTGCAAATGGCAAACTAATGGTTGGAACGGCTTTGTTGCAAATTAAATGGGGATGGCAACTGGGGAACTAATGGCGCTAGTATAGCTTGTTCCAAGCATCGTCATTGGTTCAAATCAGTTCAAATCTTAAACGTTCTTCAAATTAGGACTATTCTATGGTGGCGCCATCTACAATATCTTTACGTTGCCAACCCCATTCTTTACAAATTTTGTTGTACAAGCAAAAAAGGGCGTAAAAATACATATTTAAATGACTAATAGGACATTACAGTCATGATGTTATATTGTCTAGGTAATGGAGCTAGAAACCCAGGTGCAAGTATCGACGAACCAGCTCCGTCGCCAAGACGAAGAATCTCGTCAACTGCGGGAGAACCTTGACGCCGCACTGCAACGCGAGAGGGCGCTGCAAACGCGCCAGAGGGAGTTCCAGCACAAGTACGCGGACTTGGAGAGCAAGGTGAGCATAAATGTTGGTAGACAAAAACTTTTTTATTTACATCACTTCATGGTGTCCATACGGTACGACCTTTAACATTTTAGCTTCTGTTATTCCTTTTTGTATGCTTATTAATGTGATTGCTTGAAATATGTAGGTCCATATTTTCTTACGGGGTTTTTCTTCACCAATGTCAATTATGTCAACTCTACGCATGAAAGGCAAAGTTTAACCTCTGGGTTGTCACATCTTTTTGTTAAATATATAAACTGCAAATATTTGAAAACCGTCCTAGCAAAGAAATCCTTCCAACTCGATAGGATTCTTACTTTTCTATATTGACAACCCGTATTTCGACTAAACCCTGACTTCGATGCATGCGAGTTTTTTGCAAGTTTAATTACATTGCGGCGTTTGTATGATCAAGTGAATTCATTGTCCGTTAAAAGTCTGCAATGTAGTCAAACATGCATGCAATTTCTTGCAGCGTGTAAATGGGCCTTAATAGTGGCTAACTGATACAAATAAGTGCGCATGGTTTTAAGGTACTACTAAGTATACGCTGTCGCTCGTGGCTAAATAATTAACCGCACAGGCCGATCTTCCGGGTTAAGCCGCGCTTGCCGAGGTTGGTCTGTGGATGGGTGACCATCTGACATAACGAGTTTCCTCCGTGCCTCGGGAAACACGTAAAGTTCCCAACTTTCATTTGTAGATCTTTGACGTCGATGCTCATCAATCTGACACCCAATCTTACCAAATGGTATCGTATTACCCAGTTACTGGGTTGTGGAGGTCCGATAGACAGTCGCTCCATGTAAAATACTGATATTCAGCTGCGTCTGGTTCGACTGGAACCTGACCCAAATATAATTGGGAAAACGCTAGGCAGATGATGAAGTACCTCACCCATGTGCACTGTTCGATTTATATAAATGTTGCCTCGTTTACATTCATTTCGTAATGTCATTGCATACATTACTCGTACTACATTATTGTTTATTTTCTTTTTTTATAAATTTTTAATAATCACTTAAGTTTGATCACTGATTTACTTTATCAGGCTAAGTACGACTCCATGCAAGCAAACATTCGAAACATGGAGGATGCTCAAAGAATAGCTGAGCTGGAAACAGAAGTGTCGGAATATAAATTAAAGGTAAGTAGTCTTATTGACATTGCTTTTAACGGTCAGCTCAGACCGAGACGTGACGCTGCGCGCACATTTCAATAGAGTTATTCAAAATCAGTGTTGCCAGTATGATTTCCCAAAAAAGTACGGTTGGCTTTCTGAAAAGGTACGGTTTTTAACTTCAAGGTACGGTTCAGTCGGGATACTTCTTCAAGAACTAGATCATTTTTTTTTCTTCTTCGAGTTGGCTGTCTGTGACCACCAGGGAAGAAAAAAAAAACTTTAAAAAAAGTACCGACTTAAAAAAACAAATACATTTTCAAAGACGTCATGAAGATTTTTTTGTTAAAAAGCTACTGAACCGATTTTCATGAAACTTGCAGTATTCCCAATACCTAGTACAACACAAAAAGAATAACGTAAATCGGACTTGTAGTTCCGGAGATATGCGAACACAAACATAAAAACATACATATACTTTTGAAAGGCACCTTTGTTCATACGCTGATATAGACTAACATAATTATACGAAAACTGGGCAGTTCTGGAAATATTACATACATACGGGTCGAATTGATAACCTCCTTTTATTATAAAATAAAAATAAATCACTAGTATAGAAAAGGTACGAAAAAGGTACGGTCTACACTGAGGTACGGTTGTGGTACGATTGTGTGACAAATAATACGGAAAACCGTACTTTTTGGTACGGTCTGGCAACGCTGTTCAAAATGTAACTCTATTTTCTACACGAAAAAATACACCTTTTGCAACGCAGCGCGACGTAGCGCGGCGCCGCGCTGCATTTTAATAGCGATTCAAAATCTGACTTTATTTACTACAAGAAGAGATAGAAAAGTATCGTTACGTCACGTCGCTTCACGTCGCGGTGTGAACTGACCGTAAAGAATGTAATCAACATCTATATACACTAGCCACTCATTTAGCCTCTGCACCAAACGCGCCATCAGTAAACTAAGAAATTGCATACGAATCGCATCATGGGTAAGCTATCTAAGTTGACAATTCTCCGACATTATGAAGTCGCCGCCTCCTGTTGATCATACAGATATACAGCAACATTTAATGAAAACATTAGTAACATCCCGTTACTTTCCAGAATGAAGTGATGGCAACTGAAGGCGAGCTGCGCAATAACATGGACGGCGACTCTGATAGAGTCCGTGAGTTGCAGGAGCAAGTCGCCGAACTGAAGGCTGAGGTATGCATCCATGCTAATTCCACGCCACTGCAACATACAAACACACACACACTGTAGCATTTAAAGGCACTTTGATCATAGAAAAGACGAGAAAGTGAGAAAATACCAATATGCATTTATTTGGAATTTAAAATACTACCTAATAACACCGCGTCTTGACGCTTTGCTTCTCTCTAACAAATTAAATTGAGAACGATACAACTACTGTTTGATTTGATTTTAACACGCTTTACACATGAATCAGACGATGAAATACAATAGCACACAATACTAACATGATGATCATGATTTTTTTAATGTAACCTTTCATGTTTGAGGAGCGCACTGTGTGGTCGATCACTCGCTATAACAACGCTTCAGTCATTGTAACGGCAACGCCGCTTTGTCTGTGGGAGTCACTTTGTACATTATTGTAAAATGCGATGGGAAAGAGAGCAACACTGCCGTCTAATGTTCACTGAGTCATCGACATTCGATTCGTACAAACAGTTATATGTATACACAAAACATCTATATGATTTGCTTAAAATTACTATTTCCATTCACGATGTTTTTGGACATAATCTTTCAAAGGTCCTTATTTCTCATATATTTTATTCACATATTTTCTTTTTCAATGTTTGATGAACCATGTTTAATGCAAACTTGCAAATGATTCTGTGATTGTAGCTTTATGCACTATAATCGCATCGTGGTCAATCAATTGGAAAGGAATCATTCACTATGTAAATTGTAATGAAAAATATTCGACACAATTAATTGTTGGTATTTGAAGCGTACCGCCGCAGCCGACCGAAATTAAGGTATATATTTATGTATTAGTGTTTGTATGTACAATGATGATGCGCTTTTATCAAAATGTCTGATACATTTTGTTTGGCACTGCACAGTTTCCGACACCCATCACCACTCCGGACACTGAGCCCTGGAAATGGGTCGAGTAAGTTCAATATCAAACACCTTACTGGCTAGTGTGTTAACAGGCTTACTCCAATCTAACAAACTGAACTACTCCTATTATTAAAACGACAAAATACTTGTTAAAACTCCTTTGGCCTTTAAAATGTATCGTCATCTTCGCACAGTTCAATAAATTGTGTCCTACAACCGCCGCCGTAGGTCTATGACCAATAAAAGTATTAAGATGCTTATAAATCTTAATAATATGCCTACAAAAAATGAGTACTAGTAGGTAAACTTAATTTATCCGTAGTTTTTTCCTTGTAGTCAGTAGATTTGTAAATAATAAATAAATATAAGTCATTTAACTTACTCAGATTTAAAAAGTTATCGTTTAAGTTGTAATAAGATGGATTTGGCAGGTGAACACACTAGACCCTTTTCCAATTTCTTTGTTTTATTAGTGTATGTAAGAATCGGGCGAAGACAGCCATCTAATGTGCTTCCTCAATGTCTATGCCTGGTTTATTATTTTGAAGCTAAAATAACTTGTTTAATCGTGTGGCTGGTCATGGCATTGTCAACTTGCTTGTTTTATGTTATGCGCTTGTGCATGCATGTGTTTGTGTTGTTCATGCTGTGTATTTCTGTTTGTTCCTACCCACGTACATAAATTGTGTTCACCGTAACATTAACGATGTACATAAATGTCATAGTTTAAACTTGTAAACTCAATCCTAAAAGACTCGTGTCCAAATCATAAGAGGAAGTAAGGAAGTCGGAAATGTGATGGTTGATATTTGATTTTTCAGATTATGTTTATATACAGGGTAAATTTTGACAGGGCGTGGATGGCCAAATCAGACTCTATGAGTGCGTTACGCTGTGGAGTTAAGGTTGAAATTGTTATGTGTAATTTTGGAAAGACGCTTCGATTCTGCGCTAGTATAAATTGACCCTAAGTTTTCATAAAAATCGGCCTCCATACTCTTTTAAGCATTTTTCGCTATTTCTCATAGTTTTGGATTTAGCCGCCCAGTCGGCAAATCCACTCTGTAGGGCTTAAAACTAAAACTACAAATATTTATTTATTCACAATAGATACACTCATTGTTAATTAATAATAGTGATGATGAGTGAATAAAACTATCCACTGTCCAATTACTGACACGTACAAAAGGACAAGGAAAAAAATCTATACTTAACAATTATTGTAAAACAAATATTTTCCGCACCTTCTCATTTTGAAGGCTCAGATTTTAGCCGCTAAATAACCTCCAATAAAAATATTTAAAACCAGTATCTTCAAAATCTGGCTGTCTGGAAAACCTTTTAATTTTAGGCATGAGAGCACTTTGTTGAAATTTGAAATCACCTGATTAGTAGTTATCTGTGGCATAGTTTGTAAAAAAGCACGCGTGTTGGTAGGTAAACCTAAAAGTGGTGCCGATAAAGCCGCTTTTCGAGCAAATATTGTGTTGAAAATATAATATTTTTTCTTCAGCATGTTTATATCAACAGGTCTACACGGTGGCTCTATTCATTACTTGTGCGTAATATGGTTACAGGTCATGAGGCTAGAGGCTTGGAAGTCGCGGGCTTTGGGGCACACGGAAATTAGCCGCGCCGTGTCCTTCGAAGACGATTTGGAAGAGGACGAGAAACTTAAACTAATTCTACGACGTGAATCTTCGACATCACTTGATCTCTCAGCGATGTCGCGAAAACCCACGTAACGAATGCTAACTACTTTATTGTAATCGTTGCCCCTGCTTACTGTTCTGTACTCATTATTTATCAACACAATTTAGTTTGTGATTTCTTCCTATCTTGGTCTTCTATTTACTGTTCTGTAAGTGTAAGACATATAGAACAGTCCTTTGTTCGTTCTTCCTTTATATTCGCTTGAAGTAACAGGGTTCGTTGTTTCTTGTACCCCCAACATCAACAGTTAGTAATAGCTACCACTGACCGCGAAGTTCTCAATATGGTGATATGTTATTATATTTTACAGTAGTTGTGCTAGACATCTCTTGGAGCGATTGTAATAGACGAAAAATAGTGAATATAGCTATACCTAGATCAAAATACATTCAATAATCTAGATTGCTTAGAGTTCCATAGAGTCCACTTGTCCAGTCTCGTGATGCCAACTACATCGTACGCGGTGGGACATCAAGATAGCGGGTGTACTTTTTAGATACCGTTTGTATTCTTCATTAAACGTATTCAAAAAATAATATCCTTCATTTTGGTACACTCACATTGATGCACATTATTATTAGTAATAGTAGGAATAATTTATAATATGGTTGTAGTTGAGACATACAGGTAGGTAGTTTTAATATAAGACATAGTTGTATTTTATAGTCTATTGATTACTGAGTAGAAAATTACTTCGACTGGCCTGTTGGTCTAGTGCAACGACGATATAATACTAGACTCCGCATGCACGATCTAAAGAACACAAACTATTCTGCCAAGTTGCTGAGGTACTACGTCAGCGAGGGGGACGGGGTACTGCGTTGTGATTGGCTAACTCAAGGTCTGTGCTGTCTCAACGTATGTTTACGGCTCACAGGATTGGTCGAAATGAGACGAATATAAGACTTTTTTGCCTAATGTGTTGGCAGACATCGGTCGCCTGTTATTACGAGTCTAGTATTATATCGTCGTTGGTCTAGTGGTTAGTGACCCTGACTGCTATGCCGGAGGTCGTGGGTTCGATTCCCACCCAGGACAAATGTTTGTGTGATGAGCATGATCATTTGTTCCGTGTCTGGGTGTAATTTATCTATAATATGTATGTATTTAGAAATATATAAGTATGTTTATCAGTTGCCTAGTACCCATAACACAAGCTCTGCTTAGCTTGGGACTAGATAGCGTTGTGTGATAGTTGTGGAATATTCATTTATTTTATTTAATTCTTAAAGGAACATGACGTGGTAAAATTATCAGTTAACATTTAAACTTTTTAATTAATCCACGTAACATTATCTTTCATGCAAACTGGTCGCTTTGATCTGGAGAACGTTAACCAAGACCACTACTCAACACTTAAAAAAAATAGAATACGTTTCATACTCTTGCAAAATAATATCGATTAAAAGTTAATTGTAATCAAAAGTTACGTGATATCTTCTCGTCGAGAATCCCACAGTGTCACAAGACGAGGGTGTTCGACCAGTGTGTGTTGCCAGTGATGACATATGGCTCTGAAACGTGGTCTTTGACTGCTGGCCTCTTAGAGAATCTAAGAGTCACTCAACGAGCATTGGAAAGAGCTATGCTTGGAGTTTCTTTGCGGGATAAAATCCGGAACATGGATATTCGGCGAAGAACCAGAGTCACCGACATAGCTCATAAAATTTGCAAGTTGAATTGGCAATGGGCAGGCCACATCGCTCGTAGAACTGACAACCGATGGGGCAGAAAAGTTCTCGAGTGGCGACCACGGACCGGAAAACGCAGCGTAGGCAGGCCTCCCACTAGGTGGACCGACGACATCGTGAGGGTCGCGGGCAGCCGATGGATGGAAGTGGCGAATTGTCGTTCGGAGTGGCGGTCTAAGGGGGAGGCCTATGTTCAGCAGTGGACGTCTTCGGGCTGATGATGATGATGATGATGTAATCAAAATTTGTTAATACAAAAGCGGAACGGCCATCATAAATTTTATTACCATCAAAAAAAAATCTCAACGAAATTACCTGTTCCTGACGGCTCTGATCAATGCAAAATTGTTAGAACACGACTTTTAGACTCTGAAAGTGGTACAATAACTTAATAAGTCATTGAGAAACTAACATGGAACACTTGGAAAGCCAGCTTCAATAAGTAAACAACGCTGTTCCAATCAAAGTATTTCTAACATAGTTTATTTTGTAATAAAATCATGATATCAAACTTCCATTTTATCTGGAAACTGAGATGTTATATAAAAGTATAGTTTTCGTATTCTTATCATAAAATAAAACAAAGGAATCATTTATAAGTAGCACAAAAAATAAAATCTAATGTTGGAATTTGTTGAGTAGTGGGCGGTATTCATGCTTGAAATGGTCATGGCTTATTTACTGACCTTGATAAAAACTGTGGTTTCTAACTGGTACTGTTTCTGTTATACTTTGAATATACAAAAATATACAAAACAAGAACTATTTGTAATCTTTTACTAGAGAAAACATAGACAGCCTTACTACAAAATCTTAATCATCTGTTGAACACTTGTCTAATAAAAGTGTGACTGTAAAACGGACCTTATTTCAACGTCATAATCACTATTATCACGTTATATATATAAAAAAATATATATGTCATATAATTTTTTTAGACCAGTGTTCAACAGACGTTTAAAAGTTTTTGTGGTACCACGGAGAGAGATTTACCATTAACTAGAAGGAACTACGCAATACTCCTATTTTCGTGTGGTCGAGCACACAGAATTAGAATACAAAGTGACTATCAGAATACAAAGTGCGTATCTTCACGATACTACGAACACAAAATATGACGATTTTTTGGATGCCCTAAATCCGTTTCCGATACTAACGTAAGAATAAAATTTAAAAAACTCGCATTTTTTACAAACATTCCAACTTGTTATTATTTATTAATTAAAAAAAAAGTATTTTAATTTGAGTAATTTAGGCCTAGATTTTTTTAAATATTAATGATTATAACTTTTTTTTTAAATTTTAACTAAGTTATTTTAACGTTGATAAGGTGAGTTCGATATAGATGAGAAGACAGGGAAGACAGTCTAGTGTTGATGGCAATATTACGCGTACTTATTTTATTAATGCTTACGTATTTTTATTAGGTTATAAGAGAAGTATTTTAATAATACCATAATTGTGTATTAATTTATTTATTGTAAAAATACTCATCATTGTGTAAGGCTTTATTTTATTGAAAAATACTTTGATGGATACTTGGTTACAACATAAAAAAACTTAAGCTTATAAGAACCCAAATTATTTGGGTTCTTATAAGGCTCAAGTGTATTTGGGCCAAATACCCTTACATAGTTATTCATTTGGGCCATACGCTATGGCATTCATCCATTTTAATTTTCATTAATGTGATTTCAATTTTTGCACAAGTCTCAGATCACATGTATGCTTTCATTTTGAATGTGTTATTTTTAACAAAATAACAAGTACTGTGAATGGAACTATGACAACATTTTATACACGAGGTCAATCGATGGGGCTACAGATACATACGTTTTAGTTATTTTTCGGAGCGAATAAAATTGCTTCTAAGTTAAGATATTCACCAGTCAATTAAAATGTAACCTTATGTTACACCAATCTACTTAGTTGAATTCAAAGCGGATTGCAGGCAGCGATTTTTAGATTTAAGAATATAATTTACAACAACTAAATAAAATAGTACATAGATAAAAAGGGGATCTATAACCAAATCAATCTAGACGGTGTAGAATGTAGGGATATAATAAACAACTTTACTTCCCATCTATGTGCTACAATTCCAATATGAGCACAAGGACGTACAGCTGTTTTGTTATTACATGCCCCTAAATATGCTTTATTTTTGTTAAAACCAGATTTTTAAGAGAAATACATATATTTTAATATATTATTATCAAGTTTTTTTTTTATAAATGACTGCAATACTGTGCATGTTGTTCCAAATAATTCCTTAGTTCTGTTTTAGTTATTGTTGTGATTATTATTATTTTATGCGTTGTGTAACTTTAATATTATTTATTAAACAATATATCGGCAGCTACCTATGACAATTTATAAGTTTTACATCATGTACAACTATTAGGCAGTAAATTTTACACTGGTAACTAACACAATCGAGGTTTTATAAGATAAGTTATAAATATTAGACTTGGATATCATGTAACCACGTCATCATAACATATTTCAGTTTCAATCATTAACATTATTGTACCGGTCTACTTACATGTAGTAAATGTATATCCCGTAGTTTAAGATCAAGCTATACAGCTGTGAAACACTCTGAAAGAAGCAATAAATAAAACATCTTTGTCACAGAATGTGTGTGTAGGAATTTATAAACACCTACATTTTTTACTTTTATATCATTATTATACTAAAAATATTTGTCTAGTAATTATAATATAAATGCAGCTTTCTAAGATTGTGTTTGCTCAATGTCTTTCCTGCTTTTAATACAGTATCATTTAATAAAAATATGTTTGATAATGAAGGTAAAATTGAAAAATGCAAATTATAGTTTTTTTCCTCTAGGTTGATCAGTTTGTTAACGAAGCAGTTTTGTTTTTGTGAAACACTTGAAATGTGTTGCAAAGCTCCCGGTATTCATGAATGGTCCATCAAATACCCGCGGCGGGCTATTTTTACACCATGTGATCTAACTAGCATGGAGTGAAATTTACAGCATGCTGTGAATGCTTTCTGATCACATTTTTTTACATTTTACTCGTGACTTTGTGTATTTTCATATTATGCATTGGGAAATAAATTGATAATCTTGTATTCAATATTTTATTACAAATAAAGACTTGTAACTCATTCAAAGCCGTTTTCTTCTCTGACAACTATGAGGTGAGATCCTTTTTTTAAGTTTCCGACAGGAACAATGTGTATCTGAATTCTCGATTATTCATTTTTCACACATATTTGTTACATTTTTAAATATTTGTAATTTAGTACGTAGCAAGTGACTGCGCTGCAGTGAAGCACTGCTGGCAACAGGTTGAAAAGTCACTAAACTAGCTTGGCCCCCACTGTGGCCCTCATCAGAGGATTTTTTTTATATTTTGACAACACAAAAATATGTCAAGCAATATTAGTCTATTTTTGTCGCCAAATCTCAGAATCTGTTGGTTACTGGTTAATTATATTGGCGCTTGCAATTCTTTAAGGTTTAAATAAAAAAAAAGGATTAAAATAAATATCACTTATGTCCAAGAACCAGCTCTTATTTTATCAGGTTTAAAGACCCGACGACGACTAAATCTGGGAGGAAACATCTTTGCTAGGTGACCTACACAGAGTACTTTTACTTATAGGGGTGACCTAGTTTTTGATATTCATTATCGGGCCAAACTTGGGGAAACGACTCAGGCTTGACCACCCTATAACAGCTCTTATAACTTGTAGGTAATGCATAGCATAGATAACACCACTATAGTGGCAGCCATAGCCAGTTAAAACTAATTGGGAGGTTGTGACCAGCCATACTACTCTCTAAAAAAAATCTGTAGATTGTCCGATCGTACAGCGCAAGCAAGCGACGAGCGCTACGTCAGTAGCTAACTTTAGTCCCAGCGCGCTGCGGTCGCGCTGCGCTGTCACAAGTCAGGGTTTGTTTATAGAGAATAGCACACTGATTTTTTTTTGTTATCAAAATTGCTATCCCTTATGAGGCCAACCCGCGCGATATTATCAGCACCACCATCAGTAACTCCAGCAGAAATAGCTTGTTTTTGGCTCATGTTCTTTTAGGAATATTTGGGGAGACTCAATGAAAAATCATATGGTTGTTAGTAAATTTATTATTTCTCTATACTTAGTTAAGATAAAGCACCGTCATACATTAACTAGGATGTCAATAACACTATATTTAATATTATTTAGATATAAATCAGGCACAAACAATTACAGTAGTCATTATGATAAAGATTAGGCACAAGCATTTTCTTGTTATTAGGTTACAAAGTAATTGTGGAAGATCTCAGGCTATACTCTTGTATTTGGTGAACAGATTATACAAGACACGCAGTGTCGATTTGAGGTCCAGATTCACAATATCTGAAAAAGGAAACAAGTTAATGTAAAAGTTGAAAATACCAGAACAATAATGTGATTCAAGTCAAATTATTTACCCTCTGGCCTGGCTTTTGGTTTGGCAAGTCCAACATCTTGCATGAGTTCAAAAGCAAAGGAGACATTATGAACTTTCTGGTCAAAATCTTCTGGGATTAAATGGAAGTCATATAAAGGCACAAAGAATCCCTCGAGCAATCCCATCAGAAGGCACAAGTATACACCATCATGGAATTGAGTGTCCAAGTCCATCACTTCAAGATTGACTTTGCTCAAGTGTTTGTTAACAAAAGTAATAAGTGACTTCTTCACCACTTGTAACTTGTCAGGTGCATGATCAAACAAGGCATCAAATGCATCTCTTTCACATTTCATTCCCAAATCATCATAGGTAGTTGTTATTGTTTCAATAAATGTTCTGAAATATTGTTTAGAATTAGTGCATTGCTAATACATATCACATATCTAATTCAATGGCAGTAACAATTTACCTGTGTGACAGTTGGTTTGGAGTGTCTTTCTTCACCACCACAACATTAACACTCACATTTTCAGGTAGGCGGACGGGAGCGCGGAAGTGGCGAGCCAAGGCAACAAGTAAATGCAATATAGACACAACATTTTTTGAGTGGATGGAATCCACACTCCACTTAGGCACAGGTTTGCTTGTTCCAAATAGAACCTGTAAATAATTATTATGAGATATAGATTAGATACAAGTAAATTTATGTAGGCAGCTGTAGCATTTTAATACAAATAAGGCTTTGTATCTAAACATACCTGATTCACTGCTCGAAGCACTATGGCTAGTTTTTGGCGCTGACCTTCCTCAGACTGTGTTACTTCTGGTACATCTAATTTGGTTTTGGTCAATATCTCAAGGAGCTTTTGAAGTACTTGACCATCATACAAATCTTCACTGATGTCCTTTACAATAATTCTTTGAGTGGCAAGTTCATCATTAATCCAGTCAATAAGTACTTGGACCAATTCTTTGACTCTTGGGTCTTCAAGGGACCTCGGCTCAATTATGGCTCTTTCTTCATTGTCATCTATAAAATATTTTTAACAGAATTCAGTCTACATTAAATTATTTATAATATTCTATAATATACATTAGGTACATAATCAATAAAAAATATTATCCTGTTTGTTACATTGCTTGGCAGGATAACCACACCTATATGAGTCATAGGTTCTAACAAGACATAGAACGCAATTTTATATGTTATATAGGCATAATGTACCACATAAAAAAGCCACTACCAATCAATTGTTGTAATAGAAAATAAAAAGCTTAAAGAATAAATCTATGACTATTTTAAAATTTAATCATGGTGTATGAGTCACACAGCACAGTGTATTTATAGATAAAACATAACATTATTTGATCGCTAATTACTCACAATGATACTTTGAGATATTACTTACGCAAACTGTACTCTTCTGGTGGTATTTCCGGGGCAGTTGGGCTTCCTGGAGAATCAATAGCAAATTTGCCTTCCGCCTGCACATCTTGCACTGTGTCAACAAAACAAATAAAAAGATTTGAATTAGAAGATAATACCAGTTACTGATAATTTACTACTTACGTGCTGAAAAAGTATGTAGATCATGCATAACTTCATTAAAAGAGACCACATTTAAAAATCACTGTGATATTTAATTAAATGTTGAATAAAAATTCCCATGAAAAACGAATTAATAATTTATTTACTATTCTTTTGCCGCTTACTCATTCCAAACAAAGTGTAAACGGATAAAATACCTTGAATGAACCCACACAATCGTTCAATACTATTGTAAGAGCCTATTTTAGGGAAATCTCGCCATAAACATAATTTACCTTCTTTTATACGCTTCTTGCGGCCAATAGTCCCAATTTTGTCCCAAAAGGATTCTTCTTTATCCTCCTTTTTAGGCAGTACGGGAGTACGAGGAGATTTCGGGCGTGGTGACGACATCTTCCTACCTACCTAATAAAAATAAGGTCACCATCAAGCAACACACCTGGACCAATTCTTAGCAAACTAGAAATCAATAACTTATCTACAGAGAAAAACAACCTACACAGTATAGAAATATACAATAAAGAAAAGATTAATAAATAAGTATATACGGTTTGTACCTTTTATTTTTAACTCTGATGGAATAAAAACAAGACTCAAAGCAATACCACAATACCACAGATAAAGAAATGAAAATTACTAATGACAGCTTGACTGTGACAGACAGCCTTCATAGAGCGCATGAAAATGTCTATGGCTTTAGAGAGTGGTCTAATCTGCAACTTACAGCCCTTACAGCTTGGTAAAAAACAGTAGAAAACCGGAAGTCGCCACTATGCTCTCGCTACCAGCACTTTGATTTTTTTTTTCAACTATTACATTAGTTTTATGGCACAATAATAAATCTAACAAAACTGCGTTCTTTGTTTACATCAAATATCAAAGATTTTAAAACGTTGTCAGAAACAAAAAGATTAGTTCCGTGTCAATCCGTTCCGGCCAAGCTGTACAATACCCGTTCTAAGCTGCTGTTGTTTACACAAAACGTCATTATGTGAATAGATAGCGCAGCTTGTCTTTTTTGACCGAACTATGGACCGAAAAAGCAATATATTTTTTTAATTACCACACAAACAAATTGGTGTCGATGGTTTTGGGGGCTAGTTTTTGATGATGACACTGGTTTTATAATAAAATTTGCTGTTGCCTGCAGTTTCACAGCTTGGAAAAAAAGAGTGTGGACAAATTGAGGTCGCTACTAGTTCTTTTATTCATTGTGAGTGAAGCAGTAAGAACAGAACGTTGCGAAATAATGTAGAAAATAGTGAAATAATACGACGAAATAGAAGCTACTCTTATTTGACTTGTCTATTAGTGTTTTCACAACAAACGTTTCGTAGTTTCAACCACAGACTACTTAGAGATACTACGTATGTTTCAACTGCCACCGCATCAGACTCTTTCTTGCCAAGCTGTACCCGCTACGACTATAATTAGCTATTTGCCTATGAAATTGCCGTTTTGCAGTACTGGCCATTTGAAATCAAAATATTTTTTGTTTCGCTAAGAGTTGAACTGATTTTAAATTAGTTTCATTTGAAAAATATGATATATTTTTTTCCAAAGATTTGTTTATTGATTAGTGTTACATTTTCATTGCGTTTCAATCTTTTTCGTCATCATGGGTACGTTAATTAAAGAATATGAATACCGTCGTGGCACCAATACGGCACAAGCGGCGCGAAACATCAACGACGTTTACGGAACTAACACTACAAACCAATGCACCCTCTCTACTAAGTCTGTGAATGCACCACCTATAATTGGTTTGCTCCCTTCCGTTCTTCTCTCTCTCAGAAATTTCGACCTGAAAAATGAACCTCGCGTTCGTCCGAAGACTTTGGTCAACAATAACGAATTAGGCATGATTCCGACCAACCGCATCGGAACGGAGGCAGACGGATGCCGCGGCAGCCAACAGCGTCCGCTGAAATCCGTACACACTCCAAAATAGTAGTATTAGGTTGATAATTTATGGCAAAAAGGTGCGAATTCGACGAGTTCCATACACTTCATAATGATTTAATACAATTAAAGTAGTTGCTGCATCGTAATCTCCGTTCGTATTCCACGACGCACGACCGACCGTCTTCTAACGGAAAACAAAAAGCTGTCAAATATTTACAAGTTTTAATTAACTTGGCAATTTTTGTGTATGAAAACAAGAAATATCGCTCTGTAGTGCACTAAAAAAATTATATAGGAGAGCAATTAAAATATTGAATTTGATGTTGTAACCTTTTCAGGTGTATAAAAGGCATTTGGAAAGCTTCCAAATGCCTTTTTTACATCTAAAACTATGTATTCGGTGTTACGATATTAATTATTGCATTGCCTTATCAATTTTTTAGTGTACTACAGAGCCATATTTCTTATTTTCATACAGTAACAATGCTAAATTAATTAAAACTCGTTAATATTTGACAACCATTTGCGACGTTGCCAACTTTTGGAATATACGCTCTTAACTCGTATTTAAGCAATTTAACTAAGTTAGCCACTGAAACTGAAAAAAAAGATATCTGTTAATTGATGTACTCATAAAATAACGAAAAAACTGAGATACATTTCATTTGCGGGACTGGTTAAAGTATGAACCCTTCTTGTGACCCTTCTTCGTTTTTAGCACTACACCATTGACATATTTTACAAAAAAAAACTTACCACTAGACTAGGTACGAGATCAAATGGTTCCATAGAATAGATAGAAAATGGCAGCGGACCATACGTAGTATCCAGTCTGTGGTAGTATCTCTACAGTTTGGCTAGAACGCCTTGAAACGGAACTAATCTTTTCGTTTGCTGACAACGTTATAAAATCTTTGATTGATATTTGATGTAAACAAAGACGCAGGTTTGTTCGGTTTATTATTGTGCCATAAAACGAACGTAATAAGTGTCAATAAATAAAATAAAATCATTCAAAGTGCTGATACACAGTGGCGACTTCCGGTTTACTACTGTTTTTTGCCAAGCTGTAAGTAGTCCACAACAAGAGTAGTCTGTGACGGACCATTGAGAGAATGAGAGCCTTATTTTGCAACGATTTTAGACAGAATATTTTTTTAATTAACAATGTTGTTTAATAAAAAAAACAAAATCAATTGTATTAGCCCTAATTGCGGGCGTATTTATGTATTTATCTATTACAGTTTGGCCAGACCTGACCAGAGGTTTGTTAGATTTATTATTGTGACATAAAACTAACGTAAAAAGCACGGGTGATAATCTTCGTACAACGAAACGCTCGACGTAGCGCCATATTGTTTTAATGTCGACTGACGTTTCTGGTCGTCTGTGATTGGCCGTCGCAGACGCTGGCAGGCCGCCATTTGTTTTTGCGTCATATGACGTATGTCTGACATTACTGCTGTTGCTACTATTGATCTTTATTGTTTATCCTGTCCGCTTTTTCTGTATTATTAAAGCCCCAGTGTCTCTACTATTACTTTTGATACTTTCAAAATGTATTACGAGTGGATTTGGCATCATTTCCCGTGTAGAAAAGACTCGCTGTGTGGTTAGTGTCTAAACTAAACCGTGATGATCTGCAAGACTGCAATCCTCGTAACCTGAACAACTTTCGAAGCTTTTTGTTTGTCAAAGCACGAAAAGAAGTTCATTACGTCTAAATCTCGTCTCATTGGCATTACCTATCCTTCCCTGTTTACTGAAGATGAGATTTTGAGTGGAACAACACAACTTGGCAGTATACCGGTAAGTATTATGATGAAACATCAGCTATCATTACTTCTTGCTTTCTTAACCTTACTTTAACTAATATTTTATAATACCAAAGGAGGAGACAAGATGGATGTACACACATCCATTCCATTACAGTAACGGAGTAACAGTACTCAGATTATTTTAAAATAATAGGATACCTTTTATCCCAGGCTTAAATTCCTGTTAATTCTTTGTTAATAACGCGGGCGAAGCCGCTGGCGATGGCTAGTATGCAATTATTGTTATATATTATGGGGGCTGCTAAATTTTGACCGTGTGGTAGGAGGCAGAGATATATTTTTCCTTTAGTTTAATAGATATTTTGAAGAGAAATCATTGTACAGTTACATGCTAAAATAATAATTATGTTTTACTACATACATAATAACATAATGTTTGCTTAAAACTCAACTGGTTTGCACTACCTGACTACATAAAGCTCCCTCATCCACCGACTCCGAGGTTCACAATATTTCTTTATACTAAACATAATGTTTCTTCTTTTCCAGCTCATTATGCAGATGAATGAAGACCTGTGAAAATCCTGAGGATAGCAGATGTAGAAAAATCACCTCACCATCGTTTTGGAAAGAGGCGAATGATAAACCATCGAGAATATACGGCAGCAAAAAAAAGACTAAATTACCCATCCAAAGGTGCAGTGACGTGTTTCGGTACAGTGATATAAATAACAAATGCATAATATTGGAACACAATGCTCATAAAAATAATGTTGCGTCAAATAGTTTACAATAATAAACTGGTGCAATTTGATAATTTTACAATAAAAATTCGATTTTCGCCATTTGCCTGCGATGCAAAAATAAGCATTATTTAAAAGGAAATTGAAAAATAAATGTTTTAATATGTAATAGTTTTTTTTTATTTGATTTTTTCCCAAAATTAACTTTGAAAAGTTTCAGTAGTATAGCAATATCGAGTACGGCGTTTTTTTTTGCGCGAGCAACACTGATTAAAAAAAAAGAAACGTCATATGACATTAAAACTCAAAATGGCGCTACGCCGAAAATTTTTGTTCTGGAGTTGGCAGTCTGATACGTAGTATCTCTTAGTAGTCTGTGGTAAAAAGTGAATAAAAATAAAATAAAATCATTCAAAGTGCTGGTAGCGCGAAGACAGTGGCGACTTCCGGTTTTCTACATTTTTATGTCGAGCTGCAAAAATTTCGTTCAGATAACAATAGCTTATTATTGCAGAATAATGGATTGTCTTTGGACAACTGTAAAATGTCACTTTTGAGTGAACACACCACGAACGAATTCGTCAGTACTTATATTAATCTATGAACGAATTGTTTGTGGCACGACTTGTTGTTTAATTACTAATACTAGGAATTAAAAACGTTCCTCCCTTCATTTTTAAACTGTTGCTAGTGCAAGTGCTGATTTTTAATCTAGGTGGGGTGCGTCAAGGTTGGTGGCTAAATCTTTTACAAAACAGCCAGGTAGTCGAAGAAGTTCACGCAACTCGTGCGCTATATAGGTTGGTGGAGTCATACCTAAAAATAGCTTCAAGATTGTATTGCATCACAGTGACCGATTGTGAGGAGCATTTATTGCCAGTAACCTTAGTATTTTACTGAACATTTCGCAGAAGGCACAATGGAGAAAGGTTGGAATCCTCCTCCATATGGCTGGGGTAATACGAATACGACGCAACCGCCGCCAGCTGCGCCACCCAGCTACTCTCAAGCTGTAGGGGGTGTTGGGCCATCCAGCCCTTACACTCCACAGTACCCACCATGTAAGTAAACACATTTATAAAATAGCAATGCTAACAATTTTAGAATGTAATCTGTGAATACTTTCGACTTTTAAAATAAGTTTAGACTGCACCTATTTATGATTTCTGACCTTGTTAAAATCTCTAAACTATGTGTCTTTTTTTTTGACTGACTTTTTATTAATTGTGTACCTATACTAACAATCTTTGGCAAAATTAGGCCACTATGGAATCATGTTTGTTTCTCATGTGATCTACACTCTTGTGATGAATTTACCAGCAATCATTATTTATTTACTAACAATATGTTAATTTTTAGCTATATGCAATTTATTTCTTAAATATTAAACTATTTCTAGCTTGATGCATCATGTATGGAGTCTAGGCCAAATTAAAATCAAATTTTGCTCTGTTTACAATGTTTAACCTTGATACATCTTAGCAATTCTAGACATTGCATCATTAATTTAAAATGTTAAAGTTGATATTGATAATTTCTGATATCATTATCAATGTTAAACTGTGGTAATAATGTAGGTAATAACATAATTCTATATACATAGTAGCTATAAACATCACAGGTTATTGCTAATTAACATTCAGCCATAATTAGTCTGTGCGTTGTTTAATATGATTAGTATGTGTTGGTTGCTCTCTCTGACATTTTGTTACCTTTTTGATGGAGTTGGATTAGTCCATGGTTTCTCTAATTTAGTACAGTCAAATTAGCAAAAAGATTGGAAGGAACTCGTGTAGTTGTAATTTTTTGTGGAATCATTAGAAGACATGAATATAAGATTACTCTTAGTTTGCACTATTCCAGCTATGTACGGAACATCGTTTAATATTAGGTATTATAATAAAAGTCCCAAAATTTTGAAATTTCATTAATAACTTATTTTGGTATGTTTAGATATAAATGTAGATACCCCGTTGGTGGATAAATACTTTTCACTAAAAATAGTGTAAGGTGTAAGAAACGCTAATAAATTATTATTTTTAATTTGCGCGTCAAGGGAAATTAGTTTGATGGTGCAAACTCATAATAAGCACCCATTTTTTTTTGCACCCACCTAGTTACATTAGCACCCTTTTGCACCCCTAGGAAACCGGCATTTTACAATATTTGTAATTGTACTTCGGGTAAATTATTGTAGTCATGTTTTTTTTAATATACTATGTATTCTAAATATACTACATTCGCACCTAATAAAAATAAGAAATATATAACTGGAAGTTTATGTAGAGTTAACGTGGATCCATACTGCGCCTCGAGGCGTTCGTAAGGCCAAAGCGGGGTCGACGCGGGAGGCGGCGCGGTGGGGCGGGGGCGAGGACACCCATGCATGTTCAATTGTTTATCATTGTTGTGGCAAGAAGCGATCCGTGCTCTACGCAAATTCATTTCCTACTATCATCTCCTCTTTTTTATTTTATTTAACCTTTAACTGTGGACGTTCCATTTTTGATACACTACTTTGGACGTGCGGTCTCAGAGACCGCTATCTTTACGGGCTGATTTCTATCTTGATGCGTAATAATTGTGTATTTTTTTGCTTTTATCACTTAGAAGAGTTTTTTAAATATACATTAAAGATGAAATTTTAATGAAAAATGTATTTATTATAAACTATATGTAACGATATAACAATCAGAGGCGCTATTCAGATTTTTTAGCTTGAGATCACTTTATAGGTATATTACCGGAGAAAAATGACTTTTTTAGTTAATTTAAATTCTTTTACAATAAAATATAAAAAAACAAAGGACATAAAAAAATTAAATTAAATTTCTCAAAACTAAACATAAAAAATTTGACAAGGTCCCAACTTGGTCATATTTATTGACAGAATTATTGACAGTCTTTGTATAGAGGCTTAGATCATTGCCTACATAAGTGTGGGTCCACTTTCGTTTTTATATTTGGTGGGCACAGATTATACGTTTTACGTTTAGGAACTGCATTTACTTCACTTGGTGGCCCTTGAGACGGCATAGCAGGGCCCAAAACTCGTTTCAGGCATGTCACGGCAAATGAGTGATTATAACTCGTCTTTGTTATTCAGAAATTGACGTCTTTCTATTTTTTTGGCTTGGTGTTGATTGAATAGAGAGTAGGCATTAATTCCACACGAGTCCAGAAGTCTGTGGAAATCACCACCAGGCCATCTTCTTGTTCGGCGACTGCTCGAATAAATTGAACATTTCTTGTCCGTTTCGTCTACCCCCCTTTGGTGGGATTATCCGATCATCGTATGTCACCGTCGGCTCTAGTAGTACTATCACTCTCTTCAATAATCTATCGTTCAATCGAGTGATTTTTTTCAATGTCAGCTTCATAAAACAAACAATCATCAACATCCCCATCTCTGTCGCACTGAACCGATTCTAAAAGCAATCATTGACTCTCGTTTTCAAAGAATGATCATCTAATCGCAATATTTTACCGGCTATATAAGTAGACGAACTCGATTTTCGTTTGCCTACAGTCGTTCATTGATCATTTTTAGACATTTCAGCTTATAAAATTTAAAACAAACAAAATCATCGTCGGCGTCAATGTATAACACAAATGTGGACGCGCGGTCTCACAGACCGCACTCAAAATATAAAGAGAAATTACTCACGCAGTATTTAGCCGATTACGTAACCTTCACTCTTAACTGTCGTTTAGTAACTAAAACCGAAGCTACTGAGGCGTGTATACGTGTAGGGTACACGGGAGGACAGGGGCACGAGAATCACAAACTGCACGCGGTCTGTGAGACCGCACGTCCATAGTTAAAGGTTAACAGACGTTTTAAGAAGCTGTGTTCAATAAATGTGAAAAATGGATTATGAAGTGTATTGCATTGTTTGTCGTGAAGGTTTACTGAGTGGAGAAGATACTGCTGGGCTACGTTTAAATTAGGGGTTGCCGAACCGGGACTTTTTTAAACCTGGTACCGAAGTTTCGATACTGGGACATGGAACCGGGATTTCCCGGGAAATTCTTTTTTCGGTACCCACGTACAAATGTCACTATTAACTTATCGTATGAAAGGTACGATGCGTGCACACTACATAAAATTATCTAAATCAGTTGAAAAATGAATTCATTACAAATGTGGGTGGGATGGAGTAGTTCATAAAACATTGTTTTATTCGTAAATCTATAATTGACAATAATCATCAGAACATAATCTCAAGGGACCGAATTTAAATGCTTTTTTAAGCTATTGCATAGCTTTTATCGCGGGCTCTAACCGCGGCGCGGCGCAGCGACCAAACCAAGACATTCCCAACAAAAACCTAACGAAAATGCCTGACACCACGAATCGTCTAACGTCGTTTCAGTTCGGGAGATTTCGGTAATCATGAAAATATCCGTCATAAAAACAATTTCCTTTATCTTACTAATTCTAAACCGCTAGCTACAAAAGGAGTTTTCACAATGAAACCTACTTATAAAATTCTCCTGCAACAAAGAAGTTCTATATAACAGTAGTGCATCACAAACATTTTAATCTACTATATAAAAATAAGTCGAGTTTTCTTTCCTGACGCTATAACTCCAGAACGCACGAACCGATTTCGACGGTTTTGCTTTCGTTAGAAAGGTCTCGGGATCCGTGAGGTTTATAGCAAAGATTGGTGGCAAAACGGAGTTCGACGGGTTTGCTAGTTTTCTTTAAAAATAAAATAGTTTTTTTTTATGCAAGGCTGCAAAGTTGATAGCTGGCGCGAAATTTTTTCTACGCTCAGTTTTCAATCCAAGTAGGATTGAAAACTGAGTGTGACGAACTTTTCAAGAGAGAGAGCATAGCTAGATACGGAAAAACTTTGCTTGCGAATGCAACACACAACTTTTCACCTCACTAAGCGAGAAAATGCAGTGGGAGTGGCTCTGCGCCTCGTCTGCCAGTGAAGAAAATAATTGACTACAAGATATTTTGTCCGAATTTTGAAAAAATCTTTGCACTCTAGCGCGCAAAAAAGAGTTTTGCGCGTTTTTAGTTAGAGTAAACTCCATTTTGCACGCAAAACGTGCGAATAAATAGAATCCTTCCAAGCGAGTGAAGTGGAAAAAAAGGTAGCTTTTCGCAATCTCCGAGTGCCACATTTATTTTTTATTTTGATATAAAAGTAACTTTTGAATATAATAATTTAAAATAATGTGAAAGCTTTTTAGAGATTAATAAACCAAATAATATGTAATAATAAAATACACAAAATCGGAGCATGATTAAAGTTATTCTCTCCAAAATGAAAGTGCTGCAATAAATGAATCATAATCATCACCATAACTGACCCCTCACTTACATTGCTGATTAGTTTTTGTTTATGAAATTCTCATTATTTTCAAATAAAATGTTTTATATCAAAAATATTGTAAAAAAATAGTTTATTGGATATGATTTGTAACATTATAATGAAATAAAGGAGGAAAATAATAAGTACCAAAAGTATCGAAAGTACCGGGACTACGGGACGAAGAACCGGTACAGGATTGCTTTAACAATCCCGGGATTTTCCGGTATGTTCGGTACCGGGACTTCCCACTTGCATTCTTGCATAGAGAGAGTTTAAATCAATTATCCAGTTTAAATTTACCAACTGCATTACCTCGCTTAGTGAGGTGAAAAGTGGTGTGTTGCATTCGGAAGCAAAGTTTTTCTGCATCTCGTACCTTTGAAAAGTTTGTTTGTTTAATGATATTTATTTATAGTAGAAGGAACAAAGTCACTTGTGATGTATGTACCGAATTTCCCGGGGAATCCCGGGTCCATGTCCAGTACCGAAACTTCGGTACCGGTTTTTAAATAGAACCGGTTCTTGCAAGCCCTACTTGGAGGCCACTGCCGTTTTTTGTTTCGTTTAACAAGCTGCTTTTATATTATAAAAAAATCTTTTGGTTTGTATACTATTACTTACTAACAGAGCATTCACAATCATACCCCTAGCACGAATATTTGTAGCTTTCGTGTCGCCACCGTATCGTGCCGTCGATACAATAACGGAACACAGTGAAAGTCGGAAGCACGAAGCACTCCGTATTCGTACCGAGGGCGCGATACGAAAATGTTGGTGACGTCACACTAGCGTAAATAGAGACGGGAAAAATAGAACGAATGATTGTACATTTGAATGAATGTTTCGTTCAGAAACTGGAATTCTTGATAGAAAATTTGTGATTTTTGGCCATTTAAAATTTTAATATTGTTCAATTTACGACGCAATACAAAGGAACTGCAGAAACAGTTGATATTCAGTTATTTAAATGGCGTAATAATTAAATTAATTACTAAAACGTTGTGTTTGATTTGACTGCGTTCCTAAACGAAGTCTGTCATGCTGGCACAAATAAAAAGCCATGAAAAAAATTTATGAAAAAACAAACTTGTGTCATACCTAATGTCTATAATTATTGTCAAATATTACCGCTGTCCAGAGGCGTCGAGTGGTTGTACATTTGATTTTACCGTATTAAATCCACAATTACTTGTAGTTAAGGTTTAAAATTTTGTGTTTAGGTGTGTTTTACCTGTCCTCTTCTCTACCAAGAATATGATGCTGCTTCTGACTTCCTATTTTGATAAAATATCATAATGTTTTAAGTCAATAATTTTACCCCTTTTTTCTATTTAGATTCGAGAAATATCACAATTAGGACAATGTAATTATTGCCGCTTAACCTCTTCCTTCCTAAAAAAACTTTTTTCTTGCCGACATCATTTCAAATTGCACCATTTGCATCCGAATTAATTTCCGTTTGAAAATATAACGAACGGATATTCTCCTGCTAAACTAGAGGGCGCCCGGTACTAGTTGCACACGGGCGTCACAAGGGCTAGAGACGCCTCTGTACAGCTAGATACGTAAACATTTAACAGGGTGTTTCATATTTCTAGTGCACCTATTTATTAAAAATAAAAATTATTATTAACGATTAAAAAAAAAAATAACTTGCCTAGAGGTATTTTAGGTCGGATACATTAATTGGACCCTTTTTGTAAGACGACTAAAAAGTCACGGTGTAGAATAGCACTCCGTTAGTCGCTCGTTCTACTATTGTAGAACACACATGCATTTCGTCGAATCGAATTGAATGGGGATGGCAACTCAAAGCTAATCGTAGATGGCGCTGCGATAGTTGGTCCCCACGTCAGATTACTGTCTACCTTGTACAAAAAACAAACAAGATTTATTATTATAAAAATTGAGTTTATATACAAAACAAATATGGAAAATTATTCGTCAATACAAGTGCATATACTAAAAGAAGAACTAAGACGCCGCGGTGTATCTACAAGCTTCTGACTTCCTATTTTGATAAAATATCATAATGTTTTAAGTCAATAATTTCACCCCTTTTTTCTATTTAGATTCGAGAAATATCACAACTAGGACAATGTAATTGCCGCTTAACCTCTTCCTTCCTAAAAAACTTTTTTCTTGCCGACATCATTTAAAAATGCACCATTTGCATCCGAATTAATTTCCGTTTAAAAATATAACGAACGGATATTCTCCTGCTAGACTAGAGGGCGCCCGGTACTAGTTGCACACGGGCGTCACAAGGGCTAGGACGCCTCTGCCGCTGTCAAGATGTTTCAAAACAATGTTCAATGATTTGTTTTTTTATGTTGATTTGTTATTTTTTTGTAAGCTATTCCAGTAAACTGCGATTACTAAACGGAAGATTCATAAATGGAGTAAATAAGTAATTGACACCCTGATCAAGAAGGTCTGTTGACCGGTTGAACAGAAGGATCCCCCACGATGTTCAATGATGAGACGAGGCTCTCGTTTGGAGATTCGGTGAAGAGCTTGAATTAGAAGACAGTACTTTTCGTTATGGCTTGCATTATGAAGAAATTCCTATCTTGAGGCCCTAACTAGCAATACATTGAACTGTGTTTCATAACAAGATGTGTATTTGTAGTTTTGAATGTAATTTTTTTATAATGTGAGATTGTTTTTCTGCTTTTACGTTATACTGCTGGACCGATATTGAATAGCACAGAGAAAGTAGGGCCTGGTAACGATCGTAGGATAAGGAGCATGTTGTTATGACATTTAATGTAAAATGTAATGTAAAAATAAAGAAAAGCTTTATGAATGTTCTGTGTTCGATGATTTTATTTATTAATCATGACAATAATATCAATCAATGAATCAAGCAATGAATAAGGGCCATCATAACACGGTTGCTAAAAGATCTATGTAATCCTCTCATGCTTCCCGCACTCGGTACACTTATTTTTTCTCAATTATGGCAGCATAAATAGAAAGGTAACGTATTGTTACAATAAATATTGGAGCGCACATTCATTTTCTAACAAAATATCGACACCGGAAGTATCAATTAACGTAAGGGACAAAATACGACTTTTCAGGAGAGCCAAAAAACGATTTTTATTTTTTTGTTTTGTCCATAACTTTTTACTGTCTGGTCCAATTTTTATGGTGTTCAGAGCAAAGTTTCTTAGAATTTCCCCTTCTTTCTTGTTTTATATGAAAGATTGAGGAATACCCATTAGTTTCAAAAATAGCATGTCCTTTACATTAGAAAAAAATGTTTAGATGACCGTTACGTTACTGAAATTTTAGAGATAATCCGTCGAGCATAGTGTAAGCAGCAAGAGAAATAGAAAATTATACGAAATTTTATTGTAAAGGACTTTGTCAGCGTTGCAATTTAATGTAACAATAGATTATCTACTACAATTTATACTATTTTAGCACTATGGAAATGAGATTATAGAGTAAATGAGTTCAGTTTCAGGTTTTACTGCTAGCTATTGCAGATTTAAGTCTGATTCGAGTCGGACCTCGTCCTACAGCTCCGAGCTAGCTCGGTTACTAGGCTCAGAGTAGTTCTTTTCTAGTTTTAGATGTTTATGAAGCAGGATTTACGTGTTCCTTGTTAAAATTGCTAGATGTGCGATGATCTTCGTGATCGCTGAATCAAAGGAATAGTCCAAATTGTTCTCCTTCTCACAGATTACTATCCTTTTGCTATAAAAGACTTATGTTTTTCCCGTCTTAACTCTTCGATTAACATGTCTCTGACAATTCAGATACTCAAAACAAAATTCGTTTTTTTTCTTTGTTGACTATAAAATATTTAACATTATTAACCACTATCCGAGTACACTTTGTACGCAACTTACTCGTTTGAGCCCACTTGGTCCGAGCACACTCTGACCGCGTCAACGCGGCTTTTATTGGCTTTATAATTTTATTACATTAATTAAGTTTTCTTGGAATTTATTGCTTACTACCACTTTTTTTCCACCTGGCAAGAAGTGATGATGTAGTTAGCGGCTCTGAAGAGGATACCTATCTTTTTCAGAGCCGATATTGAATGAATGTAATGGAAACGAAAGGTCGATGAATTAAGGCATAGGAATTGTGCGAAACATGATATTAGTATGATGTCAATGAAAGTAGAAGTGACGAGTAAAGCGGACGTAAGGGGAAAAGACAGAATAAAAGGTGCATGGGTTGCGTGAAAGATGAAGCAATAAATATCTGTTTGACGTATTTCATCTGTAGTAATTTCACCTCATTCCGACTTAGAATGGAGATCGTGCACTGTGGTGTTCCTTGGGTGAAGCCTATGTAGGTATATTTAGAAATTATAATGATGATGAATTTCACCTGCAGATTGATTTCTGTTGTCTATAGTTTGTTTTTTATGTCTAATGCCGTAATTTTCCAAATTTCTTTACCCTTTTCTGTTCCATTTAAATTATTTCGAGGTAATTCTTCAGATTTTTTTATGTAGTAAGTGTCACCGATCCCTAACATTTTATACATATAAACTTCAGCTATCATCAAACAATTTTTTAAAGTAAGGCACATGTTGTTTACAGTGAGAGACATTTTATTTACGGTAAGGGACATGGTTTTTAAAGTATGAGGCATTTTATTTAAAGTAAGGGACATTGTCATTTAAATCGACTTATTTTTGACTAAGGTAAGGGAGTAAATTATTTATTACGGGGATTTACTTCAATTTTTTGAGAAGAAAAAGTATTAATGACTGTTACATCAATTTTTTTTCACAAAATCGTTTATTGCGGTCAAAATTTTTGTACTGTAAGGGACATTTTTTTAAAGATAGAATTTTTTTAATAATACCAATCGATAGAGCTCGAAATTCTGAATCCAATGATATATATAACTCATTTTCGCCAAAATGTCCCTTACGTTAATTGATACTTCCGGTATCGATATATCAACACAATCACTTAAATTATAATTTTATCGCTAAAATAAAATCCGACGAATGTTTTCTCACTGTCAAATTTGAAGTGAATAAATATTCGTAAAACTCGTAAGCCAGCCTTCGACAGTTACGAAACTATCCGTCATTTTATATGTTCGTGCTACCAATGCTCATACAAACGGCTCAAATAAAGTTTACGTCTACGTACGATTACGATACCAAACAAACATGTTTTTGTTCGTGCTCGCAAAATTAGTTCAATTTACGGTCACCAGGGGCGCTGTTCAAGTTCCCATACAAAGTGCTTTCGGAGACGATACGATTACTTTGTCGAAAGTGATTCGTGCTAGGGGTACAGAAAGTACTCCTTCCTCGTAAAACACATCCCACAACGCGCATACGTTACGACGACGCTTGTCACTTCTTGTCAGTTTAATATTATTCCGTGTCGCTTGCTTGTCACTTCCATAGCATAATTGCTCTTTGACTATCACTAAAATACTAAAAAAATGTATGTTCCTTAAAAAAATTCTAATTTTTTATAGGGTGCAAATATAAAGGAAACGAAATTAATATCATTGTGATGATTTTGAAGCAATCAAAATTTCCCCCGAAGTACAGCGGCAGAAAAGCGTGAAAAACTAATTTCCGTAAATGTCACACTAGGGTTCTAAATCTATAATGTATTTAGGTCTAAATGTATATCCCTTTCCTCAGTTTGCAAAACTACACAGTTTTTCCCGAGGCCGCAATGACCAAAAAAAAATATTCTTAGTTTTTATTTTTTTTCTGGCACTGCGTTGGTCCGATTAAAATAAATAAAATGTAATCATGTAGATTGAGGTGTACCAAAGCATGTAAAAAATTACGCTTAGTACACCTGTATTCTCTGGTAAGTTATGACCAAACAAAAAAAAAATCAGTTTTCACCCCCTTCCGTAGGGGGGGTAAATGAAATTTATTTTTTAAACTTGATCTTTGACTCATACAAAATCATCAGAAATGTTTTTGTCTCTCCAGAGAATTTATTCCAATCTTTAGTAAAAAATTACCTAATTTGACTGTACTAAATTATGAATACATATCTCATTGTAATTTATCTGCATTTTCCAGACAATTTATAACTAAAAAAAGCAATGCTAATTTATTATGCTTCAAAGAGAGCAATATTCAATTTAGCTTTGCAATATTTTAGATTATTTTTCATAAAAAATGTTTTAATTTAAAAAGAAATTGTCCTCCACTTTATCAGCAGTCAATCAACGCTCAACCACTGCTCTGAATTGAAAACCCATTGTTTTTTTACAATGCTCGCGGGACAGTATTTTGTGCATAATATTTTCCAATGAATACAGCCAGTCTAAAGCAACTCAATGAATCTCAAAGATAAGTATTTACTAGCCAGTTGAATGCTTATCACTCATGTCAACAAATGCTCTGGGTTAGTTGGTCTCACTCTCACATTTTGTTACATAATGAACAAAAGACTAAAATCCAAGCTACTGTTTTAATTGAATTCTGTATTTTATGCAGTTAGAGACACTTTATACACCAAAAATAAGTATTTCAAGGTCATTTCAATGCTTATCACTCTTGTCAACAAATGCTCTCTCTGCTCAAACAATTAAATAACATTATATTTTCTAGGCAGTTGCGTCTTAAGAAAAAATCCTAATAACAGGCTAAAGGTTTCTTCCATTCTGTATTTTATGCAGTAGCTTTAAAAACTATAAATAAGGATACAATGTCTGCAAATGTTCTGCAGCCCTGACCCACTAGTCAATGTCAGTATAAGACTTAAGAAAATCTATAAAAAATATTTTTTGGCTACACACACAATCATGACCTCATTGCTTCCCTCTTTTAGTTTCAGATATTTGAATTGTAAATAAATATTAGAAAAAAAATGCTTTACACTTTTATAATTCAGTCTTAAAAAAACGAATCTCTTTAGAATCTATGTTGTTTTATGGGTGAGCCTCAAACTGTGCTCTTTAACTGATTCGTTGCGATGTCTAATTTCGCTAACTTCTAGCTGTGGCGTCAAACAAAAATAAGGAGTTACCTATCGATTTTAAAATGACACACATGTTTGCTTAACGCCACACGCAAAGGAAAGTGGTAGCACTGATATGTGCCATCCGCAACAAATTGGTTAAATTGCTACGGCCATGTCACTATTATAATGTGTAAAAAGTTAATTTATATTATATGACTATCTGAAGGCCACACACTAACTTGCCTTCATTTAGTTAGTAGCCACTGCCTCACAAATAATTTTGTGGTTTGGCATTGAACAACGTGATTCAACACTTGATAGCATTGTCCCAAGAATATTATGTTATTAGAAACTATTCCTGAAATCCTTTGTTCCAACAATATTGTGACTAATTACAATATTGTGCAAACAACTTTATGGATGTGCTATTATTAACTGATCATGTAAGAGACTGTTAAAATTACAATTTTTGTGCTGTTCCAATGCATTGAATATGAGCTGAATTTGAACCCATTTAGAAATGCCGTTTAGTAGCGTTAGGAAGTTACATCAGTATTTTACATCTGCACATTTTCTTGTTATCCTTGAAAATACTCTAGTCGTATTTAAATTAAGAATTCATTCAAAAGTTACTATAACAACTAGTAGAATGAGTTCAATGTTCTTATGGCTTTGTTTATTGCAGCATCTGGACCTTCCATAGTGACGACTGTGGTGCCCGTAGGTCCTCACCCAACTCACATGATTTGCCCTAGCTGTCACGCTGAGATAGATACAGCCACTAAGACGAAACCAGGACTTATAGCCTATATATCTGGAGGCATCATATGTCTTTTGGGGTAAGCATTTCAGTTCTATGTGTTAAATTGAAAATTAAATCATGGTCATTTTTAAGAATATTTTTATTGATTTAATTCATGAACTAAATAAATAATAACATTATGAGATTACCTATCTAAACCTATATTCACTGCCATATTAATACAGAGTGTGCCTTAAAGTACAAGATGTTATAATTGTAACTTTCTTCCAGATGTTTCTTGGGATGCTGTCTAATCCCCTGCTGCATAGACAGCTGCATGGATGTGCATCACAAATGCCCCAACTGCGGGGCTTACCTAGGCAGGTACCGACGGTAAAAGTCCCAGCCGACACTGACGAAATCGCTACCTGATCGAAAATTGAACATGCAGATCTGCATTGGAATTCTCCATAATACCCTGCCTATTTTATTATTAAACCTTTATTACACTTTAATAACGTTTAGATTATGTTCCCACATCAAAGAAAACTCGCAGATTTCCTTTTTAATTTATTTAGAACCAGTTATTTACTGTCCGTACATAGAAACCATAGTTGGTGTCAATTATTAGATGGGGTGGTCAGTCTTTAAACAAACTGACTACCACAATCATCCAGGGAAGGGTAAATTAGGTTATTGCCGTCCTCAAATTGGGTCACAGCTAACACCTAGTGACGTGAAAACTTAAATGTTCTAAGATAATGGGACCGGATTAAAGAGTGTTTAATTTATTTCTGCATTAATTTAACTGTTTTATGTCTATTTCATAATAATTTTCTTTTGTACGGGAATACAATCTTAATTTTTGACTTAGTTAATGAAATTAATAATTTATGAGTTGACTCTTTTGTTTACATATATTTAAGAGAAAGCCATATAATGTATTAAGTACATAAAGTTTTTATTCAGTGCCAAAATGGTCTTCCTCATGGCACTACAACATAAAACTTCTAGGTACCTACCACATAAATGATATCAATGAATATTTTAAATTGGTAGCAAGTAGTACCACATGTTCGCGTAAATTATTATATTTATGTAAGGTATGATGCCATTTTTATGTAGAATATGATTAAATAATTATATGTATACAATATACATAATGTCTTTTTTGACATCAATTTATAGCATCACAATTTGGAACATACAAACTAAAAACAGGTTTAAGTTTATCTATGGTGAAACTCAATAGTTGCAGTAGGTATTAGTCAATATTAGTAACTAAGAATATACATAATTGTGTGTACTCGAATGTAATATCGATCTTATTTCCCAGTATTAAAAATGTGTTCCGTTTCCTCCGTCATACTTAATGGCAGTTATTTTGGCCAGTCTGACTGACCTGTTAGTTTTACAAAAATGTTTTATTATTATTTTATACTTTCCAGCTAATTCAATAACGTTGTGCTTTTATTTATATTAGTTCTTCTCAATGCACTAGGTGTACATTATTATACATAGATTTAATATAATAAATTGATATTAGTAACTTATAATTTTAAAGTAATTGAAAATGTGTGTGTATCTTAAGCCTGAAACAGCTATATGACGCGTCATTAAATAACTTTAGCCGATCGAATTGACTGATATTTATCTCCCGCCAATAATTCATGTGCAAAATAATGTAATTATGTCGGATATCTGCACACTAAAAAATATAAAGTGGCAGCTCCAAGTCCCAGAGGTAATCGTGAATAACTTGCGACTTAGTCCTATAGTTAAATTCAGGCTGTATGGTTAGGGAAAACCATTGTTACCAACCTTTTTAAAATAATTCTTAGGTTATTGTTATTTTGTAATGACTTATAATAATTTTATAAGGATAAATTGTTTTACAGCTGTAAGTATAGTTTTTTTATTTTTGCAGCATAATAGAAACGGTTTTAGCTATGTTTCGGTGCACTGTTTCAGTTGTATTTTTTTATATTTGGCTTAAATGAAAATAACTTTTATAGTACAAACGAATCATACAATTGAGCTTTTTTTAACAATTCGCCATTAAAATATTTGTAATAAAATATTTACTAGACCCTACTGCCTGCAGCATTTAGCCGTAATGGCATCTTATTAGAATATGTATCATCAATGTCTATTGAATTTGCATACTCCATTATATAAGTAGGTATATAAAAGTAAATGTATGTACAAGAAAGTAATAATATCAATACCTACCATAATTTGAAAATTCTTTTTACAAGTATTTTCAATATTAGGTGTCTATTTGTAAAACATGAATGTATTTTAATAAAAATAATTTGTTTATACCTACCTACAGGCATTTTACATTTTTATAAATTTATAAAATATTTATGAAACTTTCTTAGATCTACTACAATATTTAAAATCGATTTTCTTATACAATCACAACTACATATTATAGTAAAATATTTCTGTGTATAATTTATTAATAATTAAGAAATATGGGCTGTCTTAACAGAAAATAAATGTTTTATTAATATCTAATACGTATTGGAAGTACAGAAACCAGCACATCAACGTGGGTTGAGATTGGAGTGGTCGAATCTGTCATTTTTTTTTAATAATTCAGCTTTTTCAAAGTCAAAGTGAAATCATTTATTCCAATTAGACCATCAAAGAGGCACTTTTGAACGTCGATTATCTTCTATAACATAACAGAATAGGCTTGCGTGCTTTTTGGAGAAATGTGATAGATAGGCGGGCAGGTTGATATGCTGGTGTCAGTACCTACCTATGTTTTTTTTTTAAATCCTTAATATAATAACTTAATTTTTTTAGTACTGATAAAGTAAAGATGTTTTTAAACTTAGGTTCTCGATCATCACGATGTATGTATGTTTGTAACTCTTTGAAAACTACGTACACATAATATATTATGTTTACAACCTGGCAAACACATCAAATGAGTCGTCCCACCCAGGCCAGAGCGGGAGGGAGGGACTGCCAAACTCGTATTGTCTAAAATCCACGGTGTCCTTCAATAGCCCTTTACGTTTCGGGGTCACAGTAATTCATGAGTCTCGCGACGAGTCTCGCACACAGGATAGTTTTCAACTAAACAACTTTTATTATGGGAACAAACCTGAAAACGCGAAAAAAAAACAGCTGTTCAGTACATTTATGTTTGTCAACTGTACTAAACAGCTGACATTTTTTTCACGATTTCGGCTTTGCTCCCATAATAAAAGTTGTTTGTTATCATGAGCACAATCACGTGTTTAAGTATCGTACACTAATTACCAGTCACCCTATATAGCCAACCCGGCAAACTTCGTGACGCCTGAGAAACGATTTAAAAAAAACCTTTTAAACCTTCCCTGGAATTTCCAAAATAATTTAAAACTAAAATTAGCCAAATCGGTCCAGCCGTTCTCGATTTTTAGTGAGACTAACGAACAGCAAATGATTTTTATATTTTAAGTAAGAGAGAAGATATAAAACTCAATTGCTGTTCGTTTGTCTTGCTAAAACTCGAGAACGGCTGGACCGATTTGGCTAATTTTAGTTTTGAATTATTTCTGGAAGTCCAGGGAAGGTTTAAAAGGTTATTCTGAGGCGGTACGAAGTTTGCCGGGTCAGCAGCTGTTTATAATAAAGTTCAACAAGGATCTGTGCTACCCGCTTTGGCGCTCACAATCACAGTGAGCCATATAGAAGGCTAGAATTTTTAAATCAAAAAGAGATTTAGATGGGAGAGACCAATATGCGCGAAAGATTTCCGGTGACACCGAATGGAGTGTGGAATATAGATAATTATTTTGTAGCCCAATGAGAAGGGCAATTTTATTTAGGTTTTTCGCAGATCGGGTCGAAAAAAATGTGGAGCGAGTGATGACAACACCGGAAAACGTGGGTAGGTCACACTAGGTCAGTAAGAGAACCGATGATGTAAGGTCCTAATGATATTTTGCGTGGGCTTAGGATGGTTATTTATAGATAAAACGACAAAAATAAAAATCGTTGCTTTAATTGATTCAATTCTAATCTTTTTGAGATATATAAACTAGATACCTTGGCGGTAGGTTCTACTATCTGTGCGCAGTACAAGTACGATTTTTTAATGGAACCGGGACAAAACTTGTTAGTGACGCCACCTCTCGAGAATTGCAACGAAACTCGAAAAAAAAACAAAAAACCCGAGTGCGTAATAAACTAAAAATAAAGAAACAAGCCCAGTAGTTTAGAATTCACTCATTCACACTCAAATCTTCCCAAGGGGCCCCGACTGTGAGTGGTGTGAAGGAGTGAATTCTAAACTACTGGGCTTGTTTCTTTTTAGTTTTTTACGCAGTCGGGTTTTTTGTTTTTTTAAATATTTTTTTATTTTACTATATTTAGTTTTTGTTAGAAACGTCGTGTACATATTTATATTTTGGTAAACCATTTTTAAAATCCTTTAATTTGATACAACCAGCCCGCGAAATTCAAATTTTATTATTTTTTTTGCAATTTCCAGGCCAGTGACATGTTGTAACTTTATAAAAATATGAGTTGCGGTAATAACAAGTATAATTTTGAAAAAAAAAAAATTAAAAAGTTGAATTTCGCGGGCTACATCGACGCAATCACCTGCCCTAACCACAGTGGTGTGTCTGATTTTGTTCTGATACGTCCTGTATTTTTTCTTCCAAACTGTTAAGTCCGCCATATGTATGTACCTCAATAAATAAATTATCAAAAAGGATTTTTGTTGTTTTGAATTTTCAATGGATTTCAATAATAGACAAAAATAAAAACAAAGTTTTGTTTATGACAACCTGTCAAAAAACCAGCGCTTGACTGACATTCGCACATGACATTGTCATTTATCTACATTCGGAGGTCGGTCGTCCGCTAGTTGTTGAAGATAAATTATTCCTAAAAAGAAGAAAATTGTACTTTTAAATATTTTGTTGTATTAGAAAAACTTCCTAAGGCAATAATGTCTTGGTTGTTTGGGTATAGTTCGACGCCTCCGCAACCACCCTCTGATGTTCCGCCTGCCGATTCTGGGGGCGCTGGCTCTGCCGCACCCCCTAACCTATCTAAATCTGAAAAGAAGGCAATGGAGGCCTATCGCTTTGATTCTAGTGCACTCGAAAGAGCTGCACAAGCAGCTAGAGAACTAGAGAGATCAAGTAAGTAGTTATGGTATGATATTTATCAATCACATTGCGTGCTATTGCATAAGCGACCGCATAACCTTACAGCCGGAGGCAAGACCTGCTATAATTGAGATAAAATCAATTTTAGCTATTCGTATCTTTTTTGATGAATGTCAAAAATCATGTCTCGCAATGTACTATTCATTGTTCTTATTGTTTTCATTTCATTGATGACATGAGTCTAATAGCTTTACATAGGTTAGAATAGTTTTATTGTTACTATATGTATTTCATTTATATTTTTACCTATATTCAAGTGCCAGAAATGTATACATGTGCATATACTTGTACATTTGCCTGCTAACATCTTAACTAGTTGGTAACTAAATAGTTAAGTAATGCAAGGAAAACTAAGATTTTATCTAAATTCAATGTTAATATTGGGCACTTGCTTGATATAATACAGCCTCAAAGAGATGTCAAAATTTTAATTTTTAAGTTGTTTAAACCATGTTATGTTGACCATTTGGGATTGGTTCTAAAAACCGGTTATAAACACCCAAATGGTCGGTTCAACATTGTGCCAGTTAACACAGCAAATTGTAGTCGGGTTGATGGGTTAGTGCTTGGTAACATTCTATATTGAAAGTGCTACTCTTTACTAGTACTAATTTAAAAAAAGGCATTTATCAAGTATACATAAATATGGCACAACACCCTAATATTTATAACAGTATTTTTAGAGACATAGAATACATAATATTTACTATTGAATCTGTTGTAAACATACACCATAATGTACCTGCATATTCTTAAACTTTAAACTAGCATTATTTTTAATAAATTAATTAGTTGCTTTACCTCTTACAAATACTTATTATGGTCATCTTGTCCAGAACATTCAAAGGAAGCATTGGAGCTTAGTAAGCTACAGGAAAGCACCAAACAGTCGGAACAAATGGCAAAGATCAAAGAGTATGAAGCAGCTATAGAACAAGCCAAAGTAGAACAGAAGAGAATTGATTTTGAAGAGCGCAGAAAAACACTACAGGTGAATTTTTTATTAGAATCCTATGAATAGTAAAGAACAGGTTCAGTTTATATTTCCTTTTATATTTCCCTACATTTACTTGAAAAGATAATGGTTAGTTAACTTGTTATATTTAAAAGTGCATTAAAAAATAATAAATTGCCATAAAAAAGAAAGTAAAATCGTGATACATTAAAATTATGACTGTATTTGCAATGGCATCCAATAAACATGACTATATAATTAGATGAGATAAACAGGTATGTAATTATCCCATCAATAAGAAATTCCAAAAATGTACACATATTTTTAGAATTGTACATAAACAAACATTTTAAACCTTTTTAATTTAATTCAGCCACCATTTGTATCATCTATAACCAATGTCTGTATAGGACATAAGCCTGTGCATTGTAAAAGTTATTCAGAAATTATTCATTTATTTTTTAAATAAAGGAAGAAACAAAGCAGCATCAGATGAGAGCCCAGTATCAAGATCAGCTGGCTAAAAAGAGATATGAAGAACAACTGGCACAGCAACAAAGATCTCAGGAAGAAATTCTGAGAAAGTAAGTAGTGTCAACATGACATTCTCCTTTATTGCAGAATGCAATGATGAAAATAAGTTAAAATATTTCATTTCATTTACTTGTCTTAGTCAAACTGAGATTTCCATTAGAGTCAGGCATTCTTTGCATATGATCACAAATTCACAAGCCCAAGCCAATAAAGAAGCTTATCTCAGAAGATTAAAAATGATTGAAATGATGATCCTTGATTTTTGCATAACTCAATAGTATGTATATTTATGTGCAATCAAAATCTAAAATGAAGAAAACTTATACTAAGGAATTTAATTCACATGAGTTGCTCTTGTATCCTTATGTCTCCATCATCCATAAAGTGCCTAGGGCCTCCATAGCCCTACAGGTTATCTCAGTAAGCACCTATTTCCGTCTATAGTTTCTCTGGTGTCCCCCTTTTCTTATACTAAGAAACTTTCAGACAAGAAGAGAGTGTTGCAAAGCAGGAAGCTTTGCGGCGCGCCACCATTGAGCATGAAATGGAGCTACGAGAGAAGAATAAGCTCAAGGCAATTGAGGCCGAGGCTCGAGCAAGAGCAAAAGCTGATCGCGAAAACAGGGACATCACACTAGAACAAATAAGATTGAAGGCAGCTGAAAACAGAACAACTATTCTTGAAAGTATTAAGTAAGTAACTAACGCCCACTAAAAGAGAACCTCATTGAAGTCTCAAACTTTAAGTAAAAAGTTGATTTCAAGCCATGTTTCTAAAAAAATGCAAGAAATCAAATTTTTAGAACTCTTTGAATCTTTGTTCCAATGTTGATATTAAACAGATTACCAATAACTATGGATAATAACATAATTACATAATTACTCTTAATCTAAAGAACACATATTTTATTAACAGAACAGCAGGGAGTGTAATTGGTACTGGACTTAATGCTCTGGTTACTGATTGGGATAAAACATTAGCCGCAGCTGGTGGGCTATCTCTCCTGGCTCTTGGTGTGTACTCTGCCAAAGGCGCCACATCAGTGGCAGCAAGGTTCATCGAAGCTCGCATTGGTATGTATTAATATTATACAACAGTTGTAAAACCAAGATAGTACCTAGTCCATAAAATATATGAACTGCTTCACTCTCCTTTCCTTGTTCCAGGCAAGCCTACCCTTGTTAATGAAACATCAAGATTCTCCATATTAGAAGCTGTAAAACATCCAATACTCACGGTTTCAAAAGCAGTAGCGAGTTTCAGAAAGCCTACAGATGCATTAGCTGGTGTTGTCTTAGCTCCAACACTTGAGCGTCGACTGCGAGATATCGCTATTGCTACTAAAAATACGCGTTTAAATAAGGGATTCTACAGAAACTTACTCATGTATGGACCTCCAGGAACTGGTAAAACATTATTCTCTAAGGTGAGTGAATAGATTTTGTTAATGAAATGTTTTTTGTGTAAGAACCGTTTTTATACAATTATTTACTTAATTTATGTATTTTACAGAAACTGGCAAAACATTCTGGTATGGAATATGCTATCCTCACTGGTGGTGACGTTGCACCCATGGGAAAAGATGCTGTGGCCGCAATTCATAAAGTATTTGATTGGGCCAATACCAGTAAAAAAGGTTAGTTTAAAGCAAGTTTACACTAAGTATGTAACTGGTTTGGGGTGCTATGACAGGAAACCTCCACGTGCGCCCGTGGACTGGAGTTCCCTCTCGGATACGTCCAGGGGGAAGACCAGTTTTTCGGGCCGGTGCACCCTGGGATGCGGGCAAAAACTCTTCCTTGGGCACTGTGTGCCCAAGTGGTCTCTTTGCCCGTATGCAAATAGCCTGTCGTGTGGATGCTCCAACGCGTGTCCCTCTGATCAGCAGAGGGCATAGCGGCGGAGCGGGCTTGCGGACGGTGAGTGATGGGTAGCTCGCCGTCCGACCAAGGACCAAGCCCGGGTCGGTGGCGCGTCGTGTTTCGCGCCAAATGCCTGCTGGGGTCGCGGGTTTTTTCTTAACCCAGGATACCGTGGCCCCGGAACATAAAGGGCATAGGAAGGAACACGGGTGGATTTTAGTCAGTAAGAGTCTGACAGTCCCTTCCGCCCCACCCAGGGCGGGAGGACTCATTTGATGATTTTACCACCTAAAAAAAAAAAAAAAAAAAAAAAAAAAGTATGGAACTGGTTTAATTAATGATAAAATCTATGACTGTTACAATATAATTATTTCAATTTCACAGGAGTACTTCTCTTTATTGATGAAGCTGATGCGTTCTTGAGGAAACGCTCCTCAGAAAGGATTAGTGAAGATTTGAGAGCAGCCCTCAATGCATTCCTGTACCGCACATCCGACCAGAGTAACCGTATAATGTTGGTGCTCGCTTCTAACACGCCGCAGCAATTCGATTCTGCAATCAACGATCGTCTCGACAAGATGATAGAATTTGGTTTGCCCGGCCTTGAGGAGCGTGAACGTCTGATTCGACTGTACTTTGATACTTTTGTTCTAAAACCAGCATCAGAAGGAAAGAGGTAAACAAAATTTAATGGCTTAGGCGTTTGAAAAATGTATTACAATAGATATATTGAAAAACACCGAACCTGGGATAACTGCAGGGAAATGATGATATTGAGTATATATTTGTTTTTACAGACGGTTGAGTGTGGATCAGTTTGACTACAGTGAACTCTGTTCGAATCTGGCCGCTCGCACGGCCGGCATGTCGGGCCGAGCGCTGTCCAAGTTAGGGGTTGCGTGGCAGGCAGCTGCTTATGCCTCAGACGATGGACGCCTCACTCAGCAAATGTGTATTGATATTTGTGATGACGCTGTGAGGGATCATCGCCAAAAGGTATTTATATTTATTACACATTTACTTAAAAAGGACACAATCCTAAAATGTATGATGACTAAGTTAAGTTTTATGGCCGCTGTTTGTGTCAAATACTTACTAATTTCCTTTTTTTTTTAGATGGAATGGTTATCAAACGAAGAGAAATCCCGAAGCATGATGCCTTATCTTTTAGACCTACCGCCTCTGGATACTGAAACTGAGAATGTTGTCAACAAAGAATCAGTGAAGCCTAAATCCAAAAATGCAGAGAAGGTGAAGGACCAAGATGCTGAATTAGAGAAGTGACACAGTGTTAACCCTGACGACTTTGTAGATCTAGCTGAAAACAACATATGTTCCACTTCCATAAGAAGCAGAACAAACTGTGATACAACACAAAAGTTCAAATATGATTGTAAAAAGTCCAACTTCAAAAAGTTTATTAATCTAAATGAGAGAGATATGGAAGTCTTGCGGACATTATCGCAGAAGAAAAAAGCTAGCACAAGTCAGGAGCAAGTCCCAGGTAGTAGAACAAAATAATAATGTACTTGATTCATATTCATGGTTTACATAAATGTATGTAAGAAATAGAAATTAAGAATGTTATGGTCTTGGATTGTTCTGATTTGCACAAAACTACAGTATGTTTAGCAATATGTACCAAGAACTATGATCTTGTCATGTACTTTTTGAACATGTTGTGTTGTTAAATTACAATAATGAACAGACAATGTACAGTCGACAAAGTTGAATCATGACCCATTTTGACAAAAAATCGTTTGAATCCGTCAAATTGAAAAAGATCAAAGTCGTTACCATGGATATGTATGTTTACGCAAATGTGGACTTAAATGAATTTTAATGTCTGTCAGAAAATAAGCTTATGGTGGGTCATGATTCAACTTTGTCGACTGTACAAAGAGACGAAAATATTGTACAAAGCCGAATTCATATAAAGGTGAAAATATAAAGGCCGGGTTTTCCTGTCGAAGGCAGTTTGGCTATAAAATGTGCATTTGATGTAGAATTAATAAATATTATTCCTTATCGTATTGGACTTAATGTAATGTATTGGTTATGCTTACGAGTGTCTGTTTACTTGTCTGTCTGCGATCTGGCAATATAACTTAAGTCTGCAAGCATTTTATTTGTGATTTGTTGGGTTTCATGTTAGTAAGGTGTGGTTTATGGTGAAATAATACACTGTTATCGGCAAATCCATGAAATCTTTATTTCTGTGAATAAAATACACACAAAATCTTATGTTCTTGATTACTTAAAAAGTTGAAATATGTTTATTTTCAGCGAAAAATCTTGGAATAATGATAAAATAACTGTTTAACATATGCTAATAGATCAAGATTGTTGTTATTGTTTTAGTCAGTTACACTAGTAGTGCATATTAGAATATTGTTAGCAAAAAAAGTTTCGTTTCATTTAGCAGTTTACCTAACACACCATAATAACTAAAAGTTCATTTTTGGTGCATTATTACCCTATTTCAGTGCATTACCCTGCCTCACAATGTTCTCAATATACCTAGTCTGGTTTAATCATTGCTACAATTTAAAAAGTGCAGCTTCAGTGGTATTTCACATTAATGGGGCATTTAAACTGGTCGATTTTTTTGACGAATGACTACTTAGGGGCCGGTATAGCCGTGCGGCGAAGTAGACTGTCGAAATAGTAATTTATAATATTATGATCGATATTTTCCACACGGCTAAATAGACCCTGTAAATGATGAAAAATTAACACTGCATCAAACCGTTTGATTGAGATATCACTGCATTTAGGTTTTATAAATTCATGATGAGTAATTTACGTTTTAATTAGCTAGGTACCAAATTCTAGTTGCCAGACCCTCCAAACTAGGTATACTCTATAGTAGAACTTCTCAAGTTACCTGGCACAATAAAATATCACTCCATGCCCCCATTTTTATAAAGACATCGCTTTATCATACATTTAATATCTAGTAACCACAAATATAAATAAATTCATCTAAACATATCAAGATGAAGTTTTAAAGCATTATAGTTGTTCGCTTAGCAAAAACAAATCAATCGCAATTCCACAAGTTATAAACCAAAATAATAACTTCGCGAAAGAAAGAGAAATGTTTGAATTTGCCCTGATCTTAATGACTAAAATAACAATTTGACTATAAAATATGTTTAAAAACTTGAAAATATAATTTTAATGAATACATAATAAGACTTAATTTAATAAAATGTGGCTGTTTGTGGTCCACACAGACAAGCACTTACCATTTTTATCAAATGTGCAATAATTTGCTAGATTACATAAATTCTGACACCTTAAAGCTTAGGCAAACATTAATAATTATACTATTTTTTCAGTGTATATTTTTGGTATGCACCATTTTTCATAATATAAATTATTATAAGTTCACATTCATTATGATATCAAAGAGAACAAAACATTGTAGCTACCATTTTAAAACAAGTTTTACGTAATTAATCATCTGTATGCAAATAATATATTACATTTATACAAGTATTTAGCAAAAGAATTTGATACACTTATTTAATTTGGCCATAGACATGCATGATGTTTATGACTCAAACTACACTCTACATAGAAAAGATAATAATTTAAATAAATGCTCTTTAGTTACTCCTGTTTCCCGAGCAACAAGAGGTTTGGGCTGGTGCTGCTTCATCGTCAACCACCACAACTTGAGATGTCCTGCCTACATCTGTTTGAGAGTTCTGTTCGTACCTCTCAATCATTGTTCTTGTAAGATCAAGGAAGAGTTCTTCCACTCCTTGGTTCAACTTGGCTGATGTGTAAAAATGTTGGGCACCAACCATGTTGGCATAACTGAAATGCAAAATTGAAAAAAATATATTATTTTATTTAAATTAAATTTTTATAATTCCCCTATTGTTTTTATCTTAGTGAATCAGCACAATCATGTACTTGTGACTCAATAAGATAATGAGGTGAAGAAACATACCTCTCAGCTTCTTCAAGGGGAACAGTCCTTTCATGTTCTAAATCTATTTTATTTCCAGCAATTGTCAGGACTATGTCAGATCCCAACATCTTCTTCAGTTCCTTCACCCAGTTCTTCACCTGTAATAGAATCCCCATTCAATAAAATCATTCTCATTTCTGCAGAAAATAATATACCCATACCACTGACATCCTATGAAATAATTAGGTATAAGTAACAACACTCCGGGCATACAATTATGTCTGATCAAAATTATTTGAATCAGCTGGCTTACTTAACAATGCAGAAAGTTAAATTATCAATGTTGTATTTTGAAAATGAATACATTTTATTTGATAAGATAATGGAATCAGATATTACCTTTCCAAAAGAATCTTCATCAGTGATGTCATACACAAGGATAGCACCATTGGAATTGCGATAGTATATAGGTCCCAAAGCATGGAATTTTTCTTGACCTGCTGTGTCCCAAATGGAAAGGTTAACCCGTTTGCCATTGATGTTTAATCTCTTGTTCAAAAAGGTAGCCTGAAAAAGTAAAGATGAATATTGCAGACATTTCAGTTTTATCTATTAACAATGAACAATTTTGTAAGTATTGCCATAATTAAAATATTATTGTAATCTACTTGGAATGTTTATTTAGATATTGGCTCTAATAAATGTTATGTTGACCATTTGGGATTGGTTCAAAAAACATTGTGCGGGATACAAACTTAAAATTATGTCACTGCCGTGAGATGTGGCATGTGATTTTTTGAATGTTTCTTTCCAAAGCCTACCTAGGTAATACTGCCGTTGTAAATGAAAACACAGTAACTTTAATGGCTGTGTAACTTAAGTTACTGTGTTTTCATTTACAACGACAGAATAGTATCAAATTAAAAATGCATAATTACATGATTGGTAGATACTAAAACAAGCCTACAATATTTTGAAGGGAGATTTCTTGAAACGGGATATTCCTGGCAACCACCAATCTAGTATATTAGCTGTATGTCATTCACAAATAGAATCTTTTACCCAAAAAAAAGCTATGTTACTAACTAATAACTTGTCTAAAATTTATTTTTTACAATTAATATTCTAAAAGGTACATTTTATGGTAATGCAGCAACTTTGGTGTCATAAAACTACAATTAAACACAGGTTGTAAGTACTGATATGACATTGATTATTAATTTTAATATAAACTAAAAATGATGATCACAGAATATTTCGAGTCGTAAGTACCTGCAGAGTAGTTAGATGTTTGTCGTTGAATTTGTCTTCGATGTAACGCAGTAACAAAGAGGTCTTTCCAACACATCCCTCACCGAGTAAAACAACTTTGAAGTTGTGAGTCCCGCTCGGCGCGGTAGCCATTGTACTACTGTAATTGATCCTTGACTTGCAACCTTGAAAAGTTGAACTAAGGCAATTTAATTTGCAGCAGTCGCAAGAAAAAACTAGACACAAGCAGCTGATAGCTATTTTACATTGCGGACAAACACAAAAGCATTTCATAAGTATTCATCACAAATCATTCGATGTATTAATGTACCACTTTTACTGAACGATAAGAATCAGGGAAATTTGCAGCTTGTGGATTGCAAAATCTATATTTTTTGAACAAAGTGTATTGTCACAGAATAATGGAGTATTGACATAAATCAAAAGTGACAGTAGCTGATCATGACCATAGACATTTTTTTTTTTTCTTCGCCCTTTTTGGGCAGGCTAAGGTCTGGGACCATACCGCCTCGTCTTCAGTATTGACCATAGACATATTTTTTTGGTTTCTTTTCGTCCCTCTTTGGGACAGGCAAAGGGAGCTGAGCCCATACAGCTAAACATGAGCATAGACAAGAAGTTATAGTTTTGTTTTACGTTTTGAACTGGCGGCCGACTGAGACAAATACGAAGGAAGGCGGAATGCACACTTGCGCGTTTTATTTTTATTTTCTATAACTTTTTGTATTTAATTGGCTTTTTTTACCGTGTATAAGTCATATAAAATGACACACCCTGGGCCTGAAAAGAGAGAAAATGTCAAACTTGTACTAAGTTGTAATCCACGGTGATCCTTCAATAGCCCTATACGTTCCATGGTCACGGTAACCTGATAAGACAGTGACTCACGACCCCGACAGTCCTTGACCGCCTAAGGGGCGGGTGGGTTCCGTCAGATTGCTGGCAGCTTGTTGCGCGTGTGGAACACACCGTACCGTCGAACCGAGCACGGTCCATGAATGGCCGGCGAGTCACCCAATACTCGCCTTCGCTCGCTCCTATGATAGCCGGAATTTATAGCATTGCAACTTTCGTTGTAATGGGCGTTTCCCGCGGCGGAGGGGCCTTGAAGTGGAGGCTGTCCTCTTCCTTACGCGTCCCACCTCTTCCTTCGCTAGGATGACTGCTTCGCAGAAGGAGGTGACCGCTTCCCCTTCCATCTCACCCCGCAGCATAGCTTTGACCAATGTCGGGCGCGAGAGGTTCGCATCCATGAGGACACGGCGCGGTGCTCTGCCCAAGCGGAGCAGGCGATACTAGCAGTGGTGTTACCCAGGCGTTTCTTCCTTTCCAATAAGACACAGGAACCTCTCGAAACATACGTTTCCGTTGTGGACTTGCGTAAGGTGGAAGGTGAAGACACCGTGGCACTTCTCCAGCCACTCTTCAGAGGGTCTTACCGCCGCCATTGCGGTTTGCCCCTATACATATTCATTTAGCTCCCGTGCGCTTTTCAACCAGTCACTTGTTCATACAGTTATAATATGTTTCTTTGCCGTCCAAAACTGAATTACAATCGCCTTTTAGCGTTTTACCATTCACCTCGAACACTAACAATTTCAAAATTCCAAAATCAAATCAGTTTTTAAATAGTTATGATGCAAAGAAAATTTTATACCGAGACGACTTTATTACTTCGTATCTCCAAAAGTACTAACGTTAGACCATTTTTGTCTGTTAGTAACTAATGTTCCGCTTAAAGAGCCCTATCCAACGGTATATCCACATGTTACTATTGAGGGGTGGGCCCAGATTCCTTAAATCGGTTTCCCAATGTACTTTAGCATTTTTGAAAATTGAGCTATGTTCGGACTTTAGGAGGTCAATAATTGGAGTTTTAATGGCCGCGAAGTTTTCATCTAAGAGCAACATTTTGTACATTTATTTATATTGCAATCGGGGCCCTTGACATTTGGGGGCCAAGTATACAGTGTGTCCGGGCACGAGTTAGCGATATTTGAATAGGATATTCTAGGCTCATTTTCATCGACAAAAATGCTTTAAAAAAATTCTTACTCAAATACTTCGCGAATGGCAGCCATTTTAATTTTTTGGTCTGTCGAACTGGGGAAATACAAATATCTTTGAATCCAAGAGACCTACATTCATGCAAATGACTTTATTGCAAAGTTAAATGTTGAGGCCAAGTTGAGGCTTATCAAAAACTTACGAAAGTTTTTTTAAATAATATGTAAAAATAACCAAAAAACATGAGTAAAAACGAAATTGTACACAAAAATGACTGAAAAATTTCACATTTTTAACTCTAGCTCGAGGAGTACCCCTGAATTTTGCCAGGGTTTTTGCATTAAATTAAAAGTGTTTGAGTCAGGCTATAAAATGATATCAAAATTATCACTCTGTGCTAAGTATCTTAGGAGTTATTCTCATTTGAACATCACCTTTCCGTCTCGCCCCACAGCAATAAATCCAAGAAACTGTACTTATTCAGTTTAAGGATGGTAACTTGGGGATCATTTACATGGTGGTTAATAATGCCAGCTCATAAATATTCGTTGGAACGATTTAGCTCACCCACAGAATGCAACACCTGTAATATTGGGGTACATGCGCTAAGGAAGCGTTGGAGTAAGAATTTTTTTTGAAGCATTTTTGTCGATGAAAATGAGCCTAGAATACCTATCCCCTTCAAATATCGCTAACTCGTGCCCGGACACACTGTATAATTGATACGGCTACGCCTCTGATGTATGTACTATCTATAATCTAAAATTGAAAATACAATTTCACTGAAACGTATTATTAATTAGTTTTAGTTGCAAATGTCTACAGTACGACAAAGTCACGGCACTCGTAGTCCTCGCCGCATTCACTTTTTATTTCATCTATGGCTATCTGACTGCTGGTTTCTTCCACGATTGACATCATGTTGGAACTTTTCCCGCGCTCGCATGGGGCCATCGGCTGTGCAGGGGACATCGGCTGTGTAGGGTGCCTCACGTCTCCAAAGTCTTGAGTTTCAAAGTACTCCCTGCTTGTTTCTGGTACGTCCTATAAATAAAAACGACCGATTAACCATTATTCACTGATAAAAATGAAACCTTAATTAATAAAACTAAAGATTAGTGTTATAACAATGTAGGTACCTACCTACATTGTTTTATCACTAATCTTTAGTGAATGAAGTAATAAGCCCAGTTTTTGCAAACCACAATAATTATCATCTGCAGAGAATGTGTCGTTAAGATTAGGTTATCTTATTACTTCATTCGCTTTTTCAATTTTGAGAGGATTACGAGTATCCGGCGTAATTTAAAACCGTTATTTTTATCGACTTGCTGTTCCTTTGTAAGTACCTAAAAGTATAAATGCTTTTTGATCAAGAATATACTAGCCTCATAATTATATGAATACGGCTTGTAAGGATTTTGGGTCCAGCTCAAACTGGCGCACTCGTCGCACCGCATGTCTGTACAACTATTTATAAAATCACTGTCCGTGTCGGATGACTCGTGAGGCTTCCAGTAATCCCCCATAGCATCTTGCAACTCCACGTCCATTGGATGAGGATCTATGTTCAATATCGTCAGCTTACTGTTAATGACCATATTAAGTGTTTTCTGCCAGTCTTCTAACATCTTTTTTATACTCTCCATCTGAAAATATTCGATAGATGAATCAGTTAAATTAAGACAACTTTTGCAATAATAAAAAATATTAATGGTTGATAAAAGTTGCATACTTTTTTCTTCAACAATGCTTGTTTATTAGCTCTTCGTAGTCTCTTCTGTTTAATGTAATGCTTCAGATAAGCGACTTTATAAACATTGGTAACTTTGACGATCTTAACTCGACAGTCCGGCTTTACGTCGGCGTCGCTGGCCGAAGAGTTGACGCTGTTGTCCGGCGTGTTGGGGTCGGTCAACGGGTGGTCTGTCTTCTCCGAATGTCTCTCCGGTATCACCATATGGTCGAAGTTTAACTCCTTTAATAGTTCCACTATGAATTCGCGGTCTGTAATAAAAAAATTAATCTACGACCTAAGAAATTCAATAGTATTTGATACTAAACGCAAAGGAGCAGTCAAAAAATCGACTGATATTGAATGAACGGATTGTTTGTATATGGAGAATGACCTCCTTCCGGGGGTGCATCGCCGTGCATGTCGTGGTCGAAGTCGTAGTCGCACGCGGCCGCACCGTCCAGCGCGCGGCGCAGTGCGGCGGCGTCGGCGATGAGTATGATGACGTCTCGTACACGCGCGCGTACGCGCCGCAGCCGCTCGCGGGCGCGTCGCACCTGCTCGGTACGCTCGGCGAACTCCGCCTCCCGCACGCACAGCATCATGTTCACTATCTGAATCTAATCACAATAACACGTATAACTGCTGGCGTCCCTTTTGCTACCACAACGCCGATCTAGAATACTGTATTCATCTTACTTGGACTTGAATGTCTTCAATCTCGGTCTGTTGCCGTTTTATTCTCTCTCGAGAAGTTACGTACACGTGTTTCATAAATTTGTGCACATAGAGTACCGTCGGTACATACTTAAGAAGAAATATCACCTGTAATGAAAATTACCTCGGTTTATGTTGTAGAAATAATAACATGTTGATTAATACTTATTACAATACTTACCACATTGATGAGTGTTAGTTGTACATAGACGGAATATATTACACTAATAACATAGTGTGCGAACGGGACTCCGTATTGTTCCATGATATAGTTCCATATATGACAACACTCCATGACGTATGGTCTCCAGTCTCCTTATAAAATAAATAAATGTTGACTTTTAAAATAGTTTAATAAATTACTCTTATTATTATTGGGGGCGGTGATCTCGGCACTACATTCGAGAGCCCTCTTCGATCACCATTGGAGCCTCCGACTGATCATCAGCGGCTGTGACCAGGTCTGCTGCAGCACCGATCACCATTGGAGCCTCCGACTGTTTCATCAGCGGCTGTGACCGGGTCTGCTGCAGCACCGATCTCCATTGGAGCCTCCGACTGATCATCAGCGGCTGTGACCGGGTCTGCTGCAGCACCGATCACCATTGGAGCCTCCGACTGATCATCAGCGGCTGTGTGACCAGGTCTACTGCAGCACCGATCACCATTGGAGCCTCCGACTGTTTCATCAGCGGCTGTGACCAGGTCTGCTGCAGCACCGATCACCATTGGAGCCTCCGACTGATCATCAGCGGCTGTGACCAGGTCTACTGCAGCACCGATCACCATTGGAGCCTCCGACTGATCATCAGCGGCTGTGACCGGGTCTGCTGCAGCACCGATCACCATTGGAGCCTCCGACTGATCATCAGCGGCTGTGACCAGGTCTACTGCAGCACCGATCACCATTGGAGCCTCCGACTGTTTCATCAGCGGCTGTGACCAGGTCTGCTGCAGCACCGATCTCCATTGGAGCCTCCGACTGATCATCAGCGGCTGTGACCGGGTCTGCTGCAGGCTGCAGCACCGATCACCATTGGAGCCTCCGACTGATCATCAGCGGCCGTGACCGGGTCTGCTGCAGCACCGATCACCATTGGAGCCTCCGACTGTTTCATCAGCGGCTGTGACCGGGTATGCTCTTCGTGCGGGTTGTCGAATGTAGTGGCGAGATCACCGCCCCCAATACTATTATAAAAGTCATACCTAAGTTATTTATTTTACCTATTTATACAAAAGTCTATTAAATAATACACAGCAAAACTATTAAAAATACAAAATGAAAAAAACTAATTTCGAAAATTAAATTCTTGACATTGACATTTCGTCTCAAATATTATACTCTATGTCTCGTCCTGTTACCAGAAAGAATATTTATTATTAGAGGTAAGTGCCATGCCTAAGGGGTCTCTTTGCCCTTATGCGAATAGCCTGTCGTGTAGACGCTCCAACGCGTGTCTCTCTGATCAGCAGATGGCACAGCGGCGGAGCGGGCTTGCGGACGGTGAGTAATGGGTAGCTCGCCGTCTGACCAAGGACCAAGTCCGAGTCGGTGGCGCGTCGTGTTTCGCGCCAAAAGCCTGCTGGGGTCGCGGGTTTTTTCTTAACCCATGACCCCGTCGGCCCGGAACGTGAAGGGCATAGGAAGGAACACAGGTGGATTTTAGTCAGTAAGAGTCACACAGTCCCTTCCGCCCCACCCAGTTCGGGAGGATTCCTTTGATGATTTTACCAAATAAAAAAAAAAGAGGTAAGTGACCACAGGTCCGATCGCACGTATCGGATGTATCGTACGTAAGGGATTTTAGTTTGCCTCGTATTTAAACTCATACAACAGCGTCCAATGAATCCGCATCGTACGGACGGCTCATCGGCAATGCCTACATGCGATGCGTACCGATGACGTCCTACGGAATGCCGATCAGTGGACGCGCCCCGCACGCTTACTGATGTATTTGTTATTTTTCTTTCTTGCATTCTTCTTCTGCTAAAACCGAGAGTTTTGAGACCTCAAACACCGAACGCTACTTTGTAAAAAAATTAAAAACACTTCGAAATTTTTTTTGAAAATTTTGCGTTTATGACCGTAAAAGACTAGTTATTGATAATTACTTCCCAGAACGGTTTCATAGATGCCTTTTGCTACAATATTAAATTTCTATCTTTGCAACTTCTTGCAATATTTATACCACTTGGGTAACTCTGGCGGTATCTCGATTCAAAAACAAGCGTGGAAGAGGCAAAGCATCGGAGTTGGGATGTCTTGGCCCGACGCTGCGTTACGCGGATGCACGCGCGGTTCTATAGAAAAGTGCTCCGTCGCGGGGACCCGTGCGGGGCCACGCGCGGAGCCACGCGCGGAGCCACGCGCGGGTCTACGCGCGGTGCCTGCCAGCGGTAACACGCACGGGCTTGTTCAGTCAATAAGGGTGCTTATACACGGTGCATGTAAGGGTCGATTTATACTAGCGCAGAGTCGAAGCGTATTTCTAAAACTGAACATAACAATTTCAACCTTAACTCCACAGCGTAAAGCACATATTACTTCTAAGATTTTAAAAAGTGAAGAACGCTGATCGTGAATCGTGAAAATCTAAGAAGTAATGTTATGTTCAGTTTTAGAAATACGCTTCGATGCGCTTCGACTCTGCGCTAGTATAAATCGACCCTTACTGGAGCAAACAGAGAGCAATTTTTTTGTATCGAAAAATTCCTCCGGTGCTGAAATTTGGAATATGGTGAGAGTAGGTGATACAGATTATAGATGCACAATAATCCAACATTTTTTTAGCCGAGAAGTTCTGTTTTTTTACCAAAACATGAAAATTGCATATGTATAGCTCTCTGCGAAAAATTCCTCAGTCTCAAATTCTTTTTGTAGGTATTTGTTTAAATGAAATAATAGGAAAAAAAAAAGTATAAGTTAGAAAGGAAGTATAAACATCCAACAAATGTTCGATTTCAGTGTCACTCCAAATCAACTTTTTACATAACCGCTTGAAATTGAAATAAAAATCTTCAAATTGAACTAGCGACACTGCGTAAATCGGTCTCCGCGACGGGGACCGTGGCATACCCACGGAAACCAGCCGCGTATCCACGCGCGTGTCCCCGCGCGGCGCCACGCGCGGATCCACGAACGGGGCCACGCGCGGGACCACAGACGTGAACCCGCGACCCGGACCCGTTTAACGTAGCGTCGGGCCTTTGTGACTTTTTTCTAAAAAATGAAAAAATGTTGGGAGGGTTTATCTCGGAGACTATTAGGTCTACTGAGGTATTTATATTCACTCTTCATCTTCATCAGCTTATAATGTTCCCACTGCTGGGACACAGGCTTCCTTTCTGTAAAAGGGGTCCATAATCCACCACGCGGGTCCACGGGTAAAAAAAAACCACGGTGCGGCCGCTTGTATTAATTATCTAGGGGCACAAAAACATTGATTTCAGATAATTTTGAAAAGCGCTAACTTGGAAGCTTTTGGGTACAGAAACCATTTTAGTCTCATATTGTAGTTTTATTCTACTTTCAAAACGTCGTGCTTAAGTTTCATCAAAGTAGTAAACTAGTACTTTATGGTAATAATCGCCAAAAAGGCAAACAAAGTGCAAAAATCAGGACTACTCCATTTTACGCAAACACGGATGTTCAAAGTTCCTGTATGAACTGTAGAATGTTTTAAAACTCAAATTACATTTATTTAATTATATACCTTTAGCATTCGTCCTCAAACATGATAACCAAATCTACTTTCGCATCACATACTTTTTATGAAGGGCAAGGGGCCTCGGAAAGACTTGCCGCCCGGGGCCTCGGCCTCGCAATGGGTAAGGCTGTCTCTGAAATTAGCCTTATATACTACAGGCGGTACAGGCGTAATAATACGTTGTGTTATTGGGAAACAATGCATAGATACGCGATGGCAGCAATCCACGATGATTCGCTGTAATTTTTTGAAGAGTTCCCTTTATTTCGCCAAGATCACGATTAGTATTTGTTGTCATAGCTACAATAAGAATATTATCTGTGAAAATTTCAACTGTCTATTTATCACGGTTCATGAGATACAGTCTGGAGAGAGAAAGGAGAGTCAGTCTGGTATGTTACATTAGTAGATTGTATGACAAGGGAGCAAAGTAATATTTTTACGGCGAGGGCGCTATTTTGAATCCAGAGCGAAGTGAGGGATTCTACTGTAGAATCCTGAGCGTAGCGAGGGATTCTTTAGTAGAATCCCGAACGTAGCGAGGGATTCAAAGTACGCCGCCCGAGCCAAAAATATATTTTGCGCCCGAGTGATACACTCTACTTTTCATCACCCACTATGAGAAAATAAAAAGCACCTCGTATTTTATTTTAATATTATTATACGGGTTAATAAAACATAGAGTAACAACTAAATTGAAATTACCTTTTTTTTTTAGCTTGGTAAAATCGTCAAATGAGTCCTCCCACCCCGGGCAGGGCGGGAGGGACTGTCAGACTTCTACTGACTAAAATCAATCATCTACTGAAAAAAGACATTTTCACACCACCTGCTCGAAAATGTCTAATTATATGTCAAGCAACCTTAACCTAAAGTGAGTCATTAGTGGCCGAGGGCACAGCCGGTCAATAATGTTGTACTGGATTTCATTATTACCCGCTGGTCAATAATGTGATTTGAATTTGGAATATGTTTATAAACAACAAACACCCTTTGGTGCCAGAAAGATTTTTTTTTTTTAATTTTCTTTTCCCTTTTGGGAAGACAAGGGGATCTATCTAGCCCATGCAGCCTAGATTTTTTTTTTTTGGTTCTTTTCGTCCCTCTTTGGGGCAGGCAAAGGGAGTTGAGCCCATACAGCCAAGTCTGATTTAGTGTGCCAGAAAGAGGAAAGCTATTCTCGAAACCCTTACTACGCGTGGATGATATTCTCGATTTCCTAAAAAATCATAACGATTGCTTCTTCATATCGTTGCCATGTTTTCGAAGACATAATATTGTAAGAATAATTAGATAACTACCTACGAACCATTTTTTAAAAGGAATGAAATAACATTAAAACTGGCATTCATAATAACAAATACCGTACCGCGCCGTAATACCGTAGGTAATAGTAATTGGCTGTAACATTAGTTAATTTATTTTAAATAAACTGCACTAAGATTGCTGTGGATTTTGTAAATAAATAAATAAATAATAAAACCTATCTATAATATAGTCGATTTATCACATTTTATCAAAAATACTCTATTTTCACGAGCGTCTCCAATGACGTTCTAAATTCAAAATGCATACAGCCAATCATCCAAAACCATTCTACCAGCCCTGTATAAAACTTAGTTTACACAAACGCCACATCCATGCGAGTGATATCATTAGGACAAACACGACAAAACCATAGAAGATACTTTGTTTTTCGTACTATGGCTATTATTTTCTCACAGTAGGTGTAAAAAGTAGAGTATCCTCCTCTGGGCTAAAGGTGTCTTTGCCTTGGGCTAGCTTGAATCCCTCGCTGCATTCAGGATTCTTGTATTAACTCCCTCGCTTCGCTCGTGAGTTTAACTCTTAACTCCCTCGCTACGCTCGGGAGTTAAATCCCGAATCCTTCATTGCGCTCGAGATTCAATATGACGCCCGTGACATAAGACACAACTTTAGCCCCTCGGTGCATAATCTACTATTTCGCAATTATGAAAATTATATAGAAGATCTCATTGCGCGAACGAGGCGAAAACATGTGAACGCATCGTGGAAAACATTAAATTACAACCTACAGTTAATACATCCATGCCACTGTCCGAAAAAAAAAAACAATCTACAATTTTTATTCAGCCAGTGACGTGGCATGACTATGGGCTGTCATTCCAGCCAGCCTATATTCAAACCTATTTGCGTTGGATTTCTTCGGTGCCGAGCATTATGATGTTCCAAATTCAAAAAGTGCGCGGCAATGTTCTTTGCGGCGCACTTATAAAGAGGATTAAAAACTCATTTCTGCCCGCTAAAAATTCCCCACAGAAAACACCAGTTTTGGGCGCACTTAAAGGCGAACCAAGTCGTCCTTTTCGAAAAGGTGGGATGAAATAGTAGATTGTATGACAAGGGAGCAAAGTAATATTTTTACTAGAATCCCGAACGTAGCGAGGGATTCAAAGTACGCCGCCCGAGCCAAAAATATATTTTGCGCCCGAGTGATACACTCTACTTTTCATCACCCACTATGAGAAAATAAAAAGCGCCTCGTATTTTATTGTAATATTATTATACGGGTTAAAAAAAATGCAACAACTAACTTGAAATTATCTAATATTAAAACAACTAAAAACTTATACATATTTACATTTGAGACATTTTCGCAATTATGAAAATTATATAGAAGATTCCATGGAGAACGAGGCGAAAACATGTGAACGCATCGTGGAAAACATTAAATTACAACCTACAGTTAATACATCCATGCCACTGTCCGAAAAAAAAACAATCTATAATTTTTATTCAGCCAGCGACGCGGCGTGACTATGGGTCGTCATTCCAGCCAGTCTTTATTCAAACACTATTTGCGTTTGATTTCTTTGGTGCAGAGCACTAAGATGTTCCAAATTCAAAAAGTGCGCGGCAATGTTCTTTGCGGCGCACTTAGATGTTCCAAATTCAAAAAGTGCGCGGCAATGTTCTTTCCGGCGCACTTATAAAGAGGATTAAAAACTCATTTCTGCCCGCTAAACGTTCCCTATAGAAAACACCAGTTTTGGGCGCACTTAAAGGCGAACCAAGTCGTCCTTTTCGAATAGGTGGGATGAAAAAAATATTTTCTCCCTATCCGTTTAGGTCAGCCTATAATAAAACCACAAAGTAAAATAAACCAGTATATTATGTCGAGTAACAATCTCCCGAACTATATTATTACAATTACTAATTATCTTAAATTAAAATAATTTTATATTAAATAAATGTGGTTACATTCTTTACTCCGTTCAATTATGTAAACTGACCGACAGACAGACGGTAATTCAGCGGAGTCTTAGTAGCATGTGGCAGCAGGGTCTGTTTCACCACATTGGCATGGAACCCCAAATATAGGTCGCATTCAGAACCACCCTCTTTTTTGGAAAGCGATTAAAAATATAGGTTTTTGTAACAGTTTTTGCAGGTAGATACCAGTTGAAGAAGGCAAGTTGTATGTATTTGTAATTCAAAAAACATTTCATATTTTTATGATATTGCTTATTTATTACAAATTGCAAAGTTATTTGTTTCAATACATGAGATTTAAGATTAGGTCGGTGAAAAAGAGGAAAATTTTAGTTGTTGTTGTACCAACAGTTACAGACCACAGATGTAAACACATCTGTGGTCTGTAACTGAAGAAACCTTCAGTTTATCTTTAGCAACCACAATTTCTGACCAAAAATGTTGGTAAGAATTTTATGGAGGTACAAGAAATTGCAACTGCAGTTTATTTTGTAGACTTCAATACGTGGCTCTTGTCTTGGTAGAGGTAGCCAATATTGAAAAGAAAACATGGCGGTAATACATTTTACTGATTTTGCCAGCACATCAACCTACCCTGTCTGTGGAAATTCTTTAGTAGATTGTCAATTTTATTGAAAAAAGGGCCTAGATTGACGTGTTGACGACTGTACAGATTATGTCTACACTAATCTTATTATTATTGTTGTTAATATTATTGTTTCTTTAACAGATAAACAGAAGACACAACAACAGACACACTCAAGACCAAGCTTGGATTGGAGAGTAAATATGCCAAGTAATATACAAATCCACAACAATTGGAGGCCATAAAGGTTCTTAATCCAAAAGTGAATCAGAAACAGTTTAACCACCTGGATTACCTGTAGTCCTAATAGGAGGCATATCAGTTGGACGAGTAAAATATTCACCGAAGAAACCATAATCATACGTTTTAGTAGTAGTCGTAGTAGGACGGCTTGTTGTTTTAGTAGTAGTAGTTTTAGTACGACGACTTGTTGTTTTAGGAGTGATAGTAGTAGGACAGTAGTGGTAGTTGTAGGACGTGTTGTTGTTTTAATAGAGGTAGTAGTAGGACGTGTTTGTTGTTTAGTAAAGGTAGTAGTAGGACGTGTTGTTGTTTTAGTAAAGGTAGTAGTAGATTTAGCAGTTAAAACATCTTTAGAATATACTGAAAATGCTCGCAGAGCAACGTCAGGATAAGGTTGAGGAGCATATCGTAGGTTTGGAGAAGTATCGGTAATGTGGAGATCAGTACGATAAATACTGGTCGAAGGAGGTTCTGCTGGATACGAAACATAGTGTGAAGAAGAATATGTAGTAGAAAATTGAATCGGTGTACTATGAGTTTGATTCGTCGAAGAAACAGGAACATTATAAAGAGGTTGCAGCCACGAAGTGCTGGTCTTATCGTGCAATGTGCTAATTACCGCTTCGTTGTAATCGAGGTTTCTGACAGTTTCACTTATCCAGTCAAGGGCAGGGCTTAGCGCAGTAAAGCTCCGTTGAGGAAGTTTGCAGTTGTCCTTATCGGGGATACCCATTATGCCAAATATTTTGTCTTCTATTATTAATGGCACGCCTTGTTCTTGTCTCTCTTGACATACCTGTATGGTCTTTTTTGTGAGTTTGTTGGTGGTACAAACGTAATATCCGAATGGTTGCTCTATATAACAAGGTTGAACAATAGCTACTGCCAATCTTGGCTTACTAGCGTCCATGATTGGAATCAGTGCTTTCAGGCCAACGGCAGACAGATTATCTAAAGCACTCAATTTCAAAATTTTTCTTTTTCTGTCATCTTTTTGAGTAACAACTAACGCTATGTCGTTTCGTGCAATAAAATTGTTTCCATGAACATAGTTCCTGTAACGTGAGTGAATGAAAGATCGCACGATTGGCAAGTTTCCGACATATTTACATTTTTCAGCACAATAAGAGGTAGTTAGCACAACATTTGTCAAGATAAAAGTGCCTATGCAACCCTGGATTGGTTTTGTGTCGCTTCCGCAAATGAGACGTTCTAAACTTGTTATGGAAATACTTTTAGTGCAAACAACTAAAAACAAAAATATTGTATAAAATCGTAAATATTCGTGCAACATTTTATATAACAGAAATCGATTATATTTTTATTACTCTTGCCGTTGCTGTTATTGTTATTTTACGATCATATTTTTTATTAAGTAATTCTGTTTCCTATGAATAATAATATTTTATGATATCAATTTAATGTTACATAACTGTTGCAGTTAAGAACGGGAGAATAGGATTGGCAAAAGATTATTAGTGGTGGGTGATGAAGTCAATCCCTCACGAATCTAGGTCTATAAAGCAGACAAACATAATTATTAAAATAAGGTTTTTTAATGGCATCTGACTGCAAGGTTAGCAGTTCCAAAAAAAAAAATTCTGTATTACCAATTGTAGGTAGTAATTTCTCTTTCAATTTTTTTTTCAGTTAATATAGACTAATTTAAATGATTATATAAGCTGTTTTTCTTCCAGCTTCAAAACTAAAAACAACTCTGTAGCGGGCCTTACATAACGAATTTTTATAAGGTCCTGTTTTAATTTTAGCCCGTTATATTGGCCGATAATTAGAAAGCGTAGAAACTTATTATTTTATAAATTAAAATTCGTTATGATCATTATTTATTTTTAAAGCTTTTGAATGGTTCACAAAAAAGAAAAGTTGTAGTAAAGTTGGAATGAAATGAATAAGAATATTATTATGATTTATTTCTTATCACAAATGTGAGGTGAATAATCAATCTTAACTATCGAAATTAAGCCATTAACTAAGGTCGGTGAGAGAGCGGTGCTTCTGTTAATGGTTTAGTCGTTAATGAACTAGCTGCAGACCGCGAGTGTGTCAGTCTTCAGTATTTCTTTAATTTTTCTTTACAGTTGCATTGAACCAGTCCATCACGTTGCCGTTGGTTTTACTATTTTACGGAAGGAAATATATTTTTAGTAAGTTTAGTAGTCTTCCTTGACACAGACTACTTTAGAGATGTCTTTGCTCTTGTTCTGCTCGAGGTTATCAACGTTAAAAATGTTAAAGCAGTTATACCTTTTTTTAAGTTGGTAAGACCTTGCTCACATGGTAAGTTTATAGGTACTGGTAACATTTAGAACAACAACTTATATCATAAAGTCATCCATATTTTCTCCAATATTCATGGACTTCGTAGGGGTATCAACATCATCATTGAATATATCATCACCATTATAGAAGTAATCGAATGGATCTTTGTTAAAATCTTCTGGACGTTTTGCTTCCGCAAATAATCGACGGTAATTCGAGGGATGGAAATAGGGACTAGAGCGATAAAGATACTAGCCTGGTATGGTATCAGTAAAAGGAACATTAGTAGGATTGGAATACCATTGATTAATATGAACACGATACGGACTATTAAAAGGAGGTTTCCCAATAGGAAACGACAGTAGAGGTTCCTTGTAAGAAGGATCAGTTATTTTTTTTGACTGAGATTCAGCTGGGTAAGGACCATATCGTGGAGCAGTAAATGTTTTAGGAACTATAAATGGTGTAAAAGTAGAAATAGTTGAAGAGGGTGGTTGATGTGAGGAATAATATGGTGCGATGAACAACCAACGAGATGAAATTGGTGGAGGAGTTAAGAATATCAATATCATCATTGAATATATTTTGAGCATTATGAAAGTAATCCAATGGATCGTTGTTAAAAAGTTCTTTACCTTTTGCTTCTGCAAATAATCGATGGTAGTTCGAGGAATTGGAATTGGATCTAGAGTGATAAAGATTCTGGCCAGGAAAATGAAAATTATTACGAATGTAATCCCAAGGGATTCCCCATGCCGGAAGAGTACGACGACGACGAGAATTTCTTACAGGTTTCCTAGTATGACTCAGAGTAAAAGTAGAAATAGTTGAAGAGGGTTGTTGATTCGAAATAATTGACCATTGGAGCCTCCGACTGTTTCATCGGCGGCTGTGACCGGGTCTGCTCTTCGTGCGGGTTCTCGAATGTAGTGGCGAGATCACCGCCCCCAATACTATTATAAAAGTCATAAGTTATTTATTTTTACCTATTTATACAAAAGTCTAATAAATAATACAAAGCAAAACTATTAAAAATACAAAATGAAAAAAACTAATTTCGAAAATTTAATTCTTGACATTGACATTTCGTCTCAAATCCTACTACTATTATAAAGGCGAAAGTTTGTAAGTATGGATGTATGGATGTTTGTTACTCTTTCACACAAAAACCACTGAACGGATTTGGCTAAAATTTGGTACATAGATAGTTTATAACCTGGATTAACACATAGGATAGCTTTTATCCCGATTTTATGTTCCCGTGGGATAATTTTCGAGTTGTAGCGGGTGAAGCCGCTGGCAACAGCTAGTATACTATATATGTCTCTTCCTGTTACCAGAAAGAATATTTATTATTAGAGGTAAGTGTCGTGCCTAAGGGGTCTCATTGATGCGTCCGATACGTACGATGCGGACCAGTGGACGCTTATCTTTATACGACTTTATAAGCTATAAAATATTTTGATAAAGACTAACTTCCGCCGTTCCCATTTTTTTTCATCCGATACAATGTAATGATCCTTACATTAAACAGAGCCTTATGGTCTCAGATCAAAGAAATAGGCACATAGAGCGCTCAGAACACGCAAGTGTGTCAACCAAAGTTAATATAAAATCGAATAAAAAGTCGCGACAGTACCAAGCTATGCGTCGTCGTACCAAGCTGCGCGTCGTTGTTGTTGTTTGCCAAAATATGCCGTCTCGTGTCTTTATACATTGTATAAGTTGTTCTCAAAAATAAAGAAAACAATATGGAATGTAATTCGATTTGATTAATTTTGTATTTATTTTAGTGGACGGTGTCGGCCTGGAGCTGCGCTGTCGGCCATCACCAGCGTGACCAGCAAAGTAGCCTTATATACTACAGGCGGTACAGGCGTAATAATACGTTGTGTTATTGGGAAACAATGCATAGATACGCGATGGCAGCAATCCACGATGATTCGTTGTAATTTTTTGAAGAGTTACCTTTATTTCGCCAAGATCACGTTTAGTATTTGTTGTTATAGCTACAATAAGAATATCATCTGTGAAAATTTCAACTGTCTATTTATCACGGTTCATTCGATACAGTCTGGTGACCGACAGACAGACGGTAATTCAGCGGAGTCTTAGTAGCATGTGGTAGCAGGGTCTGTTTTACCCCATTGGCATGGAACCCCAAATATAGGTCGCATTCAGAACCAACCACTTTTTTGGAAAGCGATTAAAAATGTAGGTTTTTATAACAGTTTTTGCAGGTAGATACCAGTTGAAGAAGGCAAGTAGTATGTATTTGTAATTCAAAAAACATTTCATATTTTTATGATATTGCTTATTTATTACAAACAAAGTTATTTGTTTCAATACATGAGATTTAAGACTAGGTCGGTGAAAAAGAGGCAAATTTCAGTTGTTGTTGTACCAACAGTTACAGACCGCAAATGTAAACACATCTGTGGTCTGTAACTGAAGAAACCTTCAGTTTATCTTTAGCAACCACAATTTCTGACCAAAAATGTTGGTAAGAATTTTATGGAGGAACAAGAAATTGCAACTGCAGTACATTTGGTAGACTTCAATACGTGGCTCTTGTCTTGGTAGAGGTAGCCAATATTGAAAAGAAAACATGGCGGTAATGCATTTTACTGATTTTGCCAGCACATCAACCTACCCTGTCTGTGGAAATTCTTTAGTAGATTGTCAATTTTATTGAAAAAAGGGCCTAGATTGACGTGTTGACGACTGTACAGATTATGTCTACACTAATCTTATTATATTTTTACGATATTTCTATATTTGTGAAGTAAGGAGCAAGACGGTCGTTATCTCATCTCGCATTGCTTTCAATTATTGTTTCTTTAACAGATAAACAGAAGACACAACAACGCACACTCAAGACCAAGCTTGGATTGGAGAGTAAATATGCCAAGTAATATACAAATCCACAACAATTGGAGGCCATAAAGGTTCTTAATCCAAAAGTGAATCAGAAACAGTTTAACCCTCTGGATTACCTGTAGTCCTAATAGGAGGCATATCAGTTGGACGAGTAAAATATTCACCGAAGAAACCATAATCATACGTTTTAGTAGTAGTCGTAGTAGGACGGCTTGTTGTTTTAGTAGTAGTAGTTTTAGTACGACGACTTGTTGTTTTAGGAGTGATAGTAGTAGGACGTGTTGTTGTTTTAGTAGTGGTAGTTGTAGGACGTGTTGTTGTTTTAGTAGTGGTAGTTGTAGGACGTGTTGTTGTTTTAATAGAGGTAGTAGTAGGACGTGTTGTTGTTTTAGTAGAGGTAGTAGTAGGACGTGTTGTTGTTTTAGTAAAGGTAGTAGTAGGACGTGTTTTTGTTTTGGTAGTGGTAGTAGTAGGAGGTGTTGTTGTTTCAGTAATGGTCGTAGTAGGACGATGTGACGATTCAGTAGCAGTAGTGTGAACATTTTCAGTGGTTTTCATAAGGTGCCATTTAGCAGTTAAAATATCTTTAGAATATACTGAAAATGCTCGCAGAGCAACGTCAGGATAAGGTTGAGGAGCATAACGTGGGTTTGGAGAAGTGTCGGTAAGGTGGAGATCAGTACGATAAATACTGGTCGAAGGAGGTTCTGCTGGATACGAAATATAGTGTGAAGAAGAATATGTAGTAGAAAATTGAATCGGTGTACTATGAGTTTGATTCGTCGAAGAAACAGGAACATATAAAGAGGTTGCAGCCACGAAGTGCTGGTCTTATCGTGCAATGTGCTAATTACCGCTTCGTTGTAATCGAGGTTTCTGACAGTTTCACTTATCCAGTCAAGGGCAGGGCTTAGCGCAGTAAAGCTCCGTTGAGGAAGTTTGCAGTTGTCCTTATCGGTGATACCCATTATGCCAAATATTTTGTCTTCTATTATTAATGGCACGCCTTGTTCTTGTCTCTCTTGACATACCTGTATTGTCTTTTTTGTGAGTTTGTTGGTGGCACAAACGTAATATCCGAATGGTTGCTCTATATAACAAGGTTGAACATAGCTACTGCCAATCTTGGCTTACTAGCGTCCATGATTGGAATCAGTGCTTTCAGGCCAACGGCAGACAGATTATCTAAAGCACTCAATTTCAAAAGTTTTCTTTTTCTGTCATCTTTTTGAGTAACAACTAACGCTATGTCGTTTCGTGCAATAAAATTGTTTCCATGAACATAGTTCTTGTAATGTGAGTGAATGAAAGATCGCGCGATTGGCAAGTTTCCGACATATTTACATTTTTCAGCGCAATAAGAGGTAGTTAGCACAACATTTGTCAAGATATAAGTGCCTATGCAACCCTGGATTGGTTTTTGTGTCGCTTCCGCAAATGAGACGTTTCTAAACTTGTTATGGAAATACTTTTAGTGCAAACAACTAAAAACAAAAATATTGTATAAAATCGTAAAAATTCGTGCAACATTTTATTTAACAGAAATCGATTATATTTTTATCACTCTTGCCGTTGTTTTTATTGTTATTTTACGATCATATTTTTTATTAAGTCAATACTGTTTCCTATAAATAATATAATACTTTATGATATCAATTTAATGTTACATAACTGTTGCAGTTAAGAACGGGAGAATAGGATTGGCAAAAGATTATTAGTGGTGGGTGATGAAGTCAATCCCTCACGAATCTAGGTCTATAAAGCAGACAAACATAATTATTAAAATAAGGTTTTTTAATGGCATCTGACTGCAAGTTTAGCAGATTAAAAAAAAAAAAAATTCTATATTACCAATTGTAGGTAGTAATTTCTCTTTCATTTTTTTTTTCAGTAAATATAGACTAATTTAAATGATTATATTAGCTGTTTTTCTTCCAGCTTCAAAACTAAAAACAACTCTGTAGCGGGCCTTACATAACGAATTTTTATAAGGTCCTGTTTTAATATTAGCCCGTTATATTGGCCGATAATTAGAAAGCGTAGAAACTTATTATTTTATAAACTAAAATTCGTTATAATCATTTTTTTTTTAAAGCTTTTGAATGGTTCACAAAAAAGAAAAGTTGTAGTAAAGTTGGAATGAAATGAATAAGAATATTATTATGATTTATTTCTTATCACAAATGTGAGGTGAATAATCAATCTTAACTATCGAAATTAAGCCATTAACTAAGGTCGGTGAGAGAGCGGTGCTTCTGTTAATGGTTTAGTCGTTAATGAACTAGCTACAGACCGCAAGTGTGTCAGTCTTCAGTATTTCTTTAATTTTTCTTTACAGTTGCATTGAACCAGTCCATCACGTTGCCGTTGGTTTTACTATTTTACGGAAGGAAATATATTTTTAGTAAGTATGGTAGTCTTCCTTGACACAGACTACTTTAGAGATGTCTTTGCTCTTGTTCTGCTCGAGGTTATCAACGTTAAAAATGTTAAAGCAGTTATACCTTTTTTAAATTGGTAAGACCTTGCTCACATGGTAAGTTTATACTGTTAACATTTAGGACAACAACTTACATCATAAAGTCATCCATATTTTCTCCAATATTCATGGACTTCGTAGGGGTGTCAACATCATCATTGAATATATCAGCACCATTATGGAAGTAATCTAATGGATCTTTGTTAAAATCTTCTGGACGTTTTCCTTCCGCAAATAATCGACGGTAATTCGAGGGATGGAAATAGGGACTAGAGCGATAAAGATACTAGCCTGGTATGGTATCAGTAAAAGGACATTAGTAGGATTGGAATACCATTGATTAATATGAACACGATACGGACGATTTAAAGGAGGTTTCCCAATAGGAAACGACAGTAGAGGTTCCTTGTAAGAAGGATCAGTTATTTTTTTTGACTGAGATTCAGTTGGGTAAGGACCATATCGTGGAGCAGTAAATGTTTTAGGAACTATAAATGGTGTAAAAGTAGAAATAGTTGAAGAGGGTGGTTGATGTGAGGAATAATATGGTGCGATGAACAACCAACGAGATGAAATTGGTGGAGGAGTTAAGAATATCAATATCATCATTGAATATATTTTGAGCATTATGAAAGTAATCCAATGGATCGTTGTTAAAAAGTTCTTTACCTTTTGCTTCTGCAAATAATCGATGGTAGTTCGAGGAATTGGAATTGGGTCTAGAGTGATAAAGATTCTGGCCTGGTATGCTATCAGGGAAATGGAAATTATTACGAATGTAATCCCAAGGGATTCCCCATGCCGGACGAGTACGACGACGACGAGAACTTCTTACAGGTTTCCTAGTATGACTCAGAGTAAAAGTAGAAATAGTTGAAGAGGGTTGTTGATTCGAAATAATTGACCATTGGAGCCTCCGACTGTTTCATCAGCGGCTGTGACCGGGTCTGCTGCAGCACCGATCACCATTGGAGCCTCCGACTGTTTCATCAGCGGCTGTGACCGGGTCTGCTGCAGCACCGATCACCATTGGAGCCTCCGACTGTTTCATCAGCGGCCGTGACCGGGTCTGCTGCAGCACCGATCACCATTGGAGCCTCCGACTGTTTCATCAGCGGCTGTGACCGGGTCTGCTGCAGCACCGATCACCATTGGAGCCTCCGACTGTTTTCATCAGCGGCTGTGACCGGGTCTGCCGCAGCACCGATCACCATTGGAGCCTCCGACTGTTTCATCAGCGGCTGTTACCGGGTCTGCTGCAGCACGATCACCATTGGAGCCTCCGACTGTTTCATCAGCGGCTGTGACCGGGTCTGCTGCAGAACCGATCAACATTGGAGCCTCCGACTGTTTCATCAGCGGCTGTGACCGGGTCTGCTCTTCGTGCGGATTCTCGAATGTAGTGGCGAGATCACCGCCCCCAATACTATTATAAAAGTCATATGTTATTTATTTTACCCATTTATACAAAAGTCTATTAAATAATACACAGCAAAACTATTAAAAATACAAACTGAAAAAAACTAATTTCGAAAAGACATTGACATTTCGTCTCAAATATACTACCTATATATGTCTCTTCCTGTTACCAGAAAGAATATTTATTATTAGAGGTAAGTGTCGTGGCTAAGGGGTCTCATTGATGCGTCCGATACGTACGATGCGGACCAGTGGACGCTTATCTTTATACGACTTTATAAGCTATAAAATATTTTGGTAAAGACTAACTTCCGCCGTTCCCATTTTTTTCATCCGATACAATGTAATGATCCTTTTTTTTTTTTTTTTTTTTTTTTTTTAGCGTGGTAAAATCATCAAATGAGTCCTCCCACCCCGGGCAGGGCGGGAGGGACTGTCAGACTTGTACTGACTAAAATCCACGGTGTCCTTCAGTAGCCCTTTATGTACCGGGGTCACGGTGAGGAAATAATCCCGCAACCCCGGCAGGCTTTGGCCCTCTGAGAGGGGGGCCCCGTCATTATGCTGACGCTCTTTGAGGCGCGCGTGGGACACAACGCGCCGTCGACCCGGGCATGGTCCTTGGTCGGGCAGCGAGTTGCCCTTTACTCGCTGCCCGCATGCCCGCGCCTACGGTGGCCGGAGATCATCAAGCGACGTCCGTCGCCGTGGGCGCCTACCACTGCGGCTGGGGCGGAGGGAGGACGCTGTCCTCTCTCGCTCGCGGCCTGCCTCCTCCTTGACGAGCATTACTGCCTCGCAGAAGGAGCTGACCGCTTCCCACTCCGTCTCGCCCCGCAGCATGGCCGCAACCAATGCCGGGCGCGAGAGGTCTCCGCCTATCGCAGCCGTGAGGACACGTCGGTGCTCCGCCCAAGCTGGGCAGTCTTGCACCGTATGCTCCACCGTGTCCTCCGGGCGATCTTCGCAGTGGTGACACCCAGGCGTCTCCTCCTTTCGCATCAGCCACAGGTACCTCCCGAAACTTCCGTGTCCGGTGAGGACCTGCGTCAAGCGGTAGGTCAGGACGCCATGACTTCTCTCCAGCCACTCCTCAAAGAGGGGTCTTACCGCCGCAATTGCGGCGTGCCCGGCCGTCGGTCGCGACAGTCGTTCCTTCCATACTGCCCTGAGATCACGCCGGAGGTCTTCGCGCCGCGCCTCGACTTCGCGAGGCAGCGGGGTCACGCCCCGGCGCTGCGCCTCCACGCGCCACTCATAGACGCGCTGGAGGGCAGTCGCCTCCAGATCCCAGGGCAGCAATCCGGCAAGGAGGTTGGCCGATTCGCCGGCGATCGTGCGGTATCCCCGGATCATCCGGATAGCCATGACCCTCTGGCATGCGACCAACTTCAGTGGTCGCGTCCGGATGCTCAGGGCCCACACAGGGGCCCCGTAGAGGGCCATGGACCGCACGATACCGGCGTACAACCTCCGGCAGGAGGTGTTTGGCCCGCCGATATTGGGCAGGAGTCGCCTGAGGGCGCCTGCTGCCCGGTTCAGCCTCGGGGCCAAACTCAGGAAATGCTCCCTGAAGTTCCATCGGCTGTCGAGGACGAGTCCCAGGTACTTCATCGTCCTCCCGACGCCGATGCGAACCCCTCCCACCGTTATGTGGGACTCTGACCGCGGCGCATTCAGACGGCCATGAAAGCACATGGCCTCCGTCTTGTGCAGCGCCACGTCGAGTCCCAACCGCCGGATCCTCTGAACGACTGTCGCGACCGCTTCCGTCGCCACGTCGGCCGCCGCCTGGTGCGACTCTCCCTGTGCCAGGACGAGCGTGTCGTCAGCGTAACATATTACGCTGACGCCATCAGGGAGGTCGCTGCGCAGCACCCAGTCGTATCCGATGTTCCACAGGGGCGGTCCCAAGACCGATCCCTGTGGAACACCGCACGACATCTCTCGCCGGTTCCACTCTCCCCGGTGACCGGGGTAGATGACGGCTCTGTCCGTCAGGTAATCCTCGACTATACGACGGAGGTAGGTCGGCACCCGGTGATACCGGAGTGCCTCCCTGATGCAACTCCAGGGCAGGGTGTTAAAGGCGTTGGAGATGTCCAAAGACACCGCCAAGACGACCCTGCCCGGGCCACTGCATCCCCCGTCGTGAGGGCTCTAACGCGCATGATAGCGTCCACCGTCGAGCGCCCCCTGCGGAAGCCAAACTGGCACTCCGACAGGTTCGGGCCCACCCGATTTAGGTGCCCGACGAGGCGGTCTGCAATGACTCTTTCCAAGAGCTTGCCCACCTCGTCGAGCAGCACGATGGGCCGGAATGCGGACGGAGAGTCCGCAGGGCGCCCGTGCTTCTGGATCAGGACCAGTTTCCCCGTCTTCCAACGAAGCGGGAACTGGCCCCTCTCCAAGCATGCGCTAAAGAGCCCCCCCAGTCGAGGCCCGAGAGTCCCCGAGGCCAGGACCCAGGCTTTTCCTGGCAGGCCGTCGGGTCCCGGGGCGGTATTTTTGGCTTTGAGCCGCTGTACCGCCACTCTCAGGTCTACCTCGGTCACCTCTGGAGCATCGTAGACGTCGTCGTCGCTGTGGTCCGCGTTTGCGTCAGCTTCGTCCTCAGATTCCGTCGGAGACGGAGCCATAGGCGGGGGGGTATGCTCCCCCCGCGATGGGAACAGGGCGCTCACCACATCCTCCACGAACTGAGGCTGGAGACTCTGCGTCAACGGGGGAGCCCAGGGGCGGAGCTTTTCTCGCACCCACTTGTAGGGGCGGCCCCATGGGTCCCCGTCCAGAGACTCCAGCATCTCCTTGCGGGCCAGTTCCTTGGCCCGCCAGATCTCGTCGCGGAGGACGGCCTTCGCTGCCCTGTAGCCCTCGTACAGCTCCGCCTCCACAGCCGCCGCGTCCGGAGGTCGGGTGCGGCGCCTGCGGAATCTGGTGTACCGGCGGCGCGCGGCAACGCACGCTTCGCGCAGCGCTGCTAACTCGCGCGACCACCAGTACAGCTGACGCCGGGCGCGTCCTTGCCGGACCCGGGGCATGGCCACGTCGCAGATCTCCGACATGGCCTCCCGGAACCACTCGGCCTCGTCGTTTATGTCGGCAGGCCTGTCCGGTGATGACACCCAGGCCCGCACGATCGAGGCTTCCAGGAATAGCTCCCGGTCCAGCTGCTTCAGCGCCCATCGCGGACCACTTGGGTTCCGTCCACTTGGGACCGGCGCGTCTGAGGTCTGGGCGGAGACGTCGAACCGGATATACCGGTGGTCGGAATAGGTCTCCACCTCCTCCACAACACGCCAGTCGGTGACGCGCGGCGACAGGTCGGAGGTGGCGAACGTAATGTCCACCACCGACTCGCCCCGCATCCGCACGCACGTGGGGACAGAACCCCGGTTCTCGATGACCAGGCCATGTGCCCGGGCCCAGTGCTCGAGCATCCTGCCCCGCGTGTAGTCCGTGTACCGGGAACCCCAAGCCACATTCTTGGCATTGAAGTCCCCGAGGACGAGCGCGGGGAGGGAACCAAGGGCGACGACGACGTCTCCCAGCTCCACTAGGGAGTCTTGGAACTCGGCGAGAGATCGGTTCGGGGAGAAGTAAACGCCTACCACGGCGATCTCCCCGAACCGGGCTGCGACTATCCCGCGCCCTCTCTGTACGCGATCGAGAGGCGGGGTACCGGCGGCGGCCGACGAAATTAGGGTCACCGAGCCGTCCAGGTCCGCTACCCAGTCGTTCCTGGGCGGGACAAAATACGGCTCGGCGACCACGGCGACGTTTATCAACCACTGCGCCATGCTCTGGAGCAAAAGATCCTGAGCAGCGGCGCAGTGGTTGATGTTCGCCTGGAGGAAGCGCAATGGAGACATTATTCTGAATCCATTGCGGCCTCCTCCAGGGCCCCTGCGAGGGCGCAGCCACGGCGGCGGCGGCGGCGGCAGCGGGAGCGGCGGCGGCGGCGGTGGCAGTGGCGGCGGTGACGGCGGCGGCAGAGGGCCTACCTCTGCGCCTGGCTTCAGTGGGTGGAGCGCAGGACTTTCCCCAGCCCGGTGATCGGCCGGCTTGCCAGCCGCCTCACATGCGAAGCAGTGAGGCGGGGCGGAGCACGAGCCGGCCTTGTGACCGGGCTGACCGCAGCGGAAGCACCTATCGCTGCGGTCCACCTCCGAGGTGCAGACGCATGCCGCGTGGTTACCCACTTGGCAGCGATAACACCTCAGGGGTCGGGGTTCCAGGATCTTTACCTGCGCCGACACCCATCCCACCAGGAGCCTTCGGCCCTCCTGAATCTTTTTGGCCGCCGCAACGGGGCAGCTAACCGTGATGGTTTGCAGCCCCGCAAAGCCAGGACGCAGGGCGCCCGCCCTCACCTCGTCTGAGGAGCACCCCCCAGTCCTGGCAACGGCAGCCACCACGTCTTCCGCCGTCACGGAGTCATCCAGACCCAGTATGCGCATGTCTGCGCGCTTTGTGGGTCTGGAGACTCGGGCCTCTTCCGCGTTTAGGGACGCTCTGAGCCGTTCGGCCAGAGCGTCAGCGGTGGGGCCACTGGCCGCGCCGGGGAGCTCCAACATGCGGGCCCCCGTTGCGGTGACCCGCAAACGGAGGCCGCCGGCGATGCCGAGCTCCCCGAGGTCTATTGCCTCCCGCGCCTTCGCGAGCACGTCGCGGTACGACACACCCCTCTTGACCGCGTCCGGCTGCAGTGAAATGACCACAGCCGCGGTCTTAGGGGCGCGCAATCGCGCCGCGACGTCGCGCTCCTTGCGCTGTCGCCGCTTCTCCCTCCGCTTTTGGATCGGGCCGCCTTGGCAGCCTTCCTCCTCTCCCCGGCCACTTGCCAATCGGCGCCGGCCGGAGGAGCCTCCGGAGTAGGCTGCTTCTGCTGGGGCGGCCGGCGATCTTCCTGGGCCCTCCTTTTGGCCGCCAGTGTTGGCCTCGCTGACGTCGAGGTCGAGGTCGAGGTCGGCCGCGCCGACCCCGAAGGGCCCGGCCTAGCCTGGCTGGGCGCGGCTGGAGCCGTCCTCGTCCCCGCCGGTCCGACCTCACCCCCGCAGGGGCCGTCCGCACCGGGGCCGTCTGCGCAGGGGCGATCCGCTCCGGGGCCGCCCTCGCCTGAGGCGGCCTCGTCGTCGGGGGGGAGTTCGACGCGGCCGCGGCCGCGTATGAAGATGCCAGCGGGGGCCTCAGCACGCGGCTCTCCAGCACGGAGAACCGCCGCTCAAAAGCGGCCAGCTCCTGCCGCACCAGGGTGAGGACTTGGTTCTCCCCCGGCTCTGGCCGGCCTCTTTCCTTGGGGCTCCCCGGTGGTGCCCCCCGACGCCCGGCCGCCTGCATTCCGGCCAATTCGGCCCTCAGGGCGGCGTTCTCCTTCTGGAGAGCCCCCATGGCGGCGGTCAGGCGGGTGACCTCCGTCCGCAGATCGGACAAATCGTCCCTTGCGGACGGAGTTTCGCCATACAGTCGCGCCGCCGCCACGATGGAGGTCATGGCCTCCGCGATCGCGTCCTCGCGCGTCTTCTTTCTTCTTTTCATGGCGACCACGCGCATCGCGGACGCCACGACCTCCTTCAGTTTGGCCTCATTCGAGGCCAGACTTGTGTTGGGCTCCCCAAGGGAGGGCCCCCTCCCCGAAGTCTTGCCTCGGCCCTTACCCCGCACGCTCGTGGGGATCTTAGGGGCCGAGGCAAGCCCTTCCTCGGACGACGATCTAGCGCCCTTAGTCCGTCGGCGCTTTAGGAATTCGGACCTTCGGTCCGACTCTCTCCGGCTCCTCTCGGCGCTAGAAGCCGAGCTCCGGGAGCTGGTGGCGTCCGAAGCAGTGTCAGACTCTGACTCTGCCACCATCATCGTCTCCTCGTTAGGAGCGGCACCCTGTGCCCGCTCGTTATTCGGTGCCGGTGAGGAGGACGTGCTGGACAAGTCCAGCGACTCCTCCCCACAGGCACGTGAGCCACCTTGGCTCGCTGCGGCGACTGCCGGTGAATTAGGGATTTCTTTAACAATTTTTTCCATTTTGTTCCCACGAGTATTATAATTTCCAACCATCCAACCAATAAACAGGGTTCGCACTAACGGCTGATTTTCCCCACAGCTACCCGTCAACCAAGCTGTCAACCTCCCTCGCGGTGCGCCGCCGCTTGGAGGTTCGGGGTAATTTTTTATAGAGGTTTTCTTCCTCGCGGCCCGGGCGGTTAAGCCAAGGCCCTCGACCCCCGTCGAAAGTCATAGACGTGATCATGACAATCTTCGGGGCTACGAGAATAGCGGTGGCGAGAGGAGGCGGGAGTGCAAGACCTCCTCTTGCCTGCCCGGTGGCAGGGTTAGTGCACGCCGGGCCCGCTCTTACTCCAACCACTGTGCCCTCTGATACACAGAGGGACACGTGGTGGAGCGGTGTATCCCTCTTGGTTGGTTTCTCCCTCTGAGCGCAGATGCCCAGAGATCATTGAAACCGCAAGCCCCACCACGACGGCAACGTGGAGATACGACGATGGGGAATGTAATGATCCTTACATGAAACAGAGCCTATGGTCTCAGATCAAAGAAATAGGCACGTAGAGCGCTCAGAACACGCGAGTGTGTCAACCAGGGACTGAAAGCGGTTACGGTTAAAGGTTAAGATACCTCAAAAATATAACGGTACCGATTCAAAATAGAGGTTGAGCTATACCGGTACCCATATTTATAAAGGTTAGGATAAATTGTTATTTAACCTTTAAATGATTTCGGTACCGAAATCATGCGAGACGGCACGGCGCGGGTACAAGGGCGGGGGGTATCTAACGCGTTGCAACTTGACCTTGTGTTTGCTTGCTGTACAATTCTTATTTAATACATGCGTGCGAGCGAGATAGCGCGGGGCAGGACGACGCGCGACGGGCGATGGTGTGTAACGCATTAGTACGTGTAGTAGTGTTAGTACGATGTGTTTAAACACTGTATAGGTACAAATTCTTTTTTCAATTTCCCCGTATATGTTATCTATTGATCGTTTTTCTGTAAATATTTAATTTATTATGGCAAGTTTATAAAGATCTAGCCTAGAAAAGAAACATAGTCGAACTAATTTGAAATAATGCCCTAAACTAAAAATAACAAAAAAACGCTTAGTTAAAACTTCAAAAAGGTTTTTTTCCAACCCTGGTGCACGCACTCATGCCTTTCATACTAAGTTAATACTTAGCGACATCTGTGGTAAGACCGATCAAAGTGAATTGGAAACAAACAATTATTGCGCGCGTTTTCGGATGCGCTGCGTGATTTTGAACGAGATGGTATTACAATGCGTTAACGCAGACGTCAAACCTACAAATTTGTTAAAACTAAAATTGCTTGTTACTTTTTTTTATTACTTACAAAAGCTCTTTTTTTTAATAAATAAAACAAACCATGTTCATATTATGTCTTTAATTCATCACCATCATCATCATCTCAGCCATCGGACGTCCACTGCTGAACATAGGCCTCCCCTTTAGATTTCCACATATACCAGTTGGAAGCGACCTGCATCCGGCGACCTTTATAAGGTCGTCTGTCCATCTTGTTGGTGGACGTGCTACACTGCGCTTGCTAGTCCGTGATGGTCTCCCTCTAGTGCTTTTCGACCCCATCGGCTATCTGCTCTGCGAGCAATATGACCTGCCCATTGAAAGAAAGAAAGAAAATTGCGTTTATTGGCACTTGTGCTTGCTAATTCGATGGGCTATATCGATGACTTTAGTTCGTCTACGGATCTTCTCATTTCGGATTCGATCACGTAGAACAACACCAAGCATAGCCCTCTCCATAGCTCGTTGAGCGACTTTGAGCTTTGCGATGAGGCTGACAGTGAAAGACCACGTTTCGGTGCCGTAAGTCGTCACTAGTAACACACATTGGTTGAAGACTTTCGTCTTGAAGCACTAACACTAAGTTAACTGTCACGAAATATCAAACATTATTATGGCCTAATATCTAATAGTTGGGGAGCCCAGGAAGGGATTTTTGCTGTGACTTCAGCGCGTCAGATTATTATAAGCGAGAATCCTTGCACCCTTTAATGTACCTGTACCAAGTATCAACCCTTCATCTGGTGGGGTTTGTTTGGGAGAACCCGTCAGATTAGTAAAAAAAAATCGATCCGCAGAAATACTCGAGCGCGTCAGAATAAGAAAAGGTAAATTAATTAGGTTCAGTAGAGTGTATATTATATTTCAATAACCTGACAATTTGAGCGCCCCATTAGGAAATGAGCGAGTACTGAACTGATCTACTCGAGCACGTTTCATATTTTTTTAATTGACGGTGATACTGTAAAAATCATACTCACTAATAATCTCACGTTTTGCATGGGGCGATGACGGTAGAATCGTGGAGTATAGGTGAACTACTAGTAAGTTCGCAACTATCGGTCCTGATTTAATGTCCGCCATCTTCGATGGCGATCATTGTCAAAATGATCAGCCATTTATTGAATTAATTTGTTACAAAAAACTTGATAAATGAAGAACCACTCTACTGATTTTGTGCAAACTTCACATAAACCATCTACTAAAGAGTCCAAACAAAGCCTAAACATTTGGTTTGGATAGGTGAGCCCGTTCCTCAGTTATAAAATTACAACGAAAAGTGGCATTGATTTCATGTTATGCGAGGATCATTTCATTGTATGGGAAGGAAAATGTCTGGGCAACAGAAGTATGTTAAATCTAATGAAATACTGACTACAAATAAACTTCATGCTGTTAGAAGAAACTTTACTGTACTTTTGACCAACTTCTTCTGTCCAGATATTTTCCTTCCCATACAATGAAATGATCCTCACTTAACACGAAATCAAATAACATCATAAAAATATAAGTAATTTTGTCATTCATACAATTTGTATGAAAAATATTTTGCATTTGACCAACTTCCGCGGTCCCGATTTTTTTCTGCTTATACAATCAAATGATCCTTATATGAAACATAGTTGAACGGCATAAAAAAAATGGCCATTTTCACTAATTTCTGTGGACAGCTCACACTTGACGAAAAAATAAAAAATGCTTAAACAGTCAACATTAGTGATGTTGCGAATGTCTGATTTATGACATTCGCGAATGCGAATATTCAATTTTGACTTTTCAATAAAACGCACCCAAAATGATAGATAGGTTTGACATTTCATGTCAGACATAATAAATTTAAACTGAACATTGGCCAAGTCTATAATAGTTGAATTAATATCACGACTTGTAAAAACAATTAAAATATTTTTTTTTATTCTCATACTATATGCAAAAATTATGTATACAGGGTGTCCCAAAACTCAACGTCAAGCCGAAACGGGGGTGACAGGATTGATCATAACCACCACGAGAAAAATTAGAAAAAAAATTAACCCATGCAGTTTGAAAATTATGGGCATTTTAAGAAAAACCTTTGATCAAACTGTACTATTTTTCGGTTATTGTGGTTATTCTTTTTAATTTTTGTTCATTTGAACTTTGGAAACGTAATCCTAAATAACATTTCGAGAATCCCAATAAAAAATGACACAATTGCCTCAAGTTTCCGAGAATTGAGAATTTTCAAGATTTGTCGACTGTGACAGGCCCTCCTTTAAAAAAAATGTACTAGCGTACCTTGGCAAGTGACATTAAAAGTTAGTGCATTTAATCAGAATTCTAAAATCCTACAATACTTGTTAGTTTCATACAGTAAAAAAGAGTAAACAAATTAAAACCTCAAGTAACCCGATTTTTGGTAGATAATGTTGCATAACTGGGTGAAAGGACTCATTTGATGATTTTATCACGATAAAAAGGATTTTTGACATTTTTTTTGCTATTCTTTTATAGTAGTTTATGTAACTGGTACATAATGAGGGGTATTATACACGAGTGTGAGTTTATAAAACGAGCGAAGCGAGTTTTATAATAGTATCACACGAGTGGTATAATACCTAGTTATGTACAGTTTCATACACTACTTTATCTACTCTCATTGAACACGAACATATCAAATAAAAGATAAAAATTAATAAACACTAATAATCATCCACCATGTCATCCACCGAAACACAAACGTCAAAATCCCAACATTCCCTTAGAAAGCGCGCGCAGCCACAGATAAAAAAATAAAAAAATGTATCTATGATCAGTAATCTGTATCATAATGAAAAAAAATTAAATTACCATTGTTTTGTTAGACAAACAGTGTTATAATTTAATTTTTTAATTTCATTACGATACTCTATGGTATAAAGTATGTCATTATAAACTCGTTTTGAGTTTTGTATTTCGAAGTTTACGATATGAGAGTAGATAAATATTTTAATACAACCGGACTAACAGAAATAGTTCAATATAGGTGTCTACTTTAAGACTATTCCGTAACATGCAGTTTCCATATTCAAATCATAGTAGTAAATTAAAAAAATGTGTTTTAAAAATATTCGCAAACATTCGCATCGATTTATGCGGATGCGAATGCGAATATCAAGAATCTTGCGAATATTCGTAAAATCACTAGTCAACATCATAAAAGAGCTCAAGTTTCCTAAGAAAGTTTTCCCGTATCTCTTATGGATTTGGATTTCCAACTTTTGGCCAATTTAAAAGAAACACCCTGTATATGGATAAATACATTAGGACTGACCACTGACCTTGGCACCCATTTCGATTTCACTTATTTTGTCCGTGAAGTCAACAACCAAGGCATAAATCGTAATGAGGGATTTTCTTTTTATGTTTTCCCTAGTCAATGGATAGATGGCGCTGAACTTGATATGTTACTTCAATGAACGAAAGTCACGTCATTTTTTTTTTTTATTCACTTGGATGTAATTTTGAGATTGTAAAACAAAAAGTACATGTCATGTGTGCCTCGTGGATTTGTGCAAAAATGAAGGCATACATCTTTTTCCTAGAGTAACATCGTCAGTTCAACGCCATCTATAGAGTCCTTGGAAACTACTTTTTTTTTAAAACTCCAAAAAGAAAACCTCTCATTGAACTTGGCTCCCATTACACATTTTATGTTTCTGATGGGATTTTAATGATGTAGATGAGTTTCTATTCGTAATTAATATAATATGGGCATTTCTACGGACACGGTGATTTTTGCTCAATTCCGTGGGCAATTTTTTTTTCACATTTTGACTAATTGTATAACACCAAAATAAAATGCATATTTTTTTAAACAAAATGGTGCTTATTTGCCAGTAATTGCTCCAGTAGTTTATGAAATAAATTTTGAGTGACATAGAATTGAGAAATGTGACCACAGAATTTAGAATTACACATATTCTACGTAGCCGGGAAAGACAAATTCAATTTAAAAAAAAAACATTCAAGAACATAATTTTAGCAGTTTTTGATATTTAAGTTATGTAAGTTTATATTGAGTCTGCCTTGAGAGAGATTCCTTGAATTATCATGCTTAGCTAACTAACTTTTAGTCAAATCATTTAAATGAGCATTTTTATTAAACTAATATGGTATTTCTATTAAGCATTTTCATTAAACCTTTAAATTACAAACAAGAGACATGAAGTATAGACGTCAAGTTAGTTTTATTTATCAAACCGCAGAAAGTAATAGTCATAATCGAAGTTTTCGGGTGTATACTAGTCAGGTCCATTTTTTACTCAAAAATTACTGAATGTATTTTAATGAAACTTTGCAGCAATATTGTTTATACATCAGAATAAAATATAGGCTATCATTATACGATCTTCCGAGGCTCGAGTGGCTAGTCGCAGTAGTATTAGCTAAAATCAGATCTTGCAATTGCAACGTCAACTTTATACAACATTATAGACACATAATATATGGCGTTAACTACTTTACCATGACAAATTGTGAAGCAAATGACTTTAAACCTCATATAAACCGAGATTAGTTACATGGGTAAACCATCATTCTAAATTCCGTGGACACCAGGACACAAAATTGAGGGCCACGCAATTGAAAAAATATCGTACTAATCAAAATAACTTATTACTGTTACGACTTCAAACAAATTAAATGAAACAACCATGCTGGTGTCTAGTTAAACTTCAGTCTAGGGAACAAAACATGTTTAAAAATAAAACATTCAGAAGATATCTTTGACACGGTATTGAGAAAAGACCCCGAACTAAAGACACGGAAACAGGTTCTCACCTTCGAAAATCGAAAAAAACAGCAGCACATCACACATGCACTCACATGGAGCAGGCCACGGGAGCACCTGACAGTATACAAGAATCGGATGGTGATGTCCAGTTCGCGGGTATTTAGTATCGTAATCAAGTGTTTTTTGTATGACACGGAAATGACTCATTAGACTGGGACAAATCTTTACGCATCCACAAATATAACAAAATAAGCAATTACAGGTTTATTTATTGTCAATGTCTCTTGGTTAGCTATCCATATACCCAAGAATATCAAAAGTTTGCTTGAAATTCAGCTCCATTAAAAAATATAAAATATTTTACACTCGATTTCGGTAAGGGGACAGGTCAAAATTAGAGAAATTACTCCCGTTTTTTCAATTCAGATTTTTTTTTAGGAAAATTAAGAAGTAGTACGGAATTTATGTTATGCTCTCCAGTTAGAATATAGATTGAGACGTACGCTTAAAAATTTTGGCATGTGTATGTAACTTCTAACCATGTTTTTTTTAAAAGGACAAAAAAAATGCCCTTTTCGTAGAAATGCATGAATGCAGTTATATTGTTTATAAATTTCCTTTAAGATGCTCAGAGTAGCGATATCCCTCCATATAATTGTCAGATTATTATTCAGGAGGACTTTGATATCAACTTAAACCTCTTGCATAAAAATCTGCCGCGCTCGAGTATTTTGAGATTACGTTTTTTTTTACAGATAGAAATATGAATTATTGCTTTGTGCCACGTCCAAATCCTCAGACATTTTAATACGACACTTTTTAGGGTTTACTTTACATACACTTGAATATCTGACGCGCTCGAGTAACTTTTTTTTTTGGTTTTTCAACCGCTTGCCACGGACAGCCCCCTCAAGTTAATCGTCATATTAATATGTATTGGTTATCAGAAATATAAAGCGCGTTTACACTATAAATAATTGACGCGCTCGAGTACTTCTGTACAACTGTTTTTTTTTTTACATTTTTCACGCTCTCCCCCCCACTTAAATAGAAAACTTGTCAGAAACTTTTTTTCTTTTTAGAAAATAATCTTTCAAATCCAATAGGTCGCCATGACGCTCGAGTAACTGCAAATTTAGCATCCTCGGCTCCCCTACTATAAGTGGTCACTTGCAAAACGCACGTGCGGTCTAAGCAGCGGGCAAGTTACTTAGGCCCGACGCTGCGTTGAACGGGAGCCCGCGACGGGCAACCGTCGCGGGTCCACGCGTGGCCCCGTCTGTGGTACCGCGCGGGGACACGCGCGCGGAGACGCGGCTGGTTTCCGTGGATATGCGACGGTCCCCGTCGCGGAGACCGATTTACGCAGTGTCTTTTCTATGTTCTATGTTAGGGGTTTTGGTTTCCGCACTTAGTCCTTCATGTGGACCATTGTGCGTTTTACGCAGTTTCGCTAGTTCAATTTGAAGATTTTTATTTCAATTTCAAGTTAAAGCGCGATATGTAAAATGTTGATTTGGAGTGGCACTGAAATCGAACATTTTTTGGATGTTTATACTTTTCTATTCTAACTTATACTTTTTTTTCCTATTATTTCATTTAAACAAAAACCTACAAAAAGAATTTGAGACTGAGGAATTTTTCGCAGAGAGTTATAAGCAATTTTCATGTTTTGGTAAAAAAACAGAACTTCTCGGCTAAAAAATGTTGGATTATTGTGCATCTATAATCTGTATCACCTACTCTCACCATTCAGCACCGGAGGAATTATTCGAAAGTCTTCATACAAAAAAAAAATAGCTCTCTGTTTGCTCCAGTTACATGCACCGTGTATAAGCACCCTTATTGACTGAACAAGCCCGTGCGTGTTACCGCTGGCAGGCACCGCGCGTAGAACCGCGCGTGGCTCCGCGCGTGGCCCCGCGTGTGGCCCCGTGCGTGGCTCCGCGACGGAGCACTTTTGTATAGAACCGCGCGGGCATCCGCTTAACGCAGCGTCGGGCCTTAGACCCCGCTGACGCGCGCGACAATATCAAACACGTGAGATATTTGTGTGTGTTCAAGTCAAACAAGCGGGAAGTGCGCGATTCACTCTCGACGTTAGGTAGGTAAGTTTAATCTGTCTGAACTTGTCGCTCGCACAAGCGCCTGGCGGTTATAGAGACACACACAAACACCTCGCGCCTTTGGTAGTGCCGCTAGCGCGCCGCGCACGTCAGACGTTAGCTTGCCCGCTACCGTGCGTTTCATACGTGAACACTTGGATATTACGCCATAATTATTATGTTTGTTATTTCATCATTGCGCTTACGAGCCCGCGAGTCAACGTCAACGCACTTAGAAAGATAGACGATAAAAATATTACTCAACTGGGAGTTAATTTTAATTGACTGGCCTGATGGTCTAGTGGTTAGTGACCCTGACTGCTATGCCGGAGGTCGTGGGTTCGATTCCCACCCAGGACAAATGTTTGTGTGATGAGCATGATCATTTGTTCTGTGTCTGGGTGTAATTTATATATAATATGTATGTATTTAGAAATATATAAGTATGTTTATCAGTTGTCTAGTACCCATAACACAAGCTCTGCTTAGCTTGGGACTAGATGGCGTTGTGTGATAGTTGTGGAAAATTATTATTATGTCGTTTATTCATTTTTTGTACATATTGTTTTACATTTTTAAATATTATTAAATAAAAAAAAAGTTAAAAACATTTAAAAATATAAATTATTATTATTATTTGTACAAAGCAGAACAAAATAATGCAGCTCATTCAGCTCATTTTCCATTCTTATTTCAGACGCATAGAAGTAATTAGTACATACCAATAAATACAAAACAAGAAGCGAGCAAGTCTAAACAAATTTTCGAATTTAAAAATGATAGTAGATGGTAACCGTAAAACAATATTATAAAAAATTATAACAAAGGACATAACGTTAGAATGTTAGATCGATCCTAAATAAATGCGTATAAAATAATAAGTACGCGCCTGCCGCCGCCGCCCCCGCCCGCGCCCCGCGCCGTGAGGCAGATAGCCCGCGTAAGTACATTGCGTGATTCAACAATCGTGAACGACAGAGACAGATAGAGTGGTGAGGCGGTATATCAAAGAAAACCCTTATTTAAAAAGGTTAAGGTAACGATACCGATATTATTATAAAGGTTATGGTACCGCTACCGAAATATACCGGTATAAATATTGTACCTTAAAATTCGGCTACTTCAAAAAATAACGGTACCGTTATATATCGGTTATCGTTATTTAACGGTATGACGTCATACCGAAATTTAAAGGTACCTTTATTTTTGGGTAATTCAGTCCCTGGTGTCAACTAAAGTTAATATAAAATCGAATAAAAAGTCGCGACAGTACCAAGCTATGCGTCGTCGTACCAAGCTGCGCGTCGTTGTTGTTGTTTGCCAAAATATGCCGTCTCGTGTCTTTATACATTGTATAAGTTGTTCTCAAAAATAAAGAAAACAATATGGAATGTAATTCGATTTGATTAATTTTGTATTTATTTTGGTGGACGGTGTCGGCCTGGAGCTGCGCTGTCGGCCATCACCAGCGTGACCAGCAAAGTAGCCTTAAATACTACAGGCGGTACAGGCGTAATAATACGTTGTGTTATTGGGAAACAATGCATAGATACGCGATGGCAGCAATCCACGATGATTCGTTGTAATTTTTTGAAGAGTTACCTTTATTTCGCCAAGATCACGTTTAGTATTTGTTGTTATAGCTACAATAAGAATATCATCTGTGAAAATTTCAACTGTCTATTTATCACGGTTCATTCGATACAGTCTGGTGACCGACAGACAGACGGTAATTCAGCGGAGTCTTAGTAGCATGTGATAGCAGGGTCTGTTTTACCCCATTGGCATGGAACCCCAAATATAGGTCGCATTCAAAACCACCCACTTTTTTGGAAAGCGATTAAAAATATAAGTTTTTATAACAGTTTTTGCAGGTAGATACCAGTTAAAGAAGGCAAGTTGTATGTATTTGTAATTCAAAAAACATTTCATATTTTTATGATATTGCTTTTTTATTACAAATTGCAAAGTTATTTGTTTCAAAACATGAGATTTAAGATTAGGTCGGTGAAAAAGAGGAAAATTTCAGTTGTTGTTGTACCAACAGTTACAGACCACAGATGTAAACACATCTGTGGTCTGTAACTGAAGAAACCTTCAGTTTATCTTTAGCAACCACAATTTCTGACCAAAAATGTTGGTAAGAATTTTATGGAGGAACAAGAAATTGCAACTGCAGTTCATTTTGTAGACTTCAATACGTGGCTCTTGTCTTGGTAGAGTTAGCCAATATTGAAAAGAAAACATGGCGGTAATACATTTTACTGATTTTGCCAGCACATCAACCTACCCTGTCTGTGGAAATTCTTTAGTAGATTGTCAATTTTATTGAAAAAAGGGCCTAGATTGACGTGTTGACGACTGTACAGATTATGTCTACACTAATCTTATTATATTTTTACGATATTTCTATATTTGTGAATATAACTTAGGGCGGGATTTGAAACACAATGAGACACTAGTCACTGGGTAAAAGGCGTGTAATAACGTTCGCACAAAACAAAGTCACAAAGGTTACTCAATACTTAAACACTAGAAATTACAAAATTGGCGGGAACGAGGGAGCATTTCAGTACGCGCCCGCGCGCGACTCGTATGTGGCGGCGACTGACTACCGAGAGGCGCGGGCGGGGCGGCGTTGGCTCAACGGTTGGCGCGCGAACACAGAAAATGCGACGTTGCCGTTGCGCGCCTGCGCCGCTACGTTGCGTGCTCGCATCGCGCGAAAATAAAAACAAATCATAATAATATTAAAAGAGTTGCCTACATTCCACCCCCTTGTTCCTGAACAAACTCGTCAGTAGGCAACACAATGACCTTAACAACCGGTCTCTTCATAAAACCCTTACAAGTTCTTACAGTCACTACTCTAATGTGACCGTCACGGCCTGGGTGGACTGCGCTAATCACGCCCTTAGGCCATGCATTACGAGGCTGGTTCTCTTCCAGAATCAGCACCATGTCTCCCACTTTTACGGGTGGCACTTCACGTTGCCACTTTTGACGTTTTTGAAGAGTAGGAACATATTCTTTTAGCCACCGTCGCCAAAACATGTCTGCCAGAGCTTGAGCTTTTATCCAAGCTTTCCTACTCGATAAATCGGACGCTTCAAAGAAACCTAACGTAGATGCACCGGTAGCTGTGCCTATCAATAAATGATTTGGGGTTAACGCGATGGGCCCATCAGGGTCCGTACCTACGAAGGTTATTGGCCTACTGTTGAGAGTCATCTCTACCTCAGCCATCAAAGTAGTTAACAATTCTTCTCTAGGCGCTCGTGCCGACAAAGTAACTTTAAGTGCGGTTTTTATTGAACGAACGAGACGTTCCCAACATCCACCCATGTGCGGCGCTGCAGGAGGGTTAAACTGCCAAGAAATGCCCTTGGTAGCGACGAAATCGCGAATTTTCTTCTCCATTGCTAGAACAGCAGCTTTCATCTCTTTGTCAGCACCTACAAAGTTAGTGCCTCTATCACTGAACATAATAGTGGGCTGCCCACGGCGAGCTATCAAACGCCGGATTACCATTATGGCAGAGTCAGCTGAGAGCGAAGATGCGAGCTCAATATGGACACCACGAGTGACTAAACAAGTAAAAATAACGCCCCATCTTTTCTCACGACGCCTCCCAATCGAAACTTCTACCGGACCAAAATAATCTACTCCACAATGTACAAAAGCTTTCCGTGTGTTTACAAGTCTAGCGGCATTAAATAGTGGTACATACTGTTTGACAAGATGAACCTTCTCAAGACGCTCCAAATCATTATCATTTACGTCCTCAAACTCGTTAACTGGCCACTGGTCTTTGTCCTGATACAAAAAAGGTGGTCCTGTAAACCACAACTTACAATTCGTAGGCCAGTGCAACTTGGTGGCTTCATCAGCGGGGTTTTCTGCAGATGGCACCCAACGCCACTCACTTGGGCTGGACTTCCGGTCGATTTCTGCCAACCGATGTGAGACAAACTTTTGATAATCACGAGGATCCGAATGAACCCATTTCAAGACAGTTTTCGAATCAGACCACAAGTACTTTCGTGTTATTGTCAAGCCTTGCTCTTTAACAACGGTGCAAGCTAACCTGCACGCCAGCACAGCTGCCTGCAATTCAAGGCGCGGCACAGATATAACCTTCAACGGGGCGACGCGAGCTTTACCAATAACAAGTGAGACGGTAGGTACTCCAAACTCATCCTTACCGACTAGGTACGCGACTGCAGCATAAGCCGATTCGCCTGCATCGCCAAAAACATGTAATTCGACAGTTGAAGGGTCAAGCCTGTACCAACGAGGCACACGCATGCTACTTAGTTGTTTTATGTCTTGCAACCACTTTTCCCATTCAACGAACTCCGCCTCCATCAGCTGATCGTCCCAACCTATACCAGACTTCCAAATTTTAATGCGCAAAAACATGTCAGCTATGTCCGCTGTATAAGTTATTCGCCCAGATCGGAACTTAAACAAAACGCCCAATAATGAATTTAACAAGTCCGGCCCTGTAAGCAAATAATCATTTAAACATACACCCTTATATTTACCGGCGGCATCGTAAACTAATCGCAGTTTATTTGGTTTATTGGGGTTGATGACCCCAAAATGCGGTAGGTGCCACACCGGGTTAACGCTCAACGGAGTATCCAATAGCCTAGCATATTTTTCTGAAATTAACCGTTCAATTTGACGCGAATACGCTTCAGCATAATCGGGGTTCTTATCCATCTTACTCTCTATGCCGCGTAATCGTTTTATAGCGTAGTCGCAATTATCAGGTAAGTGAACCGCGTCACGTGACCAAAGCAATCCTACCTCCCAGCCGCCGTCGACACGGCGACTAGTGCTATCTAGGATTTTATAAGCGCGTTCCGTCTCAACATTTTTGCGTGACACTTCTGTGATACCGATAGACTCGAGCAAAAATTGCTGTTTCACAAGGTCATTTAAATCATTCAAATCTTCAAAGGCTAAATAATTTACTGACTCACTATCAGACACGTTACCTAAACTTACAGGTCCATGAACAACCCACCCTAATTTTGTGAGGGATGCTACGGGTTGACCGGATTTGCCCTGTCGTATTTCCTCATTTACGATCAATTTCCAGTTATCTTGACCTATTAAAATCATCGGTTTCGCGCACAACATCTCACACAAATTCAAATCTCGCAGATGTTTATTATTATTCAAAACTCTGGCAGGCACGGATTGGGTAGGCAAGTCTAAATTCTCTATCGTTCGTAACACGATATCATGTGACACGCCATTATGACCGCGTATTAGCGCAGTCACCTTACAGGAATTGTTATCAGTCATAATCAGACCGCGCGCACTAACAATTTTTAACGGACATGATGGTCCCCTGAAATTACATATACTAGAATCTACTAAAGACACAGTGGCTCCATCATCTAACAAAGCATATAAACTATGTTCAACATTGTTAACAACAATTGTGACAGGCATAATTTTTAATAATGTTTTATTGGTTCGACACCGCTCACCCATACTCGTCACCGACTCGGCGACCGACTGCGACGACGCCGGCGGCTGTACACAGGCCGCCTGCGCCACAGCAGCCGGCGCGGGCGGGGCACCGGTGACGTCACCGGCGGCGCCCGGGTTTCTCGGCTTCTCATAGTGGAGAAGAGTGTGATGGGGAGCACGACACTTAACACATCGCTTTGCGCGGCATCGGTAACGCGAATGGTTTTCACACAAACATTTAAAACAAAGTTTGTTTAGTTTGACAAAGTCCCACCTTTCAAGCTCACTTTTTATAACGAATTTATCGCACTCGGGTAATTTGTGAACCGCACTACGACACAACGCGCACTCACTTGATGACGACGACGTACTCGGCGACGCTGACGTAGCTTCCTCGCTAGTGAGGTGTACTCGGTCGGCAGGTTCCCGGTGTTGACGCGTGGGCGTGGCCTCAGCGCGCCTAGCGCGCGACGTTGCGGCGACAGCGGGGTTGGCAGCAGCGGTGGTCCGGTTACGATTATTATTATGCTCGGTGTTCATGCTCAACGGTAGGTAAAAAGATGATGCCCGGGTCAGGTGACTGAGAAACTCGAGGACTATGTGTATATTCGGCGATAATCGAAGATCTTCCTTGCTGTCGGTATTTCTTTTCATAACAAACTCGCCGTACTGCGATCGTTGTACATGGGTTAATTTGCTAAGAATTTCGTGTGTCAATTGGGGGTTATTTATGTAGCCCTCCGCTCTTATGTTCTTCAAAATGTACACACAATTTCGAACGACGCAAGTCATATTTCGTAATTCGACGCCACTTTCGGATACACGGGGCAAACATCTTATCTTATTAAGTACCGTTTGTAAAAGTAAATTGGGGTGACCGAACTCCTCTTCTAAAGCATTGATGACATCTGTTGGGTCGGACCCGGTACGCAGCAGATCTTCAACGGCACACTTTGCCGCGCCACGCAGTGATGCTTGCAGTCGTAAGGTATTTTCTAACATACCGTACGTGGCCGCGGTACCTTCATACGCACGTCGATATGCCAGCCAGTCTGCCGGGCTGCCATCAAACATGGGGAGGTCATAATTCTGTCGTGGTCGCTTCGACATGTTTGTAATAATGACGTCGGCGAGGTGCATGATGTCAGAGGCCGCGACGGCGCCGGCGGCCGGGGGCAGAGCGCCCGCTGCATACTTCGCGGCGCGGGCGGTCGGGGAGGACGCCACCGCAGGCGCGAACGGCTCGTGAACGGTGTTGTGCGCATGCGCGAAGCCGCGCGCGCGCTCTCGTTCGTGAGGTAGGGCTTCGGGAAAGTTCGAACACGCGCCGGCCGGCGCGTGGGGCGCTGGCGGTTTTCCCGCGTGTTCGCACGGGGCTTGATGTGAGCTTAACCACTCCTCCACGTTATTTGGACTACTGTAAATACTCGCCGCGCGCTTTTCTGCTTCTTCGTCTTCAATCTCCGCGATTTCTAATGCAAGTTTTTTCTTTATGAGCTGTTCTTTAACCTTGGCGAGTTCTTCTTCGGCTTTGTACTCGGCACGGAGGCGAAGCGCTTCGCGGCTCAGGCGGCTTGACCGCGACCCGGTCGACGTGGCAACAACTTCACTACGCGGAGCCGTAGTGACACACGTGGTATCCGCACCGGGTCTTTGTTCAGCTCCAGCATGAGCTCTGCTCCGTGTCACGACGCCAGTTACCTTGTCATTCATTGTGATCCGGCTTTAGAAGGACCACTATAACTTAGGGCGGGATTTGAAACACAATGAGACACTAGTCACTGGGTAAAAGGCGTGTAATAACGTTCGCACAAAACAAAGTCACAAAGGTTACTCAATACTTAAACACTAGAAATTACAAAATTGGCGGGAACGAGGGAGCATTTCAGTACGCGCCCGCGCGCGACTCGTATGTGGCGGCGACTGACTACCGAGAGGCGCGGGCGGGGCGGCGTTGGCTCAACGGTTGGCGCGCGAACACAGAAAATGCGACGTTGCCGTTGCGCGCCTGCGCCGCTACGTTGCGTGCTCGCATCGCGCGAAAATAAAAACAAATCATAATAATATTAAAAGAGTTGCCTACAGTGAAGTAAGGAGCAAGACGGTCGTTATCTCATCTCACATTGCTTTCAATTATTGTTTCTTTAACAGATAAACAGAAGACACAACAACAGACACACTCAAGACCAAGCTTGGATTGGAGAGTATATATGCCAAGTAATATACAAATCCATAACAATTGGAGGAGGAGAAAAGTGAATCAGAAACAGTTTAACCATCTGGATTACCTGTAGTCCTAATAGGAGGCATATCAGTTGGACAAGTAAAATATTCACCGAAGAAACCATAATCATACGTTTTAGTAGTAGTCGTAGTAGGACGGCTTGTTGTTTTAGTAGTAGTAGTTTTAGTACGACGACTTGTTGTTTTAGGAGTGATAGTAGTAGGACGTGTTGTTGTTTTAGTAGTGGTAGTTGTAGGACGTGTTGTTGTTTTAGTAGTAGTAGTTGTAGGACGTGTTGTTGTTTTAATAGAGGTAGTAGTAGGACGTGTTGTTGTTTTAGTAAAGGTAGTAGTAGGAGGTGTTGTTGTTTCAGTAATGGTCGTAGTAGTCGTAGTCGGACGATGTGACGATTCAGTAGCAGTAGTGTGAACATTTTCAGTGGTTTTCATAAGGTGCCATTTAGCAGTTAAAACATCTTTAGAATATACTGAAAATGCTCGCAGAGCAACGTCAGGATAAGGTTGAGGAGCATATCGTAGGTTTGGAGAAGTGTCGGCAAGGTGGAGATCAGTACGATAAATACTGGTCGAAGGAGGTTCTGCTGGATACGAAATATAGTGTGAAGAAGAATATGTAGTAGAAAATTGAATCGGTGTACTATGAGTTTGATTCGTCGAAGAAACAGGAACATTATAAAGAGGTTGCAGCCACGAAGTGCTGGTCTTATCGTGCAATGTGCTAATTACCGCTTCGTTGTAATCGAGGTTTCTGACAGTTTCACTTATCCAGTCAAGGGCAGGGCTTAGCGCAGTAAAGCTCCGTTGAGGAAGTTTGCAGTTGTCCTTATCGGTGATACTCATTATGCCAAATATTTTGTCTTCTATTATTAATGGCACGCCTTGTTCTTGTCTCTCTTGACATACCTGTATAGTCTTTTTTGTGAGTTTGTTGGTGGCACAAACGTAATATCCGAATGGTTGCTCTATATAACAAGGTTGAACAATAGCTACTGCCAATCTTGGCTTACTAGCGTCCATGATTGGAATCAGTGCTTTCAGGCCAACGGCAGACAGATTATCTAAAGTACTCAATTTCAAAAGTTTTCTTTTTCTGTCATCTTTTTGAGTAACAACTAACGCTATGTCGTTTCGTGCAATAAAATTGTTTCCATGAACATAGTTCTTGTAATGTGAGTGAATGAAAGATCGCACGATTGGCAAGTTTCCGACATATTTACATTTTTCAGCGCAATAAGAGGTAGTTAGCACAACATTTGTCAAGATATAAGTGCCTATGCAACCCTGGATTGGTTTTGTGTCGCTTCCGCAAATGAGACGTTCTAAACTTGTTATGGAAATACTTTTAGTGCAAACAACTAAAAACAAAAATATTGTATAAAATCGTAAATATTCGTGCAACATTTTATTTAACAGAAATCGATTATATTTTTATCACTCTTGCCGTTGCTGTTATTGTTATTTTACGATCATATTTTTTATTAAGTCAATACTGTTTCCTATAATAATATAATACTTTATGATATCAATTTAATGTTACATAACTGTTGCAGTTAAGAACGGGAGAATAGGATTGGCAAAAGATTATTAGTGGTGGGTGATGAAGTCAATCCCTCACGAATCTAGGTCTATAAAGCAGACAAACATAATTATTAAATAAGGTTTTTTTAATGTCATCTGACTATAAGTTTAGCAGTTCCAAAAAAAAAAAAACTTTCAATTCTACCAATTGTAGGTAGTAATTTCTCTTTCAATTTTTTTTCAGTAAATATAGACTAATTTAAATGATTATTTAAGCTGTTTTCCTTCCATCTTCAAAACTCAAAACAACTCTGTAGCGGGCCTTGCATAACGAATTTTTATAGGGTCCTGTTTTAATTTTAGCCCGTTATATTGGCCGATAATTAGAAAGCGTAGAAACTTATTATTTTATAAATTAAAATTCGTTATAATCACTATTTATTTTTAAAGCTATTGAATGGTTCACAAAAAAGAAAAGTTGTAGTAAAGTTGGAATGAAATGAATAAGAATATTATTATTATTTATTTCATATCACAAATGTGAGGTGAATAATCAATCTTAACTATCGAAATTAAGCTATTAACTAAGGTCGGTGAGAGAGCGGTGCTTCTGTTAATGGTTTAGTCGTAAATGAACTAGCTACAGACCGCAAGTGTGTCAGTCTTCAGTATTTCTTTAATTTTTCTTAACAGTTGCATTGAACCAGTCCATCACGTTGCCGTTGGTTTTACTATTTTACGGAAGGAAATATGTATATATTTAGTACGTTTTTTTTTTTTTTTTTTTTTTTTTAGCGTGGTAAAATCATCAAATGAGTCCTCCAACCCCGGGCAGGGCGGGAGGGACTGTCAGACTTCTACTGACTAAAATCCACGGTGTCCTTCATAGCCTGTTACGTTCCGGGGTTACGGTTAGGGAATAATCCCGCGACCCCGGCAGGCTTTGGCCCTCTGAGAGGGGGGCCCCGTCATTATGCTGACGTTCTTTGAGGCGCGCGTGGGACACAACGCGCCGTCGACCCGGGCATGGTCCTTGGTCGGGCAGCGAGTTGCCCTTTACTCGCTGCCCGCATGCCCGCGCCTACGGTGGCCGGAGATCATCTTGCGACGTCCGTCGCCGTGGGCGCCTACCACTGCGGCTGGGGCGGAGGGAGGACGCTGTCCTCTCTCGCTCGCGGCCTGCCTCCTCCTTGACGAGCATTACTGCCTCGCAGAAGGAGCTGACCACTTCCCACTCCGTCTCGCCCCGCAGCATGGCCGCAACCAATGCCGGGCGCGAGAGGTCTCCGCCTAATATTTAGTACGTTTTGTAGTAAATTTAGTAGTCTTCCTTGACACAGACTACTTTAGAGATGTCTTTGCTCTTGTTCTGCTCGAGGTTATCAACGTTAAAAATGTTAAAGCAGTTATACCTTTTTTAAATTGGTAAGACCTTGCTCACATGGTAAGTTTATAGGTACTGGTAACATTTAGAACAACAACTTATATCATAAAGTCATCCATATTTTCTCCAATATTCATGGACTTCGTAGGGGTATCAACATCATCATTGAATAATATATCATCACCATTATAGAAGTAATCTAATGGATCTTTGTTAAAATCTTCTGAACGTTTTGCTTCCGCAAATAATCGACGGTAATTCGAGGGATGGAAATAGGGACTAGAGTGATAAAGATTCTGGCCTGGTATGGTATCAGGGAAATGAAAATTATTACGAATGTAATCCCAAGGGATTCCCCATGCCGGACGAGTACGACGACGACGAGTACTTCTTACAGGTTTCCTAGTATGACTCGGAGTAAAAGTAGAAATAGGTAGTTGAAGAGGGTTGTTGATTTATTTATTTGCTTATTTTTAATCACTTTAATAATACCTATTTATACATACTATCTATAGAAACTAAAATTAAGAGTAAAATATTTACAGAAATAACTAAACAAAAACTAAAATTTAAAGGGCGTCAAAAAACTAATTGAAGGAGTTTCCGCTGGATACGTAAAAAGATTAGAAGTCGCAAGTGCTGTAGTGGTAGTTGATGTTGAAGTAGGAGTCGATCAAGTAGTCATTATAGTTAAGGTAGCAGTAGGTTGACGTGACGTTTGAATGGGATGAGATGAAGAATGAGGTTCATTCAAAAGGTTCCCACGAAGTTGTTGGTTGATATGACGTGCTGTTGCTGGTCTTATCGTGCAATGTACTTATTACCGCTTCGTTGTAATCGAGGTTTATGATAGTTTCACTTATACAGTAAGTGCGGGGCTCAGCGCAGTAAAGCTTCGTTGAGGAAGTTTGCAGTTGTCCCTATCGGTAATACCCATTATGCCAGATATTTCGACTTCTATTATTAATGGCACGCCTTGTTCTTGTCTCTCTTGACATACCTGTATAGTCTTTTTTGTGAGTTTGTTGGTGGCACAAACGTAATATCCGAATGGTTGCTCTATATAACAACGTTGAACAATAGCTACTGCCAATCTTGGCTTACTAGCGTCCATGATTGGAATCAGTGCTTTCAGGCCAACGGCAGACAGATTATCTAAAGTACTCAATTTCAAAAGTTTTCTTTTTCTGTCATCTTTTTGAGTAACAACTAACGATATGTCGTTTCGTGCAATAAAATTGTTTCCATGAACATAGTTCTTGTAATGTGAGTGAATGAAAGATCGCACGATTGGCAAGTTTCCGACATATTTACATTTTTCAGCACAATAAGAGGTAGTTAGCACAACATTTGTCAAGATATAAGTGCCTATGCAACCCTGGATTGTTTTTGTGTCGCTTCCGCAAATGAGACGTTCTAAACTTGTTATGGAAATACTGTTAGTGAACACAACTAAAAACAAAAATATTGTACAAAATCGTAAATATTCGTGCAACATTATTAATAAAAAGAAAATTACGAAACACAATTATCATCACTTTTACTGCAAGCATTGTTGTTGTATTTTATTGGTATTGGTAATCTTTATTTTACAACTTGTTGCGATTAGTTTCATTTTAAAGTTGATGCTGGTTCCGAAATATTACCGAACTATGTACATTATTTTACATGTACCTAAATACAATAATGACACCTTGAGTGGGCAAAAAAGTCAATACCTAAATAACAAAGCCATCGACTTCCAAAAGAACAGTATTACTTTACACTTATTTAAAAGGCTGTTTTTGAAGTCGGTTAAATTTTTTTTTTGGTTTTTAAATTATTTAAAACATAAAATGACATTTTCATCCCACCTATTCGAAAAGGACGACTTGGTTCGCCTTTAAGTGCGCCCAAAAGTGGTGTTTTCTATTGGGAACTTTTAGCGGGCAGAAATGAGTTTTTCATCCCACCTATTCGAAAAGGACGACTTGGTTCGCCTTTAAGTGCGCCCAAAACTGGTGTTTTCTATAGGGAACTTTTAGCGGGTAGAAATGAGTTTTTAATCCTCTTTTTAAGTGCGCCGCAAAGAACATTGCCGCGCACTTTTTGAATTTGGAACATCTTAGTGCTCGGCGCCAAAGAAATTGAACGCAAATAGTGTTTGAATAGACTGGGTGGAATGACGGCCCATAGTCACGCCGCGTCGCTGGCTGAATAAAAATTGTAGATTGTTTTTTTTTTCGGACAGTGGCATGGATTTTGTAATTGTAGGTTTTAATTTAATGTTTTTCACGATGCGTTCACATGTTTTCGCCTCGTTCTCAATGGAATCTGGGGGCACGGGAGTGCCCCCGCCAAGACGAGCCAAGCGAAGCGCAAGGGCACTCCCTACCTTTTCTCGAAGTGTTTCGTCGTTTTTTTGAACCCTCATAGAGTTGGTTTCCGATGTATGTTCATATTCTCAGAATATGATGCCATCAATAGTCTTATTTAGCATACAAAGTCTCAATAGAATAGCTATGATACTTTAGATTTTATTGATATTATATCTAAAATACACGAATTTCGTCACTGATTCACTGATACACTGACACACTGATGATCATCAAAATGTTTGGCTACTTCCTGCAGTGCTAGAGAGCTGAAATTCGGTATATAATCTAATTTTAGTATACAACCAACAAAAAAATTCACAAACCTATAACTTTCACCCCCCATCCCCTAAAATGGGGGGTCGAAGTTTATATGAGACCTTAAAATGTTAGGGTACTTACTGAAGTGCTAGAAAGCCGAAATTTGTTATGTAGTATACAAGAAAACATCCCTCATCTCCTTAAATTGGGGGGGGGGGAACTTGCCATGTATATATGTTTGTTCAGGTGTAATATTTGAACTAAATTTTGAAATAGAATTATCTTCAACCGATTGAGCTGAAATTCTGTATACACGTTTAGTTTGGATTACAATGCATGATTGGGCATGTGAAGTCATCCTAAATCCAATATGGCGGACCATCTAAGATGGCAGAAAAGTTGTTTTAGTGCATTTCTACAATATGGATATCAAATGAAAGGGCTGGTTGAGAGAAACTCGAAAAATAATGTGACGTCATTAAAAATCCAATATGGCGGACCACCTATGATGGCGGATTAGTTATATTTAATGCACTTCTACAATATGGGTATCAAATGAAAAATAATTTGACGTCATAACTCCAAGATGCTAGCAACTTACAAAAAGAACTGAAATCCCACCAAAAACGTTTCATTTCATGTAAAGTGTTGCCAAAACGAGCACATAAGGTTTGCCCTACCAAAAATATATCAGATCTTATATAGAACCAAGATTCTGAATCTACACGGCCTATCTCTACCAACTCTAACTTCACAAATTCTACACATTAGCAAAAATGTATGGCTTGGCTGTTTCGTTACTTACTTCAGAAACTAAATATTAGCATCATCTCCACGACAGTAGCGAAACGGTGAAGCCATACATTTTTGCTAATGTGTAGAGTAAGGAAACTGAAATAAAAGTATCTTGTGTAGTTGTGTCGTATAATTTACATCTTTATTTTTTGCTTTTAATAAAATTTCCTCGCTGAGGTGGTATGAAAAGTTACGTGTTGCACCCGAGTGCAAAGATTTTTCACCTTGTGCTCTTTTTATTCCGTCGCTATCGCTCATGATTCAAATTTTTGAATCACTCGTTGCACTCGTGATTCAATTTTCTGTGTATTCAAATTTCTCTGTCATCAAAATTGAGCACGCGGTTAAAAAGCAACTTTGCACTCTTGTATTTAATAACAAATAACTATTCTGTTTCTACAATTTCGCCGTTTTAAAAAATAAACTTGCCGTTTTCAACCCATGATACTAGTTTATCTACGTAAGATCTACGAAATTAAGATTAGGTTTGTAAGAGAGCGTTTCTTGTGTATATGCTTCAGTCGTTGTTGTACTAACAATATAGAACCCAGGTGTGTTATTTTTAAGTTTATCTTTAACCATTTTATTGAACCAGTCCATAACGTTGGTTGTTTTATTATTTTCACCATAGTTTGTGGAAGGAATTGTAACTGTTGTACTTTTTGTAGTAAGTTTAGTAGTTTTCTTTGGCGCAAACGCAACAGACTTCACTAATGTCGTTGTTCTTTTTGTACTGGAGGTAGCCGGCGGTACAAACGTTACAGCGGTAATACGTTTTGTTGGTTTGGTAGATAAAACCTTGCGTGTTCTCATGATTGCTGTATTTTTTAATTCCACAGTATTTTTATCGACATTCAACATTTTCATTGCCTGATAAGCTTTGTGAAAGTAATCTATTACATTTTTTCCTTTAGAATATGAATGTGCTGTTATTTTTGCAGTAACATAAGAATGATTAAGAATAGGACGCTTTTGAGAACGTTGTTGATGAAAAATTGAAAAGTTTGCATTAAATGTATAACGAGGGAGTAAAGTTGAAGAACGAACATTAAGACTAAAATCAGACGAAGAATTATGACGTGTTGGTAGACTAACAGTATGTTTATAATCAATGAAACGGGGTAGAAGCGATGAAGGACGGTGAAGTCGAACAGTGAAGGTAGGATTCAAAAGAGGATGAGAAAGTTTTGAAAAACTAACATTGAGATAAATAGTACGAACAGAAGGAATCCATTTAGCACGAAACGAGGGGTTAGGGTTAAAAGTAGAAAGAGAAAGCCTTGAATTAGAGATAGAATCAACAGTAGATAGCGTTGGAACAGATGGGCGAACAGTTAGATTAGGATTTAACGTAGAGCGAGAGGATTTTGTAGGAGTAATATTAATTTTATCACCAATAGTAGATTGAGTAAATTTAATGTTTACTGGAGGACGAACAGTGAGGATAGGATTGACAGTAAAATGAGAAGGTAGCGAAGGACTAACAGAAAATACTTTATAAAACGTGGAACGAGGTGAGGACCCCGAATGACGAACAGTAAGGTTAAGTTGAAATTTTGATTGTGATCTGAACGTTGATCTGTTAACATGTTGAAGACGGGTAAAACGTGTTGAAGAATCTGGATAGGTCACAGAAGAAGATAAGCTCGTTATGTATGGAGAACCAGTGATATCGTTGAATGAATCCATTAATGGGTCTTGTGTAAAAAACCTGGAACGGGTATTTGGCTTTAAAAAAAAAGCGTTCGGACGCCTGCGGCGAGTTCCTGATGAATAAAGACCTATTGAAGAAGAATATGAATTATTAGACGTAGAAATTGGAAGATGTGCAATAATAGTAGTTGTAGTAGGAGTGGCTGAAAATGTAGTAGTAGAAGAAGTAGTACTGGTAGGACGTGCTGTAGTGCGTCGATACAGAGTTCTGCTCATATCGTGCAATGTAGTAATTATATCATCGTTGTAACCGAGGGTTCTGACTTTTTCACTTATCCAATGAAGTGCAGGGCTTAGTGCAATGAACTTCCATTGAGGAAATTTGCAACTATCCATATCTTGGGTACTCATTATGCCAAATATTCGGCCTTCTACAAGTAATGGTACTCCTTGTTCTTGTTTCTTCCGACACACTTGTATGGTCTGTTTTGTAACTTTGTTGGAGGCGCAAATGTAGTATCCATATGGTTGGCTATTACAACGTTGAACAACACTTACTGCTAATGTCGGCTTATTGGTGTCCATTATTGGAATCAGTGCTTTCAGACCAATGGCAGACATATTATCTAAAGCACTCAATTTCATAAGCTTTCTTTTCTTCTCATCTCGTAGAATAACAACTAATGCAATATCGTTTCGTGTAATGAAATTGTTACCTTGAATATAATTCTTATAATGTGGGCGAACGGCAGATCGTATAATACGCGAGTTTCCAACAGCTTGACATTTTTCAGCGCAATATGAGGTTGTTAATACAATATTAGGTAAAATAAATGTGCCTATACAACTTCGGATTGGTATATGATTAACGCTTTCGCAATTGAGGCGTTCCAAACTTGTTATAGATATGCTTCGAATGTTCACAATAAGTGAAAACATGAAAATTGAATAAAATTGAATAAACGCGTCGTGAAACATATTAAAAAATATTGAAAGTATAAAAAAATAGTTCGACCTTTTCCGGACGCATTGTATGTAATTTTTACGACTAAAGGTTTAACTATCCGTGTTTTTTTATTTATAGGTACGCAGAGGATGTTTGTAATACCGATAAAATAACGTGAAATATATAAGCTTACTACCATATAAAATATTTTATTAAAATTTCCCCGTCATATGAATAAAACCGGCCAAGTGCGTGTCGGGCCACGCACAGTGTAGGGTTTCGTAGTTGCCCATCAAAATACTTATGCGAACTGACTACACTGATTCGCTGAATTTTAAAAAGAAGAATTTTCAAAATCGGTCCAGGAGTCTTTGAGAAATCGGGGAAAATACATAAGAAAAAAGATTACAACGAATTTAGGACCTCCTCCTTTTTAGGGTTCCGTAGTCAACAAGGAACCCTTATAGTTTCGCTATGTCCGTCCGTCCGTCCGTCCGCGTCCGTCCGTCCGTCCGTCCGTCCGCGTCCGTCCGTCCGTCCGTCCGTCCGCGTCCGTCCGTCCGTCCGTCTGTCCGCAGTTTAGCTCAGAGACACACAGTACTAGAGAGCTGTAATATGGTGTAAATATACGGAATTTGTTGTGCCAAAAAAGTGGTAAAATAAAATCTCGAAAAATATTTATTTTTAGGGTAGGTACACACGGCAACACATCAAGTTAGACACCCTACATACCCATAACTACGCTACCAACAAAACAGAGAATTGTAGGAAAGGGACTGGGCATCGTGTCATCGGCCAATCATAGTATTTGTTGCTTTGCGCCTATGCACACAGGTGCACTTTTTTGGCACACATATCCAGAGCCGCCCCGCTCCCGACGCACGCGCCGCCGCCAGCCAGTCCGTTCCCTAAATCGCTCGGGATTTACACGTCACTGTCGTTCGGTCTATTATTATTTATTATCTTGTCGTTATTTCTAATAAAATCTTTTGAATTTGTGATCCATATTATGGCACCACAATTAACTCCACAACAGCGGCAGCTAATAGTGGTATTGCGAGATGGCGGTTACACTATAACTATAAGAATACATATATATAATTATGTAAATATATACTCGTTATTTGCGAATCATATTTTGATCAAGTTACGATTTGTCACTGATATGCAAATTACAAAAAAACAAGAAAATTTGAATTTCACGGGCTGCTACTACTACGGGGCCACCTTATGTTGATTGAGCTCAATGACTGTTTTTTTCTAGTCTTATATATAATTTTTTGACTTTTTTACTCATCTTATATTACTCAAGTGCAGGGTTGTAAAAAGTTTTATTTACAGTTTTATAAACAAACAGTTCAAATAGTTTTGAAATTTTGTGTTTTTTTTTTTAGTTTTGGACATTATTACATATTAATTCGACGTCTAAACTTATAATATAAGTTATAAGTTTCATATTTTCTAGACTAAATATTTTCAAATTAACTGATCGAAATTATTGGAAATAAACATCGAAAGTTTTTTAAGTATTATTTCATTAAAAATATTACATAGCATGAGTAGCAATAACATAAACTTAGACTTCTGAATATATATATTATAATATATATATTTTTTTCATTTAAATCCATTCATCAGTCATGAAAAGTAGTTCAACACTTTATTTTCAAACTGTTTTAAAACAACTTGTTTTAATCATGCCAATCCTGCTCAAGTGTGAGGATATTAATTTCTCAACAAAACATAACAAGTTTAATTTGACATCCGCACTATGCTTTGTGATTTGAAGTTTTTTGATATTACATGGTTATTATTTTATAATTATTGATAAAACATGACACTTATCAAAAACAAAGTGTGGGAACCACTACACTTCAACACAAATAAACATTTTTTTTCATTAAATTCTAAAATATATATTTTTTTCAATTTTGATGTCCTTAAATGTTACTCCGTTTTTTATACTGTTTTTTTTTAAATTCTTTAACTGTAAATGCCGGTTTCAGACTGGTGTAACGCGTAATGTAATTCACCGTGTAATTTAACGTAAATTCTTACTGTTGACGGCACACGAGCGTTATATGCGCACCTAAATCGCTCATTTTCATTCGATTCTTGGCCTTATTGATTTTCATAAAAACCAATGCAGTTTGAGTTTTCGTCAAAATCGGCCTCGAAATAATTTGCAGTATTTTTCGATATTCCTCATACTTACAGATTAACCAACCACGCCCGGTTGGAAAATTCACTCTGTATAATGGTATTTTTTTGTGACCTCCAGCGGCTAGCGCGAAACCAGAAAATAAAAAAAATATCCTAAACAGTGCAATACACCTCGTTTTTAGATGTTACCCCTCAAATAACATAAATGGTTTTAGTAATTAAGTTTTATTTGCCATAAATATTTTGTGATTTATTTATGTAAAGATTCGATTTTAATAACAGTGTTTTAATAATAAAACCTTTGCTTTCTAACACTGATTTATTTTCATATGTCAAAATTGAAATAATCCTGTGGGATCTGTAGTTTTTTTGGTGTGAAAGTGAATCATAAACTAGGCCCACGTTCGCACAGACGATTTTCTCGCACTTGATTTTCAACGCTCTGTTTAGCGCGGAGAGTCGAAAATAAAACAGTGTGTTTTGGACGCACTGGGATGCATACCTACTAAATCTGGTGTTACGTCGTGAACAACGTCAGTTTAAAGGCAAAGAAAATTAAAATATTTTCAAGGCTTTCGACTAGTCTGTTCGGATCGGTCTGCGCACGTCTATACATTGATTGCCTTAATATACTTAATTATCATATTAACAGGGCAAAGGGTAAAATGTTTGATAAATATAATGATTATATATTATTTTTAGAGGAGATCGGTAGCCCGCGAATTTTTTTTTTGGTAATTTGAAAGTCATTGTTTAAGTTGAAATTATGATTCACGTCTTTAACAATTTCCAATAAGCCACAGAAACCTCCCGAAACATCCATGTCCGGTGAGCACCTGCGTCAGACGAAAGGTGAGGATGCTGTAGCACCTCTCCGTCACTCCTCAAAGAGGGGTTTTACTACCGCAATTGCGGCGTGCTTGGACCTTGGTTGCGACCGTTGTTGTCGTTCCCTCTAGATAATTATACCGCCATGAGATCGCGCCGGAGCTACCTACTCGCAGTGCCTCGACTTGTCGAGAAAGCGGAGATGCTAGAATAATCATTGGTAAAGCTCGCTAAGTAAAAACTATTACAATTAATGAAAATTTGAATTACGCGGGTCTCAATCTACGCATTCACCTCAAAAATTAAGAAATAAGTTTTTCAGTGATTTTATAAAATCAGTTACTACTGGGCTACAAATTGTCTTACTGACTAACATAAGTAATATACTTATAATTATGATAATAATATTTAAATGTATCAGTGAACATTCAGAAGCGCAGCGCAAACCGAAAAACAAATCGCATAAATTAATACGAGCTTAACTTGTTAACAAAATAATAAAAGATAAGTATCTTTATGCATAGTAAAGTAATGTAAGAATGAAATATTTGAAACCAACAGAGAGGCGCGGGCGGCGCGTGTCACGTGGCATTCGTAATGTGCGTAAGTGAGACGAAATAACAAAAACATGTCGCACCCTCTCGCACGATTCGCAGCGTTCAACTTCTAGTAGTCCAAAGTCCAAACAGTATAGCTTGATGTGTCTCCGTGTGTACCTCCTGTACACGTAAAGTGGGAATGTTTTTTTTCTTTCTCGCGTACCCCTTAGTGTGGGGTATCATTAAATAGGTCTTTAAAAAATAATGTGAGTTTCCATTAACAATTTTTTGATAAAAAAAATCGTTTGTGAAATATTAAGCTTTAAAGTGCTAAATTTTGCTCGACTCGAGTGTCCCCCCCCCCTGAAAAAATTCACAATAGTAGTATATATAACGAAATTTAAAAGAAAATTATCATTGTGAATTTTTTCACACCCCCAAACATAACCGTTTAGCTGGTAGAGGGGGGGGGGACACTCGAGTCGAGCAAAATTTAGCACTTTAAAGCTTAATATTTCACAAACGAATTTTTTTATCAAAAAATTGTTAATGGAAACTATCATTATTTTTTAAAGGCCTATTTAATGATACCTCACACTAAGGGGTACGCGAATAAAAATAATCCTCTCTTTACGTGTAGGTACAGGAGGTACCCTAAAAAAAAAAATTTTACCAGATTTTATTTTACCACTTTTTCGGCACAACAGATCCGTATATTTACACCAAATTACAGCTCTCTAGTACTGTGCGTCTCTGAGCTAAACTGCGGACAGACGGACGGACGGACGGACGGACATGGAGAAACTGTAAGGGTTCCTTGTTGACTACGGAACCCTAAAAATGAGGACTTTGCGTTGTTTGACTATGCAGCTACATTGAGCGCCCATCAACATAATGATAGAACTACAATGTCTATTATTAAACGGATCCCATTTTACAAAGTAAACCGGCTCTACGTGGTTTTTTCTACCCTTGCGTAGGCTCCGTCGATCTACCTTGGCAGGAAGAGACCAGCAATTTTACTAAGGATGCAAAGCGCGTGAAGCGAGCTAGCGAGCAACCCGACCCTGACAGGGTTAGGTTCATCGCTTCCATGTAAGGTTACTTTTAACCTGGCGAACAGAAATAGGAGCCCCGCGAATCGGGGCTCCGTCGAGCGTCAGCTACAAATAAGGCTTTCCTTAGCCTTATTTGTTGCTGACGCTCGACGGAGCCCCGATTAGGCAAGAGCGAGAGAAGGTTATAAATTTTTTGGAATTGTAATAAATCGTTACTTCATAATCGGTGGTATGGTATGGTATGGTATTCGATCTATTGAAACTCAGTATTTTGAGAATTGTAGTTTTAAAAGTGAGATTTTTTTTATCTGAGAAGGGAATCATGAAAATAGGAGTTAGTATATTTAATTTTAAAACAATATTGAAAATCGATATTTTGAAATTCGTATTTGTGATTTCAGAATAAATATTTTCGTATTACCCACTCAATACCTGTTTATTAAATATTCTATAAAGTATAAGTCTGTTATAGTACCTACTATGTTTCATACTCTATCTTCCTATCTTATGAAAGGACAATAATTATTCTATTCATATCGTAACGTTATCATGTATCGTGGAGTGCCTTATTTTAAGCATTTAGAATGTGTGCTCTGTTGCTGAATTGTAAAATAATGACTGCGAAAGGTAAGAATTAATAACAATTTTACAAGACGGTAATCTGAAACGCGGCTATTACATTTCATTTGGAAACATTCAGATAAAATGGTTCGGCGCCTGAAGTGTTGAGTGTGGAGCGTTCCATATGGACGAGCGCGGGAATTAATGTGGCGCCGGCGCCAGGGGCTGCGCGGGAGCAGCATTCCACGCGAGCTCCAGGAAAGTGCATCCGTGAATAACCACTCAATCAACCAAGTCTAGTAATGTTCGATATTAAGCTATCACGCGCCGGTACCCCGAAATAACCATTCCATTCATAAACAATGCACATCATGAATGAAATACTATCAGAATATAACGCATTTAATAACTAAATTAACCACTCTATGTACACCATGTTCTGGACGTGGTTCGCACAAATGAAAGTACGTATTGCTATAAATCAAGATAACGTGATGGAGTTATGCGGATGAGGCAGCTATTAAAATGCCAATAATGTACCAACTTCAATTGCAATGGGCTAGTTCCGATACTAAATAATAATCAGCTGGCGTTTCTTGTGCGTAGGAATTCCAACAATATCGCTCGGTAAATTAGCTGCGATAAAATTGAATGCTCTGAACAAATAAATACATAAACATGGGCGCCATCGCCAGGGTGAGCTAATAAACCGACGCGTGCTTGAAGGATTTTATCAAATTTACGTACACGTTTGAATAGGAATATTGTCTAACTAAAGTAGCCAGTGATACGATTGACGTATGTAGAATAAGCTTGATTCGGTGTACTACTGTAATAATATTTTATTTTTTATGTTGTTCACCAATTTCTTACTAAGTAATTTGAAGACTCGGAGGATGCCTCTCAATTTTTGGTGTAACAACCAAATTAACTGTATTTTTGATTCGATCTGGTGTGCGGCAAGTTTTCACCCCATAAAATAGGTACTTATACAACCTACCTAGGTACGTGCTTTTTTCGGGAAGCCATGGATTTGTTTCATTATAATTTGTAACATGATTGAACAGAACAATGATCGTCAATGTGTTTACTTTTGAGTTTTTAATGTGAAGAGGTTCTAGTGAAATAATTTGCGAACGACACCAGTGCATCAAACTAAACTGCAATCTAATAAATTTTCCAATATCCATATTTTTTTATAGATTTTCATCTTTTTCACAAGACCCTTGTGATTTTGATGAAAATCTACAAAATTTTGACAGAATGAGCGTATTAGATGTGCAGGCTGAAGTTTTATATTATGCCTTCATAGTATTAATAAAATAACCGAATCCTTATTAAATCTTAATAAATGATGTTTTTTGTTACTTGAGATAGAATAACTTTTTATTAACTTAAAATAGGAATAGGAAAAGACAATAAAAGAGGTTTAGATATGTAGGAATTAACACATTTATTATTCCATTACATAAGTTTATAGCATTTTCTAATACACGTAAGTTAATTTAAGTCGTAGTCAATTTATACCCTGAATTTAGGAGGTCCGTAGGATTCGTGGGGGATACCCTGACTAGTGGAAATAGCGCCGCCGTCGTAACTTAAGCTGGATGCCGTGCTGCTGACCGTAACTGGAGACGAGACGCTGCTGACGACGTTCGAAGAGCCCAGACTGCTGCCCGAGTTAGTACCGAAGGACTGGCCGAAAGACTGGCCGAATCCACTCGATCCACCTCCCAAGCTGCTGAGACCCGAAGAGAAGGAAGAGGACCCTCCGCCTAATCCATTGACTGACACAGAGTCACCGCCCTTGTTGTAGTCCTGAACGATGTTGTTGATCACAGCCTGGGAGTCTTCCTTGTTCTTGTATTTAATGAAGTATACTTCGGGCTTGGATGGGGGCTTCTGTTCAATCTTAGGAAGGACGACGTCAGGTTGTTCCTCGGGTTTCTTGACAAGAACGTAGACAATGGTTTTCTCTTCGTTTTGTGGCTGGATGGGAGCAATTAGACTGGGTGGCCTAGATTCAGTGGGTGCCTTAACGAAGATAATCTTGTAATGTTTCTGAGGAGCAGGTAGTACAATGGGTGAGCGGGGCCTGATTACTTCAGGTTCTTCGGGGGCGGCGTGGACGTAGAAGTGTTTGAACACTTGAGTGGGCTGCTGCTGCACCTGGTAGTAGTTCTGGTACTTGTTCACAGAAGATTGGTACTGGCTTGAGGACTGGTATTGAGTTTGGAATCCGGTGTTGATGGCCGGTTGGACTATGGCGCCGGAGTTTTGGTAATATCCAGAGCCGCTGGCCGACGTCTCGTAGCCAGTGTTTTGGTTGCCAGCATACCGGTTGTACTGGACAGAGCTTCCTCCAGTTTGGTAGGAAGGAATTCCGTATGAAGTCTGTGGCACTTTGTAGTGGTAGCCGAGTGAAACATCGGCTGAGACGACTCCAAGAGCCAGCATTAATACCTGGAACAAGAAATAGCTTATAATGACATCTACTGTAATAATCTCAAATGGTTTGGAACTTACAATGTGTCAATGAAATGTTAAGAGTGTTCAAACGATATACCATAGGGTTGTAAAGATAGACGTAATTAAAGAGGATTATATAAAAGCGATGGGATGTATGTAGTAGATAGTTGAGGTGTGGATAATTTGTTTTGAGGTTGCAGTGGAAGAGCGGTCGTGCACCCGCCGATCGACCGGTCGCGTCGTGACCACTTGATGTTGCAACACAGAACGCGTTCCAGCGGAATTAGATCTAGTTATATTATTGATGGAATCACTATGGAATGCGATAAACACACGGAGCTCAAGCGATTGATTGACTGTTATGTCTATATGAAAAAGTCAAGCATCTACATGCGTGTTAAATACAGCCTTAGAGCCAACTAAAGTTTTCGTCTATCTCTCAATATTGGTTATTTCTGTTAGTTTTTTAGTAGGCTTTAGTAGGTATATTAGGCTGAATTCGATTTCAATAAAGTAGGTATGTATAGTATTTGTAGATGACACTCGGAAAAAATAAGTTTAATGTCTGTATCAAGTCTTAAATGAGATTTTTAGTTACGTCATTTGAAGGACTAGTTATACGTTTTAGTTTAGTTTATCGATGTGATATTTTTTTAATACCAGTTCTTTGAAAAATAATTATACAGTATTCATTGAATCTTAATAACACTGCACCGGTATCAAGAAATTAGATAAGAATTATGGAAGAGTAGAAAGTATCGGCAAGGTCACGTCTTATTTGTTGGATAGCTAGAGATAGTACAATGGTTGGTGTGGCCGCGATGGTTGCGTTGCGCAACCAGCACGCCCAGACTGGGGTCAGCGATGCGGGTGCGATGAACTTGACCGTGGTTGCCGCTTCACATGTTAGGTGCAAGTTGCAACAACTGTTACAACATCCAACATTGGATGAAAGTCGTTCAATTAACTGAGCACAGATTGTAGTAATTTTCACCGTAGTTTGTTTTGGTGTACCGCTATAGTTATTCTTATAATTATGGTTCTTTTGTTAAGGTAATCTTTTAAGTTATAGTAATTATAGAAACAGCGTGGATTTTTTTTTAAGAATGTCAATTGTTTCTTTAATTTCTTTCTTTATTTTCCTTCGGTATCGACCTGTGGTATCGACAATTGTAGCTGTTGGTGTAATGTGACGCTAGATATATATAAGCGCCAGTACGACGCTACGCGGATCTGTTTCACTTAATTAAAAAATTGGCACTGTTCGGGTTGGTCATTTCCATGGAGAAGAACCGGCAAGAAACTCCATGGTTACTCTTTTAAAATATTTGCTTTTACAATGTTGTTACAGTTTGGTATACATGGATACTTTAACAAAGAAGTAGGCTGTCGCGTCGTCTCTCGGCGCAGATAGGTCATGTAATGTAATTCGCATGTAGGATGCAGGTTCGAGTCTTGCTCGCAGTACAATTTTTCTTTCAGCAAAAAAGCTTTGAAATTTAAATTGTGTTATTTAAATTGGTCAAACTCAAAGACATTTGTGAAATTTTTTTTGGAAAACTAAGCTTTATTTTTAAATTACGAAGTTGTCATCAAATGAAAAAATATGTTATGTAGTATTATTAGCGCCTTAATAAGGTAGCAGATCTGGTTTGATATATACCTACCTATAAATTAGATAAAAAAGAAATATATACCTATAAAATACATCCGCTTTAATACAACTTTTGCATATTTTATGACAAAGATCATGTCAAATTCTAAATAATAACACCAAAGGCAAAGCTATTATTAGTCAAGGCTGTGTCTAGTTCGTCAGAAATTTAAGTTGGAATTGGTATCAACTAGCATTTTTCAGTGGTTACGCTCGCTTGGTAGTCCAAAATTATCCGACGGGTGATAATATCGTAATTTATGGTAGTGTATCTATGTGTTATTCCAAACTATAAACTTTCTCTGTGCTAAAATTTATTTAGATCTGTAGTATTTTCTAGCGAAATCTATGTACTTTATAAAAATAAGTCGGGTTTTCCTTCCTGACGCTATAACTCCAGAACGCACGAACCGATTTCCACGGTTTTGCTTCCGTTGGAAAGGTCTCGCGAAACGGAGTTCGCCGGGTTTGCTTGTAATTTATAACAAACATGGATTCATATATGAGAAGTACAATCAACAAAGTTGAATCATGACCCACCATAAGCTTATTTTCAAACAGACATTCAAATACAATTAGGTCATTTGCATAAACATACATGTCCATGGTAACGACTTTGGTCTTTGTCAATTTGACGGATTCAAACGATTTTTTGTTAAAATGGGTCATGATTCAACTTTGTCGACTGTACAATTGACATAACAGTTTATCCTCGTCCTTCTACAATTTGTATTTATTTGATGTATAACATAAATGACTATGATGTATTTTGAACATAATTAAATCAATGTAACGCCATCACAAGAATATAACTAGGAATAATTTTAATAATTACATAAATTGCTTTTAGGTCAGGTGAACTTTTATAAAATATACATATAACAGATGTTAACAGTAATGTTAATTTGTTTAAATTATTCAACGAATTTGATTTGATTTGATTCAACAGAAAAAGTCGTCAATTGTACAAGATTTTTTTTAAATGTCTGAGTTCAGAAAACGAGAAACCTTTGAACGAACACATTTAAAAAAATATATATAAAATAGGAAGTAGAGTAAAAAAAAAACTATATATAAAACATTTAAGTAGGTAGGTATATTTTTAAAAAGGTAAACCTTATACCGGAGTTTTATTACAGGACCGATATGATTCTTTCAGTAACATCTGTGGCTATTTTTAATTTTTAAGCTATTTTTAATTTTGTGATTGCGACTGTGAGACAAAGTGGTTTTGTTACAAAAAAGGTAAAATGTAAAATAACTGTGGACTAAGAGGAAGTTTTTTATAAACCGAGTAGATGTAACAAATATTAGACGAAGCACAACATTCCATAGGTATTCTAATAATTCCTGGTTTCAATCAACTGACGTTAATAGACAACATTTATTGACAATTGAATTTATTGACAATGTCTATGCCATGTCCTACCTTAACTCTGTGACACATTTACCATCACTTTATAAGTGCTAATTATTTCTTCATTGACCCTATATTGACGAACAACTCTATCGTAAGCAACGACGATATAAGCTTAAATTCACAAACGTTATTGTGCATTGAAGACGGTGGATGTGGGCAGACCATCACAGTCCTTTAACTATATTTCTACAATAGACATGTTGAGAAGATTAGTCCGTCAGTAGGTTTTTGAAAATAATCGACATGTATTTTTTTACTTTTGTTGAAACAATGAATATTAGGTACTTCCTGCCGGGGTTGCGGGACTTATTACCGTGACCACGGATTATAAAGGGGTATTGAAGGACACCGTGGATTTTAGTCAGTACGAGTCTGACAGTCCCGCCCTGCCTGGGGTGGGCGGACTCATTTCATGATTTTACTACACTTAAAAAAAACAATGAATACTTACAAAGATAAAACGCATCAAATTCGAGAGTGGGCTCGTGACGTCACAAGCAAGCAAAAATTGGAAATTTTAAAAGTGTCGTATCTTTGTCAGTTTTTTTTTTAAATTTATTTATCGTAGGTCACTTTTTTAACATCAAGGGTCAGTTTACGTGACAAAAGGAACAAGACGGGTCAAATATTTTTTGAAAATCTCGTTGATCGACTAATTAGATTTTTTCAGTAAAATATCTTATTTAACATTGGTCCACAACATAATATACACAAGTCCATAATTAACATAGGTGTGACACCTCAAGCATTCAGGGTCTATTAAAATTTGGAGATTTATAAAATTATAATAGTGTGAAGGTCATTGAAGCTAGAAATTGATGGTCAGCATATTAAACAATGCTTTATCCGGTTGCATGGATTACATCGTCATCGTTATATTTTTATTGAATTTTTTTGAAAACAATTATAAGTTGGTACTATAAGTTTGGAAAATTATTGTTTCAAGTAAATATTAATTAATAGGTCGTTTGGGATAATAATTTATTCTGAGATGACAGCTGGTATTTTAAACGTATAGTGTAAAACAGGGATATCATTATTTTGTATCGTGGTAAAATCATTAAATTAGTCCTCCCACCCAGGGCAGGGCGGGAGGGACTGACAAACTTGTACGGACTAAAATACAGTGTCCTTCAATAGCCTTTTACGTTCCGGGGCACGGTAGTTTGTTAGTCCTGCGATCCCGGTAGGCTTTGGCCTTCTAAGGGAGCCTGGTCGTTGTGCTGACGCCGTCGACCTGGGTACGGTCCATGATCGAACAACAAGTCACCCGTTACTCGCCGTCTGCATGCCAGCGCCTCCGGAGGCCGGAGATCGTTCTGTAACGTCTGTTGCCGTAGGGGTCTCTCCTTCGCTAGCATGACTGCTTCGCAGAAGGAGGAGACCGGGCGCAAAAGGTCGCGAATGGACACGGCGGTTCTCTGCTCAAGGGGGGCCGTACTGCACGTATGCTCCACTGTGTCCTCCGGGTGATCGTCGCAGGTGTAACAACCAGGCGTAACCTTCCTTCCTTATCCGACACGCGGCTCCTACCGCCGCGATTGCGGCGTTCCCGGTCCCCGGTTGCTACAGTCGCTCCCGCTACACTGCTCTGAGATCACGCCGGAGCTCTTTCCAACGCGCCTCGACTGTCGACAAGTGATGCGCCTCCACGCGCCTCTCGTAGACGCGCTGCCGCTGGAGGGCCGTAGCCTCCAGTTCCCAAGGCAGCAATCCGGTAAGGAGGTTTGCCGATTCGCCGGCGATCGTGCGGTATCCTCGGATCATCCTCTGGCATGAGACCAACTTTGCCGGTCGCGTCCGGATCTACAGAGCCCATACGGGACACTGGAGTACAATCACCGGCAGGAGACCTTTAGGGATAGTTGCCATATTTTTTGGAATTTAGGTAGATATATCCTTCGCATAAAATGTTAAATACTTAATTTATGGAACGGTTCTTTGGTTATTATTTTTCAAATAAAGAAAAAAATATATATATTTCCAGAGTTTTGACGACTTTTGCGGAAAACATGCGGTATTATGAAAAAGATGCTAATATGTCCTTTCTATAAATGCACTACATTATAAATCATATTAAAGAGAATAGTAAGTGATGTTTACTATGATTTACTTCAAAGAGTTAGGTTAGTCAGACGACATAAGTTAGATATGTAATATAGATAGACATTTGGTGTTAACAATTTAACAACGGTACATTTTGTTTTTTTTAGGCATAACGCATAACGCTAGATTTTTGCCTAGTTTTGACTGACATAAGTATATTATGTGTTTATGCGTACATGTGGTAATAATGGACCTTGGAATGCGGTTGATATGAATTATTGGCGATAAGTCTTCAATATGGAGATGGGGATTAATACTGCATATATTAATATTTAATACTAATTTAAGGCTTATAAGGGCTATGTCACAACATTTTGTCGTGAGGAAATTTTTGATGGCTCACCATCAAAAATTTCCTCACGACACTCGACGAGACTCATCTCTTATCTGTAACTATTATTAAATGTCGGAGATAGCCAAAGAAATGATGGACAAGATTTAGGAAATGATGAAATAAATAGTAGGGGCGTGAATACTATCCTTTAGGTAAAATTGTACAGACAGCACATCAAGCTACTCCCACCCAACTGTATTTTTTACCGATTGAACAAAAACCGTACTTGTAATGTTGAAAACTATTAAAGAACACATTGGGGGAACGTAAAGTGCTGGTGTCTGTACCTATATTCAAAATGAATATAATAGAAAGTAGGAACGAATAATTAATCATTGTTAGTAAAATAATTGACACTTAAATTAACAGACACTTAAAAAAATGAAATTATGCTTATTGGATAAGTATTAAGTCATAACTACTCGTATTTATGGTTAACGATGTTAAAATGTTTGGTTAATCTTTTCACAGAAAGTGTATTCATTTCATCTAATCTTTTTAACAAAAATAAACCAAAGCATACGAGTATCTTCTGTTTGTTGATATTTAGTTTCATAATACACGAAATCATTGATTGAATAAATAAATACATAAATTACGTGTAATTGCAATGAAATTTTCTTTTTATTTAGTAAAATAATCAATCAATTTGAAATAAACGATCATCATAAAAAATCTATTAAAATTAATGATTTTATCACACTATTCTATCACACAATGCTAATTACTACCAATTAGTCAAAAATATAGTACAAGCACACTTCGCAAAGCTTAAAAGAATCAGTCGCGTTAAAATAAAACAGTAATAATTTAAAAAAAAACTAATTTCCAAAGTTCCATTTTTAAAACTTGAACACTTTTTTTAACGAACACTTGAATCACTTTTATTTTTAAAAAGGGGGGACTTTTTAGTTAAATTAGAAATAAAATATGGTACGTACCACTGTAAACTTCATGTTGGCGCTGTTATCGCTTGTCCTACCGACTGCTCAACAGGTGATGCGGTAAGTGTCGTCTCACTCTGCGTCCGGACTCTTAAATACCTGCCCAAGAAGACCCGCCTCTGTCGAACCTACAAGGTTATGTCAACGGGTTCATGCGAAACAATGAACTATGTCATATGTTTTTGACTTAAAAGTTCAATTTTTGTTCGGCAAAAGCTTTTTGAACTTTCTTATTGGAATTGTGATATCTATTATAATAGTACTCGTACTTTTTTATTATCATGTTTTTATTAACTGATATTTTATAGTGAAGTATGTAAACTAAAGTAGTTTAAAAAAATGAGGTATTTTGTTTTAGTTTTAGTTGAGTTGTAAATAAAATTATAGTTTTATTTTATTTTATATCTAGCTTTAGTTTCCCGTGTATATACTTTATATCTTTACAAGAAAAATCTATAACACATAAAAAAGAAGTTTAAGATTTTTTTTTGTAATTCTCATTTCACAAACTTTCTTTAAGATTACAGTTACGCAGGATTGTCTAAACAGGGCTTCTCGGCCGTGGAACGCAAAGGGCAAACGAACAATTTCGTTTTTAATCATTTAGATTTCGAGTTCATGACCATGTCATCCGCTCCACCCAAGGCAGGTAAACTCATTTGATGATTTTTACCCTAAAAAAAGTAAGTAGGCTAAAACAGTAAGGGCTGATTTTTCAATAGCCAGATAACCTCTAACCTCTAACTGAGGAATTAAATTACGGTTTGACATATTTTCTATAGATAAGCTGTCAACCGCCTTTTTTATTTTGAGGTTACCTGGCTATTGAAAAATCAGTCCTTAGTTTCATAAATAATAATTTTAATTAAGGGAAATCAATGATTTAATTGTATGTTCACTGATTACTCCGTGGTTTCTGGTCCGATTTGCGTGATTTTTAACCGAATTAAAAAAGGAGGAGGTTCTCAATTCGGTCGGTATTTTTTTATGGTCCGTGCATTTGGTCCCATACAAATAATTTAGTTTGGTACAATATTTTTCATTTCAATTATTTATTGGATCATTTTTTTATCAGTCCTACTGATTCCAAAGTTTTAGTGTGCATGGAAAAAAAAATGCAAGTATTTGACATGAAACTTGGGTTGAATATTATTTGAACTAAAAATGGTAAACGAAAAACTTTAAAAATACCAAACCTGAGTTCAAAAAACAACCACAATAAAATAACTTTTCTTTAGGTGGCAAAACAACCAATGAAATAAAACAAAGCCACCGACTTTTTTGAGGTTTTTGAGTCATTTTGTTTTATTTTTTACTGTGATTTTATTTCTATAATTGAGTTAAAATTGAGTTATTGTTGAGGATTTGTATGCAGATTTCCTTATATGCATAACTTATTGTAAATACTTGATTGAACTTTGTCGAACCGCGACCGACATTGAGGTGTTAAAAATGACCTCATCAGAAGACCTTCCAGTGCATTTGTGATTTTGTTTGGCAGAAGACATAATTATCCGAAACTAACTTAGAACCAACTTCCGACAAAGATTAGCAACGGCATGGTATCATGCTGTATGTATTAGTACGTATGTACGTAGCAAATATTTTGACGGGGTCCCCGTCAAAGTATTTCCTTAGAATGCCAAAGTCTTGTCTGGTAACCGTGGCTCCAGAACGTAAAGGGCTATTGAAGGACACCGTGCTTTTTAGGCAGTACAAGTCTGACAGTCCCTCCTGTCCTGCCCTGGGGATTCAACCAAGTAAAAAAAAGATACTTACAAATATTTGAATGATAACAAATAGTTGTTCCAGGTCTGGTTGTATGTTAACATGTTTGCAAACGTACCCACGATACAAAAGAAATTCGTAGTGACGGGTAAAGTAAAAAAAAAAACACAGAAATCTCTAGTAAAGTAAAAACAACAAAAAAAATTAGAAGCCTATTTGGCAAGATTACAGAAAAATAACGAATTAGGGCTCATGTACACGACGCCGCCGCCGCGCCGCCGCCGCGCCGCTACCGCGCCTCTAGGCTGTGTACACGGTCGCTACCGCGCCGCCGCCGCGCCGCCGCGCTGGCACCGCGAATCCAATTCGATAGTGTTTTATTTATCTGAAAAAGGAGGTTTCTCATTTCGGCCATAATGTTTTTTTTAATGTTTATTCGCGGATTACTTCTTTGTTCATGAACCGGTTTTGATGATTCTTTTTTTGTTGGAAGGCAGATATTTCTTACTATTTAGCTCCACTCGATTTCTCTGGTCTTCCATCATCAAACCCTAATCTCCATATCATGGAACCGCCTTTGAAATACCTTCTTTCCAACAAAAAAAGAATCATCAAAACCGATTCATAAACGAAGAAGTTATCCTTGAATTATCAAAAAAAGAAAACATTATATGGCCGCAATGAGACATCTCCTTTGTTAGATAAATAAAACACTAGCGAATGGCATCGTGGTGGCGGCGCGGCGGCGGCGCGGTAGCGACTGTGTACACAGCCTAGAGGCGCGGTAGCGGCGCGGCGGCGGCGCGGCGGCGGCGTCGTGTACATGAGCGCTAGCCTGTAAGAGTAAGTTAGATCAAAAATTATTTGATCCGTTTTTTTATGGTTCTCAAGCCAAAAATGTCGAAGATAGCTTTTAAAAAAAATTGTAGATATAATAGCTACTCCCGAGATCTGTCAATATCCATTCATTAAAAAAGTCACTCTATTCTTTCCAAAACTGTAAAGCGTAAGCGGTCAAAGCGGAGAAAGAAGGCTTTCGCAGTAAGGTCGCGTGGTGTCCGTAGACGTTCGTATATATGATATCGCACATAGTCGTACCGTAGCAGGGATATTCATCGCACATAGTCGTACCGTAGCAGGGATATTCATCATCATCTCACCGGTTGGAAGCGACCTGCATCCAGCGTCTTACGGCGACCTTTATAAGGAGGTCGTCTGTCCACCTTGCTGGTGGACGTCCTACGCTGCGCTTGCTAGTCCGTGGTCTCCACTCTAGTACTTTTCTACACAACACACAGGGATATTAATTTTACCTAAATATACCATAGTTGAATTCACCGTAGGTCTATTAAACGTAGGTGAATTAATCGTAGCGTAGGTGAGTTAACCGTGGGCGAATTATAATATCCATTAGGTTTTTCGTACTTTAGTTATAACAAACTTATGTGAAATGACCATTAGTTTTAGCGGTAGGTATAGTTCTTTTGACCGTAGTTATATCGATCGATAGTAACTAGTTAAAATTATTGTAGTTATTTTGATGCGGACCCGTAATAACACTGTCCTATATAACTATTTTGTTATTATATATCTTGTAAGTATTAAGCTTCTTCGGCAACCTGTACCCTTAGCACGAATTTTCATTCTTTTACTTTCCAGTATTTACAGCGTTTCTTGTATGAAAAAATGGAGCGGCGCAAATTATTCCCATGAAAATTGACAATTTGAAATTGCTAAAGTTCCAGTTACTTTACGTCTCAAATACTGAAAATTCGTATCGTTAGCACGAGTTTTCAGTATTTGAGACGCTGTGAATACTGGAAAGACGCTGTAAAGTAAAAGAGTGAAAACTCGTGCTAAGGGTTATTATAACTTTTCCAGCTTTTGTGATGTTGAAACTGGAACTTTGATGATAATTTTCAGGAAAAAAATAGATCGTCGTGCATATTAGGGGCACTTTTCCATTTTTCCTCACAATAAACGTATTAATTAAGTACCTATTTCAAGTACGCTGTAACTAAAATACAGAAATATTGTGATTAGGCCTCAGATATAAAATATTAAAATAACACACACGGTAGGCAATAGCTACAGAATGACACCAGTTCATATAATTTTTCTGCATTGGACTTTTGGTAAATTATTATACGGTGAATATGTTTAAATTTTTGGACGCAAGGCACGCTAAAGTACTCGTACTTCGTTGCTGAATTTTCTGGAAAATATCAATGTAACAATAACATTGGAATTGTTAAATTATAAAATTCTTCTTTCAATTTGCATCTTTTATTTTAATTCTTATTTTATAGTTTTTTCCCACACTATACACTCCTGTAACGTGGGTGCGTTTATAAACATAGAAACTCACATTTTCAACCGCCCAGCCCCTGAAGAACTACTTGCAGATCATATATTTGCGTGCGGGGGTCGAAGCCGCGACACGTTGCAATGTGCAGCATCAATTTTGCTTATTTATATATCTTTGGAGCAGTTCCAACCGTACCGTCCAATAAACGTCTAGGATTTATATGTTCAACTTTATGTATTTTTTAAATGTATATTTACCGGTTTTTAAAGAATCTGCGATCAACCGACTCTCGTAACCGTATTTATCGTCAATTGCTAATTAACGATACGGTTAACACTCATCAATGGTTGATTATTTCATGCGAAGTACTCGTATTAAGACTATCGTCTACCGAGCTTTCGTCCATACAAAAAGAGAAAACGTTTTCTTCCCCCTAAATGTTATCCTATCTCAATGATTTTTTACAATGCATCTGACACAGTAAAAAACTAGGTTTATAGGTTTTCTTTTTTTCAAAATTTATAATAGTTTGAAAGTTACAGGCGCCTAAAAGTGACTATTTTTATGACAAAATCTTCATTGAAGTAAAACCTTTGTTTTTAAAAAACAAAGGAGTTTAAGAAAAAAAATAAAACCTACAAACCTAGAATATAATATGCTGAAACGATTGACACCAGAATCTAAGAGATTGGTCGTGATTTAGTATGTGAAAAACGTTTTCTCCCGAGAGACAAATTTCATATAAAAAATACATTCAGTCGCGAGTTGCAACGCTCTAGAGATGCGCAAAATGTGTCAGTAAAAAGAAAATGAATGAAGTATATCTTTTCACTTGATGAAGTAGTTCATTCATTCATTCAGTACTTCATTTCGTCCAGCAAATCTGAACTAGTTCACTGGACTAGTTCACTGAACTACTTCACTGAACTACTTCACTGAACTACTTCACTGAAGTACTTCACTGAACTACTTCACTGAAGTACTTCACTGAACTACTTCACTGAACTACTTCACTGAACTACTTCACTGAACTACTTCACTGAAGTACTTCACTGAACTACTTCACTGGACTAGTTCACTGAACTACTTCATTGAACTACTTCACTGAAGTACTTCACTGAACTACTTCACTGAACTACTTCACTGGACTTGTTCACTGAACTGGTGATTTAGTGAAGTGAAATCACTAGTTCACTGACTGAACTAGTGATTTAGAGAAATGATGTATTTCAATAAATCACTAGTTCAGTTATATACGTATGTCGATTTTCCTTCATACTTTAAACAGGCTTAGGACTGTCAACCTAGAAATATAGTTGTATTGGTGGTAATAGTCGTTTTGGTTTACTTACACTTTTGTTGTACGTCAAATAAGACTGTATTCCTTTCACTATAAAGTTCATATTACAGTGAAAAGACTAACTACTGATAACATATTTCCGTGGTCACGTGGTGGCGAGGCGCGCTATTCGCTCGTTACTTTATCAGCCGACGTTATCCGATCAGCCGACGAAGTAACACGAACATGTACGAGTGAGAGAGCGCCTTGGTTGAATGTGTGTGAGTAGAGCGGGCTTATCGTCCGTCCATAGCCCATTGTAACAGCCAATAGCCATCAGCCATGCACGCGCGAAAAGAAACACCACAGACTACGTAGAGTGTAGATAGAAACACTGAATTACTAAGTGAACTAAAGACACATTTGATTGGCCAGTGAATGAATGAAAAGTTCATTTTTGGAAATGAACTAGTTCATTTAGTTCATTCGTTCGCGAACTACCCATGTCTACAACGCTCTCTATCGCACGATCGGGGTTTTTTCAACGCGTGAGAGGGACAGTACGAGTTTTTCTAAATACCTATTTTTTGAAATGCAGCAGCTATTCTTTCCTCTTAAGGTACTTGACAGCTTTTGTCTCTAATTTAAAAGTTCTAAACAATAATTACATTGTATAAACAATTCAAGATTGAAAGGTCAAGTGCGTCTCTTATATGTTTGTAACAACAAACACATTTGTACATATTATTTACTTTGACTGTCCATTTAACAATAGTAGGATGGAACCTTCGCCTTTGCTATGAGCACCCAGAAATGTTTTTTTTTTTGCTAACATGATATTGGTGTATGAATTATTGGCTATTATGATTCTCTGTTCCGGACGGCGAAGAATTATAAAGAAGTCAATAGGTTTTAATGAAGGCAAAAAAAAACAATTGTTTTTACTAGGTACAACGTTAATAACAAAACGTTAACTTGAAAACTTAGTGTGCAGTGCAAGAGGTAATTAAGGCCGAGGTCTTACTCGAGCAGAAAACGCTTTTAAAGCTTTCGTATTTCTGCTGATTTTGGGCCGGATTGACATCGACAATCGAGAAAGGTCTATAAGTATAACATCAAGCTTCGACCAATTAAAGCTGAAAACTGAAACTAGGGAAGCTAGAAGAATATAAACTTCTTTTGAACAAAATGATTCTACTACTATACTATAAACACCGTAAATACTTTAAGTAAGCTGTAAGTAAAATACAATATTCTTGTGATCAGATCTCTGATCATTCAATGTTTGGCAAAACATACATCTTCTTCTTTATCTTTTCTTTATCTTTATTCTTTATCTTTATCTTTATCTTTATCTTTATCTTTATCTTTACATATAATAAAATCGTAGAGCTGTCATTCCTGTACATTGAATATTTTTTTCTTTTTGTATTTTTTTCGAGATAAGGGATCGATTCTGATGCCAAATCAGCTTTTTTTTTCTTTCCAAATTTTTTATGTTTTTTTGATTTGATCTATCTCTTAAACTACTGTAAAGTTGTCGATCAAATTTTCCTCAAATATTCCTAATAATATGCTTCTGTTGATAGGCTATGTATCATTACGCTATTTTTCCTGGGAGATAAGCAATTTTAAATTTTGTTGTTTTAATCTGTTTGTTTTTAGTTGGAAGCTAAACCACTGGATATTATTTAGTCAATTTTTCCCCAAATATTCCTTAAACTGCTCTTCTATTAATAGGATATGTATAATTACGCTATTCCCTTTGGGGGATTAGCAATTTTATAATATGTTGATTTTCAGTCATTGTTGACATTTGTATAAGAACCGCTATTTGAAAACACTGTCAGCGTACTAGCCAGTTTGGTTGGTATCCTGCTTGACTTTCGTGCAAGGGGTCTCTGGATCAAATCTCGCTGTTTCTTTTTTTCACTTTTTGAGTTTTCTTATATTTGTCCTGAGAGTTTCAAATAATTAAAAAAAAATGTGTATACTTTTATTTCAATATTATTCGCGATTTTAAATTATTACTATTTTTTTTTTCAATAGTTTTCTAGGATATAAATCTACACTGATTTAAATTGTAGGTAGTAAGTTGGATATTTTTTTTAATTGTAATTGTTTCGAGGTGTGGAATTTTAAAGATTAGAAAAAATTGTGTTTACTTATGTTTTGAATTGGTGTTCAAGCCAGTGCATAGATTCTGTTTTAAACGACGACAAGTTGTATTCATCGAGTCAGATAATTCGTTATTTTTTAGGTATCACGCGGAATGCAAGGGAGAAGAGCAATGCTATCGTACGTTCAATTTGCAGCGATACTGTAAATCAACCCAAAAATGATAGTCTAATGTTTAAAATAAACACGGTTCTTTGAAATTAATGTCGCTCAAATAAGGACGTTTCCTATGCAAACTATGTACCTAGATATAACATTATTGATCTAAACTAATAATAAAAATGCAAGTATGTTTGTTTTTTACCTTTTCACGCATTACTACCTACTGAATCGATCGTCCCAAAATTTAGCATATACGTTGTCAGGAGTATAGACACGGATATAAGGTATCTTACATCCCGAATAACAGAAGAGAGCTGTTGCCGAGAAAACAATTACGTTCATATTCCAGATGGCGCCACACGATCCGTATTGTTTCTCAAATTCTAAAATAACGCAAGCGAAGCCGCGGGCAAACACTAGTTCAACAATAAAATGGTTTTAGCAGTTACCTAGCAATTGTTTACATATTTATATTATGATCTCCAAATTGCATACAATAAATCAAATAGTTTATGAACTTTAGAAGCAGTTTCTTCCGTAGTTTTGAACAACTTCCAAAAATAATATACAATGATTTATTTATGAGTTTAGGATTATAATTTGGCATTAAACCTACCATCTGGCAAATGCTTGCCCTTTTAGCATTTTATTTTTATTTTGTAGTCATCATTATCATTTGCATAGCAGTTTCCCAACTAGTTGCGGTCAGCTTCTAGTCTATCCGGATGCAGCTGAATACTAGTATTTTACATAGAACCATTTCTTATATCTGCCTTCAGCATATGAGGTGGTACTGTATCCTTAGCATGACTTTTCAGTATTTGAGACGTAAACTGGAACTTTGACAATTTCAAATTGTCAATTTTTAAGGAAAAAATTAGTTCCTGCTTCGCACACCAGAGGCGCTGTTCCATTTTTCCATACAAGAAACGCTGTAAATACTGTAAAGTAAAAGAGTGAAAATTCGTTCAAAGGGTACTGGACAATGTGATACTCCTTTTTTTCTATGGTAAAATCATCAAATGAGTCCTCCCACACCAGGGCGGGATATAAGGGACTGTCAGACTTGTACCGACTAAAATCCACGGTATCCTTAAATAACCCTTTATACCCTTATACTTCATAACATACTTGGGGTGGGCATTTCATTGGGGATGTTTGGTCATTTTTGTGGTTATTTGGGACATAATAATTATGATGAGTATAATTTAAATGAAATACTGAAACCTTTCCAAAAGCTTCAAAAGAAATAATTAATTGACAACGACTTTGATCAATTGGGTCTTTTAAAATATGAAGCCACGCATGTTGATGTCATGAAGTATCGTTTCCATTTCGCATGAAATTCCATTATGGAGATCTATATTTTCTTAATTACTTCTATTGAACTGTCTCCGAGAAATTTTCTTTAGAGGACTGTCTTGACTTAGCATGTTCACAAGGTAAATTAAAGTCAGGGGCATTTCAATTAAATACGTATTATAATATTAATACAAGGCTGAACTCTGTGGCTGAACTAAGCTTGTATCGAAGACATGAAGACATAACATATATTCCAATATCGAGGTAAACAACTCATCTTGCACATTGATTAACTATTAAAATATTAAAATTATATACGTGGATGCAAACATAGTAAAATAATACCTAATGTCTTCGTACTATTTCCTCAATTCAAATGTCTGCGTATATTTTTCTGTTTTAAACTTGAAATGAAAATATAATTATGATTTGTAAAATATAATACTTACACTAAGCTCTATAAAACTATCGTCATTTTTCATTGTTCTTTAGGACTTCATAACTGATTTAGGTAAATAAAATAATGAAATATGTTTGAAGAATTAATACCAAAACGTTTTGAGGATATTAACTAATCTCAACATTTTTAGGGTTCCGTTGTCAACAAGGAACCCTTATAGTTTCGCCATGTCCGTCCGTCCGTCCGTCCGCAGTTTAGCTCAGAGACGCACAGTACTAGAGAGCTGTAATTTGGTGTAAATATACGGATTTGTTGTGCCGAAAAAGTGGTAAAATAAAATCTCGTAAAATATTTTTTTTTAGGGTACCTCCAGTACTTACACGTAAAGTCAGGATTTTTTTTTTTCTCGCGTACCCCTTAGTGTGGGGTATCATTAAATAGGCCTTTAAAAAATAATGATAGTTTCCATTAACAATTTTTTGATAAAAAAATTCGTTTGTGAAATATTAAGCTTTAAAGTGCTAAATTTTGCTCGATTCGAGTGTCCCCCCCCTCTACCAGCTAAACGGTTATGTTTGGGGGTGTGAAAAAATTCACAATAGTAGTACATATAACGAAGTTTAAAAGAAAATTATCATGACTAAGTAGGCTTTACAACTTTACGAGTAATAGTCGACCAACTTATAAAATGTACTTGATATCATATTTTCTTAAACAAAATGTATCGGAGACAACTGCAAATGTAAGTTTGTCAACTTTATTTTTACAGCTTTTATAGGTATGTTTTTTGGGGATAGGTAGGTTTTTATCGTCAACTATTTTTAACTAAATTCAAAAAAAGGAGGAGATTCTAAATTCCTTGTAATCTTTTTTCTTATGTATTTTCCCCGATTTCTCAAAGACTCCTGGACCGATTTTGAAAATTCTTCTTTTAAAAATTAAATTCAGCAAATCAGTTTAGTTAGTTCGTATAAGTATTTTGATGGGCAACTACGGAACCCTACACTGTGCGTGGCCCGACACGCACTTGGCCGGTTTTTTCTTATGTATTTTCCCCGATTTCTCAAAGACTCCAGGACCGATTTTGAAAATTCTTCTTTTTAAAATTAAAATCAGCGAATCTGTTTAGTTAGTTCGCATACGTATTTTGATGGGCAACTACGGAACCCTACACTGTGCGTGGCCCGACACGCACTTGGCCGGTTTTTAGGGTTCCGTAGTCAACAAGGAACCCTTATAGTTTCGCCATGTCCGTCCGTCCGTCTGTCCGCAGTTTAGCTCAGAGACGCACAGTACTAGAGAGCTGTAATTTGGTGTAAATATACGGATTTGTTGTGCCGAAAAAGTGGTAAAATAAAATCTCCAAAATATTTTTTTTAGGGTACCTCCAGTACTTACACGTAAAGTGAGGATTTTTTTTTCTCGCGTACTCCTTAGTGTGGGGTATCATTAAATAGGCCTTTAAAAAATAATGATAGTTTCCATTAACAATTTTTTGATAAAAAAATTCATTTGTGAAATATTAAGCTTTAAAGTGCTAAATTTTGCTCGATTCGAGTGTCCCCCCCCTCTACCAGCTAAACGGTTATGTTTGGGGGTGTGAAAAAATTCACCATAGTAGTACATATAACGAAATTTAAAAGAAAATTATCATGACTAAGTAGGCTTTACAACTTTACGAGTAATAGTCGACCAACTTATAAAATGTACTTGATATCATATTTTCTTAAACAAAATGTATCGGAGACAACTGCAAATGTAAGTTTGTCAACTTTATTTTTACAGCTTTTATAGGTATGTTTTTACGGTATGTTTTTTGGAGATAGGTAGGTTTTTATCGTCAACTATTTTTAACTAAATTCAAAAAAAGGAGGAGGTTCTAAATTCGTTGTAATCTTTTTTCTTATGTATTTTCCCCGATTTCTCAAAGACTCCTGGACCGATTTTGAAAATTCTTCTTTTAAAAATTAAATTCAGCGAATCAGTTTAGTTAGTTCGCATAATTATTTTGATGGGCAACTACGGAACCCTACACTGTGCGTGGCTCGACACGCACTTGGCCGGTTTTTAATGTTGTAATAACCATGCGAAGCAGAACCAAGTCGTAGTAATTTTTATTTTACACAAAGTATAAAATAATAAATCAACGACGAAACCGGAACTGGTTCCATCTTTAAACTGACGCATAGACAATGACCTTACAACTAGACCTTAGCCTTACTATAAAAGAAATTGATCTCTAGAAACCAGTTGTGTTTTTAATTTTTAAGAGGATATTCCTTACGGATATTTTATTTTTACTAGTAATATTATAAAGTGGAAATGTTTGTAAGCTTGGATGTTGCCACATCCAAGCTTAGTCCTGTTCCAATTCTGAAATTTCTATCACTAGTTCGACATTATTGCAGCCTTGTTTCAACCATGTTATCATGCATAGCTTTCATTCGTGATGCTTTCCTGGTCTTTGTGTATCTACCAGCGAAGTTAACCGGCGTAGTGGAGACCAGAGAAATACAGAGTTATTAGTACCTACTTATGGCTAAAAACATTTACTTATTATTCCTGTATTTTATGAGCGAAATATTGCACGCAAATATGCGCTTGCGACGTGGAATTGCGGACGTCCGTCAGTCCGCTATACTCTATCTTTACGATACAATACACTATGAGAAATATTTTTCATGGGAGGTGAAAAATATTTCTCATAGTATATTGTATCGCTTTGAAAGATTCTATTACTCATTCCAAATCTGAGCGCAAAACTCTATTTTGTGTTTACTTTCGAACACGTCTTCTATTCAATTATTTTCTACACTGACAGGCGAGCCGATCGCACTGCATTTCCTGGCTTTATGAGGTGAAAAGTTGTGTGTTGCGTTTGGCAAAGTTATTTTGCGTCAAATACCTTTGAAAACTTCGCTACGCTCAGGATTCTAATATTTGAACAGCTAGCTTCGCTCACGGTTCAATCTTTGTGGTCTTACATAACAAATAACTATTGTACGTTTTTTTTCATCTTTGCCAGGTTCTAAACCCATAATATTACTTCTTTGGAAAAAAATACGTTATGTAACTAAACCAATTTCATTTTTTGCGCAATAATATTATGTCATATTTTATTGTTTTGATCGTCGAATGTCATGCATTTTTAGTTAGGTCAAATCTAGACGGATTTGTAATTCAGATTATTATACAAAGTGTTTTTTAAAATTTATTGCTGTATTAGGATTTCAGAGCTGCATTAACAAATCTATTTTTAACCGACTTCAAAAAAAGGAGGAGGTTATCAATTCGACTGTATTTTTTTTATTTATGTTTGTTACCTCATAACTTGCGACTGGGTGAACCGATTTTCATGATTCTTTTTTTATTCGAAAGTTGGTGCTTCCCGTGTGGTCCTATTGTCACCATTTCAGGATCTGATGATTGGATCTTGGAGAAATCGAGGGCAACCCTCAAATTTTATTAGCTGACACATAGTTTTTCGCAAATGTTATGAAGTAATTCAAGTACTTGCGTATGGAAATCATCATCTCATGTAGCTGAGCTGATGATGGAAGGTACAACTCCTCAAGTTAGAAAATTATGTTTGTGTTCGCATATCTCCGGAACTATAAGTCCGATTTAAGTAATTCTTTTTTTGTTGTACTAGGTATCGTTCGACTTAGGGAATACTGCAAATTTCATCAAAATCGGTTCAGCAGTTTTTGAGATAGGGAATAAATGAAAGAGATGCTAACGATGTTATTACCGGTGCTACGGATTACAAAATTCTAGTGCACATGTAAGAAAATGATGTATTTGACAAGAATTTTGGTTGAATATTTAAACTAAAAAGAGTAAAATAAAACTTTTTCAAAAAAAATGTGACCGCCTTCAAAAACAACCACAAAAAAGAGTAAAATAACCTACAAAACTTTTCTTTCGGAAGTCGGTGGCAAAAGAGATAATGAATTAATAAAAAAGTCACCGACTTCCGAAAGAAAAGTTTTGTAGGTTATTTTACTCTTTTTTGTGGTTGTTTTTGAAGGCGGTCACATTTTTTTTGAAAAAGTTTTTAGATAACAATATTTAAGTCTGCGATACAATAGTGTCAGAATGGTCTATCATTGATTTGAAGTAAGACGAGAACGCGTCGCGGACGTGCGAAAATATAAGAAAGTCGCGCCCGCGCGCGCCCCGTCTCTTCTGTGTTTTATGTCGCGACGCTTTTTTAATTTTGTATGAAAGAGACGCCGCGCCGAAGAGACATTTGTGTCTAAACTTGTATATTATTACCTGGTTTTTCGTTACACCCGCGTAAACCGCTTTTCCTGTGTTAAAAACTGTCTCGTGATAATAGTTTAGCAAATGGTACTTAATCGTACGGTTATTGTATTGTAATTAAATGGTAATAAAAAATTTAAATATTTTTGAAAAATAAAAATATAACATCGTGTAAAAATTACTGGAATCGAATCAGATACTGATTCTGAACAAACTATTATTCAGGTTTCGCATATACCTACTAAAAATTATGTTGTATATACTGAAAATCCAGCCCGGGAATATTCTGTTTGGATTTGCGACTTTGATACAGAATTAGAGATATTGTTAAGATAATTAAGAATCAATTAATTTAGTTTGCTAGATTGGTTACAGTCATGTATTTGGTATTACGGATACAAAGCTGTCTTTGACTGTTTTTTTCACGTTTTTGTGACGTAAACTAAATAGAGCAAGAGCCCGTGAACCCACAACTTTCCACATGCAAAGAGGTAAAAATGATTTTAACCAATATTATTACAGACTTTCAAGAGCAGATATCTCGAAAACTAAACAAGACCTGGAAAAGTTTACTGGATTAAACTTATAGAGAATTTATTCAGCTTTTATTTTGTTCATACATATTATGCCGCTAGGACCTATGGTTTCCGACTTTCCGAGATATAAGCGAAAAACCAAAAAGTGGTACCTTCAAACCCCTCCCTCCCCCTTAGCTCAAGGTTTAGGAATGGGGACTTTCGATATGTTCTCCTCCTAACTAGTCCAAACAAAGTTGCATAGTCAAAAATGGTGTTCCAAGACATTCCCTTTATACCTTGTTCTGAACATCCGTTGACTGGGCTATTTACAATGTTTGTCTGGCAAGGGGTTGCCACCATGATAAGTGTCTGGCTGATGAGGAAACATCATGTACATATTACCCGAGTATTATACATAAAAATCAGCTTTTATACTATGACGTAAGTAAACTTATATTTTACGCACCTTTAGTACCGTTTACCTGCCAAAGCCACCATAACCCAAACTCCATAAATGGTCCATCGTCTTACCAGTGTTGGGAGCATCCGCTGACAAACTTTCAGCTTTTATAAAATAACGTAGGTCTGGGGTTCACGGGCTCTTGGGCTAAAACGCGAACTTTCACGTTAATTTGATGAAAAACATAGTTCCTCGTTTGTACAGTCGGCCAAGAAAGTGGTGTACCACCCTAAGGTTGAATATCGCTTGCAGATTCATAGGTGATAAAGATTAGTTTCGCTTGCAGATCGATCTGACAACTTCTATTGCTGTCTTTATCTGATTATTGATAACGACTATTACTGTTTGTAACGTGACAACTGTTCTTAGTTTGAACTTGATGGAACCAATGACGTCGTAAAATCAACGGCGGGGGGCTGTAGATTTTGATGACAAAATTGTATCTACAAATTCAGAATTGTAATCAACAAGTTACATAAAATTGTAAAGGCACAAGGCGAATCCACAAACCTACAATTTCTGTAAACTTGTAATTACAATATCAATAAAAAACAAGCTAAAAATAGATTTATCCTTTTATTAAATTTCTACAATCAATTTTAAAATACTTATAACAAACAAAAACATAGCATACCTATATGTATAGTAATATTTAGAAGATATTGAAAATTTTTAAAAATTAGAAACGGGTGTAACCGCCGTTGGCCTCTATAACCTCTAAAAGACGAGACCTCATTGAACCAACAAGCCGTGAGCAAATATCGGTTCCCCGCATTTCCTCCCAAATATAATTACAGTGACTAATAAGAGCTTGTTTGGTTCTTTCATTTTGATGCGACCATCGTTGGACCATAAGGCCCCAAAGATTTTCTATCGGGTTGAGGTCCGGCGATCTTGAGGGCCACTGAATTACCCTTACGTCAGTGTGTGAACGAAACCAGGCTCTTACGATCCTCGCATTATGAATTGAACAATTATCTTGAACAAAATCAAATTGTGGCACTTCGTTCTCCGGGTAAACATTACGGACTGTCGGTAGCATTGCATTCTGAAGCACGTCGATATAATTTACAGCCGTCGCTCGAGGAGGTAGAGAACACAATTCTCCTACACCATCCGCACTCATCCAGCCCCAAATATTTACGGAAATTCGACCTGATTCTCTATTTGGAATTACATGATCATCTTTATACCGTGTTGAATTATATCGCCAAAGGTGAAGACGTCCATGCTGACTGGATTTAAACGTTTTTTCATCACAAAACACTGTATTAGACCAATCAAACTCTAAGTGCTCTCTGGCGAAGTTCAGACGAGCAAGTCTGTGAGCATCCGTCAAATATTTATTTTCTTGGCGTAATGCCTGTGGTGCAACCCCATGTAATGTAGATGATTCCTTATTGTTTGGGCACTCACATCGAACATCTCCGCAAAATGTTTTGTGGGCTTAAAACCATTGATTTCATATTCCCGTCTCATGAATTCTCTATCGTTATTGGAGAGTGCAGGCCGGCGACCACTTCTTCTGTGATCCAACAAACTTTCCTCCTCTCCTTCACGACGAATCCAAAAGCGGACAGAACGCTTCGATATATTCAAATTCCGGGATATCGCACTGATACTGCTCCCTCATTAAATTGGGCAATTATTTGTGCTCTTTCGGCAATGGTCAAGTTGGCAGGCATTGAGATGATTTTATATGCAGTTGATTGAAAAATAACACGGAAAATATATCGATTTTTTGCATATATTTGACAAAATGTCAATTGTCAGTTTTCTTTTTCAAATGGAATTCGGTTGTCTATTTAAATAGTTTTTATTACTTTTGTTTGGAAACATTTCAATTGCTTTGTAGAAACTAATGTCCTTTTCATTTATACTAAAGGTTAAAATGTCATGTACTTATATGTGACATATGACGTATGAATACTAAATACATAGGTTTACGTCATGATAATGTTGTCTCTTTCAGTAATATCTTTTTATAACGAACCTTGTTGTAATTTTCGATGACCGGGAAACTAAATCAAAATTGGTACACCACTTTCTTGGCTGACCGTACACTAGAGTCGCTGTTTTATTTTCCATACAATAAAATTTAAGTACTATTTCAAGTACGCTCGCTGTAAGTAAAATACGGAAATCTTGTAGTAAGGTCTCAGGCAGCCAGTAGGTAAAATAAAATAAGTCGTTTCTTAGGCAATTTAGGATATCGGATAGATTGAGTGGGTGAATAATACAATCTTACCATTGATGAGATAACCGCAGCGCTAATAAAATATTAAATAATACTATGAATTCCAACCGGTTTTAGTACAAATAATTCTTCCTTAGAGACGCCCGCGCCCGCGGCTTTACCTGTGCGGAGTTCATTAATAATTGTCCTATGTGTTGGCCCAGGTTATATTTAAAGAATTTCATCGAATTCCAACCAGTAGTTTTGGCTTGAAAGAGTTAACATTATCCACGCATCTTCAAAACTTGTTAAGTATATACTAGCTAGTACCTGTGCAACTACCGCTGTCTCCTAATGCCGTAGCGTGATATTTATTAACCTTAGCCGTCCTCCGCCTCGATAAATATGTTTCAATTCGAATCAGTGGTTCTTGAGATTAGCGCGTTCAACTAAACAAACAAACTTTTTACTTTTTATAATATAAGTATTAGTTATACGAGTATAAGTATCGTGTAGTTTTTCGCACATCATCGGCTCAGTTTGATAGAAAAATTGAAATGGTGACCCATCTCGAATTGATTCAAGGCCACTCGCAAAGGGTCATTGGATTGACCCGAGAGTTTGGAATATTCAACTAATTAATTACTATAAGTATTTAAGATGTCACCGCGAAGAATTAGAAAAAAATCTTGTTGAATAGTAATAGGTATTCAAAAATAGACGGAAAAGTAATGCGTTAAAAAGTTGTTAGAGCAGTGGTGGCCCGTGGTATCGGTCCCGACTTACGAGTTGTAGGTCGTGGGTTCTTTGCCAGGCGCATTAATTTGTGTAATTTATTTTCATCACCACTGCTCTCAAAACGGTGAAGGAAAACATCGTGACGAAACCGGCATGTCCTAGAACCAAAAATTCGAAGACATGTGACATCTGCCAACCCGCACTGGGCCCGCGTGGTGGATTATGGCCCACTCCCTCTCACAGAGAGGAGGCCTGTGTCCAGCAGTGGGAACATTATAGGCTGATGATGAACATGATGAATGTTAAAAATGGGAAAGTTTGGATGCTTGTTTCTCAATTCTGCTTCGCAGGTACCTAAACCCTGCCCGCACAGGCCTAACTCTTTGTTTTGTAAAGTATAAAAAGTAAGTGTAAGTAGTAAACCTTAGGTTTTCAGCAAAAGGACAGTATTTATATAGTTGTTGTGCCCAGATTATGTAACAGAAACTTCTAGAAATGTTAACGTCCAAATTTTTATGTTTATTATCTCTGTAACCTGCTAAACAACATCTATTTTCGGATCTTAGATCAAAATGGAAATATTTTAGTTTGTGGACTCATTCAAGAATACTTCATTTGTATTTAACGCCTACGTCCGATTTGAGCTTTTTTTGTTTCCATACCTTTTTAATTTCTCGAATTTCTAATATAGCTTGGTTTTTTGTTTGACCCCCATGACCATCCCTTATGTATACGCGGTGACAGGACGCCCTTCATTTTACCGGATGGTTTTTAATTAGAGAGAGTCTATCACTGACAGTCTCTTCCGCTCCGTCTAGGGCGGGCTACTTCGTCAGGCGTCTTCGTCGAGCGACTTCATCGAGCTTTTCTGCTATTGTGGCGTTTTTCTGTAGATAAATCGTCCCGAAGTGGGGTGGGACCTTACTAAATCTGAATCGAAGGAGTTGTGCCACATCATTGTACCTAGATCGGAAAACGATAGTTACTTACTTCGTAAGTTCGTATTGTTCCATAGCACTACGACCTGGCCAGATATCCGGGCAACACCATATATATAATGAAACTGCGTTTACTAACATATAAATAAATCCATGAGAAATTGTGATTTCTAATAAGGTTTCTTTTACTAGCTGTTGCCAGCGGCTTCATCAGGTTTTTGCGTGAAAAAGTACCAAAACCTTCATACACATAGTTACAGCCTCACAAACTTTCGTATTTATTTACAATATTTTGTAGGATTTACTTTTGTAACAAGAGATATCTGTGCCAATTTTATTTTTTGTGTCTGTGTAAAAATGGCCAGAAATCGACGAGGGTTCCATATTTATATCAATTGTCTACAGGGAAGATTGCACTGTATCCATTATTTATTTTGTCTTCATTTACACGACGGCTTCCAAAGTCGTTCTCAAAACTTTCCGTTCCGCATTGTTCTCATTTCTCGGGTGATGTCAATATGAATGGTTAAGGTACACTATCATATTGATAACTACACGAGACAACATAAAAACATAAATACGAGGTCAATGACATCATAAACAATTAATAAGGTTCAGGCGCTATGCTTGTTGCCGCGAAAATAATTATTTACATAATGTGTTATGTTTTCTACTCATTTCTAGCATGTTAATATATTAATTTAACGTTTTTTTTTTTCCAGATGTCAAATTAACAAATAAAGGTACTAATATACCTCTATGTATACATTCCAGGCAATTAGTTTAGAGGCTTTTTTAAACGGTGACATTATGGAGATTTCTAGATACAAAACACCTGATTTTTAAACCGAAATAGGTTTTAAAACCCGATAACGCAATAATTACAACATACCTTCTACAGATTATTTTCCTTGTTTCCTATCGTCCTATATCCTATTCATATATTATAGTCCATATCCTATTCATATATACCTATGTAGATGTCAATCAAATGATTTAGTTTTTCCTCTTTCGCTCGTTTTATTATCTACCTAATTTTTTTTCCTTCTTTTTGATTCATTTCATTTTAAAATAGCCACTGTGGTTGAAACTGTGGTTGGTATTTAAGATAACGTTCCTGGTCTAAATAAGGATCTCTAAATATATCCGCATTCATACGATATGATTATAAACTAGTTTTCTCATCATAGTTTTGGATCCATGTCATACAGCGACAAAATCCGCAAATTCACGGTCATAATATTGATTAACATTACAAATATTGCTAGAAACAAGTCAAATTTTCTTCAACAAGATTGTGTAAGGAAACTTTTAAACAGTTTTTTTTTACTTAATTAAGTTATTTGTCTACAGGAACCCTTATAGTTTCGCCATGTCCGTCCGTCCGTCCGTCCGTCCGTCCGTCCGTCCGTCCGTCCGTCCGTCCGTCCGTCTGTCCGCAGTTTAGCTCAGAGACGCACAGTACTAGAGAGCTGTAATTTGGTGTAAATATACGGATTTGTTGTGTCGAAAAAGTGGTAAAATAAAATCTCGTAAAATATTTTTTTTTAGGGTACCTCCTGTACTTACACGTAAAGTGAGGATTTTTTTTTTCTCGCGTACCCCTTAGTGTGGGGTATCATTAAATAGGTCTTTAAAAAATAATGACAGTTTCCATTAACAGTTTTTTGATAAAAAAATTCGTTAGTGAAATATTAAGCTTTAAAGTGCTAAATTTTGCTCGATTCGAGTGTCCCCCCCCTCTACCAGCTAAACGGTTATGTTTGGGGGTGTGAAAAAATTCACAGTAGTAGTATATATAACGAAGTTTAAAAGAAAATTGTCACGACTAAGTAGGCTTTACAACTTTACGAGTAATAGTCGACCAACTTATAAAATGTACTTGGATATCATATTTTCTTAAACAAAATGTATCGGAGACAACTGCAAATGTAAGTTTGTCAACTTTATTTTTACAGCTTTTATAGGTATGTTTTTTGGGGATAGGTAGGTTTTTATCGTCAACTATTTTTAACTTAATTCAAAAAAAGGAGGAGGTTCTAAATTCGTTGTAATCTTTTTTCTTATGTATTTTCCCCGATTTCTCAAAGACTCCTGGACCGATTTTGAAAATTCTTCTTTTTTAAAAATAAAATTCAGCGAATCAGTTTAGTTAGTTCGCATAAGTATTTTGATGGGCAACTACGGAACCCTACACTGTGCGTGGCCCGACACGCACTTGGCCGGTTTTTTAGAAGCTAGCTTTTGCCAGCGGTTTCAGATGTATCTCGAAAATTGTCCCACGGGAACATAAAATCGGGATAAAACTAATCCTATTTATTAATCCAGGTTATAAACTATCTGTATACCAAATTCTTGCCAAATCCGTTCAGTGGTTTTTGCGTGAAAGAGTAACAAACATACGGTCTTCATACACATACAACATCCTCACAAACTTTCGCATTTATAGTATTAGTAGTAGGATTGTAATGAACTTTAAATTAATTGAAAAATCAGCTAATTAAGTTCCCATTCCTCAATGCTGGGACACAAGGTTTCTCTTTGTGAGACGCAGTGGGCTGTAATCCACTACGCTACGCGTGCCCAATTCTGGGATACTCCTTACTTCGGAAAATGTAGGAAGATAACTGCTAATATTAATAGGTACGCAATATCCCCCAAAGGGTACAGATTCACTCTATACCCTAACAATGCACTGCCGTCATAAATGAAACGAAGTAACTTCAATGGACAGCCATTGTAATAGAGTTAAGTTTAAGGCATGCATCCAATGGAATCGAATATCTTGCCCGAACAGGGAATTGATTCAAGTGTCGTACTCGTACTCGCTCAGTATCACATTTGACCAAGGAGGTATGATGTTCAGCAGTTTTTTTTACGGACAAAAACAGCCCAAATAACATAGAATTTGTATAACTGTTGTGTAATTAGTTTTTTTTTTGAGAATTTCTAAGTCTTAGAACAAAAATTGTTCTGTAACATTGGCTGAGTTACCCCACGAGAGGCTTTGCGCTTTTGGCGTTACACGTTGTATAAGAAGTGCTTCTTCTAGATTAGGAATTAATTCAAAAAAAACTAATACATTTTGAATCTAAAGTTGTTGTTCTCAAAGACAAATAATATTTATGAATCTACAATTTATGCATTCAAATCGTTGATATTTAATTAATTTTTTGATCATCACATGTTAATTATGATGGTCATCCGTGACCCGAAGGTGAAATATTACAAAATTAAATGCAGAGCGGACCGTTGTGGTAGCCAATCATTAATCCTCAAGGAGATTGACTCATTTCCGGATAACGGAAATAAAAAGTCTGCCCTTTGGCATACTGACCATTGTTTTTGTTTGCGAATGCTTGGGTATACATCGTAAGCGTTGCATGCATTTATTAAATCAATAATTAAGACGAGCCGTTTACAATCTGGGTTACTTACTGAGGGATATTTTTTTATGTGTGACTTAGCGATTTGTTTGGCTGTGCTAATTCTGCGTTTGAGAAGTATTACGATAAACCGTCAGGATGTATTTTAAATACCTTTGGGTATAAAATGCGGAGATTGTATATCTGCCGGAGAGTCAAGAAAAATAATCTCGGCAACACCTCCATTGGAAACCAAAATAAAGGGGACTGACATATACTACCTAAAAGTTCATGTCGATCCTATTGAAAGCTGTTCGATTTTTTTTCGAAAGTGGCCTGCTTGTTTGCCTGCTGGTTTCCAACTTTTTACGCGTTGTACGAAATATAATTTACTTGCGAGATTGCTTTATTACTTGTTCTTATTTATAAGTAATAGCTTGTTAAAGGCGACTTCATGCGTGTACTTTTAGTTGCATGATTATATAAACAGATATAGGTACATGGACATTTTTTTACTCAGAGGATTTTTGTATTTTATTAACAGTGTACTTGAAATATTTACTGTGTTAGTAGAAAGCGGAACTATTGTTTTTCCATCAAATTACCTAACATCAAAGTTTCAGTTTACGTTGCAAAAACGGGAGTGGAAAAGTCATCAAAAGGCCTCTGGTTGTTAGGTAGCTGGTATTTATCCTGGTTATACATGTATTTGACAAACATATGTGTATTTCAGTAATTAAGTGTTTTTTTTAATCCATGCCTACTTTGGTATCAACATTATTTAATACCCAGTTAATTTACCAACTCGGGTTATCCCAGGTGAATATTTTTTTCCTTATTTTGTTCCATCCCCTGCTGTTGCGAATGTTTACCTTAGGGTGCTCCCTCACCGCCAACATTCACCTGTAATGTAACGTTACGGATTCGAACATTCGAAGACAATGGAGCATCAAATTGCACACTTTTATGTTACATTACAGGTGAATGCTCGCGGTGAGGGATCGCCTTTAAGTTTGTTGTATTTCCTCCGCTATTCTTTTTATCTGAGGTTGAAATGGCAAGCTTTTGGCGTCACCTGTTTTCTGGTGTACCGGGGGCGTCATAATAGATAGAGAATAAAGCGTTGATTCCTTCTCTCAGTAGGTACCGGTTAGTGACAGGTAACAAATAGACAATTAGTTAACTATTAGTAATAAAATATTATGTACTAGCTGTTACCAGCGGCTTCACCCGCTACAACTTGAAAATTATCCCACGGGAACATAAAATCGGGATAAAAACTATCCTATGTGTTAATCTAGGTTATAAACTATCTGTATACCAAATTTTAGTGGTTTTTGCGTGAAAGAGTAACAAACATCCATACATCCATACTTACAAACTTTCGCCTTTATAATAGTAGTAGGATGGTGTCTAACCCCTCGTTTTCACCAAGGTATAATACTCGTACATGTAGGTACAGTCGACAAAGTGGAATCATGACCCATTTTGACAATAAATCGTTTGAATCTGTCAAATTGACAAAGATCAAAGTTGTTACCATGGATATGTATGTTTACGCGAATGTGGACCTAATTGTATTTGAATGTCTCTGGGAAAATAAGCTTATGGTGGGTCATAATTCCGCTAGGTCGATTGTACATATTTTACAAATTGTATGCAATGTTTTCGATTCTTAAATACATGTAGGTAAAAACATGTTGTGTAGGTGACATATTGTGGAGTTGAATGTTTGAAACAGTGTCAATACAACATGTTTAAAATAATGAATAAATAGATGGTTTGTCAAGTAACATTCTAAATGAAAACTAGGGAAAGAGACCTAAAAGTGAGAAAAGCAGAATTATCTCTGAAATTTGTGGCTTTCAAACCCATTTTTCAACTATTTTTGTGTGAGAACAGTGAGAATGAGTCTTGGTAGAACAATCAACAGCAATTTTCAGGATTAAATTGACTATCATAATTGTGATTTATTTATCACGTACCCACCATGAATGTAACATCATGGTAAATTAACGTATCTAATAGCTATAAGATAAATAACCTCTTTATCAAATTATTCAAGTGATAAGCCTTTGTAACACGCTGTAAAAAAACGTGATTTTGATAAAACTATTTTTATAATACTAGTTTTTCTGCAATATGGCTAACGTGTGTTTCTTTGGGTGGCTGTTTGATTTTTTGTGGTTTTGATTCTAATATTGTTTATAATGTGAAAGGTCAATCAGTGGCCTTTATTTACGCAGTTAATTTAAATAAGAATATTTTTACTTAATTGTCATGATTATTATAGAGATGAAAATATCAGAGATTACCGGTATAGTGTAATTTGCATGTATAGAAGAAAAATGTGTATGAAAATTCAGTATAATCTAAAGTAAGAATAAGTAAAAGAAAACCATAAATCAAAATCCTTCTTTTCAGTACCCTTAGCACGAGTTCAGTTCAGTTGCAGAGTTCAGTATTTGAGACGTAAACTGAAACTTTGACAATTTTAAATTGACAATTTTCAAGCGAAAAATTAGTTTCTTCTTCGCACACGAGAGGCGATGTTCCATTTTTCCACACAAGAAACGCTGTAAAAACTGGAAAGACGCTGTAAAGTAAAATAATGAAAACTCGTGATAAGGGTACACCCACAGCCTTTATCTTCGACTCCGAGTTGCAAGCCTGTTGGTTTTTTATCGGTTAGTTTCGGAGAGTGTGCGATGGAACTGCACAATTTGATCCACATCCCGCTTTCCAAAGCGTCCTTTCAATATTTTTATCTTTTATTGCACACAGCTAAAGAAGCGGAATTCCCTTTGGAATTTGTATTACCGGTACCCTTAGCACGAGTTTTCACTATTTTACTTACAGCGTCTTTCCAATATTAAAGCGTTTCTTGTTTTAAAAAAAATGGAACAGCACCTCTGGTGTGCGAAGAAGGAACTAATTTTTTCCTTGAAATTTGTCGATTTGAAATTGTCAAAGTTCCAGTTTACGTCTCAAATATACTGAAATGCTTGCTAACAGCTAAGGGTACTGATAGCTACAACCTCGGGGTCTTCGAGTCAAAGAATGAATAGGTTACATATAGACAAGCGTGCTTCACCGTCAACCACAATATCGCTAACATATCGGCGAGAAAGGTAGTGCTCAAACGCGATCTGCCTATCGCTAAAAATAATAAAAAAAAAACCTCCTTTTTTGTGAAGTCGGTAATGACGAATGAGTATCATATCATTTTTCCGGATAGCAGAATTCTTTGTAAGCGTTTATGGCAATAAAATAAGATTATTTATAGTTATGTTTGCAGCCCAGCTTAGAAAAATATAATTATTGTAACCAAAGAAAACCATAAGCTTAAATATATTTTACCACTTAAATTCGTTAATTTTGGCGTTCCGTGGCTAAATATTAGCAATGAACCCATAAGCGCCGAGGATCTGTCCTGTACCGTAGGTGAGTTGAAAAATAGTTATCCAGACATTACGCAAAGTAGCCTAAAGGCTCATACAATAAAACCAACGGTTTTTTTATTATATTATTGAGGTACATGTTTGTTGTGTTTGCTGGACATTATTTTTTTATTTGATAAAAACAATTACACAATCACTTTTTTTTTGTAATCGTCAAAAACATTTCGAACAATGTATGCATCAAAAATATCAAATTATATTACTCAGGTACCTATATGTATTTTCACACCACCTGCTCGAAAATGTCTAATTATATGTCAAGCAACCTTAACCTAAAGTGAGTCATTAGTGGCCGAGGGCACAGCCGGTCAATAATGTTGTACTGGATTTCATTATTACCCGCTGGTCAATAATGTGATTTGAATTTGGAATATGTTTATAAACAACAAACACCCTTTGGTGCCAGAAAGATTTTTTTTTTTAATTTTCTTTTCCCTTTTGGGAAGACAAAGGGATCTATCTAGCCCATGCAGCCTAGATTTTTTTTTTTGTTCTTTTCGTCCCTCTTTGGGGTAGGCAAAGGGAGCTGAGCCCATACAGCCAAGTCTGATTTAGTGTGCCAGAAAGAGGAAAGCTATTCTCGAAACCCTTACTACGCGTGGATGATATTCTCGATTTCCTAAAAAATCATAACGATTGCTTCTTCATATCGTTGCCATGTTAGTCTATATAACTAGTTCTAAATGTTATTCTTACTGTTTTTTTATTTAATAAATACTTTGTTTTTCGTACTATGGCTATTATTTTCTCACAGTAGGTGTAAAAAGTAGAGTATCCTCCTCTGGGCTAAAGGTGTCTTTGCCTTGGGCTAGCTTGAATCCCTCGCTGCATTCAGGATTCTTGTATTAACTCCCTCGCTTCGCTCGTGAGTTAAACTCTTAACTCCCTCGCTACGCTCGGGAGTTAAATCCCGAATCCTTCATTGCGCTCGAGATTCAATATGACGCCCGTGACATAAGACACAACTTTAGCCCCTCGGTGCATAATCTACTATTAAGTATATCTGTTACGGAACCCTCGGCGTATGAGTCGGCCTCGCTTTTTTGCCAACTTTATGGGTAACTAATATTTTAGTCACTGAACTGGTTTTTTCTTATTATTTTAATTAGGTCCAAAAGTAGTAGTTTTTTTGAACTAGTTGATATTTCAATTTTTTTTCCCGCCAACCTATAAAGTTAGGCGTATTCGTGGGGAACCAACTTTTCCAGAAGTCTATTTCTAGCATAATCCACCAAGCGGGCCCAGTGCGGAATTGCGGATTGGTGGATGTTACATGTCTTCGAATTTTTGGTTCTAGGACATGCCGGTTTCCTCACGATGTTTTCCTTCACCGTTTTGAGAGCAGTGGTGATGAAACAAATTACACAAAGTAAAGCGCCTGACTGGATTCGAACCCACGACCTACAACTCTAAAGTCGGCGCCGATACCTCTGGGCCACCACTGCTCTACTCGATTCGAGATTCGGATTGCCTAGGTGTCACCACCAAAAGGACATAGTGGAGCATACGATGTAGGCGTCCAACCTTGTCAGCGGCGGTGGTTCGAGTTCTCACGGAAGCGACAGATGGCGGTAACTTCTCACATCTGGCACTGGTTCAGGCCACTTTTCTTTGTGACCCATGAATGGGTAGCAGTCACCCCCTTCTGCGAAGCAGATACTAGCAAAGGAGGAGGCGGAATGCGTGAGGGAGGGGACATCCTCCACCCTACGTCCCAGCTGCATTCTGAGATATTCACCATCCAAACTAAGATTTATTGCCCATTTGTGAGTAAATGAAAACAATCTTTTTAATATCTTGCGTTTTATTTTTGATTTAGGTAATGGTAATAATATAATGTATAGTAATAATATGTAGCTTTTTGTAGTTAAGTTAACTGTTTCCTTGACACCAGACAGACGGTTTTTTCCCGGATAAGAATCAAACCTGAACTTCGTGTTTTACAAGGTCATGTGACCACTAGACCATGCACTCCACTACTAGACAGACGGTAAGTTGAAACTAAGAAGAGATCTTGCAAAGATATAAGATCTATGCTAAGTTTCTTCAACAACATTTTTGTTTCTGTCATATTCATATGTTATACCTACTTACATAATTATCTTCTTAAAAAATCCGGGAACCAGTATTCCAAGAAATACTATTAAAACAAAGGTGGATAATCCATTCTTTTAATTACGATAAGTATCTATAATTTAAATTAATTGTCAAATGACATGACGGATGGTGATCACTTGAGAACGGCCTGAATTATTTGTCGTGGGCAGCCCAAGACATTAATTTTTTAACTCGGACAACAAATGAAGCCCGGCGGATGCCTGAACTAGGAACAAATCCGGGGAAACCCGGACGCATAGCAACACTACCCGGAGTGGACCGCTAGGAGGTACCTACTTCCCAACGCTACTAGTAATTCCTATTCCAACTATTAGTAGCCATCAGACATTTGCATTCAACTGTCAAAAGTATCAACGAGATTCACTCTTATCAGAAAGTCATTAGTTACAGCCACCTTATCATTCTAATTCATCCGTCTAAAAACATAATATCGACAAAACACTTTATCATTATTTATTATCAGTTCCATAATTATCTCATGTTGTTCCTTGTAATTTATGCTAAACTTAAACATTCTTTTCATCTGGTAATTCCTAAAAACACGTTTGGTATCCGTGATGAGCGGTGAACTATGCGATCGATGGTTCGTGTTTATGTACAACCAGTTCTACAACGACACCTTCGTACATAAGACGTTCCAAAGAATTCATGTGAGATAATCAAGAATCAGCGAGAATGTAAAGTAAGTGGAAATTGTTATTAGCGCCGATAAGCAACAAATTAAAAAATCTAAATAAATTATCAAGAATTATTTGAGCCGTGTTTTTTCTTTTGTTACGAGTAAGTAATAGTAGGGATCGTTTTTTTTTTACTAATCTGACGGGTTCTCCCAAACAACCCCCACCAGATGAAGGTTTGATACTTGCTATAGGTACATTAAAGGGTGCAAGGAATCTTCCGCCGGATAATCTGTCGCGCCGGAGTCACAGCAAAAATCCCTTCCTGGGCTCCCCAACTATAAGTGTGTTGTTGTCAAAAATTGATTAAAAATATTATTTATTGTTGCTGACATATTGAGTGTTTTATGGTATTTTAAAGGTATTTGAACTTGAAAACCTGAAATTGGTGTAAGCTTGTCCTTACTTAGTGGTCGTTTCATGTAATTTTGGGTACCTAGGTACACTACTTATATTTTAATAAACCTAAACAATTTTCCAACGGCATCGTTTTTCTTTAAATGTGATTAAAAGTGTCTTAAGTGAGATGCATTTACCAATATCATCTAACTAATATTTACCTCCTTTTTGAGCCGGTAATTCGTCAAATGCATACTTCTACCCTGGGTAGAGTAGAAGGGTCAGTCTGACTTGACTGACTAAATTACTTCATTGCCCTTTGTTGTCCAGAGCCGCGGTGCCGAGACTTCCGCCACCTTGAAGTGTTATCTTCTGGTAAACTCACGTAACAGTACACTAGGTAAGGCAGTAACAAACTGGAATAGCAAATGATATGCGTTATTTATAAACACTTCAAAATAATAATCCATCAGAATAATATAGTATGTATTAATTATAGCTTTTGTTGTTGCTAAGCTTGCTTATTATTTGCTACTTAATTTATGCCTATCTGAATTGCTCTTCACCCGCTGAATCTACAAAAAAGATCTACCTTCAAAATGAATTTAGATCAACACATGGTGCTTAGAGGCTCATAGCCAAATAACAATAGTCGCGCCGCGCGCGGACCCGTTTGCCGTGATCAGTGTTTTATAAGGGCAAGTTTTAAAGTGACGCCTGTTTCAGAAAATAAATAAAATAAATCTAATCTTAGTAAGGACATGTGAAGAGGAGGGATGACACTGACTAAAAGAATGATGAGTACGAATGTTGATGGATGGAGAGGAAGAGGAAGGCCAAAGAAAAGATGGATGAGTCGTCTTACTCTAAGGAATGATATGAAAGAAAAAGAAATAAATGATACTGTGACGTCTGATAGGGGAGAATGGAAACATAAAAACGTGTTGCACCCCAAGTTATAGTAAAATGGGATAAGTGGTGCAGGAAGGTAATGGGAGTGTCTGGTTGGACATACATTTTAGGTTTATTAGGAACTTCATTCCTGCCTCAGAAAGTGATTCCGCCTGTCAGTCCTGTCACTCGTAGATTCCTGTCAAACTCCGGGTCGTAAAGGGCACTAAAGGGTAGGAGTTGGTTTGGCTGGAGAGCATCGTGTCAACGGTTCAAGTTCCCTGGTTCAGGACTATATTTGACACACCGAGTTTCCTCGAGAGAGCTAGATGTCAGAAGAACAGGAACTCTTGCACACCGATGGAAGATGATATATTTGATAAGAATTTGAATTGAATAGGTACCTATTTAAACTAAAAACAGTAACACAATGGCTTTCTTTTTATATTTCGGTGTCTTTGCTACCGGCTTCCGAAAGCAAAATGATTTAGTTGGTTATTTTACCCTTTTTTGTGGTTGTTTTTGGGAGTGGTTATTTTTTTTAAGCAACCCAAATTCTTGTCAAATCATTTTCTTACATGTGTACTAGAATTTTGTAATCCGTAGCACCGGTATTAACACCGCTAAGATAAGCCAATAAAATTTTGTTTGACCGATTTTAATGAAATTTGCAATCAGTATTCCTTAAGGAAAACGATCCCTAGTAAAACACAAAATATAATTTTGAAAATCGGTCTACAATTGGCGGTGAAATCGCGTAACAAACACACGAAAAGTAAAGACCATCACATCATCCACATAGAAGAAATGCTCACAAAATAGAAAGTGCTGAACCAAATTGGATGAAATTTTTACGGAACCAAATGGAAAGTATACTGCATTGAACAAAAAAAGAATCACACTAATCGGACTAGAAACATTGGAGTAATCGGTGCACATTCATAAAAATAAATACCGACCGAATATTTTATATTTTTAAATTGCATTTAGGTAAATAAATGCTCGCTCTTCACTATTTTCAGGTTCAAACATTAAGAAGGAATAGAAAAAATAGTGTCGGTTTACATTTCTCATTAAAAGTAAATAAAAGATGAAAGTATTGTACCTAATTGTTTATTTGAAATATCTGAGATAAGTACGAGTAAGTTCAACTTTATCTCTGTAAACTTGGCCTATTGATAAGGTAAGGTACAAGTAATTCTTGTACACAGGGATCTTAGATCCTGTCTGAGGAACATATTGACCGAATTATGAGTGTCATCATAATATAATATTATCAAAAACACGAGTAACTCGTTAATGGTGGTTATCACTATAGAAGTCGACTCTGTTATTCGCATCATCTTCTCACATTATACCTAACATGGTTCAAGAGATATTAGCAACTACAGAAGAGAACATAACTAGTGGCTTAGTTAAATAATCAATAAAAAACATGTTGTAGACATTCATTCAAAATTCCTTTGGTGTGTATTGGTTTATTATCAGTTCTAGTAATTAATAAAATTAAATGTGCAGGACTATCTGCGATGAGCTGAGTGGGAAATGCTAATACACCGAAAGGTGCAGAGTGCAGACGATTTGATGATGCGCTCGCGCGGGGTGGGCCGGGCGGCCGCGTCTGCGCACAGATTCCGAGCGGCCGTGGGGAGTCGTGCCAGTAGCGCGAACAGCCCCGACCGGCACACACGATGATCGCGCACAAGCACGCGCTCGCCGCCGCGCTGCTGTGCGCCTTGGCCGGCCAGATCGGCGCCGGAGCCAGCTTACACTGTGCCATGAGGAGAGAGATCTCGCCATGCACCTGCCGCCGCGAAGACGCCGGGACTGGTGCCATCTTAGTAGTCTGTCAACGAATCAGTGCTTATGAAGAAATCGCACGGGCCTTAACAAACAAGTTCAGTCCCGAAACCAAAATTGGCTTGGATATCTCCTACTCCCAGCTTCCGGATTTTTCTGAACACAGCATCAAAGAACTCGGACTTTCTATCACAAGACTCAAACTTAACTTCGACAATTTAAGGCAAGTCGATTACGAAGTATTCTAACATCATCATTGGATCTAAGTTCGGATCTCTGTGCAGTTTTTGTAATGTGTGCGGTAGTGAATCTACACAACGTCTACGTTCTATGTGTAAGCTCTTTGTTGTGTAAAATAGCATTAAAATTGTGTGTATCACGATACAAACAATGTGTAAGTTGAATGAGAGAACAACAGGTCTATGATAAGAAGAGCGCACACCGATGAGGATCGGCTGTTATCGAGAGAGTGGGCGGCACCCTTGCCAGGGCTGGCAGCATTCGGCTGCCATATCATGCGCCGCGTACGCATCGTTTGTAGAAACAATCAAAACTGGCATTCATTCCATATCTCGTTTCATTATGCCCTGAAGAAAATAGGATCTAACCGCTCGGTAAATTTCCCCTCAAAGTGGGTTTATTATTGTAATAATTTCTTATCAGTTTCATATTACTTACTACAACTAGTATAAACGCAAACACGAGAAGTGTAGACATGAGTTATCTAACGGGTATTCTGCGAGTTACAACGATACCGACCGAAGAGAACGATGAGCGCTAGCCCAAGTTGAATAATAGTTCGAGCCGATTTCGACTCCTTGATCAAGTTAGGGCAATTGAAGCCAAATTACCTACTTTCAGGTGGCTATCATATGGTTGTCGAAATAAAATGCGTTCTGTTTCCTGTATTCTTTATGTAACAGTTTTCAAAATACCAATACAAACAAATATTATAGGGAGAGATCCCAGTGCCCCCAGACCTACGTCATTTTAGCAAAGCTGAAACTTTGAGGGTTTCTAGTCTACTATGTAGTTAAGACAGTATGCGTACTTACAAGGCCGAAAGCGGGTCTCTTTATCAGGTACCGGAGCCTAAGGTACATAAAAATCTTGTTCAACTACGTCATTTTAGCAAGCCTACATATAACATGATATTACTCATGGTAATATTTCAAGACCTTTTGGAAGTTGCCAGACCACCGATGGGCCAATCATTCTCCCAGACGCAAGACGGTAATTCTCGCAAGCTATATCATATTTTTCTCAAATTATCCTAACATAGCCAAACAAAATTACTAATTAATAGTTAAAGGTCACACACAATAAAATAGATAGCATTTACTTGGTTATTTGGGAAACATTATTCTAATAAGGATACTTAACGCACGTAATTCACCAACAGTAACATATCCGCCATCTATTGAACTCAAACTGGACTATAATCTAGAGATCAACTGCGTGCAATATTGATTATAGATATTCGATAGATGGCGTTGTGTGTGTGACGTCGTTTTCTGCATCACGGTGTTAAGATTTTTCTTCGCCCATGTCTGCCGATTTCTTTGAGTTTTGTAGGTGATTTGCGAAGTAAATAATAACTTCCAATTTGAGTCCAGTAATTTTATTTACCTGTAGTTTGTAATTTTATTAGTCAGTAATCTCATTTTGAAAGTTTGTGTTGTCGTAGATCGTTGATTTATTTGGTCAATATTTTGTTTGTTTGGTTCAGTATTTTTTTGAAATTATCTTCTAGAAAATAATTTCTCAGCGTAGCTGAGATGTGAAAAGGGTAGGGACTAAGTAGGTCCCAGGAATCATAAGGTCGTGAACTGAGCCTAACAGCAATGTGAACAAGGCAAGTCAGAACTCTTGTGCCAGAAATGCCTACCGAACGTGAGTCTCGACTTAGTATACTATACAGTGTTCTCTCACGACACTTTCTCGATCACAGGAGAGTTTGGAGGAACGCGAAACGAGGTTGACGGCTGAACAAGAGCGTCACGACCTCTCATGTGAGTCTGAGACTTTCACTGAAAGAGTTTCGCTTAAGTTCGCAAAGAATTCAAAAAAAACTTTGTGCTGGCGGACTAATCCGGGGCCCCGCTGGCGTGTTAGCTGCGAATTTTACCAAACGACGCACAAAAATTCATAAATATTCGTGATTCGGCGGGGCCGAAAGTTTTGGCCATATTTTGGCCGAAACAGAAACTAACGCCGGAACTAGATTTATTGGCCGAAACTGAAACCAAAACCGAAACTTCGGTCGGTCACTATTTTTCAGACAACAAACACGCGGTTTTTAACAATAGAAGTAGGCCAGCTTTTAGATCGATATTTTGATGGCATGTGATATTTTCTGCGGTTTATTCCTTACAAAACAACAATTAAGTCGCCCGTGACCCATGAGCTCGGCTCTTATTGACCACTCAATTGATCTTCACAGATTTTTCGGGTCATCCTAATTATTTATATTTTCTTGTATTTTATTGACAACTGTTCTCGCAAGTCCGATTGGTTCAGGTGTTATGATGTGGTAAGGGATATAATGCTGGTGATCTGATGAAAGGCACAGGATCGGGCTGGATGCAAGTTTCCAACCGGTCCTATTAAAAAAACATAAGCTACGCCTTTGTTCAGCATTAGACGTCCTACGGCTGATGTTATGATAGTGGTGATGATATAATTACAAAGTATCAAATGGGGCCCTATAATTTGATCTATTTATTTGACAATAATATCAATGAATTCATTGATACTGATGAAATTCATTTAAATCTCAATTTTAGACCGATCTTCATTATATTTATTATCATTAATACCCACGTAAAAAGAGGAATATTGATTGGGAAAAGAATAGTAAAAGAAAAGTAGGAAAATTTACACTTAAGTAGGTAAGGTACATATTTATGTATCATAAAGCAAAGTTTTTTGGAAGAATTTCGAAAGTATTCAGTGTAAGAATCTTTCTTCAAATGCAATTATCTCCACAATTGTATTGCTTGCATAATTATGCTCTTAATTAAACACCAAGATTTTCCGGCAGACCATTCATTTTCACTTTTCTTATGTCCATTACAAGCAACATAATATACCTATATCTGATTCTACTAATGCTCATAAAACTCAGCTAAACATCCTGCCTGACCTCTGTAAAACTTCTTCAGGCTCGCCAAGTTGTAAATTGTTGGCCGCTCCGTATTGGGCGATCATTTTCTTGCAACATTATGAACCTCTGTTATAATTGCTTTGCGTACCAATTTTGGCAATATAATTTTGGGCTGATGTACGATAACAGTATCCTCTTCAGAATTACGAGCTTTGTTTTGCGCCATAGAGGTTGCAGACAGTTCCAGACCATAACACAGGGTTCACAGCAACGAATTTCGTTCTGAATTTTATTTTAGTACTAATCTATAAAAAGCAAATGCAGGCTGCAATGTTACTATGAGCTTGATCCCTTTTCGCCATAATAATTATAATAAAAAATTTGCACGATGTGCCGCAGTTAACCGATCTTCATGAAGTATTTTCCGAATGATTAAGTCTTTATTACGCATGGATATATGTATCTTGACGTAATGCAGTTTGTATACTCGTCGTAGCCCACACGCTAGATTTCGAATTAACCGGACTTCTTGGGCTGTAGTAACATAACTGCCTCTGAACCATAACGTCTACGTCTGGCGATGTTATATATGTCTTGACACCGGTTTCAAATATTTTCAACCACTCGCTGAGAATATCTCTGCATTTTTTAAACTACTCCTCATCGTTGCTACAATGGGGAAGTTGAAGACAGCCTCGCATACCACTGCCACTGATTGTCTTGCAGTCAAAGAGTGGACTGCTTTGCACGTCTAGGGAACTAATATAGCTGTCTTAGAACTACAAGCCTTTGGTTCTAAGACCAGCTCTTTTGGGACTCGTATGGGGCAATGACAAAAGACCGGGAGGCATATCTTTGTTTCCTTGTAAGATGGGTAGACTTCTGATGTGGGATGCAACTTGTGTCAATACGCTTGCGCGATCTTATCTTCCAAGTTTATCGCGCTATGCTGGCGCTGCCACTGCGGCTGCTATGTTTAGTATAATTATTTCCTTAGCGGAAACTAAATTTTCAAAGTGTTTGGGTTTGAAACTATGCTAGGGCCCCGGGGTCCGAGTACTCACAGCCTCATCAAAGCGCTATCAAAACGACTAGTTGACGCTTCCCGTGATCCAAGAGCTAGCTTTTACCTTGCCGAAGGTTAGCAAATTGTTGCCAAACAACGTCGCCGGTCCCTTGGGCACATTGGGCACATTGGGCAATGAGGAAAGTTTTTTCGGTGCTTTGATTTTTCTACAAAAATTACTGGCACTTGGAAAACCCACATCGCTTTTACAAATTAATGATTGTGAACGAGGAATAAACTTAATACATACATGTTTTAAGAACAACTTATTAACGTTTGGCCCTATTTTTACTTATTATACTTAGACTTTGTTTTCATTAATTGGAAAGTAGTTTATCTAATGGATTATTTATTAATTCCATTAGTAACCTTTCGTTAGTGAACTCTAGATGTGCGGGGATGGCATCTAGGAGACGTTGCCCGGGGTTATCTAAGGTCGCTTCTAAAGCAGTAAAATTGAATGATATCATATTGGTCGTGTCGTATTCACTGTATTTACTCATTAATGGTGAACTAACAAATTACTGTAGTCGTTGTTTATGTATTTCTACATAGGATACTCAATTAACGCATGTTTGAGTACTATAGTGGTCTCTAAAATGTGATATTTGCCTCACTGAGATTCGTGAACTTACATTTTTATTTGCATACGTTACGAAATAAGAGCTTCCTTTCGAGTTTCGTTTCTATCGTAGGTATTCGATTGAATCATTCACAATAACAAGTGATACAAATAATATCAATGGCTATGTTTATTGAAGTGACGATGTCGTATCAGTCTGAAAGTCTTTTGCCAATGATTTCAGTACTTTGCTCAACGCTACGAAAATAAACAGATGATTATAATAATAATCATCTGTTCTGATTCCTCTCAATGAGCCTACTGAATAACTCCTAAAACACTAAGGTTTGGTATTTATAATGTTTAATTCTGGAGGCCCGATTGGATTACGCTTCTTAAAGACAATTAGGGATCAATTATTGTTAGTTAGGTACCCATCGTTATTCTGCTGTACGTACCCCAATAAATTTGGGATCGTCAATCGTGTTATATAAGCTTATGGAGGATATAAGCCAAAGGCTTATGGAGTGACCCCCATAACCTAACGTTCAAACTTTATCTACGTAGTTAGTCAGTAGTGAAACATTAGGTTTTTTTTAAGTTTGCAACCTTCACGACCTCATGAAAATTATACCGAATTGTGTTTTCCAAAATTATAATTTTATATGTACATACTTGACAATTGTATGTCACAACTAAGTACCTAATTCCTATACAATCGATTTATATACCATTTTTAGCAAAGATTAGGATTTGTTCTAAAAAAGTTTAAGACTGATCAGTTGCCTGACAAATATTCGAATTTGCGGTCAGTGCTAATTGTGCTAGTACAATTTTATTAGTCTAAGATCTCTCTAGTCTCTTCTACCGCGCCAATTTCGTGCTCAGTGTTATTGCCGTTTTGTTAAAAACTTCTTCCTGTCCTACTCTACATTAATTTTAGGCTGTACCAGCACCTCTTCTCCTAGCTTTTAAAATAAGAGTTCCTTGTACATCAGACGTTTCTGTCTTTAGATACGCATTGTCTTTCACGATATCTTTTATCTTCCACACAATTTTCTTTTTCGATGCCAAATATTGTTCAGTTTCCGTTGCCCCTTCTTTATTCCTTTTGCAGTAATTTGACAGTATCCTAACGTCTATAGATTGTTCTGATCACCAATCCGCCTTGCGAGGTAATTGTAGCATTATGATTGGTCATTGTCTCCATCAATGGGAGGCCATTGTTGAGAAGAGGATATTGATTTACGGGCTGACTCGTCACGTCAATTATATTGCCAGGATAGCCTTCGATTATTATTATATTTCTTATCTTTTATCAAAATGAAAATGTAACAAAGGATTTGTAATATTTTGGCAATCTAAAAAAAGTGTCCGTGGAGTTTCTTGCCCGTTCTTCTCCATAGAGATCTACTTCTTGGAATGGGCATCTACGGTACTTTCACAGTTTTTTGTCTTGTGAATGGGACTGTATCACCATAACTTTGTGGTGTTTCATTATATTTTTTATGTCTTTGACAATTCAAAAGTGCCTGTAACTGGTCTACTTGAATTAAATGCTTTTGATTTGATTTCTTTTGACTAAAAATTACACTGTCCCATCTTCATGCGTCAGCCTAATTTTGATGGGGCAAAGAACTTACATTCTGCGAAATAAAGACTTAGAAGTATAACCTATAGGTACCTATTATAGCTAAAGATCCGGCATGTCTCGCATTCGAGGAATCATTTGCAAACGTTTATTTAACATCTATTAAGGGGTCAGGAGGAGTCCCGTGAGATAACTTAGTAGATGCAACTAATTATTGAATATTGAATAGTATTAGGAAATGATCATTGCCATTACTTGTATGCACTTTATGAATCAGTCAGTCAATGTGTTCCAAGATTATATTCTACGGTTCGTTCTGAATGACTCAAAGGCTTTTTTAAAACAATTCAATGTTTAATGCTGTATTTGAGCAGGTGGCCAGTTCCGTTTAATAACTTAGGTACGCGACCCAGTTTTATTTTCAAGAATGCCCTTCTGCTTATCTTTGGGTACAAAAAAATTTCACCCGTCTTGTCTTTAGATCATAGTAGAAAAAACATTTGAATAACAAGGTTGTCGTTATTGGAACAATTTACATAAAAAAAACTTTAACTGGATAGTTTTTACGGGTTGTTGCTTATTAGCCAAAAGCACTAGGATCAATCTTTGACATTATTCATAAAAATATTAAAACAATATTGTTTAATTTTATGAACTCGATTAAAAATACATTTTTGATAGGTAATTACATAACAAAAATTACAAACATCATTTAAAATCCAAAATATAAGAACGTAATAGGTATTTGAGTATTTATCAAAAATTGTTCATTTGTCTTCTTTTTAACCGATTTCAAGAAGGAGGAGGTTATTCATTCGACGCGACGGTATGCTTTTTTAGTGTGTATGTTACGCGATTACTCCTCGAATTATGGACCGATTATCAAAATTCTTTTTCATTATTCATACTCTGAAAGTAGGTCATTGCATGTCTGATTAGCCGTTTGAAAGTTATCCATTGCAGGCCTAGGGAGAATCGCTTTCAACTGACTGCTGCCAAATTTAAGAAAAATATTTATTTAATTTAACATTTCTATTGAAGCATGCTGTAACTTTTTAAACGGCCACTAAATTAAAGCGCGATTTAAAATTAAATAACATTTTTCGGGTCTAATATAATTCAGTTTCAACTATTTCCCTAAAGTAACATACCTTTCGACAATATCTTTGCCATTTTTTTTAATGACGCACATGAAAAATGCTAACTTTATAGTTGGACGACCACAGACAAAAATAGGAAAAAAAAACCGGCCAAGTGCGTGTCGGGCCACGCACAGTGTACCTAGGGTTCCGTAGTTGCCCATCAAAATACTTATGCGAACTAACTAAACTGATTCGCTGAATTTAATTTTAAATAGAAGAATTTTCAAAATCGGTCCAGGACCCTGAGAAATCAGGGAAAATACATAAGAAAAAAGATTACGACGAATTTAAAACCTCCTCCTTTTTTTGAAGTTAGTTAAAATAGTTGACGATAAAAACCTACCTATCCCCAAAAAACATACCGTAAAAACATACCTATTAACCCTGTAAAAATAAAGTTGACAAACTTACATTTGCAGTTGAAGAGCATGTTCTCCGATACATTTTGTTTAAGAAAACATATTTTCCAAGTACATTTTATAAGTTGGTCCACTATTACTCGTAAAGTTGTAAAGCCTACTTGGTCATGATAATTTTCTTTTAATCTGCGTTATATATACTACTACTGTGAATTTTTTCACACCCCCAAACATAACCGTTTAGCTGGTAGAGGGGGGGGACACTCGAATCCAGCAAAATTTAGCACTTTAAAGCTTAATATTTCACAAACGGATTTTTTTTATCAAAAAACTGTTAATGGAAACTATCATTATTTTTAAAGGCCTATTTAATGATACCCCATAATAAGGGGTACGCGAGAAAAAAAAAATCCTCACTTTACGTGTAAGTACAGGAGGTACCCTAAAAAAAAATATTTTACTAGATTTTATTTTACCACTTTTTCGGCACAACAAATCCGTATATTTACACCAAATTACAGCTCTCTAGTACTGTGCGTCTCTGAGCTAAACTGCGGACAGACGGACGGACGGACGGACATGGCGAAACTATAAGGGTTCCTTGTTGACTACGGAACCCTAAAAAGGGTAAAATAACCTACAAAATAATTTTTATTTCGGAAGTCGGTGCCTTTGTTTTTTTTTCGTTACGTTGTCTTTTTTGCCACAGACTTCCGAAAGAAAAGTTATTTTGTAGGTTATTTTACCCTTTATAGTGTTTTTTTTTGCAGGCTTTTTTTATTTTACTCTTTTTGGTTAAAAGCTCATACTCATACTTAGTTCTACAATATATTGAAAAACTAAAATTAAAACTAAATTTTTAACCAAAGGAATAAATTTTAAAATGTCAATGGTGATAGTTTAATAATAATAATATAAAATAATGCATTAAAAAAATAATAGAAATCTTGCCCTACGAAAATTGCTACAGGACTGGTTTCATAGTCGTAGCTCTCTGTAGCTACGCGTAGCGTAGACCTCGTAGGCGTAGGCGCCTTCCAGAACCCAATACAGTTGAAATTATTATACTTACGTGCTTTCAAAAACCTCTTAATCTATGATGGTTGCTATTTTCGGTTTCATGCTTGTCTTTATGGCCCATCCGAGTTTATATAGGATGCCCAAAGAGAAGCAGCCGTCACAAAAATTCGAACGAGATTTGGATTGAGATCGAAATTTGGGCGTAAGTAAGGCGTAATCTTACTATCATTCTTTTTATCCATTCCAATAATACTTACTTATTCTTCACCATTAAGGTTGTAAATATTTATTGTGCTCAGCCTTTTCCTATTTTAAATGTATTCCAGTCTAACCGGTTGCAGCTGAATTTAAGGTTTTAGAGTTATTGTCTTTTTTGCTATGACGTCTAACTATGTTAGGTAAAGGATAAAGCAAAGAAAGGAAGGACTCATGAGTAAATCTCCCAAGTCTGATTGTCCGTCTTTTAGCTATTTAGGAATAAAACGAGTCCGGATATCAGAGGCCTGACTAACGAGCTTTTAACGCGATCCAGTTTAGGCTGTGGGAAAGAGATGGCGCTAGACGACTTGTATAGCTCTGTCTCTTTCTCGCAGCCTAAACTGGATCGCGTTTGGAACTCGTGGTAAGGCCTCAGTTCTTCTACCAATTCGTTTGCAATATTTTTCCACTCATTTCCGTGTCATGTTTCCCTGACCTATGCGAGTCTCCAAGTTTTAACCAGACCGTTGGTCTGCCAACACTTTTTCTACTGTAAACTTCCACTGAAGTATTCCACCTTCCATCAACACGTCTTCTAAAGCTACCGTTATTCCTCTATATTTTCGTTCGATGATATGTGCAATCACGCTTTGTCCGTCAGCCGAGCCTAGCGCTTCGTTTAATTGTATATAATGCTGGTCTCGTTTTGTAATTTAATTACCCTTTGGCCTAAGCGACAACGTCAATTATGCATCGTTCGACTCACTGGAGCGAACTCTTGGTCACGTCCATAAGATGGGTACTTAATCTTTTATCTTTTAAATGAGGTACTTTGAAAATACGAAGGTCATGGGCATTCTTTTCGTGTCTATTTTTGGGTTGAATTAAAAATAGGAGGTATTAATTGTCAATATACCTATCCTATTTCATTCGAATTTAAAATAAGGATATATTATTTTGTGCTATAAGTGGGATCTACATAGATAGCATATCCGTTTCAGTAATATTAGTGACTCTAAAGTTTAATTTTACAGAGATTATTCATTGAATCCTATATTCATGAAGTATATGGAAAGACTGCAGCAGCAGGGCTGTCAGCGGTCGAATTGATATTTGCGGTACCATATAGGTCTTTATTTAATTTATTTTTCGTATTGCGTCGCCGAATCGTCGAAAATCTTTGATTTAGGGTTTCGGCGTAGTAAACTGATTCAATTAAACGTGACCATTTTATATGTACTTATATTACATAACTAGCACTATGCCCGCGACTTCGTCTGCGCGTGTTTCTAACATCAAACTCAGTAAATTTAATTCCCCCCATATACGATACTTTTGGAAAATCTAAAAATGCTCTAGTAGTTTCGGAGCCTATTCAATACAAACAAACAATCAACCGTAGTAGACAAACAGATTTTTCTGTCTTCACCCCGCAAGGGGTTGATTTTTGAAATATAAATAAATGCGCATCCTTTATTCGATTGAGAGATAATTTATGCCCAGTGTTGTGTTTATCGAAAGAAGCAGTATAATCCTTCCCTTAGAATTTAATTACCCCTTTTCACCAATTTCGAGAGTGATTTTAGAAAAACTCAAAATAGAGGGTAGTTATAAAAACAATTAACGACTATATTTTTTATTTACCTATACTGATATTCGTATCAAGTTTCAAGTTTGTAAACCCAAGGAATAAGATTTTACACACAAAGATTTTACCTCTTTTCACCCCCTTATAGGTGGTTTTTCGTAAAATCTCTTTTTAGTGCTCACCTACATGATAAATTGCAACTATCGACCAAAATTTGGTAATACTTTTAGCGGTTAAAGATCCTCCCCTTTTAACTTAAATATCCTTTTTCAGTTACTTGCGAGGGGGGGGGGATTTCCTAAAAATCCAAATTATGTGTTTAATTATTTCTGATCTAGTGAGTATATGATTTTCACATTAATCAACTCACGCGTTATGATTTTCGCCTAGATTACGAATGGAGGCTAGTTTTAAAATAATAATAGAGCCAATCTTTTTTATTTACTTGTGTTCTTATTTGTGGCAAGTTTCAAATTTATAAACCCAAGGAATAAAAATGTTCATACAAACGTTTTCACCCCTTTTCACCCCCTTAGAGGAAGATTTTCGCAAAATCCCGTCTTATTGCTTCCCTACATGGTAGACTGCAACTGCTGTCCAAAATTCAAGTTACTGTCGAGTCGAGTTGAGTCTTAATAAAAAACCCTGTTCTTTTATATGGAATTGTATAAACGTTACATTACAGAAAAACTAACGAGAGTGATTCTAAAGAACGTTCTCGTGAGAATTATGCACGACCGTCTTCTGTCAAGTCTGAAGAAAATGGAATAACGAGAATACCCAAAAGAAAATCTATCAGACAGCAAAAAAAAAAAAACATTAGGTTTTGTCGCAGCCAGAAACATAAACAAGATAGATATCACAACAACAATGAAAATGTAAAGTAGCTGTTGACAATCAACATTCGAGAAAGTTTTAGTTTACTGTGTTACGGAAAATGAACGACAGGTCACGCGACAGTCAGACCTTTGGTTGTAATCTAACAGTGTTACGTCATCCTAAATAGGAAATCACAGAGGATTCGCAGATATCACTGCGATGTAGGCAGACTGGCTAACGTAATATGACAAATGTGTGTACATAATCATATTATTATAAGTTTAATTGAGCCAGCCGCAGAGATAACTAAAGTGATTGACTGATTGCCATTCATTTGTGTCAAAAAGTGCGATGATGCGTTGGTGCATGGGTGCGTGGTGCGCAGGCGCAGGCCAGGGTGCGGGCGTCGCCGGCGCCGGGCGGCTCGGCGGCCGTCCGTGCGACCGTTTGGCGCCGCCCCTGCATTGATAACCCCGGAACGTTGACCTCCTCACATTAGTGTTTACTAAACTCGCGTTACTCGCATGCACTAAGCTTACTATACACCCTTAGCGACGCCATGTCTTCCACCGTATCCACTAATTCGATATAAAAATCTTCACAAATTATTCACATTGTTTCATAATAGATAACAGAGACTCAAGTGCTGTTATTTATGAAATTACGTATAATAATAACAATCTAAGTGTTCATAACACTTAAGAATAATTATAGTTTTTCGTTGAACGTTGGCTACTTTACTATCTGTGTGTGCTGTGTGTCCCGTTTCTGTGTTCATGACGGAGACGATTTGTTTTGCTCACCATTCATAAGCACGTCTCATCGTTTTGCAGACAATTTCAGAAGCTTTAAGATTGGATACTTTTTCGTTACGCTTTAACTATCACTTATTATCAAGCTTCGTATATATGTTGTAATAAATATACCTACTACCTATATTTAACAACAAAACATTTGATGAATTTCAAGAATAATAGCAAATACAATAGCTGTGTCGTCGCAATAATAGGAATATGGTCTAAAAGTCTAAGTCAGTTTAGTTGTGATCCAATATTGTTATGACAGTATTTTTAAGAAGTCCCTGCAATCGTTGAAATGGTGGTACTTTAATAAAAGACTCAAGGTTTATTTTTTGGCTTGGAAATTCCATAATTGTGCCCTCCTGACTGACACAGACTTTAGGACTTGACTGACTAAAACGCGACCAGTTCCTTGAGTGGCTCTTTTTCTCTGCGACACAGGGCCGTAGTAAAGTAACAGCACATTTAATTGAAAATATTTACTGTATAATTATGTTGTATAAAATTTTGTCCGACAATTAAAATTGTAGGTTGATAATATCATTGGTCACAATGTATTTGGAGAAAATCAAAAATAAAAATGGTATATCAAAAACTAAATTAATAAAAAGAGTTAAAAGAATTATTTCAATGTGCTCAGTTCTTCTACTAATGCAGTGTGTGATATGAATATAACTGCAAACCAGTAGGTACCATACAATATATAATTCTAAATTTGAGGCTTTTAGGGTGTGCAACTTATTTTTAAATGAATTGGACCACGGAACTCTCATAAGGTGCTGTGGTATTTTTAAAGTTGGACAACTGCCCCTAGTGAAGGGTTATGGTCCAACTAGTTGGACAAAGCAGTTGGACCACTGCCCCGCACTCTCATATGCTACGGTGACCGCTTTCCATCAGGCATGTCGCATGTCGTAGGTATGCATGCTTGTCACTTTTATGGTATAAAAAGTCTAGGCCTTTGTCCTTTTATCATCTATAATTTCTGCATCATTGTTGGTTTTGGAATTTGGATAGACTGTTTGCCAGTGCTTGTCCGACCTTGTTTTTTAAAAGTTTCTTTCTTTGAATAACCGCAGCGATTGATTGACTACTTTGTTAGTTTTAATATGGGACGGATGCGTATAATTTTGATTATAATAAAAATATTTCATTTATTTAGTTAAAGAAGGGGTTTACGTTATAACATTTCTTTAAGAATATAATTGTAATGCACGTAGTTACACTAAAATAAAAATAACCAAAAACTAATTAAAAATGGTTTAGATACCCGTGAATTAAACTTGGATACAGCTGTAATTGTTTTAATAATTATTATTATGACAGTTATTAGGAACAAGTGTGGATTATGTTCATAATTGATAGAACTATTATATTTGTAAACAACATTAATTTGATACAATAGACTCTGTGCTCATCAAGTAAGATAAAAAGTTATATTTGTCTCGAGAATTATTTTTACCCTTCGGTTGATGACTGCACTCGCGTGAGATATGTTTCTCAACAGGGGTTAGCTTTATCATTTTAATAATTAAGTAATAGCTTTAATAAAAAGTAGATAGAAATAAAAGTTAGTACTTACAATACCAGTAACTGCAAATTAGGAAATACAATAACAAATTACAAAAGACACTGTTGTTGCGTCATCTGCTTATATGGAAAAGAGACACAACATTGACAAAATATATAGGTAGGTACTAAGGTCCGTTATACATATAAAATATGATACATCGCAGTTTTAAAGAGCTTTGTCTTTATTCACTCATTCATATCTATTGCGTTATAACTTACGAGAAAGAAGCAATAATGGCTGAATGTGTGACGTCACTAATGTTTTCTTACTAAATACTACGTAAAACCAATTTGTATTTAGAATAACACTTTAAAATAACACGGTAACTTATCAAATTATGAAGTTGTCTATAATAATGTGTTGTCGTCAGATATAAGGTATCATGTGCAGTTACCGTGCCGGGTTATCCACAATGCGCGCTGCGTATGCATGTGCACGCGTTGTGTACCAACTCTTATAAATATTTACGTCGAGTTGGTACCTATATTCCTATGAAACTTTTTAGCAACTGTTTCAGAAATCGTAGTTTAAATTTAAGATGGCAAGTGTCGAAAAGTTGGTTATTTATAAAAGCTTTTATGCGGAAAGAATAATTTGACTATGATCAGAACTCGAACCTGATTCATTATGAACTGGTGGACTTTTCCAGGAAAACGCAGATTTCTGTCACTCGCAGTCAAATTTTTCTTTCCGCAAAAAAGCTTTTAAAAATATTTAAAGTTGCTCATTGCTTAATTTTTCTGTTTTCAGTGAGTTGAAGGAGAGTGTCTTCACCAAGTTGGATTTGGTAGACTACTTCAGCCTTGCTGACAACTCCTTGACGGAGTTGCCGAGGCATGTTCTCCAGCACTTGCCGCACGTGAAGACCCTCGATCTCTGCCGAAATAAAATCACGAAGCTCACCGAAGATGATTTCAGGGTAAGGAAATAAAACCGGTACTAAATAAAAAATAACTCTCAGTCTCACCGCCTTAATAATAATAGTAGCAGTCATTCATATTTTTATCTGTATTCTATAAATAGAAACAATATGTTGGCGATAGCCCCAAATGCAGCAGCGTGTATTTGAAATTAATATGATTAGTGTGTTTTTTGCTTACGGTAACTGCTCTCTCGTATACATTCATAACCTTAGTCCAAATTTAAAAATTTGGATACAAAATAACTGTGATATTCTCCTTTGTTGTCTTTTAAATGACGGTAGTACATGCAACTTACCAATGTAAACATGTAGGTACTGTAATCGATAAACATTTAAAATTTATTTCCACAGGACATACAGGAAGTGGAACATTTACTGGTAGCAGATAACCAAATATCTAAAATCGAAAGGGATGCAGTACCCAAAGCATTGAAGCACGTTCATCTTGGAATCAACAAGCTGAGTTCACTGAATGGAGCTCTAAGAGACTTGGACGACTTGGAGTGGATATTCATTAATGCCAATAATTTAAAATCTATAGACAATGAATTGCCAGTTGTAAGTATACCTAAATAACATAAAAATCATCCAACAGTTGATAATAGGGGAATTACCTTATGGAAATGTTTTTGTTTCAGAAAGCGAAAAGGATAGTCCTCATCCATGCAGCTCACAATGAATTACAAAACTTACCAAAAGATTTAAAACAAATGCCTTCATTGGAGTCACTCTACTTCTACGGAAATAATATCAAGTTGCTAGATGGAGCATTGCAAAAATCTAGAAGATTGATGAGGATAGGACTATCATTCAATAAAATTGAAAGCGTTAGTAATGTTGTGTAAAAGGTGTTAAATAATAAAGTTGTAGTGTCGTTTTCGTCTGCATGTATATTCTCATGAAGTCATGATCAACTGTCCTGATATGTAGACCTTAGTATAAGTTCTGGCTGTAAAGCTGTGTTACGACACTGACATCACTGCAGAAGGCTTCGGAGCTTTCTAGTTTGGTCGAATCAGAAATAAGGAAGTTCACAGAACCAAGTATTAACAAAATTTCCCCAAAAACAAACGTTAGTTTAATGCCACCTTGCAATCTTGCAATCAAACCAAATTGCGTTTGATAAGCAGATGTTGCAAGGTTTTTACACGATCCCGTAAAAAGCGAAAGAAGCCGCTGTGGCTATGCTTTGAGAAGGTCCTCGAGCGTTGAGCGTCTTTTAACTGAATGATGTTTAATCTGATATTGTTTTATTCCACTGCCACACATTACTGTATACTTTGTAACAACGCCTTTTGTTATTTTAGCTAGCGGAGGATGAGTTCACCGAAGCAGAGAAGCTGGCTGAACTGGATATTGCTTACAATCAGCTCAAATCACTAAATGGTTCCTTAAGAAGTTTGAAGTCGTTGAGATATTTAAATTTAACTCACAATTACATGACAGAATTTTCTCTACAAGAAATAAAAGGTTTAAAAAGATTATCTGTTATAGATCTTTCTCACAATAGAATAAGTCTTATCACAGGAAATATGGAGGTAAATAATAAGTAAAGTGTACCGAATACACCGTTCTTACGAATACATCATTTATATTTATTAAATCCGTTCTTTGAATTAATTTACAGAATTTGGTGGATGTTGAAACCCGCGTACTGGAACTAAGATTGGATCATAACCGCATCCTTAGCTTGGGCGGCGCCCTTATGGGTCTGCACGGTCTCCTCAGACTCAATCTAAGCAATAATCAACTGCAACAAATTTCACCTGATGACCTCATAGGTCTCGAAGATTTGAGATTACTCGACGTGTCCTATAACCATATAACAACACTGGAAGAAACATCAAAGGTTTGTTTTAATACTGGAGCAATAAGTGTTGTTGTTACGCTTAGCGAGCTTTTGCGAGTTAAAAAGTTTGTAGAAAGATTAGAAAATATTGCAGCTGAAGCGATGTACTCCACATGTATATTTTTTAAATTTAATTGTTCCGTTTTTGTTTCCAGACGTTTTTGCCATCACTTGAAGAATTGATAGCTCATCATAACAATATCACTATGCTGGATAAAGATTTCCATGGACTGCCGTCGCTGTGTATAGCTGATTTGTCGTTTAATCAAATTAAGACTGTTAACTACGATGTCGTATCAAAGTCTCGATGTACTATTAACGGAGTTCCTAGCGTTTTAAAGATTTACCTCCAAGGTACGTTTAGCTTATATTTTAATAGTGTAAACACTTAATGACAGAAGAATATGACAGAGAATAATTTAATACATAATAATTAAACCTTCTAGCTTGCATGCTACGCTACTAGCGGATAAGTATGAAATAAAAAGCACTGCGAATTTAACTGGAATTACTGATACCTGTAGTTGTGTTACTTAGTGGCCTTACGAATTATTTAGCTTTTGCGAATTCTTTTCCATATTATTTTGGACTTCATTATCAAATAATACCTACTTATAGCGTCCTTCATATGTTATAAGCTATCGGAAGATATTTTGTGTCCCGTTGCCACTACAAGTAGAGGATATTACGTTACAGATAACCCTGTCCTATGCGACGATCGCCTGTACGAGCTGATCACGGTACTGGAGAGCTTGAATGCGCGTATCAATGGAGCGTCAACGTGTGTGGCGACGCAGACCTCTGCGCCCATCCCTCTGAGGGCGCTGAACGACGTGGTGGCACCGCAGGAGACGCCGCCTATAATCGTGGTGGCGCACATGGGCGGCGGGCTGCGTGCCCTGCCGGACAGCGTAGACCACGACGCAGTCACGCCGCAAGTGCCCCAGCTGTTGTACCGGCGCGTGGGGGCTCTTTTCGGCCACATGCTACCGGAGCGCGAGGGCGGCTTACCCGTCGTGGTGGAGCCGCCCGTCACGCTACCGCCCGCCAACACCAACGTGGTTGTGAAGTGGCCCGATGAGAGGAGAGCGGATGAGACGCACCCGCTGGTGGATCACCTGCGACTCCGCGACCTGAACGCCTCGCCGCAGTGAGGGCTCGACCCGGGCGCTGCGCTCGCCGATGACTACGTTGATCGCCTCGCCTTAAAAATATACTGCCAATAATCTAGGCTAGGGCAGAGTGTCTTCTGATTCGGTCGGGTGCATGTACATTTTGAATTAGATAGATACCATCCCATTCTGTTAGGTCTGCGATGTAAATAGGACGATGCGTTAGGCATACGGACACCGACAGTGTCTCCTAAAATGATCCTATTTTGAAAACGTTGAGTAAATGTGTCATTTGACTTTAGTATGTAGCAAGTATTATATTCGGATGGTTAAATACTACGTAGCAAAATAAAAGCGGCGTGTATATAAATTGGTTGAAAAGTGTTACAGCTTATGACGTTATTTTTATAACTATCGTAGATCATGTTCGTGACCAAAATTGTAGTGAACAAAATATTACCCTTCATGAATATTATACTATGTATGCATGTGTACAAAATAACACTGGTTTTGTAAAAGGTTTATTTTTTAATATATTTTAGTATAAATATTACTAACACTTATTGTATATTATTCTAAATTTCTACCTAAGAGTCTACCAAAGATACAATAGTAGAAGTAAGTAACTTCATAAAGATGCCTAGTTAAGTTTTTATACCTCTTTAATTATAAGGTTTGTCAATCAATTATGATCACTATAATCGGTGATCATGGACCGCTAACACTGATGTCGTCAATGATGCGTCCACGGTTGCTCTCTGTTACGACACAAGTCACAAACTCATTATGTCCTCTCGCGAAAGCTCTTATGCTAGATACACAGTAAGCTTTGTGACTGTGTCACCTTGACCTAGACTGGAGTCAAAAGCATAGGTCAAAAGCAACAAAATCTGAAATAAAATAATAAGCGTATCATGTTATGGTGAAGCCAACGACGATATAATACTAGACTCCGCATGCACGATCTAAAGAACACAAACTATTCTGCCAAGTTGCTGAGGTACTACGTAAGCAAGGGGGACGGGGTACTGCGTTGTGATTGGCTACCTCAAGGTCTGTGCTGTCTCAACGTATGTTTACGGCTCACAGGATTGGTCGAAATGAGACGAATATAAGACTTTTTTGCCCAATGTCTTGGCAGACATCGGTCGCCTGTTATTAGGAGTCTAGTATTATATCGTCGTTGGCTGAAGCACTAACTTAATGTTCTGTTGCTGACAAGTTTCCAGACACCAAACCCTTTCCGGTTTGGATTTGGTGTCCGGAAACTTGTCCGCAACTGAACATTAGTCAGGTGACAGCACTCGGCCTATATTTTCTCTGTAGCAGTTTAAAAGATATTTTTGTTAGTTTGAAGAGTAATGTGCACGTGAATTTATGTCTGTGTTGGCCCTGAGCTTACTTCGGCATAACAAACACTTGAAGAATCTTTTGCTAGTAGTATATTTGTAGGAACTTTAAAAAACTGAACTAAAATAATTCACCTAAAATAAAATATTAAGTATCTAATCATTTTTAATAACGTGACAGTGCAGGACAAACCTTAGAAAATTGTATAATTGTCATTTCGTTTAAATACTTATTTGTTACCAATTAGAAAAATCTATGTTGTCGGCAATCTACGTAATTTAATTTACGTATGTATTTACTCTATAGAATACCAACATACCTAATTATTCTAAAGAATGCCTAAAATGTTCAGAAAAATTATAAAATAAATATTTCTTAAATTATTTTACAATCTCGACATAGAATAATGATAATAAACGACCATTAAAATATTTACCCATACTTTGTCTATAAATGGGCTCTGTATTGTATGTAAGTAGACAAAGCGACATAAAGGTGTTCTAAAAATGGGCGTTTTTCCATTAGACGGCATTTTTCATACATTTTTGCTTCCCCGGCACCGGCACAGGGCGCGCCGTCGTCGCCGTGGCCGTCGCCGTTGACGTGCCGACTAATGGAAAAACGCCCACTGACTGAGTTATATGGGTTGCCGGTGACATAATTATTATATTGCGCTTATTATTCCTTTGATGTGCCATAATAATTATTAAATGACTATAATTATATTATACTATAAGACATATTATTATTTATGATGGAATTGACTCACGGGTAAAAGTATAGGTACCATAATTATTGATGCTACCAGCATAACTATCATTAATTGTGGAAAATAATATCGGATAGTTGGCCGTGTGAAGCTGGGACGGGTCGCAAATTATTAATTAATTCTTGGGAGCATTAAAACTAAGTATATGGGACTTCCCTCGGGGGACTATTTCAACTTTCCACCCTTTCCACCGTTTCTATATGAGGAATAATTAAAAGTGTACAAGGCTCCTCGTATAACTTTTTTTTTGTATCCTATGCTGTTTATGAAAACTAGTATCTAAGTATACGTAAACCTATATCACTATGAGGTACTGTCTTGTTAAGAGCGCGGAGCGGCCACATACATCAGTTTTCCTGATCAGGAATCCTATCCGTTTTTCGAAATCTGTAGGTACGGGAAGTTATCGGATGTGAACAACACATACAAAACATACACACATTTGTATGAAATCCACTGCGTTCGGATGGAAAACGGATCAGGATTCCTAATCAGGAAAACTGCAGATGTATGTGGCCGCGATCTGTTTTATTCAATAGTTTTCAACAAAAACCTGATAAACCAGTGTAATTCTTGTAGCTGTCGGTATGTCTGGGAGCGTGATAGTCTGTGTGTGTCGAAGTCTGTACCAATCTAGGTTGTCAGTGTGGCATTCAACATCAGAGAATTTTGTGCAGAAGACCTTATGTCTGTGGTAACACTCCAGCATAATTCCTCTTTGGCCTTTCCAATCAGTGTCCATGCTACAAATGCTATGCTAGTTCAAAGCCAAGGCAACAGATGTGGTGTGTATTAAATAGCTCAATTAGTTTTGTTCGCCACACGGTCAAATTAAATTGATTCAGACTACTTAAGTTAAATTAATTAGTTGACAATTTAAAAAATAACAAACAATACTAAAAGCCTGTCAGCAAAAGTACATAGATTAATGTTCCTTCGAGCTTTTCGAACGAAACCGTACCTAAGATAACTTATGTAATTAACTACTATAATTTGTTAAGAATTAGATATTTTGTTAGTGTAATTTAAAATGTCGATTAACAATTACTAATAAAAGATATAAGGTGCTAACCACTTTCATTATTTATTTAATGCCCATACACCGTTTTTGATTGCCTAATGGTGCGCAAAGCTGTGTGCAAAAAGCACAGATATCTTAAAGAAGGAGATATGGCGTGGAGTTTAAAATGTATAGAAAACCAGTGAAGCCGCAACAGCCCCACCATAACGATAATATTGCATATGTAGTTCTATCAAAACAATACTACGAACAAGTGCACACACGTGCCATCGATAACTCAATCATTTAAATATAAACCTTATTCTTAAAACCACAGCGTACTCTTTTTCCGTGTAACTTACTCACACTAACAATTATCATTGTGTGTTGTCGCGACACGCGGGGGGCGGTACTACTCCCGCTCAAATACAACGGACGCACCACGCGACATTACGGCTTGATGAGGTATCGTTATGTCAGCTTTACATTGCTGGTCCAGTCACTCAGTGATAATGTGAGATCGTTGTAAAAGAGCAATGTATTTAATGAAAAACAATACAGTCGGAGTAATAAAGGAAACAAAAATAAAGTAGTCCAAGTCAATTGCTGGCCAAAACGCTCAGGACCAGGTTTCAACGACACGCCCCCTTACCACTTCTCCTGTTTTTAATATTTCTGTGGCCAAAAGCCAATGCGTAAAATAGGTGCCTTTTTTTTGAAGCGGCCATCTTTCTATTGTGGACAAAACGATGCAGAATAATGTTCAGAGGCCTTACCACGAACGGGAATCAGTTTAGGTTATGGGAAAGAAATGGCGCTTGACAACATGTATAACTCTGTCTCTATCCCACAGCTTAAACTGTTGCGGGCTCATACCATAAACTCGGTCCGAGCTGCGATAAATGACCATAAAGTCAAAATAATAATATTATTGTAAATAAATAAAGAATAAAAGAATTTAGCAGTTGAACTAAGTTTTATCGATCTAAATTATTATTGACAAATCATACTTAATCCCAACTTCAAAGCTACACCCTCCTGAGAAGATACCGTCCTCCCTCCGCCCAAGACGCAGTGATAGACGCCCACGGCGACGGATGTCGCGGGACGATCTCCGGCCACCGTAGGCGCGGGCATGCGGGCGGCGAGTAAAGGGCAACTCGCTGCCCGACCATGGACCATGCCCGGGTCGACGGCGCGTTGTGTCCCACGCGCGCCTCAAGGAGCGTCAGCATAGTGACGGGTCCCCCCCTATAGAGGGCCACAGTCCTGCCGGGGTTGCGGGACATACGTATACTGCGACTCCGGCACACAAAGGGCTACCGAAGGACACCGTGGATTTTAGTCAGTACAAGTCTGACAGTGGGGGTTGGAGGACTCATTTGATGATTTTACCACGCAGAAAAAAAAAAAAATTACACCCTCCTTTTGAGTCCAATAAGTACGCTACGCTGTCATTTTTTTTTTTGCTGTCCTTGATTTTTGATCAGAAAATATAAACCTAGCTAAATGATGATGATGATGACCGAGCTAAAATGAAAAACTACCTTTTAGCATAAAGTTACGATGTATTACGGATAGAAACTACTTACCTACTGTCTCTCTACTTCTACTACCTATACAGAATTAGAGATATTGTCCCTCACGGAATATTCCCGATCTGGGTTTTCAGTAAATACAACATTATTTTAAGGGTAAGCGAAACCTGAATATAGTTTGTTCAAAATCAATAACTGATTCGATTCCTGTAATTTTTACACCATGTTATATTATTACCAGTTAATTACAATACAATCACCGTACGGTTAGGTACCTTATTCGTTTATTCGTCTCTTATAAAGCCAACAAAAAACGATGCCTCAGACGACCTTGAGATGGTAACTGTGAAAAGAAAGTAATACTATACCCATACGTGCCCATACTCACTTCCTCAATCCAGCAAAGTATCTTCCTCCTGGGTGTGAAATGCAGTGGCCAATCTGGAAATCTCTCAAAAGATTGTGAGCTCAGATTCCCGGCTGTAAAAATAATCTGGTCATAGGTACCTACCTACTACTAGACACCCACCCCAAATATAATGCCAGTGCAGTGTGGTGAACCTTTGCAGGATAAGTCCCACCTCTTTTCCTGGCCAACCAAACGACAGAGCTGTGAAAGTGGCTACAAATTCATCATATTTGAGTCCATCGGTAGGTAATGAAGATTTTTTTTTTTTCCGAAGTCGCCATCAGATTTGAACTGTTTACGCCGAGGTTATATTGCTGTCGTTCACAAACCAAATATAGTTACAGGCACAATAGTGGAAGCCTCGCGTTCACATAGTATGAGCATAATGCAGATCTACATCATTATGAAGAGTGAAGTCAAAAAAATACATAGTTACATCGACCATTCTCAGTGGTCATCTAAGTTCGATGCCGTACACAGGAAAGTCTACCACGCCAACTGTTCCGAAAAATGCAAAAATGTCTGTCTTGTCTTAGCTAGCCAGCTAGTTTAACTATAGGACCTAAAGATATCAAGCATGCGGGCAGCGAGTAAAGGGCAACTCGCTGCCGACCATGGACTATGCACGGGTCGACGGCGCGCGCCTCAAGGAGTGTCAGCATCATGACGGGGCCCCCTCTAGAGGGCCAAAGCCTGCCGGAGTTGCGGGACTTAATGGGCTATTGAAGGACACCGTGGATTTTAGTCAGTACAAGTCTGACAGTCCCTCCCGCCCTGCCCTGGGTGGGACGAATCATTTGATGATGTTACCACGCTAAAAAAAAAAACACGGCTACGCATCGAGCTATACAAGTCTCGCTTTGTCGTTCTTTCCGTACATTTTACGGTAAGTTTATTTAAGTAAAGCACTTTATAAGATAACACCTCGTTTTTTTGTTATAAATCATTAGAATGAGACCTCCCGCCCTGAGTGGAACAGAAGGAACTGAGGTCTCGTAGGTACTGACTCAAATCCACGATAAGTGTTTCAGTTCAGGTTCGGTTCTCGCACGGATAAAATATTTTTATGATGTACAATTTGGTACTTATTACTTCCGGGTTTGGGTATTTGTGTAGGTATGTGTTATATGTTTAAAACTCATCCACGAAACTGGAGAGATTCCTAGTATATTATATCAACAATTATTGCCGCTCTGCTAATCAACCATTCTATGTTTGAGAGCTTCAACTTAAGTACACACCGACTGACAGACAGGTCAGGACAGGCCAGGACACTTGGGACCCAGAGAGGTCAGATCACAAGATGCTAATCTGCATCCTAGAGCATGTATTGTAACACCAACACTCGTAATTTTAATGTATTTGCACCAACAAGACGTTATACATCGACAACCGCGTTATGGATTGAATGAGAGAAGAATATATGGAACAAAAGAAAACAACAAAAAGTTAAGACAAAAATACGTGACTACACTCACACCTCCTATAATCATGAAAAATGAATCAAATTCCTTTGTTACGTGATAGCTTTTTAGAGCCACCCAACGCGCCCATCGTCGTCAGTAAACAACGTTGTTGAGCGCTAACGTGCGAGTTAATGTTTCAGAAATACTGCGATTTTTATATAGGAATGCAATGGATTTCCATGATAACATGACAATATAATCTCGAAATATTTACTGTTTGAGACCGGTTAATAAGTATTTAATTTTGCTGCTTCTTAAAGAGAAGTTTAGATGACATTTCTACTTAGGGGGATTCCTACGTAGTAGACCCTAAAATTCAAATTTTCAAATGTCAAAGTTGGCAAAAAATCCGAAATGTAATTACCGTACCTACAAAGCTACCGTACTTATTTTGACCACATCATTGTAAGAGCGAGTGGAGCGATTGTTTTGATCATTCTGTTAGTAAAATTATAAGGACTTTTTATTGTGTTATTAAAGTTACAACATGTCACTGTCCTCCATCAGCTCTCACATAGAAAAGTTGCATATAAGTTAGATTTCGGAAATTTTAACAAGATGCAGCTTTTCTATGTGAGAGCTGGTGGAGCGAATGTTTTGATATTTTTTATATTTAAATTATGTTTGTTATTACCGCAAATCATCATCATCATCATATCAGCCGTAAGACGTCCACTGCTGAACATAGGCCTCCCCTTTGGACTTCCAGTAGGACCGGTTGTAAGCGGCCTGCAACCAGCGTGATCCTGTGGCCTTCATAAGATCGTCTGCCTACCTAGTGGGTGGACGTCCTACGCTGCGCTTGCCGGTGCGTGGTCTCCATTCGAGAACCTTACGGCCCCATCGGCCATCAGTTCTGCGAGCTATATGGCCTGCCCACTGCCATTTCAACTTGCTAATTCGTTGGGCTATGTCGGTTACTTTGGTTCGTCTACGAAGCTCCTCATTTTTGAGTCGATCGCGCAGAGAGACTCCGAGCATAGCCCTCTCCATAGCTCGTTCATTTCCTCGCCGCAATTCATATTTTGATAAAGTTACAACATGTCACTGGCCTGCAAAATTTGAATTTCGCGGGCTGGTTGGAGCATTCTCCATAAGGTGACTGCGTCAATGTAGCCCGCGAAATTCAAATTTTCTTACGTTTTCGAGATTTTAACATGATGCACCTTTTCTATGTGAGAACTGATGGAGCGAATTATTTGATAATTTTTTATTACGCACCCTCACGCACACTTTCACACTGACACACACATAATTAAAGGTACTAACATCATAAAAATTATAATGGTTATTACCGCAATTCACATTTTGATAAAGTTACAAAATGTCACTGGCCTGCAAACTGCAAAAAACGAAAGAAAATTATAGAGCATTCACCTTAAAAAATCAATACCTACTTATTTATTGCCAAGGTTATTTTTTCCTAATAAAAAAAGCTCGGTGGTCACCTGTAGTCATAGACTGCTGTAGCCAGGCCTGTCTGTAGCCTCTAGCCCACACTCTAGCCTGTGCTGTAGCCTGTAGCCATTCACTAGTCCCCCCCCTATGAACAAGTACTCTATGGTTCCCCCAAAAACCATAGACACCAAAAGAAGCGCCGCTGTCAACTGTCATTATCACGTCAAAATAAAACGACAGGTGAAATCGATCCTAAACAGTTTATTGCCTTTTCACTTCTTCATATAGTAAATGACAAGGATAAATATCTTTCAAACCATAGACCAACCATAGACAAAATTTGTTACCGTGCCGTGGAGGAAAAAAAAAGCGGTTTTTCAGTGATTCTATTGAGGATGTTACTAATAAAATTACCTGGTATGTTATTTTCATCAGTTTCTGTTTTAGATTTATTGCTTATTTAATACCTATTTTGTTTATTGCATAGAAATGCTTATCGTTTCAAATTATAAGATAATATTCTGGGCTTTCTGTACTTGTCTATGTTATCAGAACGCTGACATAATCTGTAACGAAAAAAAAACTACAAATTGACTTTCATTCATGTTGCGTTGTGCGAAAACTGCGAAATACTGCCAGCCCGTTGCCCAGTACGCAAGTGTATCGGTCTCGTTCTGTCTTGGTCCGTTGGAAGCCCTAATAGCAAACTGATAGTAATCATCACAATGGACTCGGAGGTAATTTTCATCAGCTAGAATCAGTGTGGATTTCGTTTGCGACATGGTGTCGTCGCGGGCCTGCCTATAGTACCCAATACAGTAAACGAGACCAGCAGAATGTCGGACGAACCAAAATTGTGTTTGTACGATCCTTCGTACGACTGCTACCCTGACAGCCTGTTTGATCTATGCATGGACTATATAGTGGTGAATCTTAATACTATTACCAACTTCGACCCTGATACCCGATGGCGTCGTCTAAAAGACGATGTGATACTGCCAGCTGAGATATGCGAGAAATTCATCCGCGCATATCAGAAGAAATACCGCATAAATGATAATATTGCCAATATGTTTCGCGACAAACTTCGCACTCGGCTGAATACTGTGAAATTACGAAACTCCCGCATCACAGACGAAGGATTGCGTTGCTTGATGGAACATAAACCTTTTGAAGTGGAATTGAACCAATGCGAGTATCTTTCCCATTCATCTTTGGAAATCATCAGCTCAAACAGCCAAAACCTGCTTTCTTTAAAATTTGGCCCATTGACATACGTATTTCCCCAAGATGAGGGTCTCTACAGACAGCGGGGTTACATCATCTATGCCCCTAATTTAAAAAGACTCACAATACAACGTAGAGGCCTAGCAATATTCCCATTGCTCTTATTGAAGCCACTGCAACACTTGACACATCTGGACCTCTCTGAGTGTACATCGGCTGGTTCCATCTGGGCACTGAATGAGATGAACAATCTGCGATTCCTTGTGTTACATGCCGTGCCTTGGACAAAAGATCTAATTGATTGGATATCAGGAATGCGACACTTGAGGCACTTGGATATATCACAATCAAATGAAAGACATGGAAAATATTTCACCCCTAATGAAGTTTTAAAACAGCTAGTTGAGAGTCTACAACAATTGGAGTCATTGGATATATCTGGTACTAACCTGGCCGGAACTGGGGCTGCAGCGGTTGCTGTGAACCAAGGATCCTCTTCAGACAGTATGGAGTGTGAAGTACGCTGTGATATACCTGGACTGGTGAGCCGTGTGAACCACCCTCTGGAGTTCCTTGGCTTATATGGCACTCATCATGGAGCCTGCAAGCGTCATGACATACCAGCTAAAGTGGTAAGTGTCATGTTTCGGTCATTTTATTTTTCAATTGAGTATTTTGTTACGTTACTAGATGGAAACTGAGCCAGTAACCCAGAGCACAGTTCTTGCACCTGTTTATTAAAATTACTGTTGTTGGAAAAAAGAAGCCGTTGTTTGCTCTTCCTGATACTGTTGCGAGTGTCTAACATTTATTCTAGTAACAACAAGTTAACTGTTGTATGTAGCATTAAGACCTTGACAACCTTGTCAGAACCTTTTTTTGGGTGTGTTCTCTGATTTCCCAAAGATGCCTCAAACAATGAAAATTCTTGTGTTTGAAAGACTGATGATCTAATGATAATCAGATGTAGGTCTTCCTTAATAACAGCGAAACAACCTAGCTTGTTGCTCATGCTTATCTAAGCATTGTTTATGCAATTAAAACTATCACCTCGTACTGACTACAAGGGTATAAGATAAAAAGCTTTATTGAAAAAATTAAACCAACATCTAAAATAAAAAAAAGGTAGTTAATTTTTCTGTTCAAAAATATTTTTGCACTGTAATCAATTCCTATCAACTACATAAAATACAAAGTCAAAGTTTTGACTGAGCATAATATAAAATCACTCTATAATCACATAATAATTCTGTAATCCCTGACTGCAGACATTATCTGCAGGAGGTACAACATTTTCATCAGTTATATTAAAATATCAAGTAATAGAGGCTAGAATTCTATCACTAAACTGTACAGCCTATGACGTGAACCCACATTCAGCAGTAAACACTTGCAACCAGAGGACACGCACACCAAAGAGACAATCTTATGTTTCCCGATATCAGCCATCACACCAATCATTAGATGTAGATACTTGTAGTTACACTATCAAGTGGTACTCATACACTTCAAATCAAAACATTGGTTTCATGCTAAGGAGCTGAAAATATAAATATATTGATAATACTTTTCCAATTTAGCTTGTTTACAAGTTTTGCTTGTTTACTTAGCTTGTCTTCTCCTAAGTATTTGCAATTCTGCTATGTTCATTTTGAAATATTAATTGACATTTAATGTATATACATAATTATATAAAAATCAATGCCAATTTCGTTGTAATTTTATAACTCAAAGAACGGGCTCACCTATCCAAACCAAATGTTATGGTTTTGTTCGGACTATAGTAGATGGTTTATGTGAAGGTTGCACAAAATAGATTGAGTGGTTCTTCATTTATCACATTTTTTGTAACAAATGATGTAGTAGCAGTATTAGTAATCAGTGTAGGGCGTAGTTAACTACTTTTTTGTAATCTGATTACTAACTACGATTACAAGTAGTTAACTACATGTAATCGTAACTACATGTAGTTATGATTACTTTTTCTAAAAGTAGTTATAACTACATGTAGTTACGATTACATGTAGTTACGATTACATGTAGTTACGATTACATGTAGTTACGATTGCATGTAGTTACGATTACATGTAGTTACGATTACATGTAGTTACGATTGCATGTAGTTATGATTACATATAGTTATGATTACATGAAAGTGTAGGAGAAGGAGGTGAAAGAGAAGGCGAAAGAGGGGTAGGAGTAGGAGGGTGGCAATAGCTTTACGTCGGCAGTCCCCGAGTTCCACACGATTTATTTTTCTTTTTTTAGCGAAGTAATATCAAATTAATTCTGCCACTCAGGGCCGGGACGGGAGGGACTGTCAGACATGTACTGGCTAAAATTCACGGTGATCCTTCAATAGCCCTTTACGTTCCAGGGTCACGACGGGTAACTGATGAGACAGTCCCGCGACCCCAGCAGGCTTTGGCCCACTAAGGGGGCCATCAGATTGCTGACAGCTTTTGGAGGCGCGCGTGGAACACGACTCGCCTTCGACCCGGGCTTGGTCCTTGGTCGGACGGCGAGCTACCCATCACTCACCGTCCGCAAGCCCGCTCCGCCGCTGTGCCCTCTGCTGATCAGAGGGACACGCGTTGGAGCATCCACACGACAGGCTATTCGCATACGGGCAAAGAGACCACTTAGGCACGCAGTGCCTAAGGAAGAGTTTTTGACCGCATCCCAGGGTGCACCGGCCCGAAAAACTGGTCTTCCCCCCGGACGTATCCGAGAGGGAACTCCAGTCCACGGGCGCACGTGGAGGTTTCCTGTCATAGCACCCCGATCCAGGCGTCTTAGATAAATCGGAGAAAATATACACTTGCCGATACACGAAACGGACAGAGCGCACCCGCTCACCTCCCGCCCCGCCCCGCCACACCTGAGCGACACATTACAGCACGGTGTGTGTCCAGATTCTTTAACTTTTTATAGATAACATTGAGACGTGATAACTCGATATTTTTGTATTGAGTGATACAAAAAGAAAAATAGTGACGCAGTTACAACCCATCTAGGTGTAAAGTTATTATCTATATATATAAAAGAACAGGGGTTTTTCTTTTGACTCGACTACAGCCGAAACCGCTAAACGCAGAAACTTGAATTTTGGACAGCATTTGCAGTCTACCATGTAGATTGGCAATAAGACGGGATTTTGCGAAAATCCTCCTCTAAGGGGGTGAAAAGGGGTGAAAACGTTTGTATGAAAAATCTTATTCCTTGGGTTTATAAACTTGAAACTCACCACGAATGAGAACACAAGTAAATAAATAAGATTAGCACCATTATTTTTTTTAAACTACCCTCCATTGGTAATCTAGGGGTTGTTAAAGTTTGTATAGAAAAATCATAACGCGTGAACTGATGAATTTGAAAATCAGTATTTATATACTAGATAAGAAATAATCAAACACGTGTTTTTGGATTTTTCGAAAATCACCCCCAAAGTTGGTGAAAATGGGTATTCAAGTTTTGAGGGGAGGATATTAAACCACTAAACGTAGAAACCTGAATTTTGGATGATAGTTGCAGTTTATAATGTAAGTAAGCATTAAGAAAGGATTTTGCGAAAATCTCCCTCTAAGGGGGTGAAAAGGGGTGAAAACCTTTGTATGTAAAATCTTATTCCTTGGGTTGATAAACTTGAAACTTGGTACGAATGTGAGTTTAGGTAAATAAAAAAGATGGACACTATTCTTTTTTCAAAACTACCCTCCATTTTTGAGTTTTTCGAAAATCACCCCCTAAATTTTGAAAAGGGTTGATTAAGTTTTAAGGGAAGGATTTACTGCTTGCTTCGATAAATTCTAAACTGGGGTGAGCGGGAATTAAATTCACTGAGTTCGAATTTAAAAACACGCGCAGACGAAGTCGCGGGCAAAGTGCTAGTTATCTATACAAATTAATCAAGCTCAAACATAAGAAAGCTGCTGTGAATCGTTGAGGTTCCATCGACTATCTGAAGAGAACTGATCATGGAGCCGAGATCCATGATCAGATCTCTTCAGACCTTTATCAAATAGTAGTGCTTTGATAAAAAAAATCGTTTGTGAAATATTAAGCTTTAAAGTGCTAAATTTTGCTCGATTCGAGTGTCCCCCCCCCTCTACCAGCTAAACGGTTATGTTTGGGGGTGTGAAAAAATTCACAATAGTAGTACATATAACGAAGTTTAAAAGAAAATTATCATGACTAAGTAGGCTTTACAACTTTACGAGTAGTAGTCGACCAACTTATAAAATGTACTTGATATCATATTTTCTTAAACAAAATGTATCGGAGACAACTGCAAATGTAAGTTTGTCAACTTTATTTTTACAGCTTTTATAGGTATGTTTTTTGGGGATAGGTAGGTTTTTATCGTCAACTATTTTTAACTAAATTCAAAAAAAGGAGGAGGTTCTAAATTCGTTGTAATTTTTTTTTCTTATGTATTTTCCCCGATTTCTCAAAGACTCCTGGACCGATTTTGAAAATTCTTCTTTTTAAAATTAAATTCAGCGAATCAGTTTAGTTAGTTCGCATACGTATTTTGATGGGCAACTACGGAACCCTACACTGTGCGTGGCCCGACACGCACTTGGCCGGTTTTTTATTAATTTCATTGTCTCATTTGCCACCGACTTCCGAAAGAAAAGTTTTTTAGGTTATTTTACACTTTTTTGTGGTTGTTTTTGAAGGCGGTCACATTTTTTGGAAAAAGTTTTTATTTTACTCTTTTTAGTTTAAATATTCAACCAAAATACTTGTCAAATACATCATTTTCTTACATGCGCACTAGAATTTTGTAATCCGTAGCACCGGTAATAACATCGTTAACGTCTCTTTCATTCCCTATCTCAAAAACTACTGAACCGAATTTGATGAAACTTGCAGTATTCCCTAAGTTGAACGCTACCCAGTACAACAAAAAAAGAATTACTTAAATCGGACTTGTAGTTCCGGAGATATGCGAGGAAAAACAAAATTTTCTTACTTGAGGAGTTGTACCTTCCATCATCAGCTCAGCTACATTAGATGATGATTTCCATACGCAAGTACTTGAATTACTTCATAAGATTTGCGAAAAACTATGTGTCAGTTAATAAAATTTGAGGGTTGCCCTCGATTTCTCCAAGATCCAATCATCAGATCTTGAAATGGTGACAATGGGACCACACGGGAAGCACCAGCTTTCGAATAAAAAAAGAACCATGAAAATCGGTTCACCCAGTCGCAAGTTATGAGGTAACAAACATAAAAAAAAATTGATAACCTCCTCCTTTTTTTGAAGTCGGTTAAAAAACATACAAATGCACTGTAGCCTTCGATTTTTGAAAGTTCCTCATGATTTCTCTGGTCTTCCATCATCAAATCTTATTTTTATATCATAGGACCGCCGTTAAAATATCTTCTTTCCAACAAAAAAAGAATCATGGAAATCGGTTCATAAACGACGCGTAACGTGAAAAAACAAAAAAAAGCCTAATACGGTCAAATTGAGTAACCTCCTTTTATAAAAGTCGGTTAAAAATATCTGTGGAGTTGTGTTCTATTAAAAATAGAAAGAGGAACGACAGACATAAAATCCGCACAACACCACTATCTACACACTAAAAAAATACTCTGTATGAAAATGTAGTTAAAAAAAGTAATCACGTAATCGTGATTGCAACTACAATTTGTAGTTAGTAATCACGATTCCTAACTACATTAAGTAATCGAGAAATGTAGTTACGATTACTAACTACAAAATGTAGTTAGGAATCGTGATTACATTTCTCGATTACTTAATGTAGTTAGGAATCGTGATTACTAACTACAAAATGTAATCGTAGTTAGTAATCAGTAGTTTGATTACAAAATGCCCAACTCTGTTAGTAATGTAGTAGTATTGATTCTGTGGCTCTACGAAGTTCGCAGGGTCAGCTAGTTAAGGATATAAAATTGTAACAGTAATGTTGGTTTAACAAGCCAACCATCAGCTGTTCAAACTACATGACCTAGCCACGACTAAATAATTGCACTGTTAATGACTTACTAAAACTGTAACAGATGTGTGGTTTCTCATGGATCAATAATAATTGATTGAGGTTTATCTATCTATCTATATAAAAGAACAGGGGTTTTTCTTTTGACACGACTACAGCCGAAACCGCTTAACGCAGAAACTTGAATTTTGGACAGCATTTGCAGTCTACCATGTAGATTGGCAATAAGACGGGATTTTGCGAAAATCCTCCTCTAAGGGGGTGAAAAGGGGTGAAAACTTTTGTATGAAAAATCTTATTCCTTGGGTTTATAAACTTGAAACTTACCACGAATAAGAACATTAGTAGATAAATAAGATTAGCAACACTATTTTTTTAAAACTACCCTCCATTGGTATTCTAGGGGTTGTTAAAGTTTGTATGGGAAAATCATAACGCGTGAGCTGATGAATTTGAAAATCAGTATTTATATACTACATAAGAATTAATCAAACACGTGTTTTTGGATTTTTCGAAAATCACCCCCCAAGTTGGTGAAAAGGGGTTTTCAAGTTTTAAGGGGGGAATATTAAACCACTAAACGTAGAAACCTGAATTTTGGATGGTAGTTGCAATTTATTATGTAGGTGAGCATTAAGAAAGGATTTTGCGAAAATCTACCTCTAAGGGGGTGAAAAGGGGTGAAAGGGATGTAAAATCTTATTCCTTGGGTTAATAAATAAGAATATAAGTAAATAAAAAAGTTTGGCATTATTAGTTTTTTATAACTACCTACCCTCCATTTTAGAGTTTTTCGAAAATCACCCCCTATAGTGGTGAAAAGGGAAAAGTAAAAGTTAAGTTTTAAGGGAAGCATAAGGAGGGTGAGCGAGAATTTAATTCACTGAGTTCAAAGTTAGAAACACGCGCAGACGAAGTCGCGGGCAAAGTGCTAGTTAATAATACAAAGCAATGATACTTGAGAACACATAAGTATTCTTAAGTTTCTTTCTTTTACGAAAAAACTTTGCCCCGCGCTAGAAATTGCAATAGTGTTTACAAACATTGCAACTTACATACACAAACACCCAGACTCACAACAACTAACTGTAGGAATACAAATATTTGTTCGGAAATCGAACCCGTGACGCTGCGTGCCTAGCATGCGATCGCTCATCCACTCAGCCAAAGTAACACAAATACAAATATTTTTAGCCTTTTTTACAAACCAAAAATTACACAAATTGTAAGTAATTTGGTTTAAAAAAATGTGTTTGACTTGGACAGTTGCTCAATAGTTAAAATGTATTGAAAAGATGTTTTGACCAGAGTTTGACCATCATAAAAGTTGTTCTTTATAATGGGTACAATGACCCCTTGAAAGGTTGCTGATAAAGATTTGAAAGGACGAGACTTAAGAAGTAAAGGTTTAGAAAATAACCACTGCAATATAAAGGCGTTCTTAGACCGCCGCGCTGAACGACAACTTGCATTCCGCAACTCTCACGATGTCGTAGATTCACCTAGTGGGACGCCCGCCTACGCTGCGTCTTATGGTCCGTGGTCTGGTGGCGACCCGAGAACTTTTCTTCCCTCTCAGTTATCAGTTTTACGAACGATGTGGCTGGCCCATTGCCACATGCACTTGCAAATTTTACGAGCTCTGTCGGTGAATGGTGCTTCGGCGAATAGTAACAGACAACAGTACCTACTCACATAAAACCTATATAATTTTCGATTATTGCCTCGTTTTTCTAGTGGTCTCAGGAGTGACTGCTGAACAAGAGCCTTCGATTCCCAGGTTCGGTGCCAGTGTTATTGGGTTTTCCATTAGGAATTTCGCGGTAACAGCTACGGAGATAGAAACTGTGCCTCTTGGTTAATGGCAACAGGTTCGCCCCCCTGTTATATGGCATTTAAAAACATAACTGGCAAAATGTGGATATACTATTAGATTCGTTCATCCATGTTTAATCATTTGGGGATCACAGGCGCAAGGCATTCGAATTGCTTAGCTTGTACAGGCTTTGTTCACACAAAAGAGTCGTGCACAATATTTTACTATAGAAGGTTGAAATCACACATCATCTACTGATTCTTGATTTAGAAGTTATACATCAAACAAAGAAGTTGAATCATGCTGTCAACTCATGACGTTCCTTTAACCAACATTAAGTTTTTTTTTTTTATATTATTAATTTTGCAAATTATTTTTTGTTTTAAATATGGAGTAGGTACTTAATCTGGAGCAAAATATAATCCATCTTAACACTTTCACTGTCCACGCAGCAGATTCAATACCTAAAAAATAGTCCTGGATCACACATGGTTCATCGGAACAGGGAATGGGTTAATTTCTTACATAAACATACTCGTGTATATTTTTTTATATTTTAATTGTTCATGCTTACTTGCTTGGTTTCATACGTAGAAGTAAGTACTTGACAAGTTAGGTATTGAATTAAATTCTTATCATACTCTTAAAGAAGTGTATAGACGTAACACCACTTCCATATAATATGTTTATATATTGTTACACGCAATATTATTTTTGTTTTTTATTATAAATATCGTGGAATGTAACAAGTATGTGTGTTAAGTACCTAGTATGCTGTTGTTTGTAATGTTTGTAAACGAAGTCTATGACCTAAAATAAACACAGTGATGTTTGTTCTTTGATGAAATATATTATTTATAATCTAAACATGGTTTAAAATTTAAAAATCTTTGTAGGCTATAGTTGAACCTATAATTTGAAATGAATTTTAGTTTGACAATATTCAAATGAAAACAAAATAATTTATGAATCTAATAACACATTATCCTTTTGATTTGGATATTGAAAGATTATCATTATGATACATGCAAACCTTATCCACTCACACGTCCAGCTCCCGCGACCACATTGGCTCGTTACGTCCGAGCGCGCGCGGCCTCGATACGAGCGCTACCGCGCTCGCCTGTTGTGTAAACAAACGCTTATAACTACTTATCTACAACAGCTAGAGTAAAGAGAAAAACTACGAAAAAATGACAGAAAAATGCAGATTAAACCTATGAAAATTTTAAGATCTAAAACTCTAATTTAAGATATTAAAAACAGGTATGAAAATTCAATTTGGAGTAAAATAAACATATAAATTTTATTTATTCACACCACAAAGAAAGAATGTTGTTTATTTTGCAATTACAAAAATGCCACAACAAACTAGACTTTTATTCCTTTAATATGATGTATAAATGTTTATGTTTCTTCATCGCTATGTAGTGAAATAAATCAAAACAAAACACCTAGTTCTCATAATTTTATCACGATGGCGCGAGCGCTGTCGAAGTGCACTCAAGGACAAAATACAACCAAGATGGCCGCCTACCTAAGGTCTCATTCATACTTTTTTTAATTTACGCAAATTATAAAGAAAACAGTTTTTATTAATGTTTTTTTTATGAATAACAAATTATAATCTCGATGTTATAATGCATTGCATACAGGTATACTAAGGTTTTTTTTTTATTTTTGTATGACAATCTTCCCAATGCCCGCTCTATAGTTTCTTTTAAATCTCTTTGGTCAAACATAACATTATTATACCAAACTAGCACTCCGTCCACGACTTCGTCTGCGTGAGTTTCGAACTTTTCCTAACTATCAAAACCAAAAACATAACCCTCCTGGCGCAGTCGGGTAAAAACAACCCTTTTGTGGTCGACTTTCGCGAGATGCCGTCTTATTGAGCATTCACGCCTTGAAATGAAACCCCATGAATTTAAGACTCCCAGCACTTGCAGTAACATCAACACAAAATTTCATATAAACTATTTGAGTTCTCAGGATCCTATCAACAACTCCCTTGGTGACTATAGGATCACTTCAAAAGTATCTCCTTTCGAACAAAAAAGAATTTTAAAAATCGGTTCACAATTAGAATAATCGCGTAACAAACACACAAAAAAATAATACCATCGAATTGATAACCTCCTCCTTTTTTGAAAATTTAAAGAGACGGTTAAAAATTTTGAGATAAGATTGCATACTGAAACAACACAAACCGAGCAAAGAAATCAACACCAAAACCCAAAAAACATAAAAAATGCAAAGCTATATTTTGCCGTTTGTACCGACCCTTATTTCAAACCAATGTAGGTATGCGCGTGGATACCACGCTATCCGCAACAAAAAACCTGAGGTACACAATAACATTTTCAAGAAATCTTCTGTGAATACATTAAATTTCTGTTTTTAAAGTGCATAATTATGTTTATTACGAATTATTATTTGTTGTTTAAATAATATTTTACGGAAAAACAACGTAAACATAACTAAAATTAGGCAGAAAACTTTAGAGCCGCCATTTGTTCCGAACAGCTATACTTTGAATGCAAAATACGAGTTGATTTTAAACTTAAAGGTTTGTTATGTGTACGTAGTTATAAAGCATTAATCGTCTAGTTTATTTTGACATATAATAATCTAAGAAACATTCAATAAAACTTAAGTACTTACGACATATCCACAAGCACATTAAAAACACTCGTTCACCAAACGCACACGCGAGTACACTGAAGTTTGACATTTTTTTATTTATTCGTCTGGGCTTGTAACAGCGCCATCTCGTCTTAGTTGTATAAACTTGTTCATCAGCTACTGATTTAACGAACAATAGTTCCAAATAGTATCGTACATTTTAGATAGATGTCGATTTTACAAAATGTGACACCTTGGATAGTATACTATCCGGGACGTAACGAGCAACTTTTTTTTTAGATACTATGCTATCCATGGACGTGTGAGTGGTTAAGATTAAAAATGAACACAAAAGGTATTTCGAATTGATTGATCTCGTTTCAAATTGATAGTATTTACATTTTCTGTAATACATTAAATATAAATACTCACTCAATAAAACGGCATTTGACTTTGATAAAGGGTCATTTGCAGTTACACATTTTTAAGAACAGTTTTCAACCGAGTTTAACTTTTGTTGTATAAGATTTTTATATGTAACACTGAGCAATTTGTTCTTTACAATTTGAAGGATAAGCGAAGTTAATTACACGTTTTTGAGAAATCAACGTTTTCTCTGAAATTAAGACTGGTAGATGTTCATTCGAGGATGGTGACCTCTTATCTGAATGTGGGTTGAGGGTTTCATTTTTAGTCAATGACATTTATAAATTACTAGCTAATCTGATAATACTCTAAAAATTAATTTCTATACTGTGCTCTGCGACGATCTCGATGTCGAGACAGAGCGTTGAGACAAACGCAACACCCACAGTCGCTTCCGTTAGAGAATACCAAAAAACTGTAGCTTCGATTCGACACTCTGCTGCAGCGCTGCACACAATCCTTAGACAATAGCACAGTTCATCAAAGATGTTTCTTTATAATATTTTATTGTTTGATTTTTCCCCTATAGATTACCGGCGATGCCAATGAAGAACAGATCCTTACTGCAGCTCGCGCCTACATGGAAAGGCCGGCCATGTTGACTCGGGTCCTCAATGATCTATATTATCTGTTCCGCTATGAAAACAATGCTTATGTGGGACGCGCCCTGTGCGTCGTCCTTGATGCTATGGACCAGCACGTCATGGAGAAACATATTCAGATTTCAGGAAGGTATGTGATTAAAATAAATAAAATATACACTAATGGTAAATGTGACACTAGACTAAAGGGAGGAAGGCTAGAAACAACTGGGTGGATGGAGCAAGGCAACATTGATGGTGATGAAGCTGACGTCATTCACATTTTGGTACTTTTTTTTTTTAGCGTGGTAAAATCATCAAATGAGTCCTCCAACCCCGGGCAGGGCGGGAGGGACTGTCAGACTTCTACTGACTAAAATCCACGGTGTCCTTCATAGCCTGTTATGTTCCGGGGTTACGGTAAGGGAATAATCCCGCGACCCCGGCAGGCTTTGGCCCTCTGAGAGGGGGGCTCCGTCATTATGCTGACGCTCTTTGAGGCGCGCGTGGGACACAACGCGCCGTCGACCCGGGCATGGTCCTTGGTCGGGCAGCGAGTTGCCCTTTACTCGCTGCCCGCATGCCCGCGCCTACGGTGGCCGGAGATCATCAAGCGACGTCCGTCGCCGTGGGCGCCTACCACTGCGGCTGACATTTTGGTACTTAGATATTTTTAACCGGTTGAACATTATATAGGGTGACTGGTAATTAGTGTACCTACGATACATAGACACGTGATTGTGTCAACAACTTTTACTATGGGAACAAATCTGAAAACTCGAAAAAAAATCAGCTATTTAGTACATTTATGTTTGCTTCATGTACTGAAGAGCTGATATTTTTTTCACGATTTCGGCGCTGCTCTCATACTAAAAAATGTTTGTTATCATGAGCACAATCACGTGTTTAAGTATCGTACACTAATTCATCCTGTCACCTCATATTTCACAGAAAAAACACAGGTACTGACAGTAAGATTCCTGAAAACAGAATTTTCGTTTGAAAAGAAACACACTCATTTCTTTTATCTTAATTTATTCTCGTACTAATGAAAGCTTTATCGCATAAAAGGCTATGTCAAAATATAGGCTATGATTGCACATTATTTTGAACTCATACAACATTCACAACAAATAGTGGATAAAAATGGGTAGACGACGTTTCAGCTAATTGACGATCGTCGTCGTCGACTCGATCAATATTGGACCCTGGAAGCTGGGTCACCGAAGGACAGGAAATAAACTGTTTTCCAATAAGACCTAGATTATTTCGTCGCAACCGTTAGCTTAGGTTTTATCTTAGTATTCGTATTAACCCTTTTTGTTTTGTCTCCTCTTAGAGTGTAATTTATCCTTAGTACACGTTGTACACGGCGCATGTAACTCGCGCAAGTAAAGGTGCGTGTTTGCGGTTTACCCGCGCGAGTAATATGTGCAAGCTACTTGATTAAGCTACCCGCGGGGTGCGTGTACACGGTGCATGTAGCTTGAGCATGTTGAGGCACTTGCGCGGGTTATATGCGCCGTGTACAAGCACCCTTAAACAATTATGTAAATAGTAGATATTTTACAGCCGTAACAAAAAACTAATCTTTCATAGATTTATTGTAATTTACCGTACCCTCTGTATAAATTAGTAACGCGCAGGCTCCACGTTAATACGAATGGCCTATGTTTCAGGCTATCAGGCTATCCAGATTTTTAATTGAATTTCAACCTCGATTTTTATATAAAAACCAATTTCTGTTTCGTAAAGCAAGTCTAAATAGGCTCAAGGCTCAAATTAAAAACTTGGACGCTCTAACGCGTGTCCCTCTGATCAGCAGAGGGCACAGCGGCGGGGCGAGCTTGCGGACGGTGAGTAATGGGTAGCTCGCCGTCCGACCAAGGACCAAGCCCGTCGGTGGCACGTCGTGTTTCGCGCCAAAAGCCTGCTGGGGTCGCGGGTTTTTTCTTAACCCAGGATACCGTGGCCCCGGAACGGAAAAGGCATAGTCAGGAACACGGGTGGATTTTAGTCAGTAACAGTCAGAGAGACAGTCCCTTCCGCCCCACCCAGGGCGGGAGGACTCATTTGATGATTTTACCAACTAAAAAAAAAGTATTAGAAATATTATGTTCCTACTAGACATTTTCACTAATCAACCCAACCACATTTATTGTAAATGACTTGAGATTATACACTTTCTAGTGCCACCTTGTTCTACATCGTAAAGGGAAAAGAAAAAGATCGCATCGGCATCAAGTTGAAGAAGCGCATCATCACAGCGCTGCTTGACGGAATGGAGGCTCATCTCGGAGACGACACCATGATGAGGAATGGATGCCTCACTCTGTGCCAGTTCAAAATCCCCTCTGACGTGGTAAGTTATTGTTTGTAATATCTTCATAGATCTATTTTTAGTGAAAGTTCGGCAGGATCGGAAGTCTTCAGAGGCATCCTTTGATTAACTAGATTTTCCCCGTGGTTTCACCCCGCTGCTCGGTTCCTGTTTTATCGTAGCGTGATATTACACAGCCTTCTTCGATAAATAGACTATCCAAGTCAACATATTTTTTCAAATCGTACCAGTAGTTTCTGAGATCAGCGTGTTCAACTAAACGAACAAAGTTTTCCGCCTTGTATAGATATGGGGAGTTGAAATACTAAATCATGAATATAGATGCATATAACTTAGGAGTGTACCTACTTATTAAGGCGCCGCTAGCCGCGAGCTCGAACTCACTGGCAGGCATGGTCAAAAACCATGATATTTCACCGGAAATCGAGCCATATTTATGACTAGAGATCCATGTATTTTATCTATATGAATATAAGTAGTAGTATTAACAAGGGACACCATAGCTGTTTTACATCCGTACATCAACATAGGTCCAGTTGAAAACCAGCGTCGAGCACTTAGTTGCCCGACTTTTTGCTGAACTGGGCCTTTTTGGCGCAGCCGTGAGACACACAAAAGCTACCTATTCTTTTATTATAAGTTTTAGATATAATTATGTTATTTTTTTTTTTCTGCTTTTTATCGTGTAATTTTATTTTAAATGTGTGTGTCATGGTCCTTTTGCGCCAAATAAATGTTTTTTCTTTCTTTCTTTCTCATATTGTTCATGTGTGCGCGAGCGTCATCCCCTCGTGGAGAAAACAGGGGAAAACATTATTCAGTGAGATGCAGGATCATACAGAGAAAAAACGCGCGTAAAAAATTACGAAAAAGCCTTTGGGAGTTGGGGTTTTATGAAAAAACCACTGCACCAATTAATTTCAAATAAAATTGATTAAATTCTCCGATAAATTTCCTGTGTCGGTACGGACTTCGTTTTGGAAATTTGATGCTTCTTTAGCTTCTAATTTATACCTAAAGTTGTGTTATTATTAGCAAAAAAACGAATCTTTAGAAGCTCGTAACTTTTTAATAGCTTCATATTTTACAATTCTGCTTCCGTACAGACAAAATTAATAATGAGACAAAACGATACCATGTTTAATTTTGGATGTACCTTGTCAACTCCTGGAGTAAAACCCCAACGAAGTTTCTATGGAAAAAATGGTGACTTGTTTGACCTTCAAAGATTTTCTTTGGAAAGGAAAAATTCGATCCGCGGGCAGGATTCGAACCCACGACCTTCGGATTCAGTACATCCGACGCTCATTTCCAACCCAATCCTGCCCGCGGATCGAATTTTTCCTTTCCAAAGAAAATCTTTGAAATTCGCTACGCATGCGTTAATGCGTTTAATATAAAAATATTGTTTGACCTTAATAATAGGTACTTAGTCCTTTTTGAGTTCGGCGCCAAAAGTTTTTACTGTGTTGTGTTCCAAAGGTACGCAAAAGTTCCCGTTCCTTCTGAGTGAGCTTCAATAGGTCTCTAATTTTTGCTTTTTGGGTAGTGGCTCAAACCATTTCAAATAAAATAAAAAAGATACGGTCAAATATCTGAAACAAATCAATCACCAAAATATACTTAGTTATGAGAACTAAAAAGTTAGAGTCTTAAGAGTCTACGACAATGTAATAAGCTAGTATTAACGATTGTACTAGCTTCTTGTAGACTTAGGCACCTTCCGCTTCTTACAAGTCTTAGTACTAATAAGCCGAGACTTAACGATTTGCAACAATAATAATACTAGCTGTTGCCAGCGGCTTCACCCGCTACAACTCGAAAACTATCCCACGGGAACATAAAATCGGGATAAAAACTATCCTATGTGTTAATCCAGGTTATAAACTATCTGTGTACCAAATTTTAGCCGAATCGGTTTAGTGGTTTTTGCGTGAAAGAGTAACAAGCATCCATACATCCATACTTACAAACTTTCGCCTTTATAATAGTAGTAAGATAACTATAAGTTTGGTATTCGTAAACAAAAAACACGATGGATGGGTTGAATAAAATATGGCATGAATAGCTTAACAGGGTGACTACTACTGAGATAACATCCCAACTAGCAAAAGATGTCGTAAGAATGCCAGCAGCACGTTTCTCATTCGACTATTGATCGAGAGAAAAAGTCGAGAGATGGATCCGACCACGTTCTCTCGACGCGATTTGGGCGCACTTCTCTCAGCTATTTAGTGCTGTGAACATCGTAAGATTATCTTTGAATCGCCAAATTGTCGAAAGAATATAGAAATAATCGCAACTCGAAAGCTATTTAGAATCATATTAATCGGAAGAAGCGCTTTCATTCGACAAATTTATCGTAAGATAGCAGTGCGGTTGCAATCTCTCGCCTCTATGATCGAGTGAATGCATCCAACTGGCATTCTTACGACATCTTGATCGACTCTCGATCTGCGCATGGGTGTTTGTGAAATGAAAATTAATAGTTTAATGTTTAGTATTAAACTTTTCATTATTATTTGTGCCATACAATTTCAAAGTCATATGACAATTCGTGACCTAAAGTTAATTAATATTAATTTAATAATTTATCCAATTCGCCATTATTAGCAATTCACTTATCATCAAAAAGCATTCACTCGGCTTTTTAGTCGAGAGATGGAAATGCGGATTCAATCTTACGACTTCTAGGACCCCCATTGCAGTTAGATTGGGGTTCCTTTGCGCAAGATGTTAAATCCTTAATGTTAGATCAAAATACTGTCATATTATTATTAATACTCCAGAGGAATTTGAAAGATAATTAAAACATAAACAAAATATTCTATATTTCAATTTTAAATTATAACAAAAAATAAAAAAAAATATTTATGTTTAATTATCTTTCAAATTCATCTTTGTCTAACTTTTTCATTAAGTTAAGTAACTTTTTAATTTTCGAAGGAAGGACTACTAAGTAGTTGGCGGTTGGCAAATATCAAAAATATTTTCTACAGAACCCGCATTTATATTTAATTTTGTTTGCTCATCTTCTCTGGTTGCTGCCAATGCAGATGTCGATTGTTTTAAACTTTTATAAATCATGTTCATTTTTCGTCGGAACCCTCCGCTTCTTTTATTTTTTTTCCACCAATTGTAATCCATTTTTGACGTAACGCAATACGGTACGTACGTACAGATATTATACAAAATGGCGTTCCATATCAGAATTATGTTGTAAGAAGGCTTTCAAATGATGTTTTGAGCAACTTTTGGCGCTGAATTGATAATTTGAAAGCGTTTTCTCAACTTCAAAAATTATGCGGAATGAAAGCCGTGTGAGAAGCTATCTTAAGACATTAAGTGTCGGTATAGTAACTGAGGTGCTATTTAGTCGAATGAACAGCGTTCTCTCGATAAATATGCTGTAAGAAATACATGTCGAAAGATAGCATCATGAAAGCTACTCTTACGACAAATTAGCGATTCAGTTGCTTTCAAAGAGCTTTCATAGGACTTACGGTTGGTTGCTCATAGAGCTAAAAAGCGCTGAAGGCTAAAAAGTCGAGAGAGCTGCTTTTAAATGGCTTTTTGAATTATGGGATCTTTCATAGGGCTGTCTTACGATCTATAGTCGTAAGAGTAATTGCTCATAGGATCTGTTTGCTAGTTGGGATGCCTCAACGACCCGAAATAAATTGGGATAAGAGCAAGATAATGTTAATCTTTATTAACCTTTGTGGCCATATCGTTTCCTCACTATTTTTGATCAATATTATTATGTTCTTTATTCATAATGCTAGGAAATAAAACATGTGCGGATTTTTTCCCCATCACCGTTTATTCGTCGTATCGATCAAAAATGTATGTGAACTATTAATATTTACTTAATGAAAAGTTTGCATAGACAATATGTTGGAACATCTTTGGTATTCCATTGTTTCTCATAAACGTAAACTGTATGAGAACGTGTCACTCATTTCTCTCTAGTTGATTTATCAGATTTGGTTTTGCATTAAGTTTGCAAGGCTTCTGAAATATTTTTTATTGCCAATCAACCAGCAACTTTCCCGGTGTCAAGTTCTTTTTGGTTTTCCAGAAATTTCCTGTTTGTTATAGTCATCTCACATCGTCACATTTTTGTAGAACTCTCAGGCTCCGCTCGAGCTCTCCAAGGCTAACCCCACTGAACTCCTACGCTCCGTCCCCCCTCAACCCTGTTGCACTAGTGGGTGTAACTAACCACCCACTACGTACAACGCCCCACCAGCATTGATTTATACAACAGCGGAAATTCTCATCAAATTTTCTGTTCATGTGGAATGTCAAACGAATTAACTACTGATTCCAACAATATTTTATTACAGACAGAGGCGCTTGGTGATGTCGCGTCATACGCTTTTCATCACTTGACCGACATTGAGCCACAGCCTTTTTTTCTAGTATTTAGTTTCTCAAAAAAGATCTTTGCCATAATCGATCCATTGTTATTATAGACTGGATCTGCACTGTAAATGATTTCGATGATCTGATGATGAAATGAAAATACGAGTTATCACTGCACCGTAAACTACACCACCGGATTGTGGTCACTCATTTAGTTTAATAACTTATGGCTTGAGAATATTTTAAGACAAATGCAATCAATAAGACACTTTATTTTTAGAAAACTAAGTTACAAATTCGTTTTCCGTCTCTTTTGTAGGTTTATAGTCTATAAATATAAGTGTCGTTTGCTTAGCAACATGTTCTCTTCTTGTAGCTGTTCGAGTACGAACGTGTGGTTCGCATTCTTCTGAACGGGGTTGCTGATGTTAATCAAGAAGGTTTCGTGCAGCGTATCGCCATCTATCTTCTGAACTCGCTGGCCTGTCAGGTTGATGGCAAGCAAAAGACTTTCCTCGGAAACCAAGGAGCGATTGGCGTAAGTACCTTTATTTATTTTTGTTTTAAAACTGGTAGGATGCTGAAAAGCAAAAATATTTAGAAAACTTGCCCGTGTGACATTGTGCGAAACTCTCTGTGAGAGAGAGAAATTATTTGCACTAACTTAGTGTCTCACAGTCTAAACTAAGTTCCAAGCATTGCAATATCTCTTATTTGGTTTGAGTCATTACGTTAGACTACATCTTGTATGACCTTTTAATGGCGACTGAAATACTGCTTGCGGTCTCAATAATCATTACCTATTTCTATTGAAGTATGATAGCAAGGATGTGCATAGTGAGTGGTGCATTCTGTACCACAGTTGTTACTCTCAATTGCAGGAAACGACTACTGCCGCTATTATAGACGACCAGTTAACACCGTACTTCTTTATTACTAGACATGTGTGTGTATTGCAGTTTTATTCATATCAGGGATCGTTCATATTGAGATTTATGCCGTCAATGAAATCTTAACAGGTGCTACAAATAATTAATCCGCAATTATTTAAATAGCTCTCAATTTGCATTAACACAACTAACATTAGAGTAGAACTTCGTAAATCGACTTAACGGAACTAACTTCGCTATGCGCAAACTTATTGCGATGCACGCGCTTGCAATCCCTAATATCTTTGTGTGTATTCCAAATGATCATATTTATATCACTACTATTGAAAGCTAAGTTTTCCAAAGTGCATACAAGGCGGAAGCATATATCCGTACACAAAATGGCGTTCAGATATTCATGTGGCACCAGCCTAGCTGTGTAGACTGTCGACCTAGCAGGATACCTAGGGAGTTGCGCCGGTGTTATTGATTTATGCATTTCATAGCCCCGCACCCCTTCTCACCCCGCGCGGAGTGCGAACCCCGTGGAAGCTGACCCGCCCGGCAACATTCAAAATCTCGACATGCATTTTATACACTATTTATGTGTATGCATCCTACCGGACCGTTGTAGCTCGTCCGAGTCTCTATGAATACTTATGATCGAATCGTTTCAGATTTGAATTGGATTAAGATTGATGTTTTGCAGTTTGCTAAAGTAATGGCCTATGCAGTTATAGCTACTCGCGACTGTTAGTTGGGCCACTTGACGAATAATAGATATAGGTGGTGGGTTCGAAGAAGGAGAGTTATTTACTTGCTGTGCTATAGTGAGGTATGCGACACCTCCACCTCATAACCAACTAGAATGTTAAATCTGAGTAATAACTTGCTGCGCGCCGTTTTCAATTTGTGCTAATGAATTGTCTGTGAAAACACTTTGTAACATTCGAGGGCGTGCCAGTGCAGATTATATATTTACACCTGGCTGCATTTGCTTTATCATAGCAGTTCTGACTTAACGAGCTGTGACAATTTAACGTGATCAAATCACAAAGGGAACAGAATAATGAGCTGAGCGTGAAACTAAATATCAGATTCTCGATTTGCAGAAGAAATAATCTACAAATCTAATTACATTACTGCTGTACCCCCAAGACAATCTTATATTAACAACAAGTCAAATGTAACAGGCCATGAATCGTTTATTATCCAGACTTCGGATTGCATTAAAAATGAATGCGACATAAATAAATTCAGCCCATTTTTTAACATGAAATATTCAACAAGAATACAGCATATTGCATACAGCTGATTAAATTTTTTTTACTTGAGGCAAATGCGATTTATATCTGTGCTCTTTCAATCAAGTAATATCTATGGAGAAACCAGGCGATTTGGCTTAGCAATTGATTTGTGAAACTGGGAATTGAGGAGTGGAAAGTGATTATTATTTATGTTGGATACTAAAAGAATAGAGCAGTGGTGGCCCAGTGGTATCGGTCCCGACTTACGTGTTATAGGTCGTGGGTTCGAACCCCGCCAGGCGCGTTACTTTGTGTAATTTATTTCATCACCACTGCTCTCAAAACGGTGAAGGAAAACATCGTGAGGAAACCGGCATGTCCTAGAACCAAAAATTCGAAGACATGTGACATCTACCAACCCGCACTGGGCCCGTGTGGTGGTTTATGGCCCACTCCCTCTTACAGAGAGGAGGCCTGTGTCCCAGCATTGGGAACATTATAGGCTGATGATGATGATGACTAAAAGAATATAGGTAACAATGAAAATGTAGGAACAGATATCAAAAGGTTGCTTATCTTTGTATACTAAATGTCAGGGACTTAAAAACAAGTACTTGTTTCAACTTCCTGAACTTATTTAAGAGTTACTTTCTTCTCGCTAATTTCTCCTTTGTTTTAACAATGCCCTTCATTCTCCCCTTTTTCCCTTCTTTCCTACTTTAGAAAAACTTTCCCGTCTTTGTAAAGCTATACGAACAATACAACACTGTTTTTCAAAGGCTTTTCAGCCGTTAAGTTACAAGAAACCATAGATATTCAAGGTTTTAATTACTTTAACACAATCTTTTTTTGTGTGTCGAATTTTTGATAGCGGTTTTTTTTATTTTCTTCGCCAAAATTTGACTTTTAAGAATACTCATTTTTACATTGAAATCATTTGTTTTGTACTAAGGATGCACATGGTGTCTGTAATTAGTGAAATTGACTTCATATTTAAACTAAGCAATCAGTGTCAATCAGTTAACGATTTTTGTATTCTAGGCTGTAACTGTAATTTTATTTGATTGTGTAAAAATAATAATAGGTAGTTGGATTCCGTCTTATTAAGCTGCTAAAGCTAAAATCACATCACTTTCTGTTTATTCACTCACAACTAAATCACACATAAAAAATAACAGCGAACGGCTTTTTTTTTGTACAGTTTGCCATCTAGTGTTGGTGATATTAGCTAAGTCCTAATCCGACCAATGAGGTAGTAGGTACTAGTAAGCTAAACCAATGACGATGCTTCGAACAAGCTATACTAGCGCCATTAGTTCCCTAGTTGACATCCCCATTGTATAAATGGAAAACGATCATCGCTTGTTTATGCCGCTTTTAAGGCAGGACTTTCAGGACACTTATTCAATATATCAATATGCACATAAGACGCATCCGTAGCCTCAGCGAATATAATCTGATTATATTAACACATCTCGAATGCATAGGGGCCAGTGTAGGAGGTAGCATGTTTTTTTTATTGATCACAAGGTACACGGATAGTAAACCTAAATTAATAAAATCGAGGTGCTTTATATCGCGCCGGAGCTCTTCTCGCAGCGTCTCAATTTGTCAAGGTAGCGGAGATTCGCCCCGGCGGCGTCGCGCCTAAACGCGCCATTCGTAGACGTGCTGCAGGGCCTTCGCCTCCAGATACAAAGGTGGAGTTTGGCCGATTCGCTGGCGATCGTGCGGTATTCCCGGATTATCCGGATGGCCATGCATGACCCTCTGGCATGCGACCAACTTTTCCGGACGCGTCCTCATGCTCAGGACCCACATGGGCCCCCCGGTGTCGTGCGGTCCATGGCCTTCCATGGACCGCACGACACCGGCGTAAAGCCTCCGGCAGGAGGTGTTTAACCCGCCGAGATTGGGCAGGACGGACGCGCTTAAAGGCGGTTGCTGCCCGTTTCAGCTTTGAATGAAATCTATGTTACGCACTGATTCTATTCATCTGGTAGAGTTACAAACTTTCATATTATTAAAGTTGTAGCTTGATTGACTAAATTCACTTTAATTAAAAGCTTACAGAATAGAACTAATTTGGTTCCATTTCTAGACCGACTCACAGATACTGAGTTCGATCCTTGTCCCGAAAAGCACGGATAGGCTTCACGGCGTCGTTACCTACCGCCTGACGTAGGTCCTCATCGGACACGGAAGTTTCGGGAGGTACCTGTGTCGGATAAGGAAGGAAGAAACGCCTGGGTGTCAGCACTGCGAGGATCGCCCGGGGGACACGGTAGAGTATACGGTGCAGGAATGCCCCACTTGGGCAGAGCACCGCTGTGTCCTCACGACGGCAATAGGCGGCGACCTCTCGTGCCCGGCATTGGTCGAGGTCATGCTGCGGGGCGAAACGGAGTGGGAAGTTGTCGCCTCCTTCTGCGAAGCAGTCATGCTAGCGAAGGAGGAGGCGTGAGGGAGAGGACAGCGTTCACGTTTTGACCCAGCTGCAGTGGTAGATGCCCACAGCGACAGATGTCGCTAGATTATTTCCGACAACTCGCTGTCCAACCATGGACCATGCACGGGTCGACGGTGCGTTGTGTTCCACGCGCGCCTCAAAGAGTGTCAGCACAATGTTGGGGTCGTCGCCGGGGTAATCTAATATCTTTAAACGAGCAATTCTTGTATATTTATGTATAACCAGGATCTCTGAAACGGTTCCATGGATTTTCATGGAAGTTACAGATTAGGGGTTTTTCGGCTCAAGGAATCGATTTATCAGGTCCTAGGTTCGAGAAAAGCTCGGTTCCCAAGATATAGACATTTTAAAAACCGAGCGAAGCTTGGTCAACCAGATATTAAATGTCTTAGTCGCGCCGTCCGTCGCACCACCCCCCTTGCACCTTACTTTACACCACAGTCGTAAACGGGCCGTAAATATGTAATGGTTTAGGTTTCCGTAAAGCAACCTAGATGTGAGTAGGTAAATAGGTAAAGCGGCTTTTCCAAACTGTAATACTACTGACCAGTGGCCATACATGTACATTTTAGAATATTCTACATATTGTAGGCTAAAATGCTGACGTTGGCGATTGAATAGGATGTCTCTGTCTGTTATTTTCGTCTTACAAAAAATGTGTAGTATATTATTTTCTAAGCAGAAAATGAATAAAACATGCCAACTTATTTCGTAGGTCACTATCAACACTGATTTGTATCATCGATTAAACTGGTTCTGGCTTTTAAATATTATTATTAACTAGGCATGAACTACGTTCGTACCAAAATCGTATCACAATCAATGTTTTTTTGTTTCAGAAAATGCTGAACTTGATCTCTGACCGCCTGGAGCGCCGCATATGCGATGACGTGCTGGAAGTAGCCTGGTCCACCATGTGGAATGTGACTGATGAGACTCCACAGAACTGCCAGCGCTTCCTGGAGAATCGCGGCATGGAATACTTCTTGGCTTGTCTCAAGGTGGTAGTTTTGATTTTGATTTGTCATTAAGATATCACAGAGCGACAAACAGATTGGAATTTTTTAGGATAGACGGGAGAATGCGATCAAAATCGTAATGAATTTGCAAGAGTCAATCAGTTACTGTTGGGCGAAATGGAACATGTCATAGCAATTATTTAATTTGGCTATGTTGTGCGGAGAAATTTTAATTCGAAATTTTAATTCCGAGACATTTTTCTGATACTCTGCAACTTTAGTCTCGTAGATGCAAGCGCAAGGGCTGAGCGTGGGGCCCAATCCATCACGATCTCATCGGTCGTGATGGATTGTTTTCCCATCCATGAGAGTAAAGAAACAGAAAGGACCTGTGCTTACTTACGCACACACTGATCCAGCATAATAATTATGTCACACACCGATTGCTAATCGCCACTGAAATAAGCAGTGACAGATAAGGATCAGGACTCTAGTAAATTAAATGTCTCTGCCATAATACGTATAACAGCAGAAAGTCACTAAATAACTGTCGACTCACCGGATTTTCAATATTTTTAGGTATTCCCTGATAAAGAAGAATTGTTGCGTAACATGATGGGTCTCCTGGGCAACGTGGCTGAGGTCGCTCTGCTGCGCCCGCAACTGATGAACAAGCTGTTCCTGTCAGTGTTCTTCGAGCTTCTCGACTCGTGCAGCGATGGCATCGAGGTAAGGCTTTGGCTCAAGATTATTTAGTTTCTTTCCCCAGGATATTGAAATTACAGCACGCAGAGCTAAACATGACATTTGTATTATTATCTATTTCGAAGCGCACCATACCGCCATCTTCCTTTCCTTTATTTTCGACCATGATTAACTCTGTGGACTGTAAAAGCTCTGTTTAGAGCCACATTCGTCGTCTTCAGTTATTGCGGTGAACAACTGTTGATGTGTCGACGGCAAGGCTCAACAAACAGCGCGGTGCGTACAAACAAGTAACAACAAGAAAGTACCATCTTAAGGACGTAAATACGTTTGAAAGAACACAATTTCTGTCAATTTGACAGCGTGATGCCCCACGAATAAAAACAAAACACTAACGAAACAGCTATGCCTCGTATACCAGAAAGCACACAACATGAGCTTTTGCCACTTTTGTTTCGAATAAACAAAGTAAGATCCCGGTCTTCTAGACACTACTTATTTTCATAAACGAATGGATAATATGATAAATATATACCTATCAAAATAAAATAAGAGCCACTCAATCAATTACACTTTAAACCGCACATTGTGTCACACTGCGAATTGGATATGTTTGTAATTTACAAAGTGTGCATTATAGAGATTATTCAATTTCATTCTTAACAAGATAATTTACTCGTATTATACGAGTAAATTATCTTGTTATGACATCTTTCAGGTGTTGATTTTGTTTCTAGTGACTAATTGGAATTCATAACTTTTTAATTAGATATTTGTAATTATTTAGAATTTACGATTTGGTGTTTAAAATTTTTCAAACTTTTTCTTTGACTTTTACATCAAACAGTCATTTATGCCATCTATTCAGAGACATAATTATGGACGCAAAACCAGCCACTTGGGGTGATTAAGGTGACATAGATCCATAACTATGTCACCTTAATCACCCCAAGTGGCTGGTTTTTATCTCCTTAGATATAACCAGAAATGGTCGGTTTAATGCTCGAATATTTCCAACCAGTGGTTCAAAATATTTGAAACTAGTGTCAATTTAAGAGAGGGGTAATGTCACCAAACGCCGTGATCCAGGAAGAAAGTGAGCAAGGCCCAAGAAGACGTTAAACTGCGCAAAGAGAGCGATAATCTACTACGCAGATCATACAAAGTCCATTGCGACCAGCCACAAGACAATTTCGAATCGACTCCATGAAGATTAAAAATATTCGAGAAGATTCTTGGTTCCCCTGCAGTTAACTGTGAGCGGATGGTGCAACTCGTTAAACATTTGCAAAGGAGAATAATTATTGAACTGTTTTGACTGGGCTTCAGTGCTTCTTATACTGGGTTACAGCTGGGTTATTTTTTAATAAAGACCGATCTATCAGAGTGTAGAGAAGATCTAAACAATAGGGTTTCAGATCATTTAACTCTTGAAACAGAATGTTTCGGTGAGCTCTAAATTATAATCTCTATCTCGCAAAACTGAGCTTTTACTTCCTAACGAAGTTACGTAACTGCTCAAAATTGCGTAGAAAAGGTGGTTCAACTCCACATTATTCCATTCGCACAGCAAGTAGTACCTGAGTTCATCTTCGATCAATCGCGACTACCAGTGCATAGATTCGTTTATGCTCGAATTACGATGCTACAATTGGTCACTCAGGCTTTTTACCTAATTTCTATTGAAACGGTATAGAACATGTTCGTTATTTAATAGATAACATTTCACCTTTAGTAAAATAACACAGGGTTTAAGAGAAAAAAGAACATTATTTTTTCGATTTCATTATTTTATATGAAACTTGACACATTCCTGTAATTTCTCAGTTTTCATTCAATTTCGCTTATTTTTACGATTTATTGGAATGCTAACTTATTTTTTTGTATGTTCTATTCTGAGTAGTATCTCATCATCATCATCATCATTAGCCGGAGGACGTCCACTGCTGAACATAGGCCTCCCCCGTATACCGCCACGCCGAACGACAATTCGCCACTTGCATCCATCGGCTGCCCTCGACCCTCAATATGTCGTCGGTCCACCTGGTGGGAGGCCTGCCTACGCTGCGTTTTCCGGTCCGTGGTCGCCACTCGAGAACTTTTCTTCCCCATCGGTTGTCAGTTCTACGAGCGCTGTGGCCTGCCCATTACCAGTTCAACTTGCAAATTTTATAAGCTATGTCGGTGACTCTGGTTCTTTGCCAAATATCCATGTTCCGGATTTTATCCCGCAAAGATACTCCGAGCATAGCTCTTTCCATTGCTCGTTGAGTGACTCTTAGTCTCTCTAAAAGGCCAGCAGTCAATGACCACGTTTCGGAGCCATATATCATCACTGGCAACATACACTGGTCAAACACCCTTGTCTTGAGACACTGTGGGATTCTCGATGAGAAAATATCACGTAGCTTCCCAAACGCTGCCCATCCGAGTTGGATTCTTCGGGCGACCTCTTTCTCGAAGTTGGACCTACCTAACTGAACAATCTGTCCAAGGTAAGTATAATGGTCTACAACTTCGAGAGTATCGCTCCCAACAACAACCGGTAAGGGTGCCACATGGACATTCGACATGACTTTCGTCCTGTCCATGTTCATTTTAAGGCCATCCCGTTGGGAAACGATACTGAGGTCGCTGAGCATAGCATTGAGGTGCTCCAACGATTCTGCCATGATGACTATATCATCGGCAAAATGAAGGTGAGTGATCTATTCACCATTGATGTTGATGCCGAATCCGTTCCATTCCAAGAGCTTGAAAATGTCCTCCAACGCGTTCGTGAACAGTTTCGGAGAAATAACGTCTCCCTGTCTCACGCCTTTTATTGGATTGGTTTCGTGCTCTCTTCCTGCACGCGTAGCATGGCGTTATTTCATCGTTATTTCTACACAAATCGACTGTTTTTTTTGCACAAATGTGACACCATTTGAACACTATTGAAGAAAAGGACGTTTATTTTCTATATTTTTCACATTACCATGCTTAAAACGATAAAAATATTTCTACGTTCTGTTATTTTGTCTATTCTTCCGTCGACAAAACCCCTTTCTACGGCGCCATGCTACGCCTGCTGAAATCGGATGGACATGGTGGCGTTTCTATACAAACACTTGTCTTCGACACTTCGATATACCTATAGTCGTGACATCGTTGGAGGGACTGCAATACTGCCCAGGTTTCGATTGAATCGAAGGCTTTTTCATAGTCCACAAACGCTAAACACAATGGCCGATTATAGTCCTCTGTCTTCTGTATAATCTGGCAGAGCGTGTGTATGTGGTTTATAGTACTAAAACCTTTTCGGAAACCGGCTTGTTCGGGAGGCTGGAAGTCATCAAACCTGCGTTCGAGACGGTTCGTAATGACTCTTGAGAACAGCTTGTATACATGGCTCAGAAGTGAGATTGGCCTGTAGTTCTTCAACAAGGAGTTGTCACCTTTTTTGAAGAAAAGAACAACCACACTCCTGTGCCATGCTTCTGACGTAGAACCTTTGAGTATGACGGAATTAAATAACTTCTGGAGGACTAGAGTAGTACCGGTTTTCCACCCGCTCTCAGAAGTTCTGTTGAGATTCCGTCCTCACCCAGCGCCTTGTTATTCTTGAGCTGTTTAAGAGCCATTCTAAACTCGTACAGGCTGGTGTCTGGGATATCCTCAATGTAGTGTCAAGTCAGTTTAGCTCTTGCGTCTCAAGATGTACCGACACTGGGTTGTCGTATTGATGTATATAACTGTCCGTAAAACCTCTCAAGCTCCCTTAAGATCTCTGGTTTAGTCGAAATGATGCTGCCGTCGTTAATCTTCAGCTTTGTCATTTGGCTCTGCCCAATAGACGAATTCTTTTGAGCCCCGGTTCCACTCGATTGCCTCTTTGATCCGTGCCGCACTAAAGGAGCGCAGGTCACGTTGCATTGATTTAGAGATTCGTCTATTGAGTTTGCCATATTCCGACATATCAGCTGAAGATTGCAGCCTCATCTCGGTCCGGTCCTGCATCAACCGGATTTTTCCGTCCGAGAGCTTTTGAGGCTTATTGCGGCGCGGGGTCTTAAAGAACTTGGACCCCACAGCTTGGACAGTTTCCACCAACCCATTGTTAATCTCGTCCACAGTTTCACATTCGGTTAGGCACTGGAAGCGATTGTGCAGTTCAAGTTGGAAGTCTTCGGGGTTCCTGAGTAGTACCTGTTTTTTGTGAATTTTATTCATGAATAAAATTCACAAAATAATATCAGGCAAAAGAGCCATAGCTGGTTGAGTGCTTGAGCTTCAATGCTGATAAGACGTGAATTTTTCCGCAAAAAGGAGCCAATCCGACTCGGTTCTATCTTTCTGAGGTGTAACCGTAAAAATGACAGGCTATCTTGACCTTTTTGGGGTGCCGTTGACATCAACCCACAATATTAGTCCTCTTATTGAGTTGGCTGCAAAAAAGTTAGGTACATGAAGTGGTACAGGTTTGCCAAATCCCAACTCGATGCACTTGAGTCAATTTAATAGCGCCCGGCATTGATTGAGGCCACGACCTGCGGGGCAAGACGGAATAGGAAGTAGTCACCTCGAATCCTCATGCAAAGCAGTCATGCTAGCGAAGTAGGAGGTGGAACACGTTAGGGAGAACAGCCGCGTGACCTACGACGACGAGAAGAGATTTCTATTTGAGGGTAGGAGCTTGCCTTGGTCACTGGACTGTCTTATCAGGTAACGGTGACCCTGGAACGTAAAGGGCTACTGAAGGGTCACCATGGATATTAGTCAGTACTAGAGTCTGGTAATAAATCCGGTCCCGCTCGGGAGGACACATATTTTGATAATTTTACCAAAAAAAAAAAAAATACAATGCAGCTACCAAAACGGAATACCGCAATTGACTGGATGGATGCCGAACCTGATACAAGACTTCAACTCTCTTCGATCAAACCTAATAAAAATAAATTGATGAAAAAAAGTACCGACTTCAAAAACGAATACAAAAAGTTTAAAACAAAACTTTTCTCTGGGTTAACCGCTACCTCAAAACGATCAGATCAATTTTTCACGGATTTTCGGGGCGCACGTTAAAGAGCCAAATCCTGCCGGGCGTCGCGGAATTGTCTTATCGGGTATCCATAGCCTGGGATCGCAATAGGATATTGAAGGACACCGTAGATTTTAGTCAGTACAAGTTTGTATGTCCCTCCTGTCCTGGGTGGAAGGGCTGATCTGATGATTTTACCACGTAATAAAAAGCCATACCACCAGGGGCATGACCGGTGGTATGGTGGGTCCCGCAGCGAGCTATATTATTTTTTTTTCTGAAGAGCTATAGCTATTCAGAAAAAAGCTATCAGAATTATTTAAATTGTTTTTTTTATTATTTACACTATTTTTTATTTACAATTAAATCCTCATTCGAATATAGTAGGAAAATTCAATCAAATTAATTTAAAATATTAGCTTGTATCAAGAAAGGTAGGTTATGCTGTATTCTTGGCGACTGGGAAAATTACTGGCCAACACTCATGACCTGCGGAAAATTCGAGGTACTACATTTTTCACATGGAATTTGATGTCATGACAAAGACACTGGCGCCGCGTGTAAAGGTCATGAATGGTGGCGTGTATTTTAAATTTTAATAATTACGTGACTAATGTCAAAATGGTTGCGAGCGATACGTCCTCCCTCAGAAGGCGCCCTGCGCCGTCTAAATCAAAGAACAAACCGTTCTTGGTTTTATATTGAATTTTGTCATTGCATATTGTAATTGTTTAATACTATTACTTTACTTTTAAATGAGCTAATTATTTTTTCAATGCAAGCTAACATAGTAACCTTAGTTATTCAATACTTTCTGATTGAATATTCAGTAAATCTTGATGGATAAAAAAATATAATTTCGGACGAAAATTTGTCAATATCTTCCTGTTTTGCGGAATTACTTTTGGTGTATTTCTGAATGAAAAATAAAGAAATATTGTCTATGTCTTAAAATAGACTATACTTGCCTACTTTCAGTAGTATTAGGAATATTAAAATATGTTATTTGTAGAACAAAATATGTTCGCAAACACAACACGATATGGTAAACATGGCAACGGCAGATCGATTTTAAAGTATTTTAACCTATCATTTTCAAGAAAAGCTTGTCTATCCTGGGAAGATAAAGAACCAATCTGTTTGTATTCGTTATTAGTTTTATTCGATTTGATTCAGTTTAGTAAGAATCGGTACCGAAAAAAGGCATAATTTTGCGTCAATTGTAAACGCGTCCTTAAAGGTGACTTGGAGTAATTTTCCAGCAATCGGAAAATCCTCAAGCATTTTGGCATTTCTGAACAAAGAACTTATTTAAGAAAATATTGTAATTATTGTTTTTTTTTTTAATAGGAAACAGTTATTATAAGTCGATAAATACTAACATTGATTAAACTTTTAGTATTTTAAAGTAAAGCTTGCGTGAATTTTCTAAATTAATATAAGAATTATTTATTTTATGTAGATATTTTCGTTTTAACGAAGTCAAGTAGGTTTAAGGTCTTCGCACATTATAACAACTCACCGGCGACTCGACTCTATGCTAGACATTGAAATTTAAGCCCTGTATCATATGTTCAAGGTTCAATTTCAAAAAATGATTATAAAGTAGTGTACAACGAGTGGCCTACGCATCGTACACTAGAGGTCAACCCCGACACGTTTGTCACGCAATGACCATACGTCGTCCACGCAACGACCACACGTTGTCCACGTAACGACTATGCGTTTGCGACTGACGCGTGACGGGCAACCATTTGCCAGCCATTTCATAAGCAACACGACTTCTTTGGACAAAATTTAACCGAAAACTGAGGTTAGACGAGTTGTCTGTTGAATAACCCACTCGTTGGCACCGCGTTGGCCACTCCTTGACACCGCGTTGTCCACTAGTGACCATTGGGTGGATCAACTAGTTGACTACTCATCGAGAGTGTGAGTAGAGTTGCTGCCGCGTTGGCGTGGAATTGTTATAATGTGCGAAGACCTTTAACATTAAGTTAAACCTACTTGAAAGTTTTTTTCTTTGTCTACTTAAAATCACCTAATCTACAATTTAATTAGAGAAATAGTAATGGTTCCGACAAACAAATTAATCTCCAGCGGACTGTGTCCGACTATTATTCCAATTAACCAGCATTATAATAAACTAGCTGTTGCCAGCGGCTTCACCCGCTAAAACTCGAAAATTATCCCACGGGAACATAAAATCGGGATAAAAGATCCTATGTGTTAATCCAGGTTATAAACTATCTGTGTACCAAATTTTAGCCAAATCCGTTCAGTGTTTTTGCGTGAAAGAGTAACAAACATCCATACATCCATACTTACAAACTTTCGCCTTTATAATAGTAGTAGGATTACTGACAAATAACTTAAAACATGAACAAAAAGAATATCTAATTTAACAAACAAATAAAAAAAAACTGAATCTTCGATAAAAAAACTAAACTTCCAAATAAAAATACTGAACCAACGACAAAAATACTAAGTTACCAACGACAGAGGTTTTGTCAAAATAATAATAATATTCTTACAACTTGCTTGAACTGTTTTAATTTCTTTTGTTGGTTATATAACTCTCATTAATGATAAGAATACCTCTACTGTTCATCCCACGCGATCTAAGAAATATACTAAGGAAGCTACTAACTTACTTCGAATTTTAGGGCACCCTGACTCGGATAGGTTAGGTTAGAAAGAGGTGGCGCGGTCGTAGTCAGCGAGCGAACACAGACCCCGCCATGTCAAACCTAACCTCGACCATTTTTGTAGAATGAATGGTTAAACAAAGGATATATTGTGGCACAGATTATTATGAAAAACGCTACCCGCAACGGAGTAGCATCCTATTATACAAGCAGAGAAGTTTGACCTAGTTAGTTCCCACTTAAAACCGGGCTTCGGATAGGTCAAATAATGCTAACCTAAGTTTATGACGTTTTTTTTGTGACTAAAGTGTGTCTTGTTTCATCAGTTAACATCGTTTCATTAGGTCACATCTTAAGTTAGGGGTTTCAATGTCATTATCATTGACTCCTAGTACGAGATCCGGTAGAAGAAATATATACCCTCATCTGTTATTTGAAAATGGCATAAGATACACGCTAGATACTCTAAACGACAATATTTTGGTGATAGGTTGTCGGCCTGAATCGCGTACCGTCACTTTTTATTCATAAAAATTGTCTTCAAAAATTTTTGTTTCACTTCCCTCATCTGTTATTTAGAAAAATCAAGCATTAACTGATAGAATATACCGCAAGAAATCTAAAAAATATAGGTTGTCGGTGTCTAACCCTGTCCTTCTAATTAGTTGTCGGGTTTAAACAGGTGAGTTACCTAGATAATATTCATCCGTTATTTAATCGAATCAGATATCAAATGATAGATTATTTCATTCTGAATCCAACAGTATTTAGTTGTCGAAGCAAAACTGTGGCTGAATTTCGGTTGTCTAAATTTTAATCGTAAAAATTGGCCTAAGCGTTGAACAACAAAAGACAAGATAATGATGCAGGTGTGCAGTTCTGCACCCAGACAGGTCGAAAAGTATTTGGAAGACTAGTTTCACTTCCTACTAAAGTTGCGGCAATAGTGTTAAGTGTTGTGCGCGAAACCGTACAGACAGGTCGAAAATTGTTTGGAAGGAGCGCGCCAAAGTTCACCTAAAATTTAAACTCTGATAATTGGAAACCCGAAAATGTTCTTCCTAACATTTTTCATCCTAACAATCACGTTTCCTAACTACTTTGTCTCTAATTTTCATAATTCCGAAGCATTCAACTTGAAACGAAAATTTTCGAAGACAATTTTTATGAATTAACATTGACGGTACGCGATTCAGGCCGACAACCTATCACCAAAATATTGTCGTTTAGAGTATCTAGCGTGTATTAGATGCCATTTTCAAATAACAGATGAGGGTATATATTTCTTCAATGTATCCTAGACTATCCTTTTTATATCCTATCATTCCTCACATTAAGTGTTTTCAAAGTGCTTGCAAAAAAATGGCTATTTAAGAAAATAAAGAAATATACTTACTTTCTTCGTTAGCATTGCTAGTGTATGAAAGATTGTGGAGATCTTGCAGAAGATAAAACTGGCGCTGGTGATGTTGGTTGCTGCGTGGCGAGTTTACGTGACTCATCGCTTCCCACATTCCAGGTAAGCCCTAGAATATTTTGCTAGCAATTTTTCAAATAACGCCACAAGCAACACAGAAGCATCGTAAGTAACAAACAGGTTTGGGAGCAGAAATCAACGGGGACCATGACGTCATCCAAGCTACCAACGAGAATTTACAAGTCTGGTATATATGAACAGAATCTTAGAAAAACATTCAAAGTCGTGAATCCACTAGGAAACATTGATTCGTAAGATGTTACAAACATTGAATTTTTTGCTTGCTCCATTTTGCATTGACTCAAAATTTACTAGACCGATTAAAAAAATCTTTCTCCATTATAAAACTACACTATCAGTGAGAAACATAGGTTATATTTTTTGTTCTCACAGTCAAAGACGCCTGCTGAGTGCTAGTGTAGAAACAATGTTTAACATTTTTCAAAACCATTCATTCCTATGAACGGAAAAGTGTGGATAGTGGACTCAAGGTTTTTACGTTACTCCTTTAAGAATGTCAACAATGGTCTACTAGAAAATTAATTTATTGGTTCAGTAATGACACAAAAACTCGGGACAATCATCTCTTACTAACCGCATGCAAACTCAAATGTATGTTAGAGCAACTAAAATGCGTTATTTTTTTTAAATATCTAATAACAGCACAAAAATCAGTAAATATACAAAAAAAAAACTGCTTGTTAGCACTTACCCAGATATATTTATATTTATGCACTTTTGAGCATTATCTATACTAATATTATAAAGAGGTAACATTTGTTTGTAAGTTTGTAAGTTTGTATGTAGGGGGTAATCTCCGGAAGTAATGAACCGATTTTAAAAATTGTTTCATTGGTAGAAAGCTACATTATCCGTGAGTGCTATAGGCTATAAATTATAAAGATATCATGCATATTAGCTGAAATATCTCAATTTTTATCAAGCCGGGCGGAAAAACATTGCTCTTCCAACACAGTTATTAGCATGCGCTGCCTTAACAGTTGTATATAATTGAAAACAATGTTTGGCAAAAATGTCCGCTTTGAATAGTTCTACAATAAAGTCCGCGACACCATATTTTTATCTTTTATATTTTAGCAGATATAGCAGCTTTTAGGAGTTAAAAAAAGTTTTTTTCGATGTACTTGCCTTTGGACGATTTTTTACACAACAAAACACTAAACCTTATCGAAAAAAATATTATTATGATCACAATTACATCATAGAGATATGATTTTCCCAAAAAAGTATGTCAATTGGTTAAATAGTTTCGAAGATAACATAAAATTACTAAATCGCAAAATGTCGCCGTCCATTCACGAACCGCGTTAGAACACGCTTTGTACGCACGTTTTATCTATTTACCTACAGATGGCGTTGTGCAATTACGTATGAACAAAACCCTCCTGTTGGCAGACTGGAAAAAAAAATCATAGCACTAAGTACTGGGGTACTATGTCAGGAAACCTCCATGTGCGCCCGTGGGCTGGAGTTCTGTCCGGGGAGAAGACCAGTTTTTCGGGCCGGTGCACCCTGGGATGCGGGCAAAAACTCTTTCTTAGGCACTGTGTGCCTAAGGGGTCTCTTTGCCAGTATGCAAATAGCCTGTCGTGTGGACGCTCCAACGCGTGTCCCTTTGATTAGCAGAGGGCACAGCGGCGGAGCGGGCTTGCGGACGGTGAGTAATGGGTAGCTCGCCGTCCGACTAAGGACCAAGCCCGGGTCGGTGGCGCGTCGTGTTTCGCGCCAAATGCCTGCTGGGGTCGCGGGTTTTTTCTTAACCCAGGACACCGTGGCCCCGGAACGTAAAGGGCATAGGAAGGAACACGGGTGGATTTTAGTCAGTAAGAGTCTGACAGTCCCTTCCGCCCCAAGTTAAAATATTAATGCCCAACGAAGTGGGCACGGGTCAGCTAGTCTTTCATAATGTAAGATTTACGATGTTACATTTTTGTAATGATATCCCGAGCGCAGCGTCGTTGGCGGTCGAAGCGGATTCATCGATGGCTCTGCCCGACGGATCCACTCATCAATGGCAGGTGGCTCGGCAAGAAAAATGAGGTGGGCAACAGCTACGCATACATAAAAACATAAGTATTTTAGGGACATTTCCTGTGATCTTGTTCCCGCAAAGTTTTATTTTTTCCTATGCTTGTTCTTGTGCCAAATTTCTTAATATTAAAATGTACAAGAACATTTCAATAATTATGAAAGTATGTAGATAAACTAAAAATAGACAAAAAAGATAAGTAAAAAGTAAGTGCGCCGAAACAACAAACACATGGGTTTTTAACGATGATACAGTTGAGTTGTAAGGAGCACAATACGTTGTATAGTGCGTGGTGTGTATAATGCGTTTCAAGTTTAACTAAGAAGGATAGTAATTGATGACGCCGAATTATGATGTCATGCAACACTTTAACCATTGCACGGTTTTATAAAAACAATTAGCATTTCAAAATAAGTCTCCAAGATATAAAGAATTTAATAGTTTGTATTAACAAACTATTAGGAATTTAATAGCACTACATTATTGCAAAACGTTATTTTCAAGTGACTGTTGACCATCAATACTATCCTTCTTAGTTAAATCGCACTATACGGCCAAAGTGCCTGCTCGAGTCGAGGGTAGAGCGCGAGCGGGGCGAGGCGTAGTATAACGTGCAACGTTTTATTTAATAGAACGTAGTTTTCAGTACTTTTTAGCTTGCAAGGCGTTCTGCGGTTTCTGCCAATCCTCATGGGTAAAAAAGGTGTGTGTTTATGTAAAGTTCTAGCAACGTACAGGTCATATTTTCGTCTCCTGATTTGTCTTTTAATCAAGTGGCAGTAATGAATTACGAGTGGCAGTAATAATTAATTTAGCAAGTGGCAACCACTTATTAGTAATATCTAATCAAGTAGACAAATGTAAGCGCCTGTCAACTCACTCTGTATTGCCAAAGCATAGTTTTGCTTTTTCTTTTTCATAATATTTTCGGTGCACTCACTTATGCGATGGTTCCGAGTTCTACATAAGTCTCAAAGTCTATTGTTTCGACGATTATTGTGATGTGTATCGAATCAATAGCAATTTTGAACAATACTAAAGAGGTTGGCATCAGATCAGTACGCCCAGATCAGTGTTTCTAGTTTTTTTTCCCTTTCTGTCACATAGCACCGCAACTCACTAAAATGAGAAGTCCATTCACACGTTTCCGATGCCAAAAAATGCGGACATATGCGACCTGACTTCTCGCTGAGCAACCTCATGACAGAATGAGAAAGAGATACTCGATAACACTGATCTGTATGCGTAAATGTGATTTCACCCTAAATTAGAAACCAGGCAAATTGGTCAGTGCGTAAAACCACATTCTTTCAATTTCTGAGAACTATTGACGCTGCTGGGACACTACTGTTACTAAAAAGGAGTAAGTGTCCCAGCAGTGCGAACATTGTGTCCCAGATTACGCGTCTACTAATAATAACAATAAGAAGTATTCGAGACCATACACAAAAGAAAAACAAATCTTGGACGCCGCTAAATATTTCACTTTTTATGTATGTGTCGAATACTGACGTCAGAAATAGAAAAATAATAAGTTTTCATTTATTTTTGCTGTTGTGGAATATCGGCTGGAATGATTGTTACTAAATTATAATTTAGCTTTTACAGTCGAATTGGCGTGTTGCGGAAGGCATTTTCCCTTTCAGTATTGGCTGAGATGTTAATTGTCATCTTGTTGTTTCTTTTGATGTAATTGTGACCCTTTGTCTAAAATACCTTACCGTGTTGCATTTTTGTTATAAGAATATTTTATACTTGAAGCTTTTTATCTTGTCCATCAATCTATATTGTTTCATGAAAACAGCCTAACTTTAGGTTAAACTGTTGTTGCATTTTTTCTTCTTGTTAAATGTTAAGAACTATTTTGTTCGGTTCAGATTCTTTTTTTATTATTTGCATAGTCGTAGTGTTTTTTATTTCTGTAATTAATAATAAGCCGAGGGCCGTCCGCTCAAAATGACGTCATTTACCGCGCTTAAAGCTGTGCATACTACATTTTTTTTAACAGTGACGCGACCATTCACCCGTTCCCCGCACCAGCGTTTATTTAAGCGGACGCTCCTAGTGCATAATTGTACAGCAAAAGTGCTGCAAATTAAAACCAAGAAGAGGAGGGATGGAACAAGCGCACGTGACCGACATGACATAACATCTCTTGTTCTGATTTTTAAACAATTGGCTTTAAAATGTTTACTTTAATAAACAACAAAAATTTTACTTTTTTTTCATTTCGGACTCTTTAATGATCTCCTTTTGAATAAATCTCAGAAACTTCCTTTGAATTTATGTTAAATAAGTAGTCCAAATTTATAAAAAAAAAAAATGGATGTCATCGCTCCACTAAATGTTTTTTTTTAAATTATTTATTTAATGATAGTTTCGCGTTTGACCACTATCTCGCCTGATGGTAAGCGAATTAATTATATTATAATCAACTAAATAGAACGAGATTTTTATTCTAAAATTAATGTTCGACTCACTGTGTTCGATGTGACGTGAAAAGAAAGGACAGGAAGTAATAATCTAAGATGCATGGCCCATACTTAATCATTGACTGTGAATCCACAGGTTAGCTATAACGCTGCTGGGGTTCTCGCCCACATGGCGTCGGATGGCCCAGAAGCCTGGACCGTGACAGAGCCAGCCCGCGACGTCGTTCTTGACCGTGTGGCCGCCGCCGTGGAACGTTGGGATCTGCGCGCAGAACGCAACATTAACTATCGCTCCTTCGAGCCGATACTGAGCTTGCTGAATGCTCATCACACTCCGCAGTGCCAGCACTGGGCTGTGTGGGCTCTTGCTAACTTGACTACCGTCTACCGTGAGTACTTCAAATATTTTGTATAATCTGTTTCTATTAGAGACTACCCATGGCACGACGCGATTGCAATTCGACCGATTCCTACTGCAAGTGAAAATCAACCTTACCACTACGACTTATGACATAAAACACGTTGTTATCTACGGGTAAATGAAAAACAAAACACGATCGCCACGACGACCGCGACGTCAAGTCAATCGAAATGCATCATTATTTCTTAGTGGCAAGGTTGATTTTCACTTGTTGTTGGAATCGGCCGAACCGCGTTGCTTCGCGCCATGGTTAAATGCCCTTACGTATCTCATATTTTAGTTTGGTTTTCTAGTATCAGTTTTAGTTTTTTCCTATTTCTCTGCTATTCTTTTCTGAATATTTTCATCACATGATCCAGGGTAGCTCAGTTCATTCTCCGGGTTTACGTCGCGTTTCATTGCCTGGCAACTTTCTTGCTGATCGCACTGTTGATTCTGTATTTAAGTTGCTAAGCGATCAACTGCTGCGCAGCGTGTCGGGGGTCGATCCCTGCACGGAACCAATATTTGTATGATCTGCAAGTAATTGTGTCTGAGTGTTTGTGAACATAATGTGTGGTTCTATGTTTGTAAACGCACCCACGACAGGAGAAATTCCTAGGATTTGGCAACATTAAAAAAAAAAACAATAAAATACTTTATGGCCTAAAGTACGCTTCCACCTATTTTGTTCCCGGCACATTTTGCTTGACGAACATTTTAACTTCTATCACGTTTTGCCTGTGGATCTACCGGCAACGCGGTGAGTATAACTTTTGTTTGCGCAAAGCGCAGCACATTGCGCGAAAATTTTCACTGAACTGAGTTTATGTGCGCGCACAAATAAATCCACTGCTCACGTGTGCGCAGTGAAAAGTATACAGGTGGATTGTGTGTTTAGATGCGATTCCACCGTTGTAAGGCACATAAACGTTCGCTCTGGTAGACCCCTTAAAATTTGGGTGTATCGGAATTTGTTACTTGATCATTTTCATGTCTAATTTTACAAGACTATAATTCTTATATGAAATTGTTAATTCCAGCGGACAAGTACTGCACATTAGTGGAGGCCGAGGGAGGCCTGCGTCTGCTGAACGACTTGATCATCCACCCGAACCCGTACGAGCCTATCAAGAAGCTAGCGAATATCGTGATCACCAACTGCGCCCGCTATGCCGCCCGCGACTCTGACGACAGTCCGTTGCCCTCTCCGGAGATCTAACCAGTAGTCATCTTCGAGCAGCTTGATGCTCGATTGCGTGATTAACGATTGCGTTGCCTGCTTGTGATGGGCTGCACGCTTGCGACCATCATCAACGTAGGCATCATATGGGCTGTCGACTTCTACACTCGTACTGATCAGTGAAGTGTAGTCAACGGTTAACACAGCTACACGCATGGACTTACAACAAGCCAAAAAACTATAAAATTCATTTTGTAGATTATCACTGTGTTAGTACAATAAGTAAATTATGATAACCCCTAAATATAAGCGAAATTTTATCCCTGCGTTCGTCATCAAGATGTATATCGAGCTTAAAACGTCTCGTGGGATACATTGTAAATATTGAGCAATAGTTTCACCATTGTTTGTGACCCTTGGTCCCCCTTTAGATACCTTACATCTAAGATATTTTCCTATTATTGGACTATGATTAGATAGTTTAGGTATTACACAATTAAGGACAAACGTTTATTGAAGAAAGGAGTTTGAATATTTTGGCTTGCTGCCTTATCAATAGCTGGTGTCTTTAAATTTTCTTAGGTTCACTATTCGTATAATAGGCAGGCAACGTTTATTGTAAAATATTCAAACTTTTTTTGGTATTGCTTTGTAAAAATATGATCTGTATTGTAATATATAATTCGAACTTGGTAGAATCATAAATTAGGTAGGTCATAGCATAATCGTTTATTAATATTTATTTGAGGCTCTGCCTGTTACTTGAACCTGCTGTATTATAAACATCAGTCTTAGTTATTCTTGTATATATCATCAATGCATGTAAATATCCGTAAGAACGGTATGCATTGGAGATAGGATTAAATTAGTGATAGTGTTCTGAACACTTCGTTGTAAAACATTTAGTGTTATAAAAATTAGTGTTTGATACGAAAATTAGGGATGTTAATCTTTCGATGCGTATCTTCGAATGTCTGATTTTATTTATGACGCAGGGCGATGTTAATTTTTTTATTATCATAAACAAAATTAATATAAATATTCTATCGATCTTGTATATAAAATAGCCAGAAGGCTAATTCTCATATTAAAGCATATTCAGAATCAATTATATATTTGAATTTAAACGTGAAACTAGACGATAATTGGCCTTCAGGCGTAGCATCTATGGAGCAATCGGGAACTAATATCATGATGATGCACAGCATCCACCACAATACCTATATCAGCAGATGTGATCACCGCCACTGCATTTTGTACAATAAAAGTCATTTGGGATGTACAGGCTCCTCACAGTGAGCAAAGCGGCAGCTCCTCGACTCGTTAAATATATAAACTCGTAATCATAATAATATTTAACATAAATCGTGTGTTGTTTTAGCTAGTTAGGACAGCTTTTATTTTCGCCTTTCATAACACTTGACCTGCTCGGAATATCGCAGCGATAAAACCACACAAAATTAATTTTAATTTTATGATAAGTTGTCTTTTATAAACCTAAACCTTGGTCATTATTGTTTTATAAAAATAATGTTCTGTGTAGAATAAATTAGACAGCACATACTGAAGCGTTTACGCCACTGATACAATTATTCATTTTAATCTTCAACACAAGGTTTGTTCATTTTACAGACTGACATAACTAATTATGATTTAGTAATTAATATTTTAATCTATTAGTCACATAAATGAAGATTTGTCCGTCCCGTTTCCGTTGCCAGAACAATGAATGAATATTTTAGTATGACATGAGTCTATTATCAGCTTCTAATACTAGTCATACTCTCTTAGTAATGTGGATAAACGCATAACGCTAAACACACTGGTGTCATCAGTTACGAAAAACAATTTTGTGTGTCCATAAAACATTTTTGGGCACATTTATATTTAAAAATGTTATTATTTATATAAATTAGTGATGCTATTATTACTTGGCTCATTTTATGATTTATTGTTTTCTTTTAACTTTATGTTGCAAAACGCAGATAACACTATAATAATATTTAACTCTACAACAAACATACGCATGATTGGGAAAAATAATTCAAAATAATAAGCGAGTTGGAAACAAATTACGTTACTGTCTTAAAAATACATTATCATTTCTCCGTGTATGTCCTGAATCAAATCATTAATATAACTATATATATAGTTAATAGATTCCATTATATTATATTTCTTAACTTCTAGTTATTAAAATGATTGTCTAATTAACCACAATAGTGTTACTGCGAAGCTCTACGGCTTTACAACACGTATAAATAAAAAATGAGTTTAGTACATGAAAAAGAAGAGGCAACGACCTAAATGTAGGATTAAGTCATTAAAAAAAAAATAACAAAACAAGAAAAAAAGAATGCCAGATCAGTACAAAATGTGCTGTTAGAAACGAAATATAATCTAAAAAGAATAATGAATAAAGGTAAAAATAAAACTAGAATCGCTATTAAATCCGTTGATTGAAAATGTAAATACATTCAAAGTTTGTTAAAATATCAGGGGAGACTTTGTACGAGGAAGTTCCGATCATCAGAGATTGGGTTCATCAGAAAATCGGTGAAACAAGTGATTCAGAAAACTGTGTTAATAGTATCATAAAACAGATGTTATCAATGTTATTTGTTCCAACATACTTGTGTGCTAATTGTTTAGAGTATACAGAGTTCACTCTCTTTATACGTAGCTTACACAATATTGTAATAGAATTTTTACTTTAATAGAGTTAATGCAAAATTGCTCGGTGTCTATTTATCATGGATTGGATTGACTGTCAAATGCATCAGGAACACACGCTTGCTTGGTTTTGCTGTGAAAGTGGTGATAGATTACGGGACGTAAAAGTTTCGCCTCGTTAAGCTACGTCATTTGAGAGTTTTGCTTATCTCTGGCATTCATTGTCTTTTGATATTGACGAATCATGACAGTGTGTGTTTAGTTTTCGCAAGGCCAACTTACAATAGACTTAGGGCTGATTTTTCAGTAGTCAGACAATTTTTATCTGAGGAATTAAAATAGCGGTTTGACATATTTTCTATAGATAAGCTGTCAAACCGCCATTTTTATTCCTCGGATAAAAGTTATCTGACTATTGAAAAATCAGCCCTTATAATATTAATTGTTAAGATATTATTATTATCACGAGACACATTAGGGTCTCATCGCACTATGCTGTTGAAGGTATGGAATATATACAGGAACAGTATACGTGAAATTAAATATATGGAATTGCATTGCGAATCTAGTCGGCCTGTATATGCAAAGAAGACTTGGTATGACAGCAAGATTAATTAATTATGTAATAGATTTTATCTTTCACATTTTTTGAAATCAATCTTTAACAGTTTAACCATTGGTGTTTGTTATATTTAATGAAATAGTATTACATGTTAATCTTTATGTGTACAAGTCGGTATTGTATCTAAGCCGACCAATAGGTGTTTAATGTGTTAAGGTCGCTGTACACCTCATCTCGGCTCTGGATCAGCATCGTCTCACCTCATCAATTCCCCGTCGTAGCCTTTACTCTCATGCAAATTTTCCGTCACCATAAAAAGAGCTTTTTTTGTTGAATTATTGAAGATTCCGATATTTGTTTAAAACAAGTACAAACTAAGGCTTATCCTGAGGGGCTCCACAACTCTATGGTGACGGCTCGTTGAAAGCGTGACAGACACCGTCACTCGCACTCACTGTTTGATACTTCAGCATGCGAAATGCAGTGCGATTTTTAGCACTAGCTGCCAGTTAAACCCTAGCCGCATATGGCTCACAGGTTTGGTGACGCTGTTTAGTGTGAAATGTCTTAAAAAAAGATTAAACGACTTGTGTTGAATCGATTCCGATCCGAAGCCGAGTTGTTGCGGCGAACTTATTAATATTAACTTTGTGATGTTCACACACGATTGTCTCCTAGTATTTTTTTTTTGTCTGATTTGGTTTCCTTGTTGATCTAACTGTTTTAAATAATACTTAAATGTTTACTCATCTGATTAAATTCTGTATCATACGATTTTATAGAGACTACCGTTTTGTTGTTCATTAGGTATGTTCAGTATAATATTATCCAACACATAAAATCTATATAAATAGGTAGGCTCGAGCAAAATCAGCTTGTAATGTTCGCCGCTGTTTCTAATTAATCATATTGATAAGATCAGAGATTGACAGATAGATTTTTAATAATATTCGATTTGCATAGACTTGAAGTTTGCCTATTGGATTGGTTGGACGAGTACCCTATAATCATCTACACTTAGGTCGCGTAGTGGATCTAGGACTATCTAATGCCTTGATCACTGAAGTAAAAGGGTGAGACAGTGCGCTCGGCCAAGTACTCGGTGCGTATAAACATAGCGCCGAGTGTACTCGCTTAACCGGTGTCCTGCGCGAGCGACAAATGTGACGCAACACGAAGTAAATATAATAATATTTTAATGGTAGTTGAATTAGTTCGAATCGCATCGCGTCGTATTCGTCGCTCATGCAGGAGTCAGGACACCGCGTAACATGCAGTGACTTAGCGACTAAGCGAGTACTCTTAGGCCGTCAAATTCGGGCGTGCAGCAGCGCGTTGTTTTGAGCGTACACACTGGACTACTGAATGTATACTAGATGCAGCATTTTTAACTGCACGCTAAAAACGCTGCTATGAATACACCAAATGAGTAATCCATACGTTAAGTAGTAGAGCGTGCACGCTCAAAAAACGCGTCGCTGCACGCCCCGCCGCGCCTCCCCGAATTTGCGGCCTTACAATCATTGCTTCGCCCGTGAAACGTTTTACTGTCTCGTCCATTTATTCAGCACGTACAGAGCTACAGGCCTCTGTTATGGCTTGATTCAGTAATTAATATCATAAGCTGACTTTGTTTGAGCTTACAGAATGATTGAAATTGTGTGATGGATCGTTATGACAGAACTATGTTGATCTTGCATTCATGCATCTATTAATCTTATAAAACTTATTATATTGATTTGTCATTTTAGAGATTTTTGATGTTATCAAATAAAAAAATATTTAAATGTACTTAATTGTGTTTATGTTGAACCTACGGCCATAGTTAAAGGGCTAGGGGGTGTAAAATCGCTATACAGAACGATATCAATAAAGATAAACATTTGATAAAAATTCTATAGACTCGACCAATTTTACCATCGCAATTCAAAGTATTCCTGATCATGTGGCCTTTTTAAAATGACTGGAAGCTATCCAGTCATTTTTTTTAGGCACAAGTACAGTCCTTCGACAGAAAAGTCGCCGATACTGTGTCACCGGCTCGGCCTTTGTGTATAACTCTCATTTAGAGTGATTTTCTAAAAGGCGTACCTAATATGTGAGCGAGGATGTGTACGAGTAACAGTGCTATGAAACGGTCTGAAGGTTTCCGTCAACTCCACCGTGGGACTTACGGTTTGCGAAGCTATAGAATGTTGTGCACCGTGAAGTGTAGAAATAGAGTAGGAGACAAGTGGTTGGTTCTCTACTCGGAAATACACACATTTCGCTTTGTTGTATAACCCAAGAGAACTGCGGTAAAACTGGCTAACCAATTATAAAACAAGATGTTAATTTTTGCACTTCCCGTGAAAACTGGCTTTATCTCATAATATTTGCAAATAACTGAGTAAATAACATAGCATGCTTGGTAAAGAGTGTTTAATAAAAAAACTGTTTTGGAACAGTTATGTACTAACAACACCTGAACTGACATTTGGCGCAGGAGAAACGACTTGCCACTAGTATTCATTGAGTACGCACGTTCGCATCAGCGCGTTTATCGTTCGATAAGGATCAGAGTTTGCGGCTGGTCGACGGTCCTCTATGAATCCTTTCTTATTTTCGGCGACTATTCGCGGTACCCGGATACTGCAGAAGCGATCAGCGATTGCTAATAAAAATACAATGCTTTATTTATATATTCTAGAGTCATCTTCAAGTTTAGCCAGGAACAGCTCAATACAAACGTTTACCGAGTAGTGGGACAATTTATTGGCAGATTATGCAAGTTGCCTGTGGTCTTAAACTCCAAATACAAACGATTTATTTAGACCTTACCTACTGATAAAGCAGGCAAGTGCTTTCCACTTATGGAAATACACACACACCCATAATTATGTATGCTAAAGATAAAGATCATTAATGGCGGTGCCGAGACTACTGCACATCATAAAATTTATCTTTACATATTAATTCTTCAAAAAATCACTCACCAGCACTAAATGCATCAATACATTCTGTTTCGTGGAAACCAGTTAAGCGTCTCAGATTGTCTCGTCCTCCATGAGGATCGTAAATCTTGATATGCTTATCGTGAACCTCTTGCAATTTAAGAATTGCTTTTTCAATTTCCCTGCAATTACGCCGGTATTACTAGAACATCATCTTTATAAGGATTCCTCATTATTCTTCCACAGCAGTCTATGGATGGAGATAGCCTCTCCATCATCATCAGCTTATAATGTTTCCACTGCTGGGACACAGGCCTCCTCTCTGTGAGAGGGAGTGGGCCATAATCCCCCACACGGGCCCAGTGCGGATTGGTGAATGTCACATGTCTTCGAATTTTTATTTCTAGGACATGTCGTTTTCCTCAAGATGTTTTCGCTCACCGTTTTGAGAGCAGTGGTGATGAAGTACACTAAGTAATGCGCCTGGCGGAGTTCGAACCCACGACCTACAATTCTTAAGTCGGGACCGATACCACTGGGCCAACACTGCCACTGTTCTCCAATTGATGAAATGAATGAATTTAACTTGATTTTTCTTTCGGCCCTTCAAGCTGTTTCGGCCTGGTGGGAAGATCAAATCTCAGCATATCCTTTCGAATTTCTAGGTACTTGGATCTATAGCGTTCCCCTAAGAAAATAATTTATATATTTCTTATTTATTTTTTATTCTTTTTATATTTTATAAAAAGAATTTATACACAGGTGAACTTTTCATCTGGTGTGGTGGATGGTTATATCCGAAATTATCAGGATCATCAAAAACGTTGAATGAAGTCTCGAGGCCTATTTTGACGAAAACTAAAACTGCATCATTGGATTTTAGAAAATTCAATAATCCTGGCCAGGAATGGAACATGCTGAATTTGCGTGATTCCAGAAAGCGGCAAAAAAAGAGGTCTTTCCATGTTTGAAAAAGGTTTTGGTATCACCTACGAAAGTCGAATAAACTTCAACACTTACTCGATACCGTTTTCTCCACGCATTTGTTTGGTAGAAAAATTGGTGTGTGCCCCAGAACCATCCCAAGCGTCGTAAGGTTTAGGATCCAAGGTAACGTAGACTCCGTACTCTTGGGCAAGAGTTTCACAGATATAGCGCGCCATCCAGAGGTCGTCACCAGCATTGACCCCAACAGATGGACCGATTTGGAACTCCCATTGGTTCGGCCCTTTTTCGGGATTGGTACCACAAAGTGGAATGCCAGCAAATAAACAACATCTGTAGGTATAGTTATCTTATTATACCTGTACATGTATTACCTACAGTAAAAGCTGTTCAGACACATTTTTCTTAATAATGGGTAGAAGCATAAGTAATGGACACATTCCATGGCTGTTTATGTCCACGACTGCAAGTGCATCAAATGAGGGGGTATAATTTGCCACCATTTTAGGGACAGAATAAAAGTATCTTATATCAACTTACCTGTAGTGTGCGTTTACAATGTCCCTGGCGGATATCTTATCAGCACCCACACCACAGTAATAATGATCTGATTTCTTGGGATAGCCACCCTTGGGCCACCCTAATGGGCTCGAATCAGATTTTTTCATGAAAAAATATTCTTGCTCAATACCGAACCAAGGTTCGTCCTCTCGGCACTTCATGTAAGCGTCAGCGCACTTTACACGAAAATTGGTTGCTGTACAAGTAAGAAATAAAGCATGTACCCTATGTACCTAATATGCAGTCATATACAGTCATAATAGTCAAACATACCTGTAGGTGCCATGTTTTCGTCGTATGTGTCACACATTACGAGGATGTGATTTCCGTGTCGGAAAGGATTCCTGTATATAGCACGCGGACACATAAACAAATCTGAATTACTTATGTCCGCCTGTTGAGTCGCGTAGCCATCGAAGGACACAATTGGGAGATCTGTAGATAATCATTTCATACGGATGGGTTCTTAACTTACGGGGCGGCAATCTTTACAGGCCCTGAGCGCTGAATTTTTAAAATAGGGGTAACACCAGTGTATGCATACGGCATACCTATTATGCCCTAACTAGTAAGAATCTACATCACATTGATTCAAAACACAGTTTTGATTTATCAAAAGACAAATCATAACATCTGTTAGAGGTGTTATTATTTTACTTTCAGGGAGTCATCTATTGATTAACAAAGGCTGAATATTTGAAGTTGATAAACTTCTTTCGTTGTTGGCTACTAACGTATCCGACCGAATCTATGGCTTCGGCTAGAAACAAGCAATTACAACCAAAAGCCTGCAGGGTCAAAAAAGACGAAATAAATCATCTCCTCTTTTTCATAAATGTACGGACGCCAGCACATCATCAACCTACCTCAAATCTCAAACAGGCAAATTCTTTAATAGATTTTCAACCGTATCACAATAGTGGAAGGAAATATTCGATTGATTAAGTAGGTACCTGCAGGCGTCTGAACTATAAAATCAACAAAAAATATGGTAAATATATTAATCCTTATTCATTTCTAGACAAATTAGAAATTTTATAAGTTTTACTACTTAGAATCTTCGGCATTCGCATATGACATGGGCGATCGCCGATTGATCAGACAGCAGTTATAATCGACCTTCTGTCGGACGTCATAAATATCACATTCATACTCGTTTATTACCGGAATTAAACGCAATATTAACCTTTTATATTTTCATCAAAAGCGTTAATATTCCTCTCAGTTCGTATTCTGCATTTTGTAATGTAGTGTTTTTCTAGATTTCTAGGAGAATAATCATGCGGTGGCAAATATTTTTCAGTACAAGAGCATGCCATTTTTGTTACCATCTCATCCATTATCTTTTTGTTAAAATCTTCCATGATGAGTGTTAAATTATCTGCAACATATACAAGGATTTTAAACAAATCGTTATTATCTAGCAAGGATAGGCAGATGGGGTAGCCACTATATCTAACTAAATAACTATTAACCAAGACCGACGACTGGCCCAATACTAATAGTGACTTTCAGAAGTCACATTTGGGCCAGTCGTCAGTCTTGGTTGCATGTGTGCCGTCTACCTAGGTCCAAGCTATTGATGTCATCCTACTCACAAATATTGTAAACACGAAAGTTTGGATGACTGTTTCACTCTCATTCACGCAAGAACGGTTGAATGAGATGGGCATCTACAAAATATGCAATACCTTTTTTTTCGTTGATGGACTTGTGAATGTTCTTTGGCACGCTCACAATCTATGTATATTTGCAATGTAGACTAGGAATATTTGTCTCATACAGAGACACTAGGCTTAAAAAGGTGCATCTATTACAATTTCAATACCATTTTATTGAACTTTTAAGTATTTTAATCCCTATACAAAATAAACCCATATGGTATGCATGCGCATTTCCATATACTAGAAATACAAAATGTATGTTAAAGTTACCTTTCTGCGTTTTAGGAATGTAGTCCAAGATTTTATCCTTGTAGCGTAAGTGCTCGCCAGTGCCATCAATCCAGATATATGTAGCTACAATCTTGTTGTCAGGTAATGGGAGGTCGAAGTACTTTTCCATTGAAAATTCAACTAAATCCCCTCGAATATTGTTTTTTGGCACTGTGAAGTCATCTGTTAAGATTTAATTGTTTTTGCAATAATATGTAACATCAACCGTATCCGCCATTTAGTATCAATTAGGATTAAAATAATAGAAAAATTAAGTGTGTGCACCACTTAACTTTTCTAAAACTCATCTAGGTACTTAGGTATTTTTATGAAGTGCTTCGATGTAAGATATAAAGAGAAAATGAATTTATTAGCAGCCCAGGGTGAGAATCAAGTCTCTCGTATCATGTTCATACAAAACTGCAATGGGGAACTGCGTGTAGTCATCTCTGGTACATAGACTTTGATAAAAAATAGGTTTGGAGAATCAGAGAAAAGTACCTACCTAGCTAATATTTTTATTTCTTTGGTTGTAAAATCAACAAATGAGTCTCCCCGCTGAGTTGAGCGGAATACCTTCATTACGGTACATTTACACGAATCGATTTGCCTGGTGACAAGCCATGCGACAATTTGCAAGCCACTAGAGTTGTTCCTGTTGATTTTCCCCTCACAGCTGTATGGACCCGTGTAAATGTCAGAGATAGGTTAATCATATATAGGGTTGCCATCTCTATGATTGGGAAACCAGGACAAGACACGTGTAAACCCGAATTTTAGAGTCCAGAACCCGGACATGATCCCAAATGTGCACCGTGGCAACTGCTTCGGGAGATGTGGGGGGACGGTGTGAACTGTGAAGTGTGTCGCGAGCGAAGACTTTTTTTTAAAGCCGGACTTTAAATGAAGCCCTCCGGACGCTCCCGGATACCCTATATACTAGGACAAATCCAAGAAAAACCAGGACGGAAAGATATAGGTATAAGGTACTTATTCACATAATTATGTATGTACTAACCACGTCGATGGTCTACAACAACGCAAGTTGACAGCATATTGATGTATGGTTGAAGAATAGCCTCAAATCACGAAGATCAGCGAAATATCTTGAGGGGTCTTTTGCTAGGAAACTTGCCGTTTGAATATAATACAATGTTGGATATCATATCTTTTTGAATTTGATTTGTGTTAAGCAGCTAATAGGTACACCTCAGGGTCAATCTTACATAATTCAAGTATTGGTCAGGAGAAAAGAATAACCTATGTACATAACTAAGTCTTTTAAAAAAACACAAATAGGATTTGATTTTGATTGACATTTGTCATTTTTAACAGTTTTATATTTTGGCAGTGGCGTAGCGAGACCGAATCTTGCGAGGCCCGTTCGCGCTTCCTTGTTGTAATATGACTTGGTTCCCCCAAGTCCCAAATACAAGGGCATGCGGGCGGCGAGTAATGGGCGACTCGCCGTCCGACCACGGACCATGCCCGGTTCGACGGCGCGTTGTGTTCCACGCGCGCCTCAAAGAGTGTCAGCACTAAAACCCCCTCTAGAGGGCCAAAGCCTGCCGGGATCGAAGGACTTATCCCGTTACCGTGACCCTGGAAGGTAAACGGCTTCGAAACACCGTGGATTTTAGTCAATACGAGTCTGACAGTGCCTCCCGCCCTGCCCTGGACTCCAAAATCCGAGGTTTTCACGCTTCTTGTCCTGGTTTCCAAATTTTAGAGATGGCATTACCCCAATGCAACGTGGTCTCTTCAATCCATTTGCTCAAGCCTGTTAGCAATTTCAGACATACATAACGTAGCAAAGAGTTTTGTTCTTATTTAAAAATCTATGGAATCACCCGTTACATTTTTTTTCTCACGCTTAGCAAAGATATCGCCACTGTAGTTACAGCAATAGCCAACGAGCCGCAGCCAAAGAGCCTTAGCCAGCCTCCCAAAATAAGCCAGCCAGCCAAATTATGCCAGTCAGCTCAACCGCCATAGCCATGCCGTCACATCTTTCCTTCCTTCCACGAGATTAGTGAGAGCATGTTCTTTTTTACACTTCTTTTTGACATTTTTTGCCACAGAGCTATTAACTTTATGGTTGACCAAGTTAGTCATTCACAGCCGGTCGTATAGTGGTCGCATGCCATATAAATGTATAATATAACGAATTACGCCTAGCATGAAGCTCTTTATAATTTGTAAAAGCAAGGGAATATAACTGATAGCATTCATACCATCTACAATTATTTTCCACGCCATTTTTCCTGAGTGTTTTAATTATTAAGTAGATAGGTACCTCCTTCCTTGAGGAATGATGTTATATTCGCTTCATACGTCTAGTAGGTATATCATTACGCGCCCTGCTGCCGATTTGCCTTATTGTAGCAACTTAGAACTCAATCCAGGCACAAGTTTTAAGAGGTTACCGTAGCCCTGGAATTCAAATAGCAATAATGAAGAAGAGTATTTTTAGTCAGCACCAGTCTGACACTTCCTTCCAACTCACACAGGGCTCGAGGACTCATAATTTTAGAAATAAAGGGCGACAATATAAATAGGATAATATTTTCTAAATTTGAAGATTTTATTCATTCTATGTTTATAAAATAGGTACTTAAGATTTAACATTTGAAATAATTATAATAAACCCAAAAATAGACTAACGCAATCAAATCGCAAATGCAACTGTTTTAGAAAAAGAAAAGGAACACTTCTTCAGAACAGGCTTCTTTGTTGGACACAACAAGCAAGAGAATGTCAACAACACAATGGTGGTAAAATTATTATTATGTACCTATACGCCAGCCATGTTAGTTAATAATAATCTTCATCTGATTTCAACCAATAAGGGTTGAACTACATCTGGCAGCACGGAATCGCCGACCTAGTACCGAATAGACCGAGACAATGCGATAGCACGCGGCAGCCTGAAGGATTCCGCCGCGTGCTATCGCATTATGCTTTCTGTCTCGGTCTAGCAAATGGCAGTTCTAAGCGACAGAAAGAGAAAGGGCGCCGGGAAAAGACGATTTCGTGCTGCCAGATGTAGTGCAACCCTAAGATAAATCAACATATTTTTTGATAACCAGATACCTTACTAGGCTTTTTATTTAAGAAAGTAAAGAAAGTTTAAAATCAATCGAAAAAGACCTGAATGACATAAAAAAACTAACTTTATAAACATTTTTTATAGATTTAACATCTTATTTTAAAGAAATCGCACATGCAACTGTCTTAGAAAAGGAACACTTCTTCAGAACAGACTTCTTTGTTGGACACAACAAGCAAGAGAATGTCAACAACACAATAGTGGTAACTCAAATTATACTTACATGTACCTAGTATACGCTAGCCATGTTAATAAAAATGTTTTAAAACATAAGATATAGGCGATCGAAATAATGGTACCTACATAAGAATCTTCATCCGATTTCAACCAGTAAGATTGTCCACCTAATTTCTGTTAGCCAGATACTTAACTAGGTAGGATTTTTATTTAAAAAAAAGATAAGAAATTTTAAAATCAATCGAAAAAGAACTGAATGACATAAAAAACTAACATCGCGTCGAGTGCAATTTGCACTGCACTCGATGCGATGTTGTTCAAGATCCTTTGCTCAAGAGCACGGAAACAACCAGCCAAAGAAATCCAATAACGCATCGGTAGCTCGATGTTGAGCGGAATATCAGGTCGGAGAAATTCCGACAAAAATATTTTTTTTTGGGGCGTATCTTGCCGAAAAAGTAACCAAATCGTCAACGTGAGTCGGTTATTAGGCCAAAGCCCAAGAATGTCAATAAAACGTTAGTGGCGAGTACAGCGGAGCTGCAACGTCACAGAACCTCGTCTCATTCAAGCATAATTATTTTGAATTAAGTACTTGAACAATCACGAACAAATAAAATAAAAATAATAGGCCAGTTTTTATTTATAATGGCCAATTAACACTGATTGCATAATATTATTATGCTACAGCATTCGAAAAGAACCAGTTCTTTAAAACTGTTTTCTTTGTAGGACGCAATAAGCGTGAGAATGTCAATAACATAGTGGCAACCGCAGTAAGCAGGCATATGTATGCTACCATTATAGCACAGAAACTTCATATTTTCATGTACCTAAGGCCTTATCTTTGCTTTTACGCTTGATTAAAACCTAGCACAAACCCATTTTAAAGAAAAGTAAGAAAATTGTGCAGATTATGAGTAAAAAAATGAAGATTAGTTAAAAATATTGTTCACAATGAGATAACAATTTGTTGATGAGTGAAACAGCACATTCCCCTTATATGCTTCCCAATGATTATATGTTTTAACAAAAGATTGAGGATGTTACAAGTATTTTCATAATTTAAAAAAAAACACAAAATGAAGACAATGATGCTATAAGCTAATCACTCAAAAAATCATGTAACAAGCTAAATATTATAGACTTTTGTAGACTTAATGTACAATTCACTAAGTGGAATCATGACCCATTTTGACAATAAATTGTTTGAATCCATCAAATTGATAAAGATCAAAGTCATAACCATGAATATGTATGTTCAAATGTGGACCTAATTGTTTTGTTTTAAACAAGATATTTTTTTGTTGTTTTTGAATTATTACTTTCAAATATTAATGTAAATCAATATCCCACGCAATGTTGAGCCGACCATTTGGGTTTTTTGAACCAATCCCCAATGGTCAACATAACATGGTATATTTAAATATCTGTAGGATAATTATTAAGCTTATGGTGGGTCATAATTCCACTTTATCGATTGTAGAATTCTAATACAAAAGCTAACTAAATAACATGTTCTAGAAACAAAGTCGGTCATTCGCAAGAGCATTGTATAGCTGAGACTGATGTTACTTGTGGATTCTTAGCACCAATCTTATACAAGGATATTGTAATATACAGGTCGGAAAACATAAAAAAAGGACTGTGCTGTGAGCAGCGCTGTGTGTGTATATAATTATCTCTGCTAGTATTTTTTCACAAAAATTGAGAGACACAAAGTCTATCAGTGGTAAATATTCGCTGGTGCATATCTTGATCTATAAATGAGCACACTTTAATCAGCTGTTCATATTCGCAATCAGTGATTTACACAGGCTGAGTTTGGGTCATTCGTGATCCCATGAGAATTCGCTGGTGCACATTGTGGAGCCACTGAGCCAGGAGCACACTGAGACAGATATTCGCTGGTCTGTATATACATATCGTGCCGATAGGGCATGACGTCACCCGAAAGGCTCGCGACCTGGTACGACAAAATTGCGCCATAATGGTTTTGACAGCAGAAAGGTTTATTTCAACCTAGGAGGTAGTCACTGCTTAAAAGGGCAATTCTGTGGATTGCCTTAATTATAAGGCCTCCAACCAGGGGATGGCTGATAGAGCTTCTCAGATATTTATATAGATTTAATGTTGTACAAGTACATGCCTCCAGGAGCTGCAATAGACGTTGATGCTGTTGTGGTGTGGGCATGATGAGTATGGCACTTGCTTCGATGCTTCATAAAGAACATTAGGGTTAGTAATAATTCCATCATGGTCTCCTCTATCTGCTTAAATTCTCAAGTGTGGAGGAATTGGCGAATACAGGCTTCTCTTCAAAGATATATGTATTAGCCATTGTGAAAGGGTTAAATGCCACCCAACGGTTCACTCGTGATCACAAATACACATTTTATTGGACCTGTGACGCTAACCTACAAGATGTCAATCGGAAAGAATCAACAAGAAAGAATCAAATCAAGGACAGGTCAAAGCAATAGCCAATAGAATTATAGCATGGACTGAGGCGAGCCTTCCAGACAAAATTCTAAAATAAGTAAAATAGTCTCTAGAGAGTCTAGACAGCGCTAATCTATAGGAAAAGAAATAGATGGTCCTATTATTGTTTTTTCTCTCTTTAGAGAATATTTTTAGTCCATGCTTTATATCTAGGCGTCATCATAGATATAGATCATGGACTTAGTTGTCGAATAAAGGTGAACGCAGACCTAGCTGCACCGCAGTCTCCGCAGTCCCCGCAGTCATCGTTTTCCTATCGCTTACTTTTCTACTGGGATGCGGGTGAGTGTGCGAGGTTTCATAGAACTTCATACAAAGAATTCGTAATGCGGGGACTGCGGAGACCACACTAGAAATTGTTAGTGTTAAATATAAGAAAGAAGGAAATGGGGATGGCAACTCAAAGCTAATCGTAGATGGCGCTGCGATAGTTGGTCCCCACGTCTACCTTGTACAAAAAAACAAACAAGATTATTTGTTATAAAAATTGAGTATAAATACAAAACAAATATGGAAAATTATTCGTCCATGCAAGTACTATATACTAAAAGAAGAATTAAGACGCCGCGGCGCATCTACAAAAGGAAAAAAGTGATTTAATTGAGTGGTTATACATTTGATTTTACCGTAATAAATCCACAATTACTTGTAGTTGAGGTTTCAATTTTTGAGTTTAGGTATGTTTTACCTGTCCTCTCCTTTATCAAGAATATAATGCTGGTTTTGACTTTCTATTTTGATAAAATATCATAATGTTTTAAGTCAGTAATTTTAACCTTTTTTTCTATTTAGATTCGAGAAATATCACAATATATTTAATTTCTTAACACCACAACTATTACAAAACTCGTTCCAGGTGATAATTCTTCGATTTTCGAGCGATGCAATACTGGTACTTAACCTCCAAAAGAAAAGTAGATATTATTTTGAAAAGTGTATTCCATCATTTTTACAGCTTATTACACAACATCTAGTCATTTTACATCAATAAATGGTTTTTTGTCTGAAAATTCCTTTGATTTTACAGTTCTTTGGGGACCAAACTGTCATTTTCACTTTGACACTTGCCTTCCCCATTACAACAGTTTTTCTCCCTCCAGAAAATATGATCAACCCACGCTCTATGTCTATGCGTACGAGATAGACATAAAGCATGGACTGTCCCTTCGATAAGAATATTTGTCCAATAAAATTTGGGGTTTCCCGCGAGTTTAAGCAGTCAGTGGCGCTACAAGTGCGCATAAAATTAAGACAAAGAACAAAATTATAAATTATTTTAATTTTATTTTAGTTAAATGTAATACTTTTTATTTTTTGTCCATGGATGGTTGCACTCGCAGTAAAAGTATTGGCGTCATTATCCTCAACAGAAGTCCCAAGTCATGACGCGGCTCTAGTGTCTGTCATTCTTGGCTGTATGGGCTCAGCTCCCTTTGCCTGTCCCAAAGAGGGACGAAAAGAAACAAAAAACAAATGTCGTCACAGTCTATGTCATTCGGAAAAAGCGCGGGAAACTCGTACTCGACGGACGCGTTCTTTTTGCTTCTCATTTTTGAAATTGAAATTAATTATTTATAGTATCAGTAATCGTAGTTTTAGTGTTGTAGTTTACCTCTTTTAATTTAGTTTTAGTGTTTTCTATCTTTCTTCTGTAGTGGTAAGTGTTTTTATTGTATTTCTAGTTTAAGATGAATGATCCGCCTGATCCGGGGGACCTAGTTCCCCCGGCAGGCAGTTATGTTACGATTCAATCAAACGAATCAGGAATGGAAACTGATGGGTCACGGTCATCAGTATCCAAAGCTCTGAAACGGAGTCGTGTGCATGTGTGCAAACACTGTAATAAACGTCGTAGAACCCGGAAAGGCCACGGATCCGAAGCTTCGGGTTGTGGTTGTACAGACACGGTGGACACGAGTGTCACTATTGAAAACGAATTAAATACCCGGATTGCCCCCCCTACTATCTCATTGCCAATTTCTCAGACCCCCCCATCTCAGACACCAGTTCCCGCACAAATCGGTCGAAACTTGTACAGCAAAACGGACATTGCGCCTTTTGTTGTACATGTACAAAAAAAGTTATCAGATTCTAATGATGGTTCTATACTGCATCCCATCGCATTTGGGAGGTTCTTAAAACAGAATAACTTTCAAAACATAATTAATGGCAGTGTCAAGAAAATTGGGAGAAATAAAATAATTAAGTATTTCCTTTTCTGATTTTGTGAATGCAAATTCTTTTATCAATCACGATAGCCTCGAAAAACACGATTTTAAAGCATTTATTCCCACTTTTAACGTTACTAGAATGGGCTTAGTGCGTGGGGTTCCTGCGGAATGGTCTCCGGAGGAAGTCATAGCCAATATATCGGTACCGATTGGATGTGGTCCTATTTTAAAAATAAGGCGATTAAATTTTAAATCAATTGTAGATGGCACCACAACTTGGAAACCATCACAGTCCATCGTGGTAACTTTTGACGGACAGATCTTACCAAAGAGAATTTTTATTTGCTATAATGCTTTGCCTGTTGAATTATATATCTTCCCTACAGTACAATGCTTTAGTTGCTGCCGTTTTGGTCATACAAAACTGCAATGTAGGTCCAAACCCAGATGCTTCAGATGTGGCCAGGCACACACTGGGGATAGTTGTGAAACAGATGAAAGGAATGCTTCGTGTTGCCTTTGTGATGGATATCATTTTGCCACCAATAAGTCTTGCCCTGAATTTTCAAGGCAAAAATCTATTAAAACATATATGGCTCATAATTCAGTTTCATATGCTGAAGCAGCAAAACTTCATCCTGCTGTTACTAAATCTTATGCTGATACTCTTTTATCTTCTCCTGTGAAAAACATTCCTGACACTTCTTCATCTAATTACAAAATACCTACTACTACAAGCTACAAAAAAACTGTATTTCTTAAACCACGTTCCCCTCCCAAATTCGAACAAGGATACAATAAACAAGCACACAATTCAATAATTCAGGATTTTAATTCTCACCAAACTTCAAATGGTAGTGCCTTAAATAATCAAAACATTGAAAAAAATTCAAATTTTTCTCTTAATGATTTTCTTTCAGCATTAAATAGTCTCCTTTCTCAGTTTAACATTTCACCGTCCAACGCTGCTTCTTCTTCTATCATACCCCAATTTATTTATAATGGACAACACATCCAAAATAATCCAGTGGAACTGTCGCAGTCTAATAAACAAAAAAAGTGATGTCATATATTTATTAAACAAATATGAACCTTTTGTCTTTGCTCTAGCAGAGACATGGCTCAAATCCTATCACATTTTTAAAATTAATGGTTATTTAACCATTAGAGAAGATAGAGCTGATGGGTATGGCGGTGTAGCCATACTTATCAAGAATTCTATCCCTTTTTCATTAGTTACACTACCTCCTCATAGTGAGGAAATATCTATTGTAGCTATACAAGTATATAATACCTGCCTTGTATCTATATACATTCCTCACCCCTCTTCTTCTGTACTACAAGAGATGAACAATCTCTTTTCTTTTCTTCCAAAGCCATTCTTAATACTGGGTGATTTTAATTGTCATCACCAATCATGGGGTTGTTCAATATCTAATTCTTATGGGGATGAATTACTAGATATTATAGACAATCATAACTTATGTATCTTGAATTCAGGAGCACCCACTCGTCGATCAGATCCTAACCAGAACCAAAGCGCGATTGATCTTTCTATCTGTTCTCCAAATCTGGCTTCTTCATTAACTTGGCATACCCTGGCCTCTACTTTTGGTAGTGACCATTTTCCAATTGTAATTTCTTATCCTCTTTCTAAATCAAATACATCAAAACGGAAATCAAGTCTCAAACATAAAGTACCCAATAGTAATAGTAATGACTGGGAGAAATATAGGGATATTGTTGACAGAAAGGCTGCTTCATTGCCTGTTATTTCTAATGACAACCAAAATAGTTGTGCTGAAGCCTTAGCATGCATATTGATCGAAGCGGCGAATGAACTATTTCCTGTAAAAAATAACAATGCTAGATTAATTCCATCACCTCCTTGGTGGGACTCAGAATGCAGCGAAGCAATTAAAAAACGTAAAAGGGCTGAATATAATTATAACCATAATATGTCAGACATTAACTTTGAAATTCTCACGAACATAATATCAGAAACCCGCTAACTAATTAAAAAGAAAAATTTGAATCTTGGCGTAACTTTTGTTTAACTATCTCACCGAATACTCACCCCACAATAGTCTGGCAATATATTCGTAGATTTAGATCCATTTACAACAACTATTCTCCTATCCCTGATTCTTTAGCAAGC